>CANUEZ040000182.1:6275000-6875000 GCA_948099385.1 Fasciola hepatica | reverse complement strand
TTTGCCGTAATCTTCCTGTGCACCCTGTGTACCGAAATGAACTGACCATTACGCCGTGTCAAGTCACAGTGTGGCGCAATGGGAATGGACTGAACCAAAAGAAACTTGGACCCGCAGCTCCTGCGATCCCTCTAAAAATCTCAATGACGCTGTGTCTCATCTACGCAGATGACCTTAAGATCTGACGCACGATTACATCAAATGCAGACGAGCTCGTTCTTCAGGAGGACATCAAAGCCTTTAAGAGATGGTCAGATCTGTGGTCACTGCCAACCAACACCCACAAGTGTGCGCACATGCGAGTAGAAGCAACCTCCAGCAGAAGGGGTGTACGATATATACGAGGCACTTCCTCGGTGTCCTGTCTGTGAAAAAGATCTAGGAGTGATGGTGGCCTCGTCACTAAAAACGAAGCACAACACTAATAGAGTTTTTTCGTCAGCGTGGAGTATCCTGGGGCCGATTACTCGATCATTCGGCCATCTCTCACTCAACGCCTTCAAGGTACTGTATGCAACCTATGAGCGTCCCAGGTTGGAATACGGCAGGTTAGCTGTTTTACCTTGTACGTCGGCAGAAGTGGCAAAATTGGAAAGAGTACAGAGAGGAGCAGCCCGTCTTATCGAACGGCTACTTGGGATCAGCTACGAAGAGCGGCTGAAGATCACAGGGCTGTTTCCAGTGGTTTATCGGAGAGTCCGGGGAGACCTGATCTCCACCAGGCGTATAATCAGAGGCGACTTTGGCCCAGAACTACGTGTATACCTCCCTCTCCGTAGGCACGGTCGTACGAGGGGACATTCGCTAACTCTAAAGAAACTGCAGTCGGTGGGCCTCCCACTGGTGTACCGTCTATCTCGGAGGGTGACCAATCTATGGAACTCGCTGCCAGCCGAAGTGGTGGAAGAGCATAACGACACATTGTTCAGGTGACTTCTGGATGTATTTCTAAAGAGGAAGTGGGATACACACATGAGTCTACATCACTGAGCTGTGGTGAGGAGGCTTACACGGGAGTGATACCTTCTGCCTCTATTATGAAGAATGAATGAATGACGCAAGTGTCCGGACACTGATGGACGCTCTGCTGTTAGTCTTAGAATCCTGCGAACATTGCCATGTACGCAAACGATGTAACCCTCTGGAGTTCAAGTTTGAAGACCTACAAATTGCAGTTGACGAAACAAAACTCTGGTCCGAGGATTGGAACCTCCCTGTTAATGATGACAAATGAGTGAGCATGTCTTTCGGCAGAGAGACTGGTCACACATTGCCAAGGCTTGACCGACACATGGTGCTTGGTTCCTGGCTAAATTGTAACTTGTTCTTATCTCATCATTACCAACCTGCAAGAAAGTCTGCCTTTCGAGTCCTAAATATGATTCGAAAGTCCTTCCCGCGCATATCTAGGGATGACTTCCTCATAATTTTCGGCACGTATATCAGACCTCTGCTGAAGTAAGGTAGTCAGATAGTGCACTCTGGTCTTGTCCGAGACCGTGGGATCCTAGAAAGAGTTCAGCGGGCCTCCACCAAGGCAGTAAGGGGTCTATCCCATCTACCTTATCCCGTCCGCCTCACACTCCTCAACCTCTATCCCCTAGACATAAGACGCGTAAGAGGTGATCTGTTTTTGATGTTCCACCTTTTTGAAACAGGTCAACGCGATTGCTTCTTCTCCGTCTGTCCAGCCGCTTCTCTCCGTGGTCATAGCAGAAGGGTTTTCAAACCGAGGCCACGTAATTCACTAGGGATTAACTTTTTTAGCTATGGAGTTATTACCCTGTGGAATGCACTTCCGGAAGATATTGTTCCCTTGCAGAACAAAACTATCTTCAAGAAAAGGCTAGACCTCTACCTGGGTCTCTCCCAATAATTCCTCGTCAAAAAAGCGAAATAGATGTATTTTATTGCACATATATTCATGAGTGTCGCATCCCCAATCCGCTTGGGGCAATGTCCACAGTGAGACACAGCATGATGTTATGTGTATTTTGTTTTCGCTGCCAACCACCCCCCCCGCCCCGATTCTCTTTATTCTAATTTCAGCTCGGTGAATCCGGCAGAAGAACAGAGATTTCCTCGAGAACCGGGACAATTGGGCTCAAAGCCTCGAACCCGTGTAGTACTTCAAGACTTAAAGACAACGGACTAGTGTGAGTGCCGGGCGGTTAGAATTCATGGTGCTCTCGTCTCTGAATTGAGTTTTTGAATAGTTTTGTGAATTAACCTAGTTTAATTCACAGTACTGAGCGTATCATAATTGCATTCAAGGTGCGTTTTATCCGGAGAATATTTTTATTCTTCTTGTAGTATTGCCGAGTAGTGTTCGGTGTTTTTTTGAGGCGATCTTTCCTCGCATCTAATCTTGCTTTTTGTTTTTGTTTTTTGTGTTAGCGGGAGTTACCTGCTGTTGTCAGAGTGCGTATTTTGTGCTTGGGTAAAGAGCACTTGAGTTGTTTTCGCCCTCGTTTTTGGGGTTTTCGGTATGACACGCGTTTCCGACCCGTGTCTAGCACCCAAGTGCGGAAAACGTGTGGTAAATGGTATAGAGTGCGAGATATGCAAGAGGTGGGCTCACCCAAGGTGTTCAGGGATAGCAAAGGACATCTTTGTCCTTTATAAACAGAACTCATGGGCTGAATGGGTCTGTGCTCCCTGCAAGGAGGCGGCCAGTCTGGCCTTTAAACTGCAGGCCCAAGGGCAGGATCAACGTCCACCAAGTAGTACCTCGGTCGTAAGCCCCAAACCACCGCAAGCAGGTTGTAGTAAGTCGTTTGCGGAAGCAGTATCAACACCCGAGAGGACAATCGTCCGAGCGAATGGACCAGCTCCGAGAGCTTGCCAGGCGGTCGTTGCCTCAACTCCTTTGAAGCAGACCGACGAGGGCCAGTGGACGGAGCGGAAGCCGAGAAGGGCAAGGCAGGTCAAAAAGAAGGGAGACCGTAATAGAGCGAAAGATGGGTTGGCTAGGGTGGATGACCCTGCTCTTCTGGTACTAGAAAACAAGGTGAAGGACCTGCAGAGGCAGATCTTGTCGATGGGCAGGGTCTCAAGCCACAGGCTTCTGATCCTAAACCAGGAAGAATTCTTTATAAGGGAATCGAGAGCCGGGAGGGACATAGACAGGAGGAGGGTCTGCGACATACTGCGAACCGCAGGTGTTCCGTACCCTCCTACTCTAAGAAGGGTGCACAGAGTGGGGACATGGAAGTCGCCACTGGGGAACAAAGGCGAATATCGTGCGAGACCAATCCTAGTGGAGTTCGCTGATGAGGCTACCCGGGATAGACTACTGGCGAGGGCAGCAATAGTGGCTCAGGTTACCAAGGGCAGATACCAGATTGTGCCGGACGAGCATAGAGTAAGGCCTGGTGGTCTAGCCCCGGGAGGTAACCTTGCTCGACCAGCCAGGGCGCTGGTGAGAAACCTAAAAGTTCAGCGGAATGCCGTACTCGGCTCTCAGGCCCCGACCCCGACAATAGTAAAGAAGCCACGTGCGGAGTCGCTAATAGTTGTAATTGAAGATGCGCTGGAAGACGAGAATCGGCAGTACTGTCTGAAGATAGATGACGGCGCGACCCCTGCCAGTCTGGATGTTGTGGCCACTCCTATAGAGATGGATTGGGAGTCGTCGGAAATTCTGGACCATCAGCCGGCTTCATGCACCCCAGTGGGGTCATCTGAAGCAAAAAACGGGTCATCATCTCAGGCGTTGCGCCTGAGAAACAGTCAGGAATGAATAACAAAAGACACCTAGGCGACGGAGCAAACGCGATGGTGTTATATACTAACGCGTGTAGTATTAGAAACAAATGGGCGGAACTTGCCAAAACCGCTGACGAACAGAAAGCATCAATGGTTGCCGTCACGGAAACGTGGCTTTCTGAAGAAGACCATGTGCCAGGCCTAATAAGTGACGGTTCTGCAGTCTACAGGCAGGATCGAGAACAGGATCGCCTTAGTGGTGGAGTAGCCATCCTCATTAGGTCAGGTGCAAACCACCTTGAGTCCCAGACCAAGATGTGCACTCGCAACATCCAGCTATGCGCCGTTACGATCATCCTTCCAGGCAGAAGAGTTAACGTCGTCTGTGTCTACAGGGCACCAAGCACAAACCACGAAGAGGACGTTTGTTTGCTGCGGACTTTGGCTGAACTAGTTAAGGACGCACAAAAGACCCTCATAAAGGGTGACTTCAATCTTCCGCACATCGACTGGGTGGCTGAGGTATGCGTTCCGGGATCGGAGGAGCAAACCTACTTAGAATTGCTGCATGATAATGCGTTGCATCAGCATATTAGGGAGAATTGCATATATAGGACTGGATGCGTTCCATCCTTGCTGGATCTAGTTATAACGAACTTCCCCAACGATGTGGCTGGACTGCATTATTGTGCACTGCTGGGAAAGAATGACCACGTGTGTGTCAAAATAGTTCTATGCATGCGGCAACCGAAGGTACCCTCAAGGCCGATTAGGAATTTCGGTAGTATGGACATAGATAGGCTTCGTAATAGGGCGATGGGTTTGACCTGGGACACGCCAGAGGAGGCTACTGTCGAGGAGCGCTGGCAGGCCATAAAGGGATCCCTGACTGCCCTACATGAAGAGTTCGCACCCTTCAAACGAAGGAGTGGGGAGGGTAAACCCATGTGTTGGAAGGCTGCAATAGCCAAGACCATCAGACGTAGAAACCGCTCTTGGAACCAGTACAAAGCTTCCGGCAGTCAGCTAGCCTGGAACCGCTATACAAAGCTGGCAAACGAGACTGTAAGCCTTTTGAGAACTTCCAAGTGGGAATTTGAGCTCAAATTGGCCCAGTCTGTAAGACAACAGCCGAAGAAGTTCTACAGCTATGTACAATCTAAAGGCTCAACAAGAAATGCCGTAGGTCTGCTATCCACTAGAGACTATGGTATTGTCACTGATGACTAGGGCAAAGCAGACGCCCTGGGGGAATACTTTGGTAGTGTACATAGGATAGATAGTGGGGTACGAGTAGATCTGGCTCTGGTGCATCCTCCTCAGCTAAAAGAGCTAGATCTCTCAGAGGAGTGCGTGCGTAAGTACCTACAGGAGTTAAACAGCCACAAGTCAGCGGGCCCAGATGGCATTCATCCAGCTATCATCAAGCCGTTGGCGGATATCATAGCTCCATCGGTATGCAGACTGTACAGATCCACGTTGGGCCAGGGTAAGCTGCCTCAGGACTGGAAAGTCGCGGCAGTCGTGGCAATACATAAGAGTGGGCCCAAGTCGGATGTGCAGAACTACAGGCCGGTAAGCCTAACTAGCATTCTCTGTAAAGTCCTCGAGAAGATCATCCGTGCCCATATCTGCCAGCACTTACTGCAGCACTCCATGCTAAGCCCGGCGCAGCATGGATTACTGAAAAATAGATCTTGCCTCACCAATTTCCTGTGCTTCTTAGATGAAGTAACTCGACGACTGGACGAAGGTAAGCAAGTTGAGGTATGCCACCTCGACTTTAGCAAGGCGTTCGACTCCGTTAACCATCGTCTTTTGCTACGCAAGATGGAGACTTTCGGTATAGGTGGGCCAGTATATAGGTGGCTGGAGGACTTCCTCTCCCACAGGACGCTTTACGTCAAAGTGGGGGACAGGTGCTCCAGTTTGGTGAACGTCACCAGTGGTGTACCTCAGGGATCCGTCCTAGGCCCGGTCCTATTCTTGTTATTTATTAATGACCTAGCATCCACTCTTCAATCGCCCAGCTTTATTTTTGCGGATGATGTGAAGATTGTTGGATCTAAGGGTAGGGCGGACTTGGGCAGGAAAATAGGTACCGTTCTGAACTGGGCATACAAATGGGACTTACCTCTGAACGCTCAAAAAAGCCATCTGTTGTCAAGGGCAACAGAGAGCCTAACTGTAGCTCATGATCAAGGGCTGTTCACCGTAGAGGCAGCCAGTAGGGTTAAGTACCTGGGGGTTATCATGAACAGTGACTTCAAATGGTCGGAGCAATGCAATGCTGGTGCGCATAAGGCTCGTGGGGAGCTCTTTAGACTGCGATCAGCTTTGTCTTGCCGGAGGCCGGAGGTATTCGCACCTATTTACATGGCCATAGTACGACCTTACTTAGAAGGTAGCGTGCAGGCTTGGTCACCCTTCTACTAAAATGACGCCGCCTGCCTCGAGAAAGTCCAACGTCTCGCCACGCGAATGGTTGAAGGGCAGAGGGGTAAGACTTACGAGCAGAGACTCTGTGACCTGAATCTTTTCTAGTTGGAAAGGAGGAGACGTCGAGGGGATCTCATAGAAACGTTTAAGGTAATGAAGGGCTTTTTTGGCCTTAGACCAGCTAGTCTATTCCAAGTCGCCGTAGACTCCAGAACAAGGGGACACGAAAAGAAGCTGATAAAAGCCCGATCTAGGTAGATGGCTAGATCGCACTTCTTCAGCAATAGGGTTGTGAACAGTTGGAACGGTCTGCCTGGTGAAATGGTAGACCTGCAGGCAGTCCAATCCTTCAAAGGTGCCCTTTTAGGTCGAACGCACGACTTGTGGACTCAATTCCCGTCCAGCGAATAAAGACGCAGAACGACAGCGATTGATGGTTTTTGTACTTGTATTGATTGCCCTGTATGAAGTACAGGAGAAGGGAGGCTGATCTAGCTAATCACCAGAGCTGAGGAGCTGGAGCGCGCCTTGCCGTTTTGACGTAGTGTGACGAAGGTTCTTCTTCTTTTTCACGTGTTCTTATTTTCACCCCGGTGGACTTAAACAAAGCGCGCCTAAGCTCTAAGCTCGCAATTGTATTTTATTGAATTTGGTGTCTGCGAAGCCGCTACATCATTCCCCCTCCAGAAGGACGACCGAGTAGGAGAACTTCGACCTAAGAGAGCATCGTGAGTTGAGCCAAAAACCAGCTGAATAGTTCCAGCTGGAAAAGGTTTGTGCTCAGCACCTCTAAGGTGATCTAAGGACCTCTGGGCCATATAAAGCCGCAGAGAAGGTTACTCACGCGTGAACTGGTGGGGTATCCTCTCCCCGTGCTCTCTATCTAGAAACCTTAAGCGGGGACAGGGACGTGCCAAACCATGTACAAGGCACGTAGGCAACAACAACAACAACAAAAAATGGTAATGTTCATATAGTGACACATGTCCATTGTTAGTGGTGTGCCAGATCCTTCCTAGGTAAACAACGACTGACCCTAGAAGAGATAAGAAAAACTGGATACAGTATGCAATCAAAAGGGGAAATCTATGTAAGAACAATAAAGTCAACGAATCGTGCAGGGAAACGAACATGCCTACCAGACCTGGTGGAACGTGATGGGGGGTCGACCTGTGACTCACGCGTGCTGGAGCTAGATGTTGTTGGGGTCGGGCAAACGTCTGTGTTTTTACCATCGACGGGCAACGGCGTAGGCTGGGTTTCCGAGTCGACGAACGCTGGCTTAAGGCGGTCGATGCTGACGGTTTCTTGCCGACCATTGAGATCGATGATGAACGTTTTTTCTAAACGCCGAATGACTTTGTGCGGGCCAGAATAAGCTGAAGTCAACGGGCGGCGGCTCGGCGTACGCAGAAAAACGTGCGTGCACGTATGTAGGTGACTGGGAATAAACGACGGCCGATCTGTCGAACGGACAGGAATACCAATCTTCTGACGCATGTAGATCATGAGACGTTGAGTGTAGTCTCCAAGGTTGGGGAAAGGTGCGCTCACCTTGGGTGCGACAAATTCACCAGGGAGACGAGCGGTGGTGCCGAATGTCATGGACGCAGGTGTGCAGGGAGTGTCGCTGCGCAACGTATTGCGAATGCCCAATAAAACCAGTGGTAAGACGTCCGTCCACTGAGGATTGTTGTGAGCACTGAGCGACGTTTTGAGGTGCCGGTGAAAACGTTCGACCAAGCCATTTGCCTGGGGATGATAAGCTGTGGTGCGAATACGCTTAGTGCCAGTCAGTTGGAGGAGATTGTCGAAAGTGGCAGATTCAAACTGAGCTCCTCGATCGGTGGTTACTGTGGTAGGACATCCAAAGCGGGAAATCCAGTGTTCCATGAACGCACGGGCGACAGTTTCACTGGATACATCCGGAATGGGTATGGCCTCGGGCCAACGAGTGAAACGATCAATACAAGTGAGTAGATAGATCATACCTCGGGATGGTGGCAAAGGTCCCACAATGTCGACGTGCACGTGAGCGAAACGGGCGTCTGGAGTCTCAAAATTTCCGACTGGACTGGTGGTATGTCGCTGTATTTTGGCTCGCTGACAAGCAATGCAGTTACGTGCCCATTGACGAACGTCGCGATCCGTGTTTGGCCAAACAAATCGGGCACGGACTAGTTTGCATGTGGCCTTGATACCCGGATGGGATAAACCGTGCAACACATCGAAAATTGGACGGCGATGTGAAAGTGGTACGATTGGCCTTGGGTGATCCAAGGTGGTGTCGCAGAGGATAGTGCCAGCAGATGACGGAAGAGGCAAAGCCCGCACTCGGAGACTTGTATCGCGAATGGTTTGTTGAAACTCAGGATCCTGCTGGCTTCGTGCCAGGTCCTCGAGATTGATACTGAGAGCAGCGGGCGACCCGAGACTGTGGATCCTGGAAAGAGTATCTGCAGCCACATTAGCTGACCCGGAGATATGACGAATGTCAGTAGAAAATTGCGATATGAAATCCAGCTGGCGAATTTCTCGTGGAGAATGACGATCAGACGCGTTGCGGAAAGCATACAGTAGTGGCTTGTGATCTGTGAAAATGATGAATTCCCGTCCTTCCAGAGCGTGGCGAAAGTGACGTATGGCGGTGTAGACGGCAAGTAACTCACGACCAAACGCACTGTATTTGGATTCTGCGGAAGACAGGCGGCGTGAGTGAAAAGCCAGAGGCTCCCAAGCGCCGTCCACGGCCTGCTGGAGAACGCAGCCAAGTGCGACATCGGAAGCATCAACAGCGATACTGACGGGAGCATGGGGATCCGGATGACGGAGAAGAACCGCAGACGACAAGGCCTGTTTGAGCTGAGAAAAGGCCTCCTGGGCTTGATCGGTCCAGATGAGGGTTCGTTGTTTGCCCCGCAAAAGATCAGTGAGCGGTTGCATCAGAGTGGCGCAGTGTGGGATGAACCGGCGGTAATAATTGACAAAGCCGGTAAAACGTTTGAGCTGTTTGAAGGACTGTGGAAGTGGAAATTCAGCAATATCACTGACCTTGGTTTCAGCCGGACGAATGCCGTTGGCGTCGATGATGTGACCGGGGAAGAGCAATGACGGCTTCCCTAATTCAGTCTTGGCGGCATTGATGGTAACACCGTGCTCTGTTAACCGCTGAAAGAGCTGTCGAAGATGAAGCTGATGTTCGTCAACGCTGGGGCTAGCGACAAGAATATCATCGATGTAAGCGTGAACGAAAGGCAGTCCGCGGGTAACACCGTCAATAAACCGCTGGAACGTTTGGGACGCGTTGCGCAAGCCAAATGGCATACGGAGAAACTCAAATAGACCAAACGGAGTGGTAACGGCGGTTTTTGCAACGTCCTCATCGGCGACCGGAATTTGATGATAGGCCCGGACCAGGTCGATTTTGCTGAAGATGGTGGATCCAGCCAGAGCAGACGTGATATCATGAATGTGAGGCACAGGATATCGATCTGGCGTTGTGACCTGATTGAGGCGACGATAGTCACCACACGGACGCCAGTCGCCCGAAGTTCTCTTCGGCACCATGTGCAATGGAGAGGCCCACGGGCTGTTCGAAGGACGGATGATGCCTAGGTCCAGCATTTTCTGGAATTCAAGACGAGCGACGGCCAGTTTGTCTGGGGCTAGGCGACGCGGACGGGCAAAAACAGGAGGTCCAGCGGTACTGATGTGATGTACAACAGCCGAGCGCACCATGGGTAAGTGGTTTGCCGGTCCGGTTAGAGACGGAAACTCAGCTAAAATTTTGGCGAAGGTATCGTTGGCGATAAGAGCTACGGACGGTCGAACAACGTTGACCAAGCAGACAGATCCAACAACAGCACGATGAGTCACAGGGTCGGTTAACTTACGAGAAGCGGGATGTAACGAAAGGTTGAAATGATGCAGAAAATCAACTCCTAAGATGGGCTGGGAAACGTCAGCAATGACAAAAGTCCACTGAAAAAGACGACGCAACCCCAGATCTAACTTGAGACGCCTAGTACCAAAAGTGGATATACGAGACCCATTGGCGGCCTGAAGCTCTAAAGTTTGCCGGTGCTGACGATCAGAAGGGTTAGGGGGAACGACACTGATCTGTGCGCCAGTGTCAATCAAAAACTGACGGTGGGAAATGAGGTCCTTGATAAATAGAAGGCGGCAGGGTGTAGGGAGGCCAACGAGCGCTGCCGTACCTACACGTTGGCCGACGAGTTTCCCTGGTTGTCGTGGAACGTGCACGGGGGTGTACACTTCCTGGCGCTGGCACGATACTGGCGGTGATACCAACACCATGTCCAAGTGTGTGCATCGGGAGAGGATGGCCTAGGAGGACTGCGAGCGGCAATAGGCCGACGGGTGCGAGTTGGGGAGCGGCTACGACGTGCCGAACGTGAAGACTGAATAGCGGTCACGTCCGCCCGAAGGGCACTGAGTTGTGCAGCTAAATCTGTGACAGTCGCCTCCGTAGTGGTTGTGGACGAACGAACACACTGACTAATTTGGGCGGAGGCGGTTTCCATAAAACGGTCCGCCGCCAAAGCCAGTCTGTCTAGTGAGACTTCATCTACGAGAAGGGCCAGAGTGCATTGCACTTGTTGGGGTAGCTGCTGCATCCACAATTCTCGCAACATCATGTCACCAACTTGGATGCCCTTGGCCAGCTGTCGCATACGACGCAGAAGCTGTGAAGGCTTCTGGTCACCGAGGGAAATGCCACTAAGCAGCTGACGAAGACGGTTTGAGTCGGAGACCCCGGTGCGATCTAAGATAGCCTGGCGAAGCATATCATAAGGCTTGTCCGTGGGTGGGTTGGAGATGATATCCTCGACAGCTTCAAGAATATTTAAAGGAAGTTCGGCAGTGAGATGCACATACTTCTGTTGCTGGGAGGTGATTCTGGAGGCAGCAAACTGTGCTTCCAGATAAGTCAGCCAAAGAGAGGGATTACCCGGAATGAAAGGCAACGCTTTCACTGGGCGCGCAATAGAGAGCGTTTCAGGCACCGCAGGGTCAGACATAGTTAACTTGGCGTCATCCATATCAAATAGACAGCAAAATAAATATACGATGGCTGATCGAAATTAACACAAAAAAGGCTCAATACGTATGTGCACAAACAAAAGGAACGCTGAAGGGCACGGACGATATAATAAATAAATAAAAATTAATAATAACTTGGAACGGGCTCACCAATTTAGGTCGACTGCACGACTTGTGGACTCAATTCCCGTCCAGCGAATAAAGACGCAGAACGACAGCGATTGATGGTTTTTGTACTTGTATTGATTGCCCTGTATGAAGTACAGGAGAAGGGAGGCTGATCTAGCTAATCACCAGAGCTGAGGAGCTGGAGCGCGCCTTGCCGTTTTGACGTAGTGTGACGAAGGTTCTTCTTCTTTTTCACGTGTTCTTATTTTCACCCCGGTGGACTTAAACAAAGCGCGCCTAAGCTCTAAGCTCGCAATTGTATTTTATTGAATTTGGTGTCTGAGAAGCCGCTACACCCTAGATCGCAAGTGGTACGAGATCTTTCCTTGTAGTGAGCCTTGAGTATATCAACTAAATGGATGACGGGTAGCACTGTGGTCCTTCTGGAGTATGTTTTAGCAGACTTTTTCCCTCATTGCATACTGTCTCAGTGAAAGCTCACGACGCATAATGTCTCTCGCAGTTGATGTGCGATGAGGTTTTTCGTTTCCCTCTTATTTTTAGCGGGGATTCGACGAAATACACTCGGCAGTGGTGGGTGCATAACTGGTGTGCATACCATCGAAGGAATTCTGGACGCTCGATTGGCCGTGGCCATTACCTGTTCTGTGCAGACTGAACTGAACTGAACTGAACTGAACTAGATGTAGCGCATTTTTTGTTGTGCGACTTCAGGCCTGCACTGTGTGTGTACGTGCAATGACCTATCGCGTGTTATCTATCCAAAGCCATGTGGTGCATGGATACGTAGGAAATCGCAGTGCGGTATTTCCGTTACAGGTAGAAAACGCTTGACGTTACTTTTGAATTGTCAGGTTTTGGGCATTGAAGTGGACTTCATCAACTCCGTACAGTTGTCGAACCATACTGGTTAGTTGATAAAACGTTTTTCTCTCACGAAGGCAGGTTATCACACGGTAAAAGGGCAAGTGTTAAATGCTGAAGACCTCAAGACGCTATACAAAGGATTGAAAGCCAATGGACTACATCAGTATACTCATGTATTAACAGGCATGTATATATTTCCTGGAATACCTTGCTGTAACATTCAGTCTGTGTGTAGGATACGTTGGTTCTGCTTCTTTCCTCGAAGCTGTTGCGGAGTTAGTAGAGGACATGAAAAATGATAACCCGGACCTAAGATACTGTAGGTTTTTAGGCTTTCACTTTATCTCGTGCTTTTAGATTGTGACCCTGTGCTTGGAGATTTTGGTGAACTGGTAAGCTTACATAAGTATCATTTATGAGTTCGTTGCGCTCGTGGAAACAATTTATAAGATCGCCACTCCTGTTCAAATTTTTTTATCCTTTGTCATGACAGTACGTTCCTGCTGAACTGATTCCTATTTATCGAGAGAAGATTCTACCCCTGGCGGACGTTATTCTCCCAAACCAGTTTGAAGCTGAGTGAGTTGAATTCCGGTTGTGAATTTTTGTAACTCACGAAACGGATCTAAAGGACAACAATTAACTCATTTGTATAATAAACGAGCCAACTTGGCCAGTAGATCACTCAGCACCCAGCCCGTTCGTAGCATCGGTTTTCGGTCGGTTTGTTTAGTAGTCATTGTACACGGATCGACATTGAATTTATACAAAGGAAGTTGATGACCGAAATAATGTGCAATGTTTGGTTGGCATTGTGTTTAAATGTATTGGTTTAATTCATCGAGATGTTCTGAAAATCTCGGTATACATCGTTCTTATTCCCTCGAAATATGTAAGACAAGAACAATTATCGGAAACTCATAAATAAGGAGATGGGAATGAGCATCGTAATACGTAGTTTGGGAAAAGTGAAAGAAATTAACGAAGCATATCATGTATTTCAAACGATTGGCACAAATCGCTCAGAAACTGGGCAAAAACCGCTCCTAAACCGATCTGTTTGCTGCTGGTTTTCGAACAGTTTCTGAATGGTTTCCGAGCGGTTTGAGCCAGTCGGTTGAAATACGTGATATGCTTTATTAATTTCTTTCACTTTCCCCAAATTACGTATTACGATGCTCATTCCCATCTCCTAATTTATGAGTTTCCGATAATTGTCCTTATTTTACCCGTTTCGAGGGGATAAAGTAGAGCGATTTAGAGATTTTTAGAACATTCCGGTGAATTAAACCAATACATTTAAGTACAACGCCAACCAAGCATTGCACATTACTTCGGTCATCAACTTTCTTTGTATAAATTCAATGTCAATCCGTGTAAAATGACTACTAAACAAACCGACCGGTTTCGGAGTGGTTTTGCTACAGGGGCATGGATAAGTAAATCAACTTTGAACTGCGGAGTAATAATAAGAAAAAAATCATAATGGGATAGGCGCCTGAGGAGAAATAGAACGTTGAGAATATCGAAAATGTAGGAAAAGAACTTTATTCTATCATTTGCATGCAAAGAATTGCTATTACGAGAGTGCTACTGGTCGTGACTTCTGGCGGAACCAGGTAACTTATCTACCGAGTTGATTGGTCTCTTAGACCTTATCCATGAAGCTTAACGCTCTACACGACAGTCTACTGACCATCTCGTCATGTATGATAAGCCTAGGTTTCATATCTTCTGCCTCACAACCACGCGATTTTGGCAAAAGCCGAACAGGCCTTCTGCATCATCGATGACGCTCCCTCCGACAAACGACTTCCGGGTCAAGTGCAGCCTTCTAGATAGCAGAACTTATCTACCTGGTTAATTATTTCTTTATAAATCGTGAGGACTGGCATTTCATCAACTCATTCCTGCCACAGAATCGTGCACGCTGAAGGTTCTAAGCGCATACCGAGCGTTGTTATGCAGTTATTCATCCTGTGAATTCAATGCATTAATGACAATCAGTAAGTTGATTTTCTATTAAGATAAAAAAAATTAAGTTCGTCAGTTGGGGTCAGGTCTAATGATAATTGAGTTTCACTTTGGAGATTCAGGTGATCGCAGAAAACCTTACCAAGCGAATTTGCCTGCTTGTGTTTCTAAAAGTAGGAATATAATGTAAGTTAAATATTGATTCTTTCTTCTTTCTATGAAGGGGTTGTGCGTTACCGATTAAATCCACACATGCGCGTATCATCCATTTATCTACACAATATTTTTGGCTTGATTATCTCCCTCCATCGCCATCGTACAGCGTCAAACAGTGAAGCGAACCCCATTGACCACTGTCTTTCTCACCATGTCGCACGTAGAAATAGAAAGAACGAATATACAGGGTGGATAGGGAGTGGGCCTACACGATTGGATAAGGAAAAACGCCATAGTAGCCAACACACGGAATACACAGTCTAACTACAAATCCACACTGATCAATCATTCTGATTCAGCACAAAGTGACGACGAGCTCGCCACTGTTCACGGTTCACTGTCATAATCTTCAGTGTCTCCAGCCAACTGATTGAGAGATCTTTCGGATCCCAACCACGAAGAAGTAAGACACCTACTTTTCTTAAGTTCGCTGTACATTCTCTTATTCCTCTTTGCCACGTCATCTGTTGGCCTTCATGTGGTTTCTTCCACTCCCTAGGAGGAACAGAGAATAGAACACGGTTCGCCATACACAGCACGTGGCCCAACCAACGAAGTCTATTAAGCTGGGTACGCTGTGATAAAATATTCTCTGAACTGGTGACCAATAATCGACTTCTAACCTCAGCATTGCTCACTCGGTCACTCCATCCAGTCTCAGCGAAAATCGATGGTCGAAAACCTCAGGGCAACGAACATCTTCCGCAAGCAGACTCCACGTCTCACAACTATACAACAGAACTGGGGGCGCCGCGGCAGAGTACACACGACCTTTCAACTTCAGAGAAATATCAGCTCAGCGCCACAATAGCTTCAGTCCGGCGTAAGCCGCTCGAGCGGATATACGCCTGCTCATCCCTACTACCGTGCTCCCATCTGTCGGTACGCCGCTGCGGAGGTAAGTGGAGCGGTCGACAGTTGTCAGCATCTTCCCATCGAGCATCAAGCTCTGAATCGTTTACGTCCTGTCTTGTAAAATTCCTTTACACTTTCAAGGTCCAAATGCATGCTAAATGGAGCTACAACCCTAGAGAGTCTGTCTAATACACGTTGTGCATGTTTCGTACATTCGAACAAGCAAACAAGATCGTCGGTGTAATCTAGGCCACAACTTTTCACCATTTTCCAGTTCTAAGCCCACTTCCTAAAGGTCTCAAAGGGCGTTTTCCTTTATTTCGTGGATGACGAAGTTGAGCAGGAATGGCGAAATGGGTCATTCTTGTCGAACACCGTTGATCGTTTCGAATAGACTGGATAGTTCGCTGTAGACCTTTATGCAATCAGAAGTACGACAGTACAATTACCTCAATAGATTCACTAACTTCTGTAGCACACTTTTGGATGAAGAGCACCGAATAGCGTTGCTTAATCATTTGAATCGAGGGCGTCTTTCAAGTCGAGGAAAACCATTGTTGCTGGTCAGCGGTGTGTGTGGCTTGTTTGGTGCAATTGGCGAAAGATAAAGATGTGGTCGATGCGCGCGGCTAGCTGAACTGCTCCTTTAAATATTTGGCCCGACGGTCGAGCCTTTGCTGTTTTCCCTGAATAGGCTCTCCGCTTCTATCGGATATCGTTTTATCGGCCGCAGTTCGCTGTCCACCGTCATCGCGAATAAGCTTGAACAGTCTTTGTTACTCGAGTCAGCTGCTACTTTCATTTCTTCGGCCACCCTGACCCACCGACTTTCGCGACTCTTACTGAGGCTACCCGTGACTTGCCTTTGTAGATGTCTTCGTATCTTATTCACCTCCTTTTAGTTAGGAAGCTGGCGTTCCTGCTCCATCACACTCAGCGACTCCTGGGAAGTTCAATATCTCTGCGCCTGATAGGTATCGGATCTAGGACCGCGATGAAACCTGCTGCCGCGTGCATTGCCCGTTTTTTATGGGCCCAGTGCCCGTCTACATTACTGTTCGTCATAGATCCTGGCGCATATGATAATTTCTGTTCATAACTAGTGCAAACTTCTGGATCAGACACATTGTACGGCTAACCAGGTTTGTCGTTTGCGTCACTCACCATGGAGCCGGAATCACAGTCTCATTGAAACTAAGGCATGGTCCGACTCTGCGTACGTGGACCAGTGGAATGTACGGTTTTGTACAGAACCGCACCACCGGTAGCTCACTGCGATGTGATCGATGTGAGTCAGAGTCCCTGCAGAGCCAAAGCGCTATGTCTGTATGGGGCCTGAGTTGTCGCAGGAATTCGTAATGGATAGGAATAACCGATTATCTACACAAAACTAGAGAAGCTTATTTCCGTTACCTGTGCGCTGAGCGGATAAGGCACAACACCCACCTAAACAAGCTTCTGATGCACTAAGTTTGCCAACTTGGGCATCAAAATTACCAACTGGCACTACAATGTCAGAGCCTTTGCTCCTGCAAACGAGAGTGGTGAGTTCACCGTAGAACTCATCCTTCTGCGTGTCGGAGCTGCTGTTTGTTAGAGCGTATGTCAAGATCACAAACAAGCTGCGCTTAACACAGCTATCCTTTCGTACGCCAAGCGACCTCTGGAGTCGTACAGCATAAAGACGACTGGTAACAGGTATCCATTCTAAAAGGAAAGCCTCAGCTTTGTCAGTCAAGACAATCCCTACACCATGTTGACCCGCAGCTCTAACTGCTTCGTCTTCTGATGTGCGCAGGAAATGCCTAAATGAGATACCAAGAGCCGTTAGTTGAACCACACTGCTCGAATTCTGGATACGCGTTTTACAGACGCAGCGGACATCAATCACCAGGGAATCTATTGTGAGCGTTAGGCACTCTTGCTGATCAGTCTGTTTGAGTGTACGCACGCTAAAGGAGCTGAGACTCAGAGGCTGACGAGGCTTGAGAAAACGTGACTTATGAGACGGAATTATCCACGACACTATTTGACAATGAACATTTGCGAGTATCGGGTGTGTTATCAGTGAGAGCGTAATGGGTGGGAAGAGGGGACAAAGAGAGATGGTTGGGGACAGAAGACAAAGGCTGGATAACAGAGGGGAAACTCCGAGCAATTGCCATACTTTTCACTACCCACCCCGCTTATTGCAGTGGGCAGCGCTGTCTTGATTACCCTCCTCGACGTCCAGCGCAGTATGAAATTCTCTGTATTGGTGCAGTTCATTGGGGATGTTTGGCGGCTAATGCTAGGATGTTCGATCGCTAAGCGGTTGAGCGATTAGGGTTCTCATTCGAAGCCTTTAGTTCTGACAAGAACCTGTCCGCAGGGCGGTGAAAGATGGCTGACTGGAAGCCCATGTGCTCGGATCAATTGTTTCACTAATGTTACCGGCCGAATGGGCAACTTAGATTGATCCCGAGCCTGGAGGACGAAGCAACCACTTCTTCAGTGTTCTACCTTTTGATTGAACCTTCGGCTCAAAGTAAGCCATCCCGTATAGCTGGGGTGATAAAAGCGCGCAGGCTGTCACACCACGCTAGGGCTCAGTCTCATTTAGACGGTGTGCCTCAGTTATTGATGCAACAACAGTGTAACTGCACTATTAAGCTTACAATATGCCTTTGATTCTACGAGTTCGAAGTCCTGATGTGTTTTCCAGCAGGCTAATATGCCTCGTTGACGTTCACTGTTTGTCAAGACAGATAGTCGACCGGCGGTGGTCGAGTGGTTTAGAGTTTGATTCCCACTTCGGAGGTCGGAGGTTCGAATCCCCGCCACCACCGGTTACTGGTGATAGACAGTATCATCCACTGTCGTCCGGCTCGTTACCACCCCTGAACTGTTAGGACCTTCTGGGACTATCCATTCCAAGTTTCAGAGCCTGGTGACCGGTTATTCCTAATAGTGCAATGAGTCTTCATGGCTATGGCGTCTACCCCTTTCACTGCACTCACTGGAAAGGCATGCAATAAGTGACAGTCAATCCATAGTATGAAAATTGCAAAAGTTCTAGAGGTACAGAATGTGTCGGATTTCCCGGACCAAATTCACGGGATACAACAACTCAGTTTTTAAAGACGTTATTTGTTTGTCTATGTTGTTATCTAGTTATGCGTGCACACTTTATCTACTTCCTGCATGCTCCAAATAATGAAAAAATTCCGGTCGGGTTTGGCTAAGACCGAACACAACCGTCTCACTTAGTATTTGGTCAGTAGTTGCACGAATCGATAACTATATATTTAGTTTTGATCAAAAAGGTACTGAGCAAATGGGTGCATGAGAGCCGTGTTGGTGAATTGACAGGTCTTTGATTGAATCAGTAACTATAATGTCACTCTCATTTTACTATCAAAAGGTCAGACATCTATTAAATGCCTCTCCAGTTGGATCCAGACTTTATCCTTCAGTTCCATGGAATCAACGGGTTAGTGGACGTTGGAATAGCATCATATTTTATTCAATGGATTTCCAGTGTGATATGCCAACAAGTTCAGTTCTATCAAGATTAATCGTGAAAAAAATCTGATTGATGCCTTCTCGCCTGCGTTATGTGATTATCATCAAGACTAGTTGGCAACGCTTGAGATGGTATCGATTAACGTTTAACTCATGCTTAAGCATTGGTATTGTAGAAGTGTACCGTACTGTTTAAAATATATAAGTTGGCATATCACATGAGAAATAAAGGAATTATATGTATTATAAGTAAAAGTCCTATTAATCTAGCAATCAAAATTCGATAGTTTAACACCAATGGAGTATGTCCTCGTTTGAAACAGTGGAGGTTGTACGAACACAGAATGAAACTACTAAGCATTACCTCTGCCCGCTTGAGGAGCACTTTGGACAAGCGGAAAAGAGAATATATATCTGGTAGATTTTTTTGCTTGGTTTACTATTTACCAGATTTCAATGTATATGGTTTTCCATCTGTAATTTTCAACACAATGCCTCTGACCTCCCTTCCTCTTTTTTCTGTTATCCGCATCAAACTGAAGATTGCTCTCCGAGTGCAAGATTGTGGATGAGAAATCCGCATTGTTATGCATTCGCCAAATACACCTCAAGTTCCATGTACCCACTGTGATTCTGAGCAGCACAGACATAGTCTGTTCTGTCAACTCACGTGGTTCGGGTCCGGATGAATCCCAAGATCTCATGTTTGGCTATGCCAGCTCACATGCCAGTTCCAGACAGCACAGTGGGGATTCACAGCCGACTAGACCCGGCGAAGGCCAGTTGAATAGCCCAGATTCGGGTGAGTGACGTTTATTTGCCTTCCCAAGATGAGTTGATGTTTGATTGGTATTCTTAGCTCAAATAGCCATTGCGCACAGTTTATCCCGTTACTTTAGCACTTCTGATTTATGCTTCAGTGAGTATGAGAAGAAAAAGTACTATCTATGGATAAGAGACGCCAATACGAGTTAAGTAAAGGTGGTAGACACTGAAATAGCCAAACGCATGATCCAGATGCAAAATAATGACACAACTGAACAAATTTATACTGCGTGTTGACGTCTTTTGAATGAGTGCATTCATTCGTGTTGTTTAGAGGAATCCATTGGCCGAAACTTAAAAAGGTATAAACCTTTGCTTTTATGCAGCTGGAAGATCGCACAGACAGTCAACCTTTAGGATATGTATGATCACCCACAAGACTACCAATTTCTGGGACGATTCAGTTTATTCAGTCCTTCGACCATTGGGGGCGAACTCATGTGCTTTGATCTGGATTGATACGTCACCGAACCGTCTGGGTAAAAGCGAAGCAAACAGAAGTATCAGGAGCAAACAAATAAGCAAAAAAAACGATGAAGGTTATTCATGAAGGTGGAAAAAACAGTCCAAATCAACCTACGCTACCAACCGCAGCACCCATTCACATCACCTACTATCTCCAACTATCCGATGTCCCAATCTCTTAGACCCTAACTCGGGTGCTCATCGCATCCTCCTCGGTCATGTCGACTGTTTAGGATTTTCATGCTTTTTTGGAGTGTCATCGACTTGTCACCTCGACTCACGTTTCAGCAACTATCTGCCTTGGAGACTAGTCTAGCATTTATCTGTCTACATGCGGTAGGCATCCGAACCACCCTAACCCGTTAAGAATAACTGTTTGTTCCAGACACGGATTTCTAAGTCCCATCGCAATGAACTTGACCTAAGAGTTGCTGATATCATCTTCTCATCCTTTCCGACAAATATTGCGAAGAATCCGGTACTCAAACATCGACAGTCTTCGAGTATCTTCCCCAGGTAAAGGCCATTTCTCTGATCCACACAAGAAGACGAACCTAACTGACACACTGCAAGCTAAACCCTCTCTTATTCAGCCTTTGTCTTCTGTCCCCAACCATCTCTCTTTGTCCCCTCTTCCCACCCATTACGCTCTCACTGATAACACACCCGATACTCGCAAATGTTCATTGTCAAATAGTGTCGTGGATAATTCCGTCTCATAAGTCACGTTTTCTCAAGCCTCGTCAGCCTCTGAGTCTCAGCTCCTTTAGCGTGCGTACACTCAAACAGACTGATCAGCAAGAGTGCCTAACGCTCACAATAGATTCCCTGGTGATTGATGTCCGCTGCGTCTGTAAAACGCGTATCCAGAATTCGAGCAGTGTGGTTCAACTAACGGCTCTTGGTATCTCATTTAGGCATTTCCTGCGCACATCAGGAGACGAAGCAGTTAGAGCTGCGGGTCAACATGGTGTAGGGATTGTCTTGACTGACAAAGCTGAGGCTTTCCTTTTAGAATGGATACCTGTTACCAGTCGTCTTTATGCTGTACGACTCCAGAGGTCGCTTGGCGTACGAAAGGATAGCTGTGTTAAGCGCAGCTTGTTTGTGATCTTGACATACGCTCTAACAAACAGCAGCTCCGACACGCAGAAGGATGAGTTCTACGGTGAACTCACCACTCTCGTTTGCAGGAGCAAAGGCTCTGACATTGTAGTGCCAGTTGGTAATTTTGATGCCCAAGTTGGCAAACTTAGTGCATCAGAAGCTTGTTTAGGTGGGTGTTGTGCCTTATCCGCTCAGCGCACAGGTAACGGAAATAAGCTCCTCTAGTTTTGTGTAGATAATCGACAGCTGACTGAGACCCAATCTAGCGGCGCTGGACAAGCATTCGAGTTGGAACAATGCCGAGGCCAGACTGACCACGAGCACTAGACACCAAGTCCCTTGACAGTTGAAGAGTATAGGGAGAGGTCAAGTTGAACTGGAATGTCTCCATTCCTGTTCGACTTCATCATAGGTGAAATAATGGAGAGTGCGCTGCAAAATCTTCAGGATGTAGGCGTCGAACTAGGAAATAGTGGAAAGCTATATGACCTACATTACGCGGACGACGTTGTCTGCTTGTTGGAATCCACGGAACATGCTCCACGTGCACTGGATGAACTTGGGTGAGCTGTAGCTCCATTCGGTATGCGCTTTGCACCTTCAAAATGCAGAGTGATGTAATAAGACTGGACGTCAACGATTCCGAATTTGATGCTCGATGGGGAGGTGCTATCAGTTGTCAACCACTTCACCTACCTCGGCAGCAGCGTGACGACGGATGGGAGCACTGTAGTAGAGGTGAGCACGCTGATATTGAAGGCTCGAGGGGTGTACGCTGGACTGAAGCACTTTTGGTGGCGATCTGATACTTCACTGAAGTTGAAAGGTCGTGTATACTGTGCCGCAGTGCGTTCAGTTTTGTTGTATGGTTGCGAGACTTGGAGACTGGGTGTTGAAGATATTCGTCGTCTTGAGGTTTTTGACCACCGATGTTTACGTAGTATCGCCAAGATCGGATGGAATAGCTGAGTAAGTAATGATGAGGTCAGAAAGCGAGTATTGGGTACTAATTCGGGGAAAGTTTTGTCACAGCGTATCCAACTTAGTAGACTTCGTTGGTTGGGGCATGTGTTACGTATGTCAAACACACGTCTACCCTACCGTGTCCTATTCTACGTTCCTCCTAGGGAGTGGAAGAGACCACGTGGAGGTCAACAGATGACGTGGCAGCGAGGAATGAGAAAATGTATAGCAGACTTAGGAAAAGTGGGTGCTTCACTTCTTTGTGGTTGGGGTCCAAAAGACCCGTCTACCAGTTGGCTGGAGACACTGAAGGATATGGCAGCGAACCGCGAACAGTGGCGATCGTGTTGTCACTTTCTGTCGAATCAGAATGACTGATCGATGTGCGTTTGTACAGTTAGACTGTGTATTCCGTGTGTTTGCTACTAGGGCATTCTTTCCTTTTCCCACCCATGTAGGTCCACTCCCTGTCCATCTTGTGTATTCATACCTTGAGAACAAAACAGCGTGGTGAACAAGCTCGTTTTCAGTTATTCGTACTCATACCAATACATAACATTAAATATGACTCAAACCAACAAAGGGGATTATCATCCAAATCTGTCTGTGCACGTGTGTGTGTGTATGCATGTGAAATTGATCACAGCGCACATTCTTCGCTGTGATCAATTTCACATGCGTACACACACACACACACACGTGCACAGACAGATTTGGATGATAATCCCCTTTGTTGGTTTGAGTCATATTTAATGTTATGTATTGGTATGAGTACGAATAACTGAAAACGAGCTTGTTCACCACGCTGTTTTGTTCTCAATGTGTTCTGTGGGATTCTTCGTGCAACATGGTGAGAAAAGCAGTGGTCAGTGGGGCTTGCCCTACTGTTTAACGTTGTACGATGATGATGATGATGATATTATTGGGTATATGAAATGTGATCACATAAGTTGGGTTTCTGAACGGACGTGTCTCAGACACAGCATACATCTATTTTGAATGTTTCAAGTTTTAACTAGATCAGCCTAAAGCTCTATCTAACAAAGTAGACGAACGTGGAGAACAGCCACTTGGAGAGAACATTCCTGTTTTAGGAGTGTGTTTCGATTATCGTTACTGTCAGGTTCCTCCTAAACCGCGATTATTGGTGGCTTCTTGCTTTGATCCTTAATTGGAGGAGGGGATGGTAGTAATGCTCCTTACATATAATATTTTAGTAGTTTATGAATGAATCATATTCCGCTACTGTCCACACCGCAGGAGGCACTTTTCTTTGTGAACCCCAACCAGCACCAGCGACTCAACAATTTGGCTTAGATGGCAATGGGGCGTTGACGCAGCACAAAAATGTAACCGATACACCCGTTTAGGAACTTCTGATATGTCATGTGAATTCTGGTTATTCGTTTTCTGCGGTAATCATGGATTCGCTTTCCGAATTTATTGTCCTCATGCACGTAGTGGAATAAGCTGACCGTAGAGGGAGCAGGATTCTTTGGGCTAGACTCTTTTCAGCTCAGGCAGGCTATAGAACCCCCCCCCCCCCCAGGTTCTGCACTTTTACGTTCATCCGATGGAGGTTTTTTGACCCGTAGACTACTTCTCCTCATGTTTACTCATTGAAATGTTATCTCTAGGGCCATAACTGCTGATGATACCAATGTTACTCATCAGTTGGTTCGGAGGAACAGAACTTTGTATAGCATCTGTCCACTTCAGCGATGGACCTTGAAAATGTACCTGCCAGTGAAACAATGCAGATGGATATCAGTCCTCCATCAGAGATGAAGATAATGCGGGAGATAGGTTACTTGAAAAGGTATAAAGCCGCTGGACCGGATGGGTTGTCCCCATCTTTATTCAAGGACGGAGGCGAAGCTTTGATTTCGGAGTTAACAGAACTCCTCCGTATTATTCGGGATAGTGAGCAGATTCCGAGGGGATGATGTGAATCGGTAATTGTGCCGATTTACAAGAAAGGTGACAGGTCCTCTTGTAGAAACCACAGAGGAATTAGCTTGGTAAGTATCGCGTCTAAACTGCTCACCGGTCTCCACCGATTATCCAGTGCCCGAGAAATGTGTAGGCGTGAGAATCAAGCCGGTTTCAGACCCGGTCGTGGTTGTATCGACCACATCTTCACTCTTCGGCAAACCGTAGAGCACATGCACATCTTTCGTAGGTGCACAATCTATATCTTTCTTGATCTGAAAGCGGCGTTCGACTCAGTCGACAGCACAGTTCTGTGGTGCTGCCTCTCATTGAAGGGCGTACCAGGGAAGTTTATTTCTCTTTTCCAATGCTTGTATGCGAACAGCCGAAGCCGAGTTCGTGCTTACGGCAGTCTTTCCCCCGAGTTCACCACGGAAATTGGTGTTCATCAGGGTTGCCCTCTTTCACTCTTCTTCAATTTTGTAGTTGAATTGATTCTTAAGATAGCTCTATCTTCGTATAAGAAAAGCGGTGTCGACCTTTGGTCAGACAGTGAACTGTCTGACTTGGAATATGCGGACGACATTGTTCTTCTGAGTGAAGATCCAGATAAGTTGCAAGCTCTCTTAGATAGCCTTAACAACAGTGTAGCAATGTTTGGGATGTGTTTTGCTACTTCCAAGTGTAAAATGCTGCTGCAGGACTGGGTTGGCTCAATACCAAACCTTGTGTTGGCAGGGGAAGCCCTAGCTGAAGTAGATAAATTTTGTTACCTGGGCAGTTACATCTCACCAGGGGGGCAGATAACGGATGGAGTGTCATCGCGTATATAGGAGGCGCGCTTGGATTTTGCCAACCTTCGTCATCTTTGGTGTCGGCGTAACATCCGACTGTCTGTTAAGGGTAGTGTACACTGCGGTGGTTAGATCTGTTCTTTTATACTGTTCAGAAACATGGCCGCCGAGGGTAGAAGATAGGCGAATACTGTCGGTGTTCGAGCACCGATGTCTCCGTAGCATTGCCTGAGTATGGTGGGAACACCGAATCAGCAATGCTGAGGTTCGGCGTAAGGTGTTGGGGACCAGAGGTCAGTCTCAGGGTCAAGTGCTGGATCTGAACAGATTAAGATGATTGGGACATGTGTTACGCATGCCCACCGATAGACTTCCTCAGCGTACGCTGTTCTCTGAGGCAGGTGGTGATTGGAAGGTAGGTCGAGGTGGTCAGTCCATGACGTGGCAAAAAGGTATGAAAACCTTGACCAGTGAACTTGGTCGAGTAGGACGTGTTAGACTTCCAGGTTGGGGTCCACGTGATCCGCCCACCAAATGGTTGGAAACATTAAGTAATATGGCTAGGTGTCGCGATCAGTGGCGTAGTTGCATTCGGACTCTTTCCTCGTCGTCTTGATTTCCCCTTGTTACTTCAACCTTTTGGATCTTTATCACTATTGCTTCTATTCTTTTTGCCCTTTACTGGACGATGCCGGAAGGTGGCAACCGAAACCAGAGCACAGGATTGCGAGGTTAATGGTTGAACAAACTGAACTGAACTCCATCCATTTATCTGTCAGACGTGGTTGAACCTCCCGGTTGAGGAAGCCATCTCACATAGCTTTTTGGGTCGCAGATGTACGTAGTCCATCACACCACGCCCAAGTACGGTCTCGTTGCGATTATTTTTTAAAGTGATCCGGCGGTGGTTGCTTCATTATCTATAGCGTAATTCGTTGCAATGAAAGTGAATCATCCTCATGCACCTGGTGTTCTGCCTTCTAGCTAGACACACGAAAAACGCAAGTTGACGGAGAAGGAAGGGGGAACGAATGGAGCATCCACAGTCGAGCAACTTGGAAAGCCCGGTACAAATCGGTCAAATGTTTGGCATGAGTGGTAGGCAGTAATCAACTGTCTTCCGGGTGGTTACCACATCTGACCTATGGAGACCCTATGTGGTTCTCCTCTCCAAGTCATAGGGTTTGATTGCCGATTATCCGTGATAGTGCAATGGTCCCTTGTGGCTATGGAGTACACCCCTTCCGTTGCACTCATGCACAAGTGTGTAGTAAAAAAGAAGCCGGGACACAAACCATTTACGTCCACTTTCGGTCTCAACTATATAATCATTTCGGAACTTTCTGTTAGAATGAGTCTTTTGTTGCGTTGTTGGAAAGTTAAAAACAAACAAAAAGCTTTTTTTAAGCAAGCCATCAACCCAACTCGAGTGTGTCAGGCCGGAGTGAATACTCAATAATCAATAGTTTATCGGATTACTCAAGGCGGAACCCCTTTTGCCGATCGAGCAGTCATCTAAAGTCCGACGCAAATCGGGTCAACGGATCAATGGTCAATCCGGCAAATGTTTTTAGCAACCTAGTCGGCCTAACAAGGCTTGAACCTAACTGGACGCTCGGGTTCGAGAACGTTCGATTTTCGCTTTAAATATCACATAGTAATTTCTGTACATAGACACATTTTTGTGGCCAGCTGAATTGTTGTTTTCTGGTTTTCCATAGCGGGCTGGAGCGATTGAAGTCGCAAGCTGAGATCGTGCGCGCAGTTTTCCACACAGGCTGTGGAAAAGAACCCGTGGGTGATAACACATTTTTGGCGACGGGGTATTTCCTTCCACATTGTCAGTAACTGATCCAGAATTCAAGAATATGTGCCAGTCTCAACAAAAGCTGATGGAGATGCTGATTTGAAGACTTACGGACATCGGCTTTACTCGTGCAACTACAGAACCGGCCCCAGAAACACTCTTTCAGAACGCGGAGAATTTTTTCACATGACCCACAGTCAGACGTTACTTTTAGTTGCTGGTTTAAACGATATGGGGACATCTCCAATGTAGACCTGGTCAAAAAAGACGATGAAACTAAGATCCGACTTCTACTGCGGAAACTGGGACCCGCAGAACATGCCCGTTATACAAGTTTCATCCTTCCAGATCAACCTCGCGATCGCACTTTCGATCAGACTGTTCAGACTGTGTCCAGAGTATTTGGTGCCACATCCTCATTACTCAGTACTCGCTACAGCTGTCTCAAACTGGTTAAACGGGACGCGGACGATCTTGTGACATATGCTGGGATTGTCACTCGTGGCTGTAGCAGTTTTCAGTTCCGATCACTGACAGAAGATCAGTTTCGATGCCCTTTTTTCGTTTGCGGCCTTCAGTCCGCCAATCACTCCGATTTACGAACCCGACTTTCAGTCAAAATCGACCAGTAGCCCAATGCCACATTGTAAGAACTCGTTGAGGAGGGCGAGCTGCTCAGTAATTTGAAACACGACGCCGCAATGATCCAACATCAAGATAAACTAATACATGTCGTCAATAAGATCGCTGTTCCCAAACGACATCTACAAACTAAGAAACTACTTGCATCTAACCATTGTGGCCCAGCCAAACCGCCCTCTCCGTGCAGACACTGTAGTGCGTGGCACTTTCATAGACTATATCCATTCAAAAACAACCGATACAAACGCTGTCATCAGTTCGGACACAAGAATGGTTCTTGCCATTATTGAGGATTCCAAGGAAAACGAACATACAACACACCAAAACCACGTGTCAATGCTGAATAGTTGTCCGTGCACTCCTACGGGTTAGCCATAACTTCGCGGCTGCAGATAGCAGAACGTCAAAAATTTGTTAGTGTTTACATCAATGACCATTGTGTTCGCCCCCAGCTGGACACAGCATCCGACATTTCTGTCATATCAGAAGACACGTGGGCCAAAATCGGCCGACCAGAAATCCAACCAACCTCATTGACCGTAATTAGTGCCTGTGGCGGCTCATTAAAGCTTATCGGCCAACTTCAGTGTATTGTGACTTTTCGCGACAAAACAGTTTCTGCGACCTGTTTCATCACTAAATCCGGCATTAACCTACTGGGAGCGGACTGAATTGACGAGCTCGGTCTAAATGGCCTTTCTATCAACAGCTTTTGCGGCCAAATCCAAGTAGCGTCTGCAACTCCGTCAACAAATCAACTGATTCAACAATTGGCCCTTGTTTTCCAAGAAGGCATAGGTCTGCGTACACAATTCCAAGCTACGTTACAGCTCAAACAGAACAGTCAGCCGGTGTTTCGTCCCAAACGCCCACTGCCGTATGCAGCTCAGCCATTAGTCGACCAAGAACTTAAACGTCTTGAGGACCTTGGAATAATAACTCCAGTCACGTTTTCAGAGTGGGCCACGCAAATCGTTGTTGTGAAAAAGCTAAACGGAACCATAAGACTTTGTGCTGATTTCCCTGCAGGCCTTAACGCTGCTCTAGACTCCGACTATTATTCACTACCTGCTTTAGAGGACATTTTCACGATACTGAACGGTGGTACCTGTTTTGCAAGGCTGGACTTAGCCGAAGTTTATTTTCAAACTAAAGTCGCGCCCCAATGTCGACACCTGCTAACAATCAACACTCACCATGGCTTTTACCGATTCACGCGTCTGCCATTTGGAGTTAAAACCGCCCCAGAAATTTTCCAATGTATACTGGGCACTATGCTAGCAGGTCTAGAAGGAACGGCTGCATATTTAGGTGACATTATTGTGACAGGACGTTCTGCCGACGAACTAAACAGCCGCTTGAAACAAGTATTACAACGCATTCAAAACTTCGGTTTCCGATTACGTCAGGAGAAATGCCCATTTTTCTTGAGAACGGTCGAATACCTTGGGTTCGTTTTTGGCGCAGATGGCCGCCATCCAGAACAAGAAAATATGCGAGCAATACAACGAATGCCAGCCCCAAGGACGTTTCGTCGCTCCGATCATTCCTGGGCCTCATCAGTTATTAGTGTTTTTCTGCCAGAACCACATCGCTTGCGGGCACCTCTTAATCAACTCCTACGGAAGGACCACCTTTGGTGTTGGTCACAACAGTGTCAATCATCATTTGACCAACGAAAGCGGATGCTGACATCGGACCTTTTGTTTAACACTCTACAACCGCAAATTACCAATTGCCGTGGCATCTGATGCTTCCAACTATGGTGTTGGCTCCGTCATTCCCCATGTGTTTCCTGACGGAACGGAGAAACCTGTGGCTCATGCGTCCCGCACATTGAACTCTGCCGAAAGAAACTATGGGCAAATCGAGAAAGAAGCCCTTGGCATCATTTTTACCATCAAAAAGTTCCATGATTCCTTCATGGTCGCCATTTTACGCTTCTTACAGACCATAAGCCGTTGCTAACAATTTTCGAATCCAAAAAAGGCATTCCGGTCTACTCTGCCAGTCGCCCACAGTACTTGACTACGATGCTATTGGGCTATGATTTCGAAATACAATTCTGGAAAACAGAGAACTTTGGTCAATCTGACGGCCTATCCCGCCTAACATCAAATCATCATGGGAACGATGACGATGCCGTTATCGAGGAACTGTCAGACACTGCGCGCTATGCCTGTCACTTTACAGCAAGTCCGCGAGGCTATCAAACGCGACTCGATTTTGCAGCAAATCATCACATTTGTTCAGACCTCATGGCCTAGAAGAACATACTACGGAGACATGCTACAGCTTTACCGCCGTCGTGAATCTCTCTCCGTTGTTGACACGTCTCATGTCATCCCAAAGAGAAGTGGTTCCAATCTCACTACGTCGTGCCATACTGAAACAATTTTACACCAGTCATCCGGGTATCAACAGAATGAGGGCGATCGCTCAAAGTTATACTAATTGGCCCGGCATGGATAAGGACATTTAGAATGTAGTACGACAATGTTCTAAGTGTCAACAAGCAGCAAAGAAGCCCCCACACCAATCGCCTGTACCGTGGCCAACACCAGACCGACCATGGGCGAGACTTCACATCGACTTCACTGGCCCTATTGACGGAACCCACTACTTAATTGTCGTTGATGCCTCATCAAAATGGCCAGAAATTCTCTCAGTCAACCCACCAACTTCATATGGCACAATCGCGGCACCACGAAAGATTTTCGCACGACACGGCTTGCCTTACCAGATCGTATCTGACAACGGCTCACAGTTCACCTCCACCATGTTCCACGACTATTGTCAACAAAAAAACAACATGGATCACACGTTCTCGCCGCCATACCACAATCCAGTGACCAAGCTGAACGTTTCGTGGACACATTTAAGAGAAGACTACTTAAATCGCGGGGGATGAAACACCAGATGAAATTATGCGGCAATTCCTGTTTGTGTATGGCACAACGCCAAATGCCCCTACACCTCAGGGACTATCTCCGGCAGAGGTTCTGATGGGTCGGAAACTGAAGATCATCCACAACGCCCTGTTTCCGACAAGACCTTAGAATCTTTGTACGCCTGGCAAACAAGTATGCCCGATAGGTCCTCAATCGGGTTTAGATCTGAGCTTCAGGCAGGCTACTGCATGACCTTGATCTCACGGGACAACAGTCGACATTTTGTAGTGTATGCTCAGTGAGCAGAAGCATTATCACGTAGGAATATGGCACGGTTTTGCAATATGTTGGCCACCAGCAGGAGTAAAATCTGTTCCAACTTACGGATATACACAAAGGAATCTTGTATACCTTCAAGCATAACAAGCCGCGAAGGCTTCCCAAACCATCGCTGAACTCTTATCTTTGTTTATTTGACGGAAAAAATCTTGTCTGATATCATGCCAGTAATAATTCCAGGCATCCGGTCCCTCCAAATGATTTTTTCGTCACTAAATTGGACATTTTTCCGCTTGTTTATCCATGCTAGGCGTGTTTCAGCCCATGGTAAGCGTTGTACTTTATACAGCGGTGTGAGAACAATAAATATTTTCATTTTTTTGTATTTTATCCACTAGACTGTTTGCATTGTTCTTCGTGTAACATTCGTTTCGAAACACTGAATCCGATCAAAGCGTTCAGCGTCGATATGAAACACGTGGCCTTGGAGGCTAGACGAATTAATCTGCGTTCGTCTGATTTCGTTTTTTGCGTGACCCGTTTGCTTTTTAAGCGCATATAGCTAGTTACGTTACAGATACCGTCGTACGACATTTCTCAATCACTTGCATTGCTTGCAAATCTCATACTGGCTGAGTCCTATATGGTAAGACGCAAATATTTCGCCCTTCTCGAAATCTGTTAGTTTCTTCCCTTGTGGCATTGCGCAGACAAAATTCGGTATGAGTTCTGTAAGGTGTATACGTGCAACCAGCGCTAATAAATGCTTAACTACTGGGATGCATCACGTGCTCTGTTGTACATGGATCACGTGATTGCGGTTCTCATGGATTTGTCTGTCGCCAAATACACAACTCTAATCAGCTTGTTGCCAGGCCCGATGATCTGTCTGGTCCTGCGAAGTTTTCTGTGGGGCAGCGCAAAGGAACAGAGGGTCCTGCACTTTTGTCACCCTCGTTTTTCACATTTTCTGCGCTAATTGGCATATAGTACATAGTTTTGTTTTGAAATTTCGTACGCCGTGTCGTACCGTGCATTCAGTTTTGACCAGATATGGTTTCGTTAGAAAATAAAGAATCGGAAGTACGTGAGAAAATGAGGAGGTCCTGAACTTTTGTTACACTGGGATTTCATATCTAACGTCAGGAGTGTGAATGGATGCTCTCTGGTGAGGAGTACCCAAAAGCATCACAACTCTGAATGTTGAAAGCTCTTTGTGGATTGCTCGATGCTAATCCACAGAACAACGAGGCCGGGATTCCAAACTCATATTGTATACAGATGGTTAAACAAATTTAGACTGCGGAATAAGCCCATCATAGTACTCAGAACATGAGTTGTAGGCGAACATATGTTCTGAGTACTATGATGGGCTTATTCCGCAGTCTAAAACAATCCTATTCGCCCACGGTGATACGAGAACTAAATCGGTTTCTGAAGTTTTCCACCAGACTTTGTGAGGCTAACTGTGCCGTTGATTTCATCGAGGAATGTGTTTCTAGCAACCAATATCCCACCAAGTACTGGAAACATTTGCGTCGATGCCGGATTTATCCTAACAGTAAGACGTTAAAACGTCATGCTCTTAATCAACTGGATACTATTAAACCTTCGATAATTGTGTTCGAAAAGAATGTTTCCCAATGCCAACCGCACACGGAAGTACTAGAAGAGAATGATAGACGCCAGTTCCTGGAATACGTTCATATGATTATGAACAACCGCTATGAAAAGAAAGTGTCGTCATTGAAGAGCACACTGAGCTAACTGATACCTCAAGCTCAGTTCCCAAACGAACCCGAACGGTATGTACACAACTTCTCCGGTTTGCAACTTGATCGTGTTCTGATCGAAGCCTTATCTCTCGGTTCGAAGTTTTGTTGCCCACGTCAAAAAGAAAGCCAGGTAGACTTCGAAATTACCTTTCGAGAACTTAGTAGGACAAACTGTTGACCTCAAACCAAAGTCGGCAGAGGATTTAGAACGTTTCAAGTCGTCATTAGTCACGGCATGTTACCAGTATCGGCGATATCAAGTCCGTAATCAAGGTCCTTTAACAAAAAAAAACATTGACGCACTTAGGGATCTACAACGAAACCCTCAAATTCTCCCAAGCAGACCTGACAAGGGAGCCGGTATTGTTGTGATGGACCGCGCCTCATACGTGACAAAGGTGTTAGATCTCTTGTGTGATCAGTCTAAGTTCATTCGTGACGCATCACAAAAAGACCAAACAGAGAAGGCGGAAAATGGAATTACTAACACATTGAAACGTCTCAGAGACCAAGGCTACATTTCACCTAACCTCTTTGAAAGCCTTAAACCCGTAGACTCCACCGTACCTCGACTATATGGCCTTCCAAAAGTTCATAAACCTGGACTACCCCTACGCCCCATCGTTTCCATGACAAATTCAGCACACCACACGACAGCTCGATGGACAGTTAGTCTTTTAGAACCCGTACGACAAAAACTTGCAAAACGTACACTCCGTGACACGTTTCACTTTATTGAAGTTATTAAAGATGTGAACATGTCAGGAAAATAAATGTTCTCTTTAGATATGGTTTCTTTGTTCACTAATGTACCTCTGATTGAAACAGTAGACTTTATTTGTTCACTTTTTGATGAAGAAGCAATATCCGTAGGAATTCCAACAGCCAATCTAAGAGAACTAATCCTTCAATGCACTTTGAATATACAGTTTGTGTTCAACAACACTTATTATCGCCAGAAGGATGGGGTTGCTATGGGGTCACCTCTAGGACCACTTCTTGCTGACATTTTCATGGCAAAACTGGAGACTGAAGCATTATGCAGAACATTAAGTCGATTGGACCACTACTACCGATATGTGGATGATATATTTTGCATAGCTGATGCGCAAACCAACTTAGATTATATATCTCGCGAATTCAACACTACGCACTCCGCAGTCAGATTCACCACAGAGATGGAAGAAGAAAATTGCCTACCGTTTCTTGATGTACACCTAACCAGACGATCTGATGGCTCGATCCAGAGGAAGGTGTATCGGAAAGCCACCTGGAATGGCCAGTACACAAACTTCCACAGTTTTGTGCCACTTGGTTACAAACGTAATGTGATACGCTGTATTCTACACAGGGCGAAACATATCTGCACTGCAGATACTCTAGAGGCCGAGCTATCAAACATAAGGAAGACGCTAATTAACAACGGTTATCCTGAGAAATTCATCCAAAGAAACTGGACCGAACGGATAAAACCAGTGAGAATCACACAAGCAGAAAAGAAAGTGTTATTCATCCGACTCCCTTTCAAGGGAGATGTCGCAGCCGATAGAGTCTGTAGAATTTTGAGTGCCACGGTTTAGTCCACCTTCAACGCTGCCAAGATCAGATGCGTGTTTTTCACGTCACCAATAATCCGATGTGAAAATAAAGATAAGCTGCCCTTGTTGACCTCATCCATGATCATCTATCAATTCAGGTGCACCTGTGGTGCTACTTACATAGGTCGAACGGCAAGAAAGCTATCAAAACGCATCAAGGAGCATCACCCACGATGGTTTAGACACGGAGGAAATGGAGTAGTATCAAGCTCAATCGTCTCGCATTTGTTAGAAACTGGGCATTTAATCGACATCCAGTCCGCCTTCAAAGTCGTCTACCGGGTCCCACAACACGTGTCAAGAGCAATTAGGCTCCGGATACTAGCAACTGCCGAGGCAATTATCATCCGCCTCTTGAAGCCTGAGCTTTGCGCGCAACGAAAATTAGTCCAAGCACTACAACTCCCATGGCCAACACTCAACTGTGGTACACAACCGGGCGCAGCGGTGACGTAAGCTAATTAGCACCGGTTACATAATCTGGTCATTCACATGGGTTTCCGTCTTTCCTCATTCTCAATTCTCTGTACTAGCTTAGTGAGACTTTTTCCAACTCTTCTTAATAATTCGTTTTCATATAAATGTGACTGTAATGGCTTAAGAATGAAATCACCGAAAACATGTTCGCCTACAACTCGTGTTCTAAACAAAATTTCTCGGAATCGCAGGGCCGGTTTCACTGTTATTGCTACTCATCAGATGCACGTATCCGGTATATATATATATATATATATATATATATATATATATATATATATATATATATATTGAAATTTTGACACTGTTGCATTCGAATACGTTCGTGCCTTTATGTAATTACTGTGCGTTTTGCAGTTGTGTTGCCAACAATGCTCTGATAGCTGCTTCCTCACCAGTGCATCGTGCACGCACCTATTCACGCAGACACACACATTCTCACCGCCCCCATGAGGGGTTGACCTCACTCGCCGTCAAGTGCACACGCAGGATCATCGACTTCTGCTCCGTGAACATATGACGCACGCACGCTCATGTGTCCAAGTTTGTTTTCTCGACATGAACCCACCACGGGGCTACCTGGCGTCTGTCCTATGATTACATATAGTAGGACCCAAGCACAGACACAGATCCGTAAACCTTGAACTGTGACCATACCAACCAATCAGCTCCGTGCATTCCGTTAAATGCCCATCTGTTCGCCATTCACACTATCATTCAAAGCGAGGAAGTCAAATACAAGACCTTCGACACTGTCAAAGCGGTTAATTATTGAACAGAATTTTCGAATTCACTCGATTTGCCAGGGATGCCACCGCACGTACTGCAACTGAAAATCGGCGTACCAATTATCATGTTGCGAAAATATCAACCAGCTAAAGCTCTGCAACGGCACGTGGCTTGCAGTAAGAAATTAATGAGCAACGTCGTAGAAGCAACTATCCTGACAGGACATTTATAAAGATGAAGATGTCCTCATTGCTCGCATTCTTATGATTCCAACGGATATGCCATTTCAAGTTAAGAGATTGCAATTCCCAATTCGATTGGCGGTTGCAATCACCATCAGCAAAGCTCAAGGCCAATATCTAGAATTGTGTGGCTTAGACTTAGACGCACGTTCTAGAGTCGAAAAGCCAGACAATCTCCATATCTGTACAGACAATGGAACAACAAAAATTATTGTTTTCTCACAAACATTGTAAAATCCAACGTATTAGGAGCGTGTGCTTCCTCTTTTCTTTTTTTCTCCAGTTAAGCAGATCGAGCCACAGCAGCGCGAGGCCGCGTATATATAAACATGTATATACGTATTATGTTTAAAATAATTCTTTTCCAGATGAACTATACGATCAAGTTCGTTTCCGTATCCCCATCTTGGATGGAGATTTTCGGGGCACTGGAGATCTTTTTGCAGCTCTTACATTGGCCCACTTTGAATCTGAGAGGAAGAAACATAAATCTATCAATTCAATCGCTGTGAGTGCAAAGTGTTTACCTGTATGTTTATTCGCTTATTTATTTACGACTTTTTTTTGTTGGTTGACACTGTCCTCTTCATTTAACCGTCGTGAACTACCATGGCACCTGTTTCTGTCATGCACAAATGGGCCACGCGCGACAGTTGTCGACTCACTAAGGTCGCACATCGCCCGCACCGTAGACTAGAAGAGTAGATGAAGTGACACTAGAAAAAAACAGATGGATAATGATAATTAAGAAGGTAACGAAAAGACCTATTTTCCATCCACAGTGGCTCCAAACGTTACAGTTAAACGATCCGTTTTCTCATCTGTCGAATTTGAAAAAACACTTACACCTGTTCGACGGAATGATGAATAAGGCCAATTTTTATGAATATTCTCATCACGAAACAAACGATATCCGAATGTATGATGCACATCTTAATTTGTCAATCCGCTCATTGTTCAGTGGTCTGTTTGTGACACAGCCATCCAAAACATTTCATGCTGATGACTTCTGATTTGGGAAACCGTTTCTGTATATGATCATTTAACTGCAGCCGAGTGACTGGTATATCTGTTTGTGAAGTTCGGTGGTATGGAGTTTTCTTATTGCGTGCTTGTGCATAAGATTAAGAGAGGGGGCATATCCCATGGCCTTTTAAAGCCCACTGCGCTATTAGTGCTAACCGGCGACCATGACTCCGGGACTCGGAGTGAAGAACTTCCTGGAATCCCAATAGGTCACGATTTGAGAGATGACGTATTGTTGTCCACGACCATCGGTGAGAGGGTTCGAACCTCTTACTTCCATCACGATGAGACTGTACCTTGGCATGGTGTGATGGATTGCGTACATCCGCGACCGAAAGAGCCAATGTAAGATGGCTTCCGCAATCGGGAGGTCCAATCATGTATAGCAGATAAATGGATAGAAGCCATACAAAGTTCACTTTCTCCGAACCAGTTGATGGTCAACATTGGTAGGATCAGCCGTTATGACCCTGGAGATGAGATTTCAGTGAATGAACACTGGGAGAAGTAGTTTATCGATAAAAAACCTCAACTTCGAGGGGAATACCCGGCGTTTTCCTCGACGGTGGGAGAAGTCATCTCACTTTATTGAGCGACTGTCAGTTCAAGTCAAGTCAAGAAACGCTTTTATGCACCCGATGTAGGGTGAATTTTCAGCATGTACGTGATTTACTGTGAGGGCTAATTAGAAGGCGTACAGGGAAGCGTGAAAACAGAATGGAGCATCAAGTACAGTTGGAATAATGACGAAGGTAAATAACGAGATAGTTGATTATTTGTTTGAGATCTACGCGTAAGCGGACAAGGTAAGCGATGCGGCTATTTCTATTTATAGACATGCATGAATGAAGTATTTTGAATGTCGTGCGAGTGGACGAGAAAAAGACGGCTTCAGAGAGTGCGGACTGGAGAAAATGCGTGTTGATAATAGAGTCGGTGAGAATATCTCTAATAATATTGCTACAACGGAGAAGCAACTTCACAGATTTGGTTATAAGACCAAAATCTTTTACTTTTAAACCAGCCTTAGCTACGAAACTCATAGCTCAAAGGATACCGTTCAGTCCACCTTCCGCTTGCTTCATTGACTGCATGGGGCTGAGGACTGAACTTGAAAGCGGATCGATAATTAAGCACCAACGTGACAGGCTAGAAATTCATTCATGGGTGCTTCGGTCACGTTCCCGTGGTGGGTAAACGTCCCATTGTCTTTTGGATCGGATTATTGAGTGAAAGGTTGTGGTTAGGGTTACCAAAAAACCCTGCTTCGATGTAGACAACCGCGAGGTATGATTTGTCTACGAATCTCCGGTGGTCCTTAGAGAAACAGTTGTTTCTCTCTACTCTTCGTTCTTCACTGTCTTGTTCTAAATGAATTCAAGAAATCACGACTCGTTACCAGGACACCATAACCCGTGCTATGGATGATAATTCAGTGGTAGGTGAAATAGAAGTTCAATTCTCAGACAATGACACCGACTTACCGGCGTCCATATGCTTACAACTCGGCCGTGATAAAAGCGTTCCAAATTGTTCGGTTCATCCAATCATTAACCTCTCACTCTTGCGCTCTGAATTTGGTTGCTACCTCGTAGCGTAGTCGAGTTCAGGGCAAAATGAATAAAAAAGTTAAGTGAAAAGTGCCGAAAACAAAGTAATAAACGGAAATCATGAAGACAGAGCAAGAGCCCGAATGCAGTTCTGCTACTGGCATCGGCGTCTAGCCATGTTAGTTTATTTTCCCAACCATCTTTTAGGCGGGTCTCGTGGACTCCAATCCAGAAGTTTGACACGTCCCTCTTGGCCAAGTCCACTGGTCGAGGCCTACAAACATTTTTGCCATGTCATGGACTGACCATCTCGACCTGCCTTTCAGCATCTACGTGCCTCGTAGAGCAGCATACGCTGAGGAAGTCCATCGGTGGGCATGCGTAACACATGTCCCAACGATCGGAGTCCAGCGCTTTGTAATGTCCTAAGGGTTGACTTTCCTTGTAGATCTCCGCCTCAGTTGGTGTATCTGTCGAAACTGACCACCAGACGTGTCGGAATAGCTAAGTGTGAAGCTGATACAAGAGGCCAGATAAAATGCGTCTAAAAGTGCTCCGCCTAGTGTTTGAGGCACTTGCTGATTATGACCTAACGACCCATGAACTTCACGGATCTTTTAGCTCGGACCTAACGGTTTCCAACCGTTGCTTAGAACGGGGTAGAGCAGGTTGCAGGAATTTCTGAAGTTCGGAAAATGGGTCATCACAGGGTATGAGGTCTCATCCTTAGGCACATTCCGTCGGTTCATCTTTGACTACGTTTTATTTTTTCGGGGGTCGAGTGAACATTGAAAACATCTGATAAACGATGGGCAATTGTCGGAGAAACGGCTGTGGACAGAAAAGCAAGTTGGGAAAGTGTTGGGTTTCGAGGGCAAGGCACATCTATTTACCTGACCTTTATGCACACAACGGTCAGTGCACGCCCGCCACGCTGCACGATGATGATGATGCTGACGTTCACACCAACACACCACATTCAGACATTTGGCATTTTAGTGCGAATCGACTTGATTACTCTATCATATTTCTTAGTGGGAGTGCACGATGACTGTCTCCACTTTACTCTACAGACACACTGACTGGATATGTTGTTAGCCACTTCTCTATTCCTTGGGTTGGTACCTCATATAAAACGTAGCTGCATGATCGTGAATTTTCCAAAATAATTGTTCACCTGTACGTATTTCCTCAATGTGGACATTATCCATCGATGATAATATTCTGTTTATTAACTTCAAGTCAAGTCAAAATGTGGCTTTATTCATCCGAAGGGATGGATTTTCAGCACAATGCTCATCGGCACATTATCCGTTGGATAAACTTGTTGTACAGGGTGTTCTTTGGGAATGTGTACACCCCCCGGAGCTTCGAATTTCCCATATAACCACTGAAAACGTTGGCAATAGTTAGATTTTTGACTTTTTCCGAATTCTCACTAGAAAAAATGCGCTACATTGCTTGAGAAAACGGGGAGCGTCAACAAGATTTACAAATTATACATTCAGACGATCTGTTTTCAACCACAGAGAGGTCGGATAAAACTACCTACTTAGACCGAGTGAACCGTAAGTGATATGTAAACCAATATGGACTCATTCATTGTTAATAAACTGATCATATTGGTCAATTTAGCAGCGCTTTGCATAGAACGCCCGAGTCGAATAGCAACCTGTGTAGCAACTGATTAGCGGCATGTCATCCATTAGCACAGCATCCATCGCAAATCTATGTGCGGCTTAATCCCGTATGTTCACTTTGTGGGTAACAATAACACCTTTGGATGTATTATTTGCAAATTCTAGTGTCCTCCATCGTTTTCTCAAGCGGGCAATACAGCGCATCTTCTTCTCGTTAGAACTCAAAAAAAGTCAAAAAATCTAACTACTGCTGCCGTTTTTAGTAGTAGTTGTTGTAGTGGTATTAGAAATTAGAAGCTCCAGGGATATACCCCCTCCCGAAGAACGCCCCAAGATATTTCACTGACCAAACTTTGGATATTACCTTGTTGTCAATATGTAAAGAACAACTACTCTCGATTGAAGATAGACGTCCTCTCTTGGCAAGTGAAGGCGGTATGTCATTACATTTGGATACATTAGGAGATAAACGTGACGACGTAGACCATTGAAAAATAGAAAACAATAAATCACAAAGTTATCATCAGATTTGGAACCAGTGGCAACATCACCGGCGTACTTTGAGCTGGTTAAAAATGTAAAATAACAAAGGAAGGGAGACAGAATGGTGCCCTGAAGTACTCTTGTATTGACAGGCAGAGAATCAGAGATGTCGCCTTTGAGTGTTGTAATTTTAGTTCTGTTGGTAAAATGGTTTCGAATTGGTGACAACAGAGGTGAATATGTGCTAGTGTTTTAAAACTTTGATAACAGTAGAAGCCTGTCAACGACACTGAATATATTGCTGTAATCAAGAAAACACATGCGAAAAGGCTTTCTGGTACGATCAGGGGTGAATAAAATGGAGTTAACTAAATAAGCAAAGGCGTCTGTTATGGAACGTTTATTTCGATAAGCAAACTGGAGATCATCCTCGATGTTGACGCACGACTTCACGTGTATAAGAATAAGTTTTTCGTATACTTTTAGAAGAACCGCAGTGTATGCAATTGGGCGAAATGGACCGACTTCCTTTTTTGGTATTAAGGTAACGTCGACTGGTCTCCAACAGTTAGCGATAGTACTTTCTTCAATACATTGGTCAAAAGTATCGTAAGGGGTTCGGATAAGTACGAAGCGCACTCCTCAAGGACGGTCGGTTAAAATGAGTCAGATCCCGCAACCTTCCTGGTCTTGAGTTCTTTCAGCCCGGTTAGCACTTGACTTGGGTTGACAAAAAAACGTTCCAGGTCTGGGCTAGGATCGAAAGTGAATCTCGATGGCGTCATATTGAGTGTTAATGCACGAAACATTTGATTGAGCTTTGTAGCCGTTTTTTGGGGTACCAGTTGCGTGCAGCTCATACCAGAGAGCTTTTTCATCGTGTTCCAAGTTGGTTTATGATTGTGGTTTCCAGTATAGTTTCTGTATACAGCCTGTCCAGTTTTTTGATTCAAGACTGTATTAAATGTTGTTTGCTTTATTGATGTACGATTTCCAATCATGTAGGCACACTCTTTCTGCCGTCTTAATGTTTTTAAATAAGGCGGCGAAAATCGGGTTGGTTGGGTATCAATCGACTCTAGTGGGCAACAAATATCGTAAAAAAATCCAAATAACTTGTCAGATGATCACAGGGACATCAAGGTTGAAGAACTAATCAAAATCAGTGTGCCAAACCATTTGTCGTATTAATATCAGGTTTTCTGGGTGTCATTGCCTACGGGAAATCTTGCGATCAGAAGAACAAGTATGTATAACGTGGCTCGACTTGGAACAAATCTTGGATTGAGCTTTGATGACACAGTGGTCAGCGGCGGATATAGAGGCTCTCTTCTAGACGGAGATAACCTCGATGTCGTTAGAGAAGAAATCAAGCTGCGCACTCGTTTAAAAGTCTACGATGTTATTTAGCGCCAAGCAATTTAGAAAACTGATATCAAATTGATCAAAATCTCCAGCGACGATGACGAGTGATGTTTCAATATGTTATGTTATTTCAGATGTGTATGTGTCAGTGAATACAGAAATGTCACCTGATGAGCAAAATGGTGAAGTATAGATATTCGTAGTGACGATCGATCGATATTTGCTGAGGAATTGTGGTTTGCATTCCACTTATAAGCAGGCATTCTGTTTGTCACTATACGTAAATCGGTTTTTTAAGATTTGCACCAGAAGCTTTTGATATACGTGATTCCAATTCTGACAGTTACAGTCAATCCGGTGGACTTTCTATCCTTCGCGTTCGTTTAGTGAGTCATCAATATCAGGATAAAGCCATATCTCTTGCAGCACTATGATTCCTAATGGGGAAATTCGGACCGTTCTACGAAATTTGACAAGTCACTAATTTTCCCGACAGCGAACACGTTGGTTAAGAGGATGATGGGGATGGATAATTTTTTATGGTTTGAATGGCGTAAAGCTACTTGTCAGCTAGCGCGGTGTCTTTCAGTAATGCCATATTTTTACCTCTTCAGTCTTTTATAACCGGTAAACACTCGTCGGGAGAATTTTTCGATAACTCCACAATCGCACGATAAAACTGCCTGCGGCATTTTTAAAACTCCGGGGAGTAGGTTAACATGATGAGTATACACGATAGTTCCAACGGGATGAGTGTTCAATCTGTCCAAAAAATTCGGGATCACCTCAATTCGGTCGAAATCCTGGCATACGGTTGAATTCCAGTTTACACAACGGATACTACTCGCAATAGCCAAAAATATACAACAGACGCTATTGTTTAGCGAGAGAGGGGGAAAGAGTAGTATCAATTGTATTAGCTAGAATTCGACCGTATGTCAGGATCTCGACCGAATTGAGGTGATCCCGAACCTTCTGGTCAGACTGTACACAATGAAAAAATCAACGATGAGTGCGTAAAAGCACAGCCAAATTGAAGGCCCCTCCAATCCGGGTTATTCCAACCCGTAGTCTTACTTTCACTAACGACGCTGGAATTCAGAGCCCCTATCTTGTTGAAACAGCATTAAAAGGGACATTTTTGACCACTTTTCCCCTCATGAGAGTAAAAAATTTATATGTTTTTCCACTTCATCCCTTCTTTTCTTGATGATCAAATAACCTCTGGTAAGTTTTATCCAAGAATATGCCGTTTTATACCTCACTCCGTAACATCTAGCAACGTTTTGCCAATCCTCGCCCTCATTATATGCGTCAAAGACTCGCATGCACATCTCTGCTGCATATTGAGCTCACGAACTTCGCTGTTTCGAATTTACAGTCTCGCAGTTCATTTAAAGTTAAATGAACAGTATACATTATTTCCAAAACTGTACTGACTTTATGTGTTTAAAGAGACTTGGCAGTTGAACTGGTCTTTTACTTATACTCAGTTCTTTAGATAAACCACCGTTCGGGATAGTGTTCTTATGTACGGACTACTCTTGTGAACAGAAATTAGATTTGGATCTGGCTGGAAATGATAATATATGCAAATTATTTGACTCAACAAACAGATTTCACTTGTATGACCGGTGATACACAACAGGTAAACCCCTGTACCCACCACCACCACCCGGACTTGCATCCAGTGTACAAAAGCCCATTAGGTACACGCCTGAATCAGCTCCCCAAACCCCAGGTAACATACCGATCTGAATCGGCCACACAGTGCCGCTGTTACGAGACCAGTAACAGGTTTTGTGGATATAATGGTGGTAACATAAAATCGAGAAAAACACGTTCATAATTCTTGCACCTGAAGGTCTATTGGATATCCGAAGTGTTGTCTGGCTGTCACTTATGACGGAGCCGAATCGCATGTGTGTCATTCAAATGGCTCCATAATTTGTCATCACTGCGCGGCTAGGGGGAAAACCGACTAAAATTCTGATACAATTACACAACTGCAGTTTTCGGTTCCGATTGTTATCCTGGAAGTCAGTCTGTGACCACTGCCCACTTGAAACGCGAGAGCCAACTGAGACACTTGCCTCTCTACTAGTTATTGATCGTCTCTTGATCACCTAGTACTGTCACGGGACAGTTACTGAGGTTCTTTGCTCCGGTCACAACAAGGTTGGTTTAACGTGCGTAACTGTGACCGCAGATGGTGCGGTGCATAGTCGACGAGCTCGCGGTGTGGCCACCTGCGGGAAACGTGTAAATGCAATTGATGCGCCCGTCCTCAGACCAATCGAAGGGTCATTTCAATCAACCAATCCGGTGGTACCTCCGAATAATTTTGAAATAATTCCAAAATAATGCAAGAAAATGGCGCAAAGGAAAGGATCCGGAATGCAGAACGGGGGATTAACCGGTGAAAGCGAAAGGACAAGTCTTTGTGTAACAGATAAATATGGTTCTGGAGTATGTTATGGTCTAGGGTTAAACAAGACTCAGCATGCCGATCAACGTCGATCAGTATTGAGTCTTGAACTCGTACGAGATCTGTCAGAAGAGCGTCAGCTGGGATAGATGAAACGCGATTTATGGCTACTAAGTCACGGCTCTGTGGTTTAACGTCCTATTTCAGAAAGCCAGGAAAAATTATGGGGTAACAACAAAGCAGGCTAGGAAGACGAACTTTTAAGTCTGAGTTTCCGTATTCGAAAAGAAGTCATAGTGTAGCGGGCAATGCTGCATCAGCAGAACGAAGCGAGTACTAAACCGACTGAGAGCCAGCCACAGACCAAAGCAGAGACGGTAAATGTGTCGGAAGCATCCCACAACAGACAAAAAGAGGCACCCACAACTTGTAGATGAATTTCAGCGGGTTCTCAGGCAACCAGCAAGATAGTCCATGTGAGGGGCTACCGATCAAGCCATCAACCGGACACAATCGGACCAAACGAACGGAAATGGTCGTCAGAAGAATCAACCAAATGGCGGCGGGCATGTGGCCAGAAATGAACCGAAATATTCAGGCAGCCGAAGGATTTATGTTGCTGCATCGCAGTTTGGAAAAAAGGACTGTATAGACGGTTGTACATGTTTTGCCTGCTTAACTTAACTGGCTGGTCAAGTACATGTGTGCCTCACCCGTCCTGTCCTCTTTGTTACAATAGTTTTCCATTGCAGTTTTTATATGGGTTGTTTCTCGTAAATTATCATCAAAGTTAACTTCTAAGTATTTGGCAGAGTTCACTACATGAATTTGGAATTAACGAGGATAGAATCTGTTGAAAAAGGGAAGCAGGATTTGCGGAAAACTCACTCAAAGCACTTGAAGGGGTTCTGTTTGAAACCAGATGGGGCGGAAAAATCTTGTGTTTGGGATAAGTTTTTACTGAAGTTTCCAACATCTGAGGGATCAGAAATGGCCCGACCACGTACAACATTGTCAGCATATTTACATATCTCAATCGGGGAAGAAACTGGTTGGCCATTAATATAACTGGAAAGTAGGAAAGAGGACAAAAAGCACCATGGGAGCCCCAGAATTGTTGGAAAGAGATTTGGAAAATGTGTGTCCCACCTTGGGTTTCAGTACTCTGTTCTGGAAATAGTTAGTCAGTCAATAATTTTTTAGGGTCAGTTGAAAACTTCGAGCTTTTGAAGAAGAGAATGGGGTATCGAATCATAGGCTGAGGACGTATCTGACAGATCTGTCTAAGGGTTTATTAATGAAGCTTCAACATAGAGAGTGGATCTTTTGAATCTGTAATCAAACTGGCATGGGTCGGGAGGTATAGTCGGGCTGGGTTTTGGGACGACTTGGAATAGCCTTCTCAGCAGTTGTTAGTGCTGCGGTGTAGGAACTGTCGGACGAAAACGTTTTTCTGTGTCGGTTTTGTTGAGACTCTTGTGAATCCAAACCCAGTTACGGAAAAAGAACGTGCTGTTGTCAGTCGGTATCGAAGTGTGAACACAGAAACTCGTTTGCAATCCCAGGCTCTGATAACTTAGCACGGTATATTCCACCTACACTACTTAATTTGTTCTTTTTGATCAGATTCCTCGCCTGCCGGTTTTCACGTTGCTTTATTTCTTTTCTTCCCCGTTCAGGTCACGTTTGAGAGCGTAATCAGCACAATGCAAGCAGTTCTCCGACGAACGTTGTCCATGGCTAAACAGGCTGCAAGTAAGTTGTCTCGTCAACAACGGTTGTGGTTCATGTAAGCTATTGTGATCGACTAATGAGCTTGTTTGTTCTGTTTCAGCTTGTCCGAGAGCGATTTTTAATTCCATTATGTTCATATCAGCCGAAATTTCATCTTGGTATATAATATTGTGCCGTCAGTATTCGCTGCTGGGTACTCCTGCTGAACATTCATAGCCCCAGCCAACTTTCACATATACAAGCAGAGTTACCACAACACACGGGATTATCATAAATTGGTTTTTAATGCAGTATCAATGGTCCATTTACGAGTGAATTTTTAAACAACCGTTTCATCCTTATTGTTGATATTATCACTATTGCTATCATCATGTGCATGAGTGCAACACAAGATCAGGGGGGCGGGATGGCCATTAGCAAGAGGAACCGGTTACCAAGATCCTCGGACGTGGATTTGAGAACCGCAGATCCAGGTCATGGTGAAGTGCTCTCTAGCACAACACAACCGGCTGTGATCAAGCGGTCATCATCCTGCACTTTAGGCTTTGAAATCCCGGGTCCGATTCCTGTCACCGCCGGTCACTTCTCCATTCGGAAGCCTTTGATTGGCTGCACCCTCTTCCAGGAATATTGTGTATTACTGTATAATAAATAAGAGGAAGTAAACGATTATTGTCCTTATTAAACACAAATAATCAGCAGTATTGGGGTTCGAACCTCTTACACCCAACTTGATGTGAAGTGAGATACACACATACTGCTCAACCACCACCATCAATCATCTAAAGAGAACATAGCAAGGGAATCACACTTTGGTGGTAGACAGTAATCTACTGTCGTCTGGCTCGTTACCACACCTGACCTATTGGGACCTTATGTGATTCTCCACTCTAAGTCTTGGGGTTTGGTTGCCTGTTATCCCTACTACCGTAGCAGGCCTTTGCGGCTGCGGAGTATGTCCCTTCCACTGTACTCATGCTAAAGCACAATGAAAGAGAAAGAAATCGATCCCAATATCACTGGTTCAAACATTTAGTGCGTATAATTTTGCGCTACCCCCGAGGCTATCACTCAGTGCTTCGCAAAGGGCTAACTGACACGTTTTCTGAGTACCGGAGTTAGAATCATAGAAACAAGTCAGGAAGATCGATGATCGTCACAATGACAGTTCACCATTGAAAACCATGGTAGCACTACTGTGCAACTTGTTGGGAATCCTCACCACATTGTGCATCCACCAAGCCTCCAGTAGAACTCAAACCCAGAATGAGTGATTGCGCGTAGAACACCTAACCACTAGGCAATCCCAGCTGGCTCTCAACGGTCTGTTTAACATGAACAATACATGATATGTTGGGTTCGAGTCCCAGTGCGAAGGCTTGGTGGTTGTGCACTGCACTGCACGGCGGATGTGATTCCGAACAAGCCAGATGAAACAGCAGTTGCATGATGAGTGTTGCACTTCCATGATTTACAAAGATGAGTTAGGCACTGACACTACATGCTGAATCTTGATATGTATATATTAATCAAATCCGCCACTCAGATTCATAATGACAATAAACAATCACGTGTCCACAGTGTTATGTTTTCGTCGGTGTCACGAGAGATAATCTGTATCGTCCTGTCGGTTGCATGCGGTTGATGATTACGTCACGGTATCTTGAGTCAATGACCATAATGGCTCTCACATGCTATTATTGGTTTGTTCAGACAAATCACAATCGAATTGGTGGTGGCTAAGATTCATACTTTTGACGCTTCTCGTCAGTCTTTTTCCCCTCATAGTGTGCATAGGACGATAAACCTCATTTGTACTGATTCTATCGAATGGATGTTGCTGTTTTCCCCGCTGTTTACTGTAGTTGTAGCTACCATATCAAGCTTGTTGAGTTATACGCACAACCAAATCAAAACCGAGGACGGATTCTGATCAGATATGCGGTACTATTGACCTGAACATGAGTGAGATAAATGAAAGTGCAAATTTCAACAGTTATCGATCACAGAGCCAATCTGACAATGGTTCAGACTCACCGGGTGCAACAGCGAGACTGAATTAGGTAAATCTAAAAGGGTGAGGTCGCGTTGACGCGATAGAACCAACAGTCGCTGAGGTCGTGCACGATAATGAAGAAGATAGGACCAAACTGAATCATGGGCAAGGAAACAGTAAGGGTGGGATGAAAATGGGCAAGCAATAACAGTCTGGGGGTGGATCCTCATTCACATGTCTGATGAATGTTACACTGGTCCGTGGTTCGGCCAACTCGGATGGCGCTCGCTTATGTGTTCGGGCAATCGTCTTATCGTCCGACCTGCGTAACTTGCTCCACAGTTGCCAGGACAGTTGGTCGGGAGGCGAGCGAGACAGGAAGTACATGGACGAAACAGGTAGTTTTGGTTACGGTATGAAGCCGCCTGTTTACTATATATCTGCCATGGTATCTCCTCTAAACCGAAAAGCGGGGCAGACAACTTTTTTATCGACTGTTTGCAGGCGAAATTTGCTGTTGATTCTTTCCGTGCTCTCAAGAAACGTTTTTCGAGTTCATCATCATCAGTGGCGTCTATAGAGCATAGCTTAATGGCTCTATTTGTTGAACAGTGAATGATATTTTCCGATCTATTGAAACTAGACTTTCGGAATGTTTATGTTCACCTGTCCAGGTTGCAGGTGACGTGGCAATAGTACGTCTAGGAATGGCAAGCTGTCTACAGATTCTACCTCCAGTGTGAATCATATCTCCTTGTGGACTTACTTAAATTTGTTCAGAACGTCACAGTGTCATCAGATACACATATGATGTCGTGTGAATTATCGAGTCGCTTTCTGGATTTTTACAAAAGGCATTTGTTATGTCCGTAGTTAGTGGTAGAACACGTAATGGTGGCGTTGCATTTATTTGTACGGACGCAAACACAAAACCCCGCCGTAGCCGGCGGGTAAGCCGCAGGCAAGCGAGTTGGCATAAAGAACTAAACTACATGTGCTGTCACGCGCAATAGAATAAGACCAATCAGTATATTGCAAAATCGATAAGTCAATACTGCTGTCGCTGAAGCATAACTAAAGATCAAGACAAATCAGGCGTATGTCCATTCATAAGCGGAATATTGATCGGTTGTCCGCGTAGTGTGCGTGGCTTTAACGAGACACAACAACATTGTTCTCGAGTTTAGTCATGAGGGTATCTGCTGTTATGAAACCTAAGGAAATCCCATTGTTAACCGTCTTTCGGACGGTATCTGGCTCCATCGAATCGAAATAACGTGTTCTATATGCAACAGTAAAGAAAAAGAGAAAGAAATCTTCGCTGGATTGCATTTTTGGAAAGTCAGTAAGAAACAAAACGAAGATAATTTTCGGAAAGCTAAACGAGCATCACCGTAAGTATCGAGCTGGTCGAGAAGTTGGACTAAGAGAGATAGCTTCGTCAAGTGTGTGCTCACCGATTATCACAATCCCTAAAGTTCGGTCACTGTTTGGTAGATTGACCGAATTCAATTCTGGTAGTATAGAGGAGCGCGCCTTTAAGGCTAAGAACTACGGTTTAGTGAGAACTGTCAAAATCCATCAAAATGAGCTTCACAAAATGTACGCTTTGTACGTCTAATCGCTAACCACCAGCAGCGGTTGCAGGAAGACGTTGAAGACGATCATGCGTCTAAGCAGTGCTAATCCTCCCATTCGGGCTCCTGTAGCAGACGTCGATGAACTCAATCGTTGCTTCAGTGCTTCCTGCTACCTACCAGTCATCTCGAATCACGATGCTGACTTCCACCAGAACCCTGCCGCGGAAAGCATCACCTCATTGGACGTATACAAGGAGCTCACCCACCTCCAGGCAAACGGCCCAGGCTGTTTACAACCGACCCTGTTGAAGGAATGCGCAAGTACATTATCCCAGTACCTTCTGGTCTACTTGACCCATGTTCAAACTGTAGTGTTAATCCCGATTGCTGGAAAGTGGCTTCTGTCACTCCAGTACCAAAAAAAGTTACATTCAAACTACGCCCAATAACTTGCACATCGGTTACTCTTGAGGTGCTTGAAAAAGTTATGCTGAAGAGATTGTCTGTCAAGATCAATGTGTTGAAATCTAAGCAATTTGCATATCGCCAATCACGATCTACCCTCGATGCCCTGGCCTCTCTCAACCACTCTATTTTATCGTCTGTTGATCGCAAAAGCCAAGCAGTTAGGGTCTGTTTCTTCAAGTATAGTGACGCATTTAATTGTGTTGATAGATCAAAATTACTCCATATACTTGCTGATTCGGGCGTCAATACCCCCGGCCTTAATCTTGTGTCCAACTATTTTTCCAATGGACAACAATTCACACGATATTGTGGCCGAACTTGTTCCATGCTTCCCTCTACACAAGACGTTCTCCAGGGCGCCATTCTATCACCGTCTTTGTTTTCTGCTTATATATCACCTATGCCTGTTTATAACGACTGTCTCCTTATTAAGTACGACGATTATGTGGTTTTTGGAATGCCCAACTCTAACAGCTCCACATTTCCCCTTCTATAACGAAGAGTAATTGATTGCCATGATGCTCTGATCGCTGAGTTTGTCGTTTAGATCGCGAACGTTTCATCACCAGTCGAGGTGACATCGACTGGTGATGAAACGTTTGCGATCTAAACGCCAAGCTCAGCGATCAGAAAATCATAGCAACCAACAACCTGAGCTACAACTGACACAAATATTTAAAACTATTGAAAGAGTAACTGAGCTCGTCGACTGGTCTTCAGATCGAAATCTAAGGATGAGTCCCGCAAAGTGCTGACATTCTGTTCTGTCTCCATAAAACCCATCAATACTCCAACTTGACGGTATCATCAATGGAGAACCACTACAAAGAGTATCGTCTGTAAAGTACCTCGGTGTAACCATCAGCCGTGACCTTACCTGGACAGATCAAGTCGCAGCTGTCTTCTCACCTTTTACCTGATAAGAATCAGGCCATTTTCTACCCCATTTCATTTTATAAAACGCTTTGTATTTTCTTGCATCTAACCGCACTGGCTCTATGCTCCCTCCATCATATTCCCCGGACTGCTTGCGAAAGGTTTTGAAGTTTTCGTCAGGTCCCTTAAACACTTGTCTCGACATAGTGGCATCACTTACGACCTGCTCATCCAATTTTTCGCAACTCAACATCACAAGGCATGCCTGAATTTTCTTGTAAGATATTGGAAAACTGCACACACCCCCTTCATCCCGATCTTAGCAGTTGCATATCAACATTTGTTGCTCGGTCGTAATACGAACATCTGTTTGCTCGCACAACACCATTTAAGTCCTTTGTAGTTTCTTAGCTCGCCAGTATCCTCACCAACCCAAATACTATCATCGCCGACTTCCTTAACTCACTCCGTTAAAAATAGGGTCTTTTTTCCTATTGCTGACTTTTGCAGCGAAGTGATTATGTAGCAGCTGAATACTCACCCTCGAGTACATAAAGCAAATACTTGACTTGACTTAACTTAAGGTCGTTTGAGTTCATCTACGTCGGTTAAGCTGGGGAAATGGTTCCCACCGGAATGCATAAAAACAGACTGGCTGCATGTATAAGCTGTTCATTTTTCCGTAATACCGCCGTCCGTGAGGATCAGTCTGGATAAGTTTCGCATTCTGGACCAAGCAACCACGGGATACTCGGTGGAGTTCGAGGGCGCGTGACAATTTTAGTGGGACTCAATGTGGTTCTCCACTTCAAGTCTTAGAGTCTGGTTGCTGGTTAGCTCTAGCAGTACAAGGGGTCTGCGTGGCTATGAAGTGTATACCCCCTCCACTGCGCAAGCATGTAATAAAAAAAGTTGGTAAACCTGGTAAATTGGATCACACTGTCTACTGAACAGTGAAATTTTCAACTAAATTAAGAAACGGAAAATAAATCATTGGTTTTAAGTGCGGCTGACCGATGGTCAAGAACCCCGACTCTCCATGTAGCAATGACACGGAAGTCAGGATTCTAACTTAAGAGAGTTAAGAGTTATTGCAAAAAGATCAAATTACTAAACTCAGAAATTGACGCGGAGGATAATGAGGTCAAGTTCCTGTAAGATCTGAATTTTATCTGATTGGTCAAGGACAAAATTCCCTTGGAATACGGAGCACAGTAGTGGAGGTGAGCACGCGCACGTCCAAGGCCCGAGCGGCGTATGCCGAACTGAAGCACTTGTGGCGCCGACCTTTGCTTACAAATGGATAAGTGGAGATTTAATATGGTCCATTTAGCTATACTGTGGAAGAGAAACATTTGCCTAAAAGGATCCTTATAATCTCAATCACAATATCAGTATCGATAAGAACCGTCATTTACCACGGGTAGTAGTATCACCATATCCGAAAGCCCACTAAACGCGGTCTTACCTCTCCCCATTATTCTCGAACAAAATCGTGCAGAAAGCCACTGGCTAGTCGTTTTACCGAAAATCCCGACGAGGCAGCGTGGGCACAACGCGGCTCCCACTTGCCACTTTGAAAAGTTCAAGCTTTTCTGTACTAACCAGCCTAGTCAGTAGTGTCACAGTAATCAGTTCGATATCTGCGGGACGTTTCCATGTGCTTTTCGTGCACTGTACTAAGAAATACGACGGGAGCTGATAGGAGTAGTTGGGGGAGGGGGAGGGGGGGGGGGAACATGTGACCGGAATCTGAATGCACACATTGCTTCACAGTCCTCGCAAAACCTAGTCAATACGCCTTCTGGCTGGCGCTAAACTCTTATATTTTTGAGCTTTGTCACCATGATTTTACTCCGTTTCAGTTGCGTCACTAACCATTTACTTTAGTTTCAAATGTCAATAATTACCTGGCTACGTACCCATTGTCCTTTTCGACGAACTCAAGCAACTCCAAACCCACACTGGAGTTCCTAAATCATGTCAACGTCAATTTGTAACAAAAACCACATTGGGATACAGCGAGATCTTTCACGTGGGAAAGCCATTCAAGATTTTTTTTCTGAGCTTCTGATCCTCGAGTTTGGCGTTTAGGTCGCGGGCGTTTCATCAACCCGGGGGCGCCATCATCTGTGTAATATTGCGATATCGGCTTTGCTTATCAAAATTATCTTTGGGTAATTCGTTTCGATTTCGTCGAGGCTGTTCTTCGTTTTTGTCACTTCCGTCGCTTCGAAATGTTGATACGACCTTGATATTCACCTTTATCATTCAAGTTTCTTTTTCTTCAATATTTAGATCTCGAGTTCGTTAGTCGTTTGGTTTTTCGTTACGCTGTAAACCCTCCGCTCCGGGCTCATTATTGGAGATTTGTACAACAGCTACTCGCAGATTATGAGTAGCGTGAATCTCTTGAAGTATTTTCGTAGCCAAGTGCTTGCGTCTCCTTTTTCAGAGGTTTACGGTAATGGTTACATTTTTGACGCGTTGTTTTTAACCATCTATTTGAAAGGGTGTGATGAAAGTAAATCGCAATTGCACGTGAATTCAGTTTCTTAGTGGAACTCGGGGGCAGATTGGATTATAAAACCGAACATCTCAACGGAACATGGCGTCCACTACGTCTTCTCCCCCGTGTCCGGACATTTGGATGATTGAATTACGCTATATTCACTTGATTCTGTGATGTCACACCCTCAGAAAATGGATTAAGCCCGTCCCCTTGGCCATTCCTGGTATTTGTAGTTCACACCTGTTAATCCAAAGTTTTGAAGGCATACATTGATCATGAATCGGTAAGCCAATAGGCTTGCGCTAGGCTGTTATGCAAATGCATCACAGTCGAATTCTCTTGATCGTTGTGGCCTCAAAACTGCTCCTAAAACCAAAGGCCTGCAGCTAAGGTCAATTGGGATGGCATTCCGGTCTACCACGACAGGGCCCGGTGAATCTGGAATTCAAGCCTTTGTCCTTTTTGGGGTGATAGACAGTTGATCTACTTGACTACCTTGGTATGTGAATAAAATGACTCACCTTAACGATTACATGTGGCAGGCAGAACAGCATTCATCACTGATCTTGTCTTATCCACCGACGTCCTAATGACCATTCCCGCAGCCCTAATTCGCAAGCCTATGTCTGGAGAAAACATCTATCGGCTGTGTGACGGATGCCAATCACAGCCATTGACGAGTAAATAATCGTCCTGTTCACCCAAGTTGCATGTAGGCTGCGCTATCGACCGATGAGCGAAACACGGTCCCTCACACGCTCAACGTCCCGTGATCGATAGCGTTTGACAGACTTAGGTAAATGTAACGTAATTCAGTCATTCAAATGTCTGGCGACGAAAAGTTCGGGAGCCCTTCACCCCATCTGAATCTTCTTTGTGTTGTTTTGTTCCGTATGCTTCTAGGACTACTATTTTGCTGCGCTGTTCGGTGGGTTAACACAACTTCCGGTTAAGCATTCTGTATGGTTCTTCCATTTTTTTAAGTATCTCGTTTTTCGTATTCCATATTGTTTGCTTACAGGAAAGGTTCTTCCCTATCGCCCCGGCTGCCCGTATATGTTCATTTATTTTGGTAGCTGTCTTTATCACTGCTTGTCCAAGTTTTGATTTTCCATGTAGTTGAAATTTCTTTCGGATCCACGCTGTGGAAGAGCTATCCTCTCCGTGCCTCCTTAGTTGTGTTGAGTGTTGCCGTTGTACCTGAATTACTATTAGTCCAATCCTATTTATTTTGAGCTTTTGGGAGCTATACTCAACACAACTCAATCATGTGAATTATTGGATTCTGAATGTCCAAATTGACCGTTTTTATCCGTATACTGAACTAAGTGACTTGCAGTCTCTGATCTGTCCCGGCCCTCATGTGATCACGATAATTGTTTGAATCCTATTCAGTTCATGTGCATGTAGTAAGAAGCATGGTATAGCTTGTCACAAAAAGTCGAATTCTCACTCATTACTGGGAAGCTTCGGGGATATTGCATCCCTGGCTCATCGTGCCTATTAGCTTTCAACTCAAGTACAGTTCCCTCGTTACTGTTCGAAGACGCACATCTTGGCACACTGTCTGAAAATCGATATCATCGAAACACTGCTTGAATCTGTCGGGAATATTTTTTTATTACATGCTTGAGTATGAGTGCAGGGGGAAGGGTATGTACCCCATAGCCACAAACGTCCACTGCGTTGTTAAGGATAACCGGAAACTAGACTCTGAGACTTGGGGTGGAGAACCACATAGGGTCCAATAGGTCAGGAGTGGTAGCGATCCGGACGACAGTGAATTACTGTCTACCACTGACTGAACTAACGGAGTTGACTATTGGATAAGGTAGGTCTACACATTGAGCTTCTATCAGCTGTGCTGCCTAGGACATGTGTTACGCGTATACTGATATAAACTTCCTCGGCTTGTGGTGTTTGCCAAGACCGGTATCAACCGGAAGATGAATCAAGGCAGTTATTTCATAACACGGATAATGGATGAAAAAGTGGACCACCAAAAATAGTCACGCATGACGGTTGTAATTTATGCCCCGTGTTTCTGCTCTATTCGTTGTCTTCCTTAATATGTACTCGTGCATACTTCCCTCCATAATTTCCTTACCAGTTGCCCCTCACAGGTACATCAACCAAAACATCCATATCTAGTGCCTAGCTCAAATCCGAACTAAGGAAAGTGCTTACCAACAGAGACCAATCGATGGGGATCAAATTGTCTAACACGCAGACTACTGATGATACTCAGGTGCAGATTTTAAACCCCAGCTGCACCACTCTGATATCACTCGACGTGCCACCGCACCTGATCTGTTCTAACCTTAGGCGGTCATATTTGCCATCTTTATTTGGCAATATAATAGGCCCGTGGTTGTTGGATTCGCACTTTTGCCTCTCCACTATATTCAGGTGTGAGCACGGAATAGAATAGACCAACCTCGCGTTGGGGGCTCAGGCAAGCGCGTGTTAATCGTATTGTCCATCGTGTTGCAGAAATTAAGCCAAAGTTTGTAGAATAGAATGTCGTGGTCTCTTGGACCAGTGCATTTCCTTGTCATTCGTTGAAGTACGAATGCCCACCTTTGCCGAACTCACCTCCACTACGCTCACCGTTCCCGAACGCAGTCATTTTCTTACTGAGTTTTAGGGTTATTAGTGTGTCGCTCACTTACCGCTCCTAACTCTCATTCTGTTTTCATACCATTCAGTACTTAAACAACCAGCTCAATCCTCGGCCGAACTGGAACTCAGGCTGATACAAAGTTTGGATGATATCCGCAATCCACCGATGGGCGGTTGCTATGTTGAACAAATCGGGTCAAAAGAAAACGGAGCTGATTGATCACGAGTAGTCTGTTTGACGTTTCCTTATCATTGCTCTTTCAAGGAAAGTCGAATATACAAGTCTCCCTCCGCTTACGTGCTCGCATAGCTGTGCGCATAACCAGCAAAACTCAGGTTTGTTTGTAACTGTCGTCCACCTGTTCGAAGTCCATTCGTCTGTTCCCACCCCGCTCCTTACCTGTTCCCACTCGTACAGATACGATACACCGTGTGGTTTAAACTATCTCTGCTGTATCTATTCAGCTCAAGGGTTTGGGTTCTTTTTGTTTTCCATAAGAAAGTAATATCTATCTGAAAAATAGTCGTTCAGTAAAAAATAGCCTTTTTGCATTGCTCACTCAGTTGGATTGAAGACCCGTTGTGAAATGACTATTCTGAAATTGTCCAAAGATTTTTCGTGCACAGCCGTAACATCTTCAGCGAGTTGATAGATGCGATAATGTCCGTCGTGTCATTTTGTTTTCTCGTTGATGAATGACTTTTAATGTGTGAAAATAAACTATTCACGAAACGTTGTCCAGAATCGGTGCTTCTTTTCGTCACTGGTTTGTCTGTGCCTCATCAAAATTCTGCAAACAACCGCGTGTCAACAAACAGGGGACGATCGCCGTTGCACGTTTAATTTGTCAGATTGGTTCGCAATCCACTGTTGTTCAGGGGCTGAAATAAGCGACATGCACGATGGCCGCTGACCAGTCGACGAAATGACAGAACAGCATGGAACTTATACCATGAATCTGTGTTAAACATCATGGTTACGGCTCATGAGTTTCTCTCACAATTTAGTTGGGGGAACGAGGCAACTAAGTACTACCGGTGTTGTCCACGGGTTGCAGTAACCAATTAATCTGTCCGAATGGGTTGCGGACGCATTTTTCGAGTTACCAAGTCTTTGGGTCAGAAGGCAATAACAATGGGATAAAATTAGGGGAAACGATAATAAGAGACGGATCTTGAGTCACACGTCCGATGGACGCTACCAGTAGTCTTGGTCATCAGGTGGCTATGTGGTAAGAATAATATTAAACTGTAAGTATCATCGTACTTTTTGTTTATTCACATGTTAGCTTTGAAATTCCGACTCGAGGGAATAATCAAATGGAACGTATCCTAGTCGAATTAGTCCGAAAGTGAACTCTCTCTTGCCGATTAGGCACAGACGATCCGACGATTTCGCACCACAACTGGTGCGTGGTTAGTGGTTGTCTGAACTGAAATGGACTGAACGCCACAACTGAAGCAATATTGATTATAATCGCCAAGTGTGTGCATGCAAACAACAACCACTTGTGTTTTCCTAATCGAAAGAAACAAGCGTGTCATGGTCTGTTCTGTAAAATATCTTCCGATTTCACACGTTCACACCCGTATCGGTTTGCAACTGATCGCGTGTTTACTCGGCGCGCCGATCATCAAATCAACAAGTGCGATACTCCCACTGCTATCACCAAGCTCCTGTCCAAATGTATCTTAGATTAACACACCACGTTTGTATGGATGCTTGTTGTACGATGTCTAACGGACTTTTCTCACTCGTAGATATCACTTTCATCCGCATTGGTAACGCGTTCATGTGAGCGCTCAACACAGCATGTGGGATTTAGACTAGGCTCGAAAAATCGACCACTCGGATTTCGACACGTGAGTGAATACAATAAAATTAACCACTTTGTTTGCAACCCTGTCATTTTTCATCTGATCACGCGCAGTGGTCGAGAAATTGAAAGCAACAACCAAAACGATACTGTCCATGGGGACAGAAATGAAGCCTAATTTGCTCATTGTGTTCACACCTTTGGACCTTGAAAATCAAGTCGCCCTGCAGACTTCACTTGTTTTGTTGTTGTTGTGAAAATTAGATGCAAACCTCCATGGGAAGAGATGAATTTACTTTGAAGTTACCGTTATCATAAACACACAAGAGGCCATCATTCGCCTTATAAAGAAAGGGATTCCGATCGGTTAGCGGTCAATACGCAGACGTTGGTATGATAGAAAAGCAGGTTATTTGAAGCAAAAATAGAATAACTTCGAACGTGCCCGTCCAGTAGGATAGTTTCCTCGTGGGGCCTGACTGACTGTTTTTCTCTGGCTAAGTCGGACCGGTTTTTCTTAATGTGTACACGGCTGACTCAGCCACATGAATGGGTGGAAGTGTACAGTCTGTTGACTCGGCTTAGCACGTTCAACCTGATTAGTGGCTTGGCATCAGGATGATTATCGTGACACCCTGACGGTTTAGGGGACTGTCGACCGTGCCAGAGCGCCCCCACAGGCTCTGAAATCATAGAAGACGCAATGGTTGCATTCGACCAAATACGGTTAGGGAATTATAGAGTCGTTCATTACCATAAACGGCTTTCTACCTGAAATTATTTCGTTTTACGCTAGAAAATGAGACTTTCTTTTATTTTTCTGGATTTTTATCCGCTAAAACAGAAGACATCCTCGAAAGTAAGCCCTAGTGCGTTTTTTGGTATGAGAAAATAGTGTAACGCTGCGTTCTGTTTTTCGAGAAACACGGTACTTAGTGCTTCATGTCCACTCATTGCATCTCCCAACACGAGCTTCTATAAGTTTCAGATTGAGTAGGGTATGCAGAATATTACCACCTTGCAGCTTTTGGCTCTTTTAACTTTCTAAAACATTTATGCGACTGTCTCATGCGAGAGGTTAAGTCGGCAGATTTACGGTTTCTTGGTGCATTAGCCCTGAGTTCACAAAAGTGGTGACTAAATACATGCGGTAAATCGTTCTCATATTAAAGGCAATGAGCAGCCTTCATTCCACCGGGCAGAACAGTGTCTGAAAGGAGTAGCACCTCTGAGTTGGTTGACTGTCGTGACCCTTCGAGCATCCTCCACCATTCACTCAGCTCTCACCTATGGCTCCACGAAGCTGAAGCATATATCAGCGGCCACACTCCGGCAAACTACTCGACGAGCGGGCTCAATCAGGTTGAGGGTTACTGAGGTCTGAAAAATTCGGCGAGACGGTGTTTGGTATGTGAAATCAGATACTACTGAATGGGCGGACGAGATCCACTGATCCAACAGATACAAACGAAAACTGTCCAACCTACCCGACCCGGTATTCCAGGAGAGGCCTGCGAATCGTATAACAGGCCACCTGATCCTCCGAAAGCACCCTGCTGAAATGCAGTCTGCACTTACTTACTTACTTACATTTACGCGACTATCTCCTACGGGAGGATAAGTCGGCTACATGGATATCACGGACCATTGCTGACCACACGCGGTGGTCGGAGGCGAGCTCGGTACAAATCCTGATCCAGTCATTTTTCTGTCGCCGGACTCCATAGGCCGACCGAAGGCCTAGCAGCTCTACGTATTTTTCTATTGTGCTGGTCCACGTTTTGAACTGCCCACCAAGGTGACAACGCCAACCAGGGCAAGGAGTGGAGCAGGATTTGTCAGGTTATCTCTGACTCGGGTCGTCGAAGGGTATGGCCGAACCACTGCAGCCGTCGATGTTGGAGGAGGACGACGAGAGAATTGACATCCGAGCATCGTCTTCTTACTTCTTCGTTGGACACCCTGTCGCGCCAGCATTTTGGTATCCTCAGCTCGTAATGGTCAGGTTTCACAGCCATAGATAAGCACGGGGCGGATCGCTGCCCGGTAAAAATTAATTTCGTTCCTTGAGTTGATTTCACTGCGAGTCCACAGTGTTCGTCTGAGCTGAAGGAAGGCTCTCTTCGTACTATCGATCCGCAATACCAATTATTCTTTTGCCTGGCCGTTCGGAAGCAGAGTTGAGACTAAGTATTTGAGTAAAGGGACGTATTCGACTGGGCAGTTGTTGAAATGTTGGGCCTAGATGGGTTATGAAAGCTTTTGTTTTGGTTGAATTCGCTTCTAGTCTGATTGACCTCGCGAAAGAATTGATTCGGTCGAGGATTAATTGGAACGTAGCGGGTAAGTCTCCTGGCACAACAATACCATCCACGAACTCCAGTCCCGAGATGTATATTTCCCGGCTAAGCTGAACGCCAGGGTAGTTGTGTATTGCGTGACCCATAATCCAGTCAATGGCGTATTTAAACAGCATCGGTGAGAGAAAACAGCCCTGTCTAACCCCGGTAGTGAGTGCGAATTCGCGGGACTCTTCGCCGTACATAAGAACCCTAGCACTAGTTGTCGAGTAGTATCCCTTCAACAGCCAAAAGCTTATCGGGCATCCCGTCGGATTGGATTATGGTCCAAAGAGATGCGCGGTAAACCGAATCGAAAGCGGCCTGGAGGTCGATGAAACAAGCTACCGTTGGCTGTTGGCGCTTATAGCGGTGCTCCAGTATTCGGCCGAACGGTGCTGGGGATACCGCTCTGTACCCTACTTCCGCGACTCTTATGATTATTCACGGAACTTCATGCGCTTATTACGCTGCGGGTTCCCCTGTAAACGACACGCCTCGTATCCCAGCGGCCGACGTGATGAGACAGAAAGCTGGGATTAGTCGCTGCAGGAAATGAACACCTTTTGGAATGCCAGGACGTTTCTAGAAGTCGGGAGCTAATGCATCACTATGCGGACGGTATATGACTATCACATAGATGTTGCTTACCTTTCGGAAGTCCGCTTACCCAACTCAGATAGCTTTCAAATAAAGGTCCCGGGAGTGGATACATTGGCTGTGTCACAGTGGCCCGACAGACATCTCCGGTCTCTACGGAGTCGCGTGTGCTCTGAACAAAGCAGCTAAAGACGCATTGATCTCTTGGGAACCGGTCTCAACCAGACTAGCTTTGGCACGCTTTAAAGGCTGCCCACACGACCTGACGATGATGGCGATCTATGCTCCAACCAATTTGGCTGATGACGAAACCAAAGATGAATTCTACTATAACTTACAGGAGACAATCAACCATGTTTCGGGGCGCGATGTACTTTTCGTCGCAGGAGATTGGAACGCTCGCACCGGTACGGCCGACGAGTCCACTCGCAAAATTCGGTTTCGGTCAACGCTGCTAGAGTGGTGGCTGACTGATTGATTTAGCCGACATCAACAGAATGGTTGTCTGCAACACTCACTTTCAACACCACAGGAAGCACTCACTAACATGATACTTTAATGACGGTCACACTGCACACCAAATCGACCACATTTTTGCGAGACCCCGCTGAACCTCGTTTGTAAAGGATTGCCAAGCGTACCGAGATGCATGTACGGGCAACACAAACGGCACTGACCATATCCTTTTACACGCGCGAGTTTCAAAATTCATGTCTACACGCGCTAGAGTCTCTTCACCCTCTCGGATAAACGTTGCTGCCCTAGAAAATCCAGAGAAGCGCTATCACGAGCAATCACAACTCGACTAATCGCCGGAACCAACGCAAAAGACGAAATTTCCGCGGAAGGGCAATGGATTCGAATAAAGACGACAATCAAGTAAGCTACTTGGACGGTACTCGGGAGAACAAAAAGGCGGGTGAGAGGTCGATCTCTGAGAGCACGCTCCAGTTATCAACCAAAGTACATGAAGCCCTACTGGCGGGTAGTGTTGAACACCGCAGACTGCACCGAGAGGCCACACGCTCCACCAAGGCTTATCGCAAAATATACTGGATGGAAATATCCGAAAAAACGGAAACCGCGTCAGGAACTGGTGATTTTGGTAAATTGTTCCGCCTCATTCGCAACATCTTGAATAGGTGCAGCAAACAAGATTCCCTTCTTCGTGACGCGGCAGGAAACCTAGTACCCGAACAGAGTAAGAAAATGGATCGATGGGTCGAACACTTCGGTCAACTAATCAATCGGCCTACAAACCACTCGACGGACCAACCAATATCAAGTTCTCCAGTCCAGTACGAAAGCAACTGTGACCCTCCCAGTACTGCGGAAATCACAGAAATAATTACCAGATTGAAAGACAAAACGGCTGCTGGAGAAAATAGCATTCCTCCGGAAGTACATAAAGCCTGTTCATCGTCACTGATTGACAGTTTGTGTACACTTTTGGGCTTCATTTGGCGAGAGGAAGCGTTTACACCCGACTGGGAAATGTCCATTCTGCTGCCCATTCCGAGAATGGTGATAAATCGGTATATGAGAATTACCGATAGATTAGCTTGATCGATGTGGCCGCAAAGATTTTTGGTGCGTTGTTACTAAACCGTTTCTCCAAGGCAAAAGACCGACGCACTCGCCTAAACCACAGGGGTTTCTGCTGTGGCAGAGGCTTTGTGGATTAAATCTTCATACTGCGCCGAATACTGAAGCACCGCTATAAGCGCCAACAGCCAACGGTAGCTTGTTTCATCGACCTCCAGGCCGCTTTCGATTCGGTTTACCGCGCATCTCTTTGGACCATAATCCAATCCGACGGGATGCCCGATAAGCTTTTGGCTGTTGAAGGGATACTACTCGACAACTAGTGCTAGGGTTCTTATGTACGGCGAAGAGTCCCGCGAATTCGCACTCACTACCGGGGTTAGACAGGGCTGTTTCCTCTCATCGATGCTGTTTAAATACGCCATTGACTGGACAATGGGTCACGCATTACACGACTACCCTGGCGTTCAGCTTAGCCGGGAAATATACATCTCGGGACTGGAGTTCGTGGATGATATTGTCGTGCCAGTGAACTCAGGGCTAATGCACCAAGAAACCGTAGAAACTGCATGTTTCCTGACGATTCCAGCTCCACTAGCCGACCTGAATGTCACCAATGCCAGCATTTGCAATTTTAGTCAATTGCACGTTATTCGGCATCTTGTTGGGTTTTTAAAGACATGCTTGCACATGCTTACAGTTGAAGATGTATATCTCAATCTGAAAGATCCACTGCGCTATTGAGGATAGCGGCCACCAAACCCTGAAATCTGGATCACGAGAGCACATTAGATCTCAATAGTTCGTGTATGAAAAGAGCGTAATACTGTCTACAACCAAAGATGCTCAGAGACGTCAACATTTTCCACGGAATATTCCACCATTTCCGACTTACCGCGTACTCCGTTTTCTGCAGTTTTCATCCGGAAAAATGAATGTAGGAGGCTTCCATATAATCTCATAGAATATACTGGCAAGGAGTTAAGAAGACCTCATCACGTGAAATGGTACAAGGATTTCCAGATTTCAACGTGCGACTTCATAAGCTACTTTCAGTTGGATATGTTCTTCCCGTTCATTCCCAGGATACTTGTGTATGGGGTGCACGTACGTTATGTTTTCATGATAACATGAACTCAATCATATTGCACAGTCTTTACATATATTCATATTATAATCACGTTTCGTTTGAAATTACTTTTCAGCTGTTATCCAACACGGCGGAGTGCCAAGCTATGTCCTAAATTAACGTTATTTATATATGTTTATCTTCGCATCATGTGCAGTACTATACAGTGTCGATGAACCGAATGCTGACGTTATTTGGAGACCAGCATCACAGCTCCGTCTATCGCATAATCGAAATGTTTTCGCTAGCCCAAAGGCGTTTACCGCAATGCGTCGTCGTTTCCACTGGTAGGTTGAGGTCAGTTTGGTTCTCTGGCTCCGATCACATGAACCCACTGATCCCCTGGATCGAAGTCCGTCTGTGAGCGTGAAAAGTCGCACGACTGAGGTCTGTTCCATTTTTGTACGGGAAGAGCGTGGTAAGGCAGACGATCAAAACGGACTCTGGTCGGCCAGAGAGACTTGTGGCCAGTTTACTAATGAAATGCACTTTTTCGATGCGAAAACCAACCACTGCGTTTGATTCTCAAATTAAACTTACATTTTTCGGAATCTATGTGATAAATCCGCAAATCTACTAGAGGATTTTGCAAAATTCAATGTGATAGGTTCTCAAATCAATCTTGAGGTGGTATAGTTTGGAATAAGCTGTCCATGCGCTTCGGTGGACTTTCCAAATGCACGCTGTAAAAAAGGTTAGACTGCGATCGGCAGCCCCAACAGCTCGCCTATCCATCTTCCGAAACGCACTAGCTGAAAACCTAGAATTTACCCTGCTTTATTATATCAATCAGCACTGGCCGCTTATCGAGAGTGATTTCATTCCGCTAGCCTAGTGAGTTGTGACCTGTCGTGTCGTGACATCCTGGATTTCTTCTGAATCTTTGCGCGTTCCTGGTTCACGCCAGCCGATCCCGTCTGGAAGTGAGCATAACAAAACGGCTCGAAACGAAACATGAGCTTAACGCAAGTCTACGCAGAGGTCGCAAAATCTGGTGGTCACGACGCTCGTTAAAGGTGGAGCGTGCTACCCGCCATTGGAAATTCCTGCAAGCTGTTCTACCTCGTTTGAGACACCGGTTGGAAACCATTATATATGAATGAAATGCCATGTGATGTTGACGGCTCACCAATTCGCAGTCAGCAGCGACTTCTTGAATGCTGGGTAGAGCACTTCCAGGCACATTTTAGCTGGCCTTCGGCGTCAGCTCCACAGATAGTTATTCCGGCACGCGTCCCGTGGTCCTTTTCGACAGATCTATCTGCTAAGGTGGCAACCCATAAAGAAATCCAAGACTTATGAAATCACAAAGCGTCGGACTTCAATGGCCTTCCATCCCTGTTTATTGATAGTGGAACATAGCTTGTTAGAGCTTCATGTGTTGTTCTCAAATGTTTGGAATCCAGAAGAGGTCTACTCATTGAGGGAGATTCAGCTGTTGTTTCCATCTTCAAGGGCAGCTCGCGTAGTGACTGAGCTAACCATCGGGGTATAAACCTTATCCCAATAGCACTGAAGCTGTTAGCGTCTGTCATACTTCGCAGATTGCACCCAAACGCATGAGGAGCAGGATGAATTTTGTACCGGTCGTGGATGCATCGATCAAATCTTTACTCTTTGACTGCTGCTAGGTCCCCGTTATACCAAGGATCGTTGTGTTCCTAGACATTCGCGCGGCCGTGGGTTCTGTCGATAGGACCACACTGTGGAATCTTTGAGAAACGGAGTACTGAAGAATTATGTCTCGGTTCTCAAAGAACTGTACCGTCATTCCTCAGTCTGGATTAGGGCTCATGACGAACTTTTGCTGTTTCATCTTTCACAGGCAATGAAACATGTTTCAGAATGCTAGGCGATCGAAGTGTCCAGGTATGGTATACAAGTGCAAGGTGCTTTTACAAGACTGACATGAACCATTGCATGCACTTGCTCTTTACGGTGTTTAACTACAGTTAGTTGATAAATTTAAGTACCTTGGGAGCCTGATTACTTCTGGAGGTGGTGTTGGAGAGGAGTTCACATCGCTAATGGTGAGAGTCAGCACAGCTTTCGCCAACCTGTGACACGTGGCGCCACCGTGATATCCGACTGCCTCTTAAGGGATAGGTGTACAACGCAATAGTTCGTAGTGTTTTGTTTTACGGTGCGAGACCCGCCCACCCCGTCTTGAGGATGTTCGGCTAATTTCCATGTTTGACCACCGATTTTTCGAAATTATTTCTCGCATTTAGTGGGACATCGTGTGAGTAATGACAAAGTTCGTCGTCGTGTGTTCAGTACGAATAGTCGCCTTCTAACCGAATTGGTTACCGTGCACCGGCTCCGTTGGCTCGGACTTGTTTTGCGAATGCCGAGTAATTGTCTACCTTCCCGTGTTCTGTTCGCATGTGCTAGACAAAGCTGGAAGAACCGATGTGGCGGTCAAGTCGTGACTTGGCGTAGGAGTATGAAAAAGCTAGCACCAGTATTGTCTTTCGTTGTTGCTTCCAGCTTTCCTAGTTGCGGCCCAATGGATGGGAACTGTCGTTAGTTAGAGACTTTGAAAGACATGGCTCAAAATGGAAGTCAATGGCGTGAATACTGTACCGACTATCTGTTGAACTCCCATTGTCCGTAAACACACAAAACCAAAAAAAAACATCAAAACGCATACTGTTATTTGTTAACCTCTCACCTATCCCTTTGTACCTTATCCTTCCCGTTATTTTGTTGTGTTTCCGTTCACGTTATTGCCTGACCTGAAGCCGGTGGTAAATTGATGTTATTCAATCCGAGTTGGCTTTTTGAACGGTTTGCGCTGAGTAAATTCTACATGATTTCGCGCCTTTCTGTCACTGGTTTTGAGCGGTGACTACCCGTCGTTCGTACGGCGATCGAATCCCATTATGGACATCTCCGAAGGAGCCTAAGTGAAACTACTTGCACAATTTCAACAGTACAGTATTCAAGTTACTTTTAAAATGAGTCACGATGCATTCACAGTGTATCTGCTAGTCCTACTAATTGGAGTTACACTCCAGGTTGTCTTCTTAGTCGTTTGAACTTTAACCCGACCATGCTTACCCTACCATGGAGAGCATAAGACAAGAGAATCCCAGTTGCATTTCTCCTCATCTTGTGTATTTGCGTACCAAAACACCACCCACTGTGCGCCCTCATCTTCATTCCGGTCCATGGATGCATCAGTTTCTATGTACAGATAGATGTTATTTCGTCTTCATCGATTTTTTAAGATAAGCAAAGGGATCCAAAAATGAAATGAAATCTAGTGGGAAATGTAAGATCTATGTCCAGATTGACAGAATGGTGTAGTCCTCCTGTTTGTCCATATCAGTCCGGTGTGAACGTATGGAAAACAAGGATTCAAGAAATGAGACTATCACCACTCAGTACGAATGTGTGTGTGCTTGAGGAAGAAAAAGAGTGAATTGAGCTTTTGAGCGATATATTCAGACACGGAAAAGCCTGTTTACTAGTTCAAAACAGGAGCACTGCTAATAAACGCTGGAGGACTGGTTGCGTATGGTAGCAGGTACACAGCGAGGGGCACGGGAACATATGTATACCGGAGAAAACGGCAACATTAGCGAAAGAGCTGAATTGAGAAAAACACTAGGCGAAATAAATTTGACTAAAAGCATCCTGAATGAATGGCCGTCTGAAAACTATCAACAGAAGAAATATAAAAAAAACACTGAGGCCTGTTCGTTGATCAACTTTTGGTAAGGTACTTTGCGTACTTCTAAAAGCACTGTAATGAATTGGCTACATGGGGCCCATTGCACGTGACGCGAAATTGAACTGAAACGCGTGAGACATGAAAGTGAAACCTGGTTGAGCTAACTCGACAGGTTCATGTAGTGCGGTAGGGTAGAGACAGAGAGAGAGAGAACGGTAGAGAGACACGTACCGGTGAGCGTCGCAGTTAAAATCACAGATCTCTAATCGGAATTCCGGAAGTTCGAGAACCCGGGACACCGGGTAGTGTTAGTAGTAGTAGGCTACATGGCCCGTTGTTTCGCGGATTGTCTTTTACTAGAATCGATCTGACTGCATTTTCTGGTGAACCCTCTTTCGGTTGGGAACTGCTTGGAATCAACAATGATTGATCAACTGATATCTGGTTCACGAGTAAGCCAATAGAAGAAGTAGGCCAATGTACTGTTCATCATAATGGTAATTATCAGGATAAGATTTCGGTTGCACCATTCCTGCGAAGGTAAAAGTAGATGCATGCATCTATACTGAACACATGGTGAGGATGCGGCTTGTGGCAAAACTGTGGATGTAGTTAGGAAAATGATGCTGATGGTGACAGACTACTTGATGTTTACTAGTAGGTAACCATTAAACGCCAACACACGTTGCAAAAACATCTATTGTGAGTAATCCGTGCTGGGTAACACTTCAACACCAATACAGATAAAAGTACCCTCGGTTGGTAATGGAACTTTTAAAATCTAGCTACCCATAGCTCGGTGAATCTTTACGGTTTTTTGTGAAGGGAGTCCTCTGGCAACCATCGGCATGATTTTTACAAGGCGTGAAATTCAAGTGTCGCCCAATATTTGTTCCAAATTAGTATTCAACCTTGATAGGTTGCAAGCAAGATGCTGGGAGAAGGAGACTTAGTTAAAGCCAAATAACCTCAAGCTACGTCCTGCTGCCATATCGTGAATTAGGATTATCTAATAGAGGGTTGTGTTTTAATTTCATGCTTGCGAATGAGTGCAGAACGAAAGTACAACTTATGGCTTCGTGGGTTCACTGTACAATCAGAAAGAACAGGTATCCATGACCCTGAGATTTAGCGTGGATAGCAGCATAAGATCCCATCCACCCAGTAAATGAGGTGTGGTAACGACGATCCGGTCGAAACCAGTGTGCGGTGTCCTTCATCAGGGTAACTTGTTGTACCGGGGTTCAAACCGCATATTTCAGAGGTTTTAGAGATGTATACCACTGGACCACCACAGGTGGCGCTGTTTCTGATTTCGTCGAATCAAAATGGATAAAAGTAATTTAAAGATGACTTCTCTACGGAAATCAGTTGCCATTCACCGAGCTTGATAAAGAGATGACAAATATCATCACCGGAAGAAGTGACGTAAACATCGCTGAGAGCGTGGTATGAAGCGTTTGCATGAACCTCTTGTGTTTGTGAAGAAGTGTGAGCTACCGTGACCCAGGCATCCGGATAGGGGGTGACAAACCAAACTTTTAACTAGTGGAAGCACACGTGCACCCGCTTGTGGCTGACCGATTCTGTATCTTTCTCCGCTTACGGTTTTTTTGTTTGTGGATATTGACAGACACATCTACTATAACCGGCCTGGTTAGTTTAGCAAACAACACATCTTTGCTTGTCAAGAATAGAGGGCAAAATTGAACTCAGCGAATCAGACCGATGGTTTGGCAGACAGTCAGCACACCTTCGATTGTCCAGAATCGAAGAGAGGATCGGAGCTAGCAAGGCGGAGCGATGAACCAATCAGTGGTCAACAGTTGACTGAACTGATCGGATCCGGAAAACCCAATCGAGTTACAACCGAACTAACCAGCGAGAGGAGCCGATCATGAATACCATGTGAACCAGTACGTTTTTGTGCAAAGGTCCGGTTATAATCACCACATATCTTACGGAAACTGTCTGTTTTGTGGTAATAAAACGAGATGGTTCGAAGGGAGAAGAATCTTCCCACTAGAGATAGTGGGCCAGAGGATCAAAACAGATGGTTGTTGTAAATTTGCTATACTCAGCTCAATCGACGAACCAAATCGGCTCACACTCTGTGTTCCCAGAATGATCCGAGAATATAACTAGAACACTTACCAATAGGTCGTATAATCGTATCACAATTTCACCTTGTTGTTTGCGAGCCAATTCTTCCACCTGTTTGGCATGCGCGTCCTGACTTAGCTGAGTCAATTCATCCGGGGTCAGGCCACCAATGATGTTATGCGATAAGTGTTCGGTGATATCTGGCACACTGTATCGAGTTCCTGGCTGTGTGCGGTGAGGTCATTCGGAAAGAGAACGAGAGAAAAGAAGTGAATAACAAAGTTATTAGGTTTGGATTAAGCGCAATGATTTTGCTTTAGGCACCTTGCAGAAATACGCAGATATTAGCTTCGGTTGGTTAATTGAGTTCAACGCGATATCCAAGATCCATGGTTCGCATCCTACTTTTGCGAAAGATACACGGTATGGCATTTCATTGTAATGTGCTTGTGCATAAGAACCGAAAAGAATATACAATAGGTTAGAATTAGATGGTCCAGAATGATTACACCAATATAGAGAACAATTGGACACGTGGAACTTTATTCCAGTGTTCGGAACACGTGACTGGCAACTTAATCAACGTAGCACTTCCTCATACGATCAACGGGTATGCCTTCGTGTACAAAATAATTTTCTTATCACGCATAGAAATTATTCTCATGTTAATCTTATGTATTGAAAGTGATTTGTAAAAGCTGACCTCTTTTATCCTTCTATCGGGGTTCTCTACAGACTTTCTTCTGTTATTCATTGATATCAAGCAACTGACTAGTAGAAATATTTCCAGTGGCCAAACGTTCTTCGATGATGCGCGTGGTGGATAAACCTGGATTTCGGGAATGCTACTCAAACCGAGTCGTCCTTAACATTTGCAATTCTGTGACAGTTTCGACTGGATTTCTTGTAATTTGTTGAGTTTTTCATCGTACCATTCGATCTACCAAGCATCCTAATTTAGTGGTAATGTTTCTAATGTCTGGAAACCTATGAATTGGGCTTTACGGTGTTTCCATTAAACATTGTGTCAGAAATAGCAGTCAGTGTCGACCGACACCATTACCATTTGAAGCATCCGCTCATAAAGAACAGACTTCTTAGTACTTAGCCAAATCACTAACGGAACTTATATTAATTACACTCAACCTTCTCCTATTACGACTACAGTGCTCCTCGCCTCCCCCACGCCCTCCCCCCCTAGGGCGAACATCATCGGGACAGACCAGAATCGTGCTCTTCCCAGTAGTGTTTGCTCTCGAGAGGGACGCTCAGAAAATAGCTCAAAACACGAAGACAAGTTATCAGCACCTACCAAACTTCCGAAAGGTTCAGCTGAGATTACCGGTCCCTGTTGTGTTTGAAATAAGACACAAAACAAACTTTCAATAACAGTTAGTTTTATCAGGAAGGAATCCATTGGTAATTGCTTTCTGTTTTCTAATTCGGGTATGATTTTTGCGCACTATTATAGTGCACATTTTCGAAGTAGTTGCACGGTTTGAACTTCACTGCTCACCGGAAACTCTTCATACTCAGCTAGTTCTTCTTCTTCTTCGACGTCGTCGCCTTCTGAGACTAACGTCTCTGTGTCTTCCGCACACGTAGTGCTTTCGTCTGGTAAACAAATCACAAATAACTGCATAGGATTACCTTTCACAACCAATCTCCGTATTTGAAGCGGTTTTAAAATAAAGACCGCTTTCGTCACAGTTAGAACTGTTCTTCAATTCTCAGTCTTTGCACAGCTTAGAAACGCGTTCTAGCCAATTTGATTGTACTTCACCTGAAACTTCTGAGGCCTTGCCGTTCAATAGTCTTGAGCTAATTCTATGATGGTTGTAGCATATTATGATCACACCTTACTTCTATGCACACAGTGTGATAGGAGTCAACATGGTTTAAGAGCCGTTCTGTCACAGAATAGGCGTTCGCTTTATTATCGTAGTAGGACGTTAACAATTTGTGAACGGAAATATGCGCAAATCGAAAAAGAACTACTGGCAATCGTGTTCGCTCTGGAAAAGTTCAATGATTACACTTTTGGCGACTTACGCCCCTATATTCAGATCATAAGTCATTGATCACGATCGTGGATAAGCCACTACATCGAGCGCCAATAAGACTTCAGTCGATGTTAATACATCTCCAAAAGCATAACTACGAACTACATGATCAGCAAGGAAAACAGATTTTTGTGACTGACACACTCTCACAAGCTAGACTACCGAATACGGAAGACGAACGTAGAAATGAAACGGTGGACATTGCATTGGCGTTTACGAAGTCTGAATTATCCCAAATCCAGATCGCCACAATGGCAGATCCTTGTGTACAATTCCTGAAGGAAGTTACCACTCAAGGTTGGCCGGAAGATAAAAGAACCCTATAAGCAAAGGTGTTACCTTATTTCAGATTTCGTGACGAGCTAATAACAGAGGATGAGCTGATTTTTCGAGGTGAATGTTTGGTGGTAACGCAAACTTTTCGAAAAGACGTTCTGCGTCAGTCGCGCCATTCACGTGCAGATATCAATGGATGTATCACCCGAGCCAGATAAACACTACTGGTCAGATATGGCGGAACAGATTGAGCAGGTGGTAGCAAATTGCGAACCATGCAGACAATTTGCTCAACGACAAATGATAGAACCGATGGGGATGCGCCCAATACCTGACCGGCCTTGGCAAATAGTGGCGTTCGATATCTTTTACCATGGGAAGGACAGTTACCTGGTGACTGTTGATTACTACAGTGATTTCTTCGAAGTCGACATTCTGAGAGCAGAAATTATCAACAAACTGCGGACCAATTTTGCACGACATGGAATCCCGATTCGAGTGATTTTCGATAGTGGTCCTCAGTTCCACAGCACGGAATTCCAGCACTTTTCGGAGATGTGGCAATTCAGCCACCACATCACCAGTCCTTACCACAGTCACTTCAACGGTAAAGCAGAGAACGTTGTGAAACAGGCAAAAAAGATACTCAAAAAGTGCAAGGCTGAGGGCAGCGATCCGTTTACCGCTCTGCTTGAGCTCCGAAGCATGTCTTCGGCAACCGTGGGAACAAGCCCGACAAAACGCCTATTTGGAGATGGAGGCGCACGATCCTACCCGTTTGTGCTGGTCTACTGGACCCAGATGTCGTAGCGCCTTCAGTGATCAAATTGAAACTGAAAAAGCGAATGGTGGTGCAAAAAAGATTTTACGATCGAGGCAGCAAACCGCTGCATCCACTCAAGCCAGGTGACACAGTCTGGATTCAACCAATATAACCGACAGGAAAGTTCTGGACGAAAGGAGAGGTGCTATCTCGCGTAACAAATAATTCATACCTAATGCGCTCTGGAGGTCGTCGGATTTATAAGGAATAGGATTCGTCTGAGAAAATCCGAAGAAGGTGATGATGAGGAAGAGAAAACCAATGGAGGCGATAACGAAGAAGAAGACGAGGAACTCAGAAATGATAACACTATACATTCACCCATCGGACAGGAGCATTCACCGTCATGGACTCGGAGTGGGCAAACTACCAGCCGGTAGGCAAGTGGAAGTTTGTCAAAAGAGGAAGGATGTGTTGGATGTGTTTTTGTTTTACACATCAATGGCGCTTCCTGATTGGTCAGAAAGTGACTTTTGTTTGACACACTGTAAATCGAGCGATCTGATTGGTGCGAGAAGCTTTACAAACCACAGAATAATTAACACTAATCGAGATTGCTTTTCCCGAAGGACTGACTTTTTTACGAATACGTCCAATATCGGGCTACTGGCTTTCATACCGATTTAAAAAATTGCCTCTATTGTGCAAGGTCAAGAAGATGCGTGCAAAAATGATATTGGGCAGGAAGTCATCTGTTACTGAAGTAAAGGCGTTCTGATCTGGAAGACTAAAAGTACAACTCTGCAAACACATCAACTTACTCCGCATCTGAGGCCGACCAAAGAGAAATCAAACAAGTAGATAACCGAAAGCTCTATCAACCCGACAAAACATCGAAGTTTGCAGCTGACTTGTATGCTGCATTGTGCTGAGTTATTCGGCCATCCTAAGCGGCATCCCAATGTGAAAATATATATTGTGTTCCACGCAAAGATGAGTGCTATTTGTAATGACTGTCCTTTGCAAATCGCTCGGACATCGTAGCTTTGGCACACGCAAAAGTAATTCCATTCAGCGAACAGAATAAACACAATGTGCACCTGGTGCGCTTATGCTTTAAGATGGCTCTAGCCGCTGAACTGTTCCTTCGTTCAGCTTGCGAGTGTGACGAATGTTCACTTCATTTTAGGATACCCACAGGCTCCCAAACTTTTGTTCTCACCACAACAGCTGAATCCCCTTCTGCCTGTCGGTCGTGATTCCATCCTGCCTGTTCACAGCCACATAAGTTCAACGGCGAATTGGTTGTAGGTGCAGGAACGTACGTGCTTGCCGTAGATAACTATCCCACATTTTGTGCACACGCCATTACCACTTAACACACACGCAGAGTGACAGACGGACGGACAGAGAGACAGATGATTGATGTCTATCAAAGTTGCACTTTTAAAACTAGCTTGATCTCGAATCCATTTAGAAATAAGTTTGTTCGAGAATACTCGTAAATCTCTCTAATCAGAACCCTAAGAAATTTATCATCAACACGTGACTTACTTCAGTCAACTCGACCACAGTCTCTTTGAAGCTGGTCGGAAGTTGGGGCAAGTAGTCTTGCAAGTCTTCTAACAAGATATTGGCGACAACAGGGACTTCTTTCGGGATTTGTAAAGGAGCAGGACGAGAACCGATTGGACTGAGCGTCGATGTGTTTGTTCCCTCCACCGTAACCTCCGGCCCTCTGTGACCGGTGGAGAGTGGATGAACTGATACTATCTTTTTGTTCTCATCGTTTGAAATCGGCACAATAGCCCGATCCCAGTTAGGATCCGTCAGCCGTACAGCCGCATCACTTGGTGTGAGGGTGGCTTTTGATTTCGGTTGGGAAATTATGTGAGCTTGCACTCGTTTGCGCACTCCCTCCTCAATCAGGTAGATGGTGGAGTACGGATCATCTTGTTCGGCCACAGCAGCAGCGGCCAACTCCTCGAGCTCCTCAGCGATCAACTCTATTGATGCGGTTCCGTGAAGTAATTGATCACGAGAGATTGGTGTGCCCGGTATAGGACGATGTTCACCAGTTCCTGATGGACTCGGTGATTTGATGTAACCGTTTGGTCGATTCGCATCCGAACCAAGGGGAACCTAACCACGTAGGAATGGGAAGCATAATGAGGAAAACATGCAGGAATCGTTTGTGGTATTCGTTATGAACATCCACACGGCAATAGACTTACGCTGACACTACACACCGTTGATGATTCACACCAAAAAGTGAAATATTGAAATTCTTCAAGGAGTTGAGCTTTGGTTGATACCGTATGATGAATCATTTTCGAAAAAGCTGACTGGCAAAACCAGAGCACTAACTCAGTATGCCAAAACACAGACTAGCAAGACATGATGTGTTTCATACTGGACAGCCTGTAGACAACTGATTTTTGCGGTTGACTTTAAAGCAAACAAGCATGCCACATTTTCCATTTTTCTCTTCCCATTGGTGCATATTTATTGATTACATGCTTACAAAGTTCAGTGAGTTGGGTTCACCCCTGGCCAAATATGTGCCATTCAGTCAGTGTGTCCTTGGTGCAGCACTGTAGAGGCACAACTGTGGTACCGGTTTTTTGTTCAGGCAGATTCAAACTTCAACTTAGGAGATTTATTGGAGTGGCCGCACACCAACTTATGATTACATGCTTGCCCACGGGTGATCTGAATGTGCCACGCTCGGACATAAATTGCGATGCCCATTTTCCTTAATGTAACTATCGATGCCTGCTTATGTACTTACTGATCTACGGTTCACTGTGTTTTCTTTCTATAAATAAAAATAAAATAAATGAATATTTCGTTTACTTTAATTACTATACGATAAAAATAAAACGTTTCTAGAAACGGGCCGCGGCCAACGAAAGGCTCTCAAATGGGGAAGTGACCATCAGTGGCGGGAATCGAACCCAGGCCGTGAGTTTCAAAAGCCCACGATGATAACCGTGTGACCACGGACGGTCCATAATCTTCGATATCGTACACGTGCAAACCCCACAGAACAGCGTTGCATCCAGAATGCTACAAATGACCATCGCGCTGTCAGAGATAACCAACAACCTGAACTTGAAACTTGGAGCGGCAAATCACATAAGGCGGTCCTAATAGGACAGATGTGGTAATGGGTCAAGCGATAGTGGATTACCGTTCACCGCCAAAGTGACAGGTGATGGTGGTATTCGAATCTCAAACCTCTGACGGGATAGATCAGCGCTCTGAACCACTTGGCCATCATCGATGTGGGATGACAAACACATATGAATATGTGAATATGTATGCATACTGGTTCAAGGACCGGTATAGTACCAACATTACAGAATAAAGTGGGGGAAAGACAGATTTTTGGTACACACAAAATAGCAACAATTTTTGGAAGCCTCACGCTACGGCATCTTGTTCACTGTTTCAATGTTTACTATACATGCCACATGGCATCCGCGTCACTGTCTCTGCGTTCTGAGACGTGTTTTTTTAATTTCAATTGTGATGTTATTTTTGCTTCGTTTCCGTATGCTGTACAAAAACTGAGCAATATTTCAGAAAGGACGCCAGAGGCAATTAGGAGCTGCCGAATGGGCAAGTGACTGGCAGCGGTGATGGTGGCGGTGGTTGCAGCATTCGAACCCGGGACCTTCAGGTTTGAAGTTCTCTATGATGACCGCTTCACCACCGCCGGCAATCTTCATCCATTAGACCCCAATTTGCAAGTTGTGTAACTGAAAAACTGAGGCCAAATCCGAAGCTGCTTCCTTATACGCACCCCCCCCCCTCCCCCACGAAGTCATACCAACGCGTCACTTATTCCATTTACACCCAGAACTAGCAAATAATGTATAATGAGGCAGATGATTAGCAGATATTCGAAGAACATCAGAGTCAATACTGAATGAAAATCTCACTATGGGGGGACGACCATTCACACCGAACAGGGGGACAAACCCCGTTTTTACTCATACGGTCTTGTCACCAAATGCAAAGATAGTTTCGGTGACACTGATTGTCGAACACGGAAAACTGTCTGGCGTCCTCGGTGCAACTAAACTCATGAGATCTCATAGGGTTTAAACTAATTCAAGACTATCTACAAGAGGGACATTTTATCTCTCCTCTACCCCCACCCCGACTTAACCTAACTAAGTTCAACCCCAGAAGCCTTTCAGGTTGCCCATAACTAAGTCAACAAGAAATATCAACATATCACACGCTGAGGATGTCAAAGTGAAATGGTTTCTTTTCGACATCCCAACTCAGGTTCATGAGTATAGAGGTACATACGTAGCATGATACCAGAGTGTATCGTGAGTACAGCATATCTGTGGACGAGATAATAACTTAATCGAATGAATTCAGCAAGTCAAGAACAGCGTTTAGAATCCCTAAGTCTGAATTATGCAAGCAGCTCAATTTCACGCTACCGTCATTATTGCCATAGCCGTAATAGTCGAACATTACCACCTCAATCCAATGTACAGAATATGTCTTCCAATCCTACACTTTCCCGTTTTCATACCTTCTCTTTCAATAGTGGTTCACGTGTTTCTTTAGGCCTGTTGAATTCATACGTTGCTCTTCATTTGCCGAATTTATCTGAATGCGTTTTTGTCACATCATCATATTTGACGCACTCACGATAAACCTCATCGGCTATGCTACTCATGTGTCACTTCCTTTATAAACCTAATCAGGTGTGCTAGCGTGAAGCCAGATATCGAAAGACATCTGAACTGCATTGACAGCCTTTTATTTGTGTCGCTGGGGCTATTCCAGCAAATCCATACGTTATTCAAAAAACTTGGAGTCACTATACAACTCGTTTACCAGGCCTTTTAAGAACCATCGACTGTGCACACGAAGATGAAAAAGCACTCTAAAGTTTTCAGTACAGCGTCAATTGCTGATACTCGGATTTCAGTGATGCTTAATAAACCGTTCGGAGTCATCTGGGATAGTCTGGTGGTTAGGTGTTGACTGTCAATCGTTCACTCCGGGGTTCGAGTCCCAATTGGGAATCGGTGGGTGTGCACTACAGCTGATGATGATTCTTAACCAGCAAGGTGAAACAGTTCTATGGTGTTTCCATGGTTTTCAGTGGTGAGTTGTGTGTTGTTACTGTATGATGAATGATTTGATACTCAAATTATTCATAAGTCATTCCGTCAACAACTCATTTGTTGTTGTACTAAAACGAAGACAGATTGTGCCACTGAAAAAAAAACAGTTCGTGTTGTCAAGTGATTAGCATTGAAGCTTAGATAAAATCAATTCCTCTAGTAGTGAGCAAAAATTAGGCGGCCACTTTCTGGAATTCCGAAGCGGGGACTGATTACCTTGCGTGTTTGTTCTGCTGCCGTAGGCATATTTTTACGAAATTTTATATTCACTGGTTTTTGTGTCATGAACACAGGCATTGTTCTTCGACGAATCAGCCCGTGTGTGGTACTTGATTCGGTTGTTTGCTGCTCGGACACGGGCACTGTGCAGGACGGATCCACACTCGCCGCCTGGTTATGCATCTCCCCGAGACCCGGTGCCAACAGACCTGGTGCGGTTGGGGAACCAGCCCCTGGTGATCCCATGGGAGGTCTGTTTGACACGGTGCTAGTGCTGATGACTTTAGGATTCGAGGTAGCAGCTGTTGAACTTGCTGTTGTCCCGGAGTTCACTTGAGCGCGTGTGTAATGATCAAAATGATCTGCCAACAGATTTGTATTCGTCATCAGTTTGGCCAACGGTACGGTGGGAATTTCCGATTCCGGATGCAAATCGATTACTACCAAAACAAAAAAAAACGATGAAACATTGGGAAACGTTTTAATCTGTTCACGTTGTTATGCTTTTCAGTAACAATTGCGTCACAACGTAGTCTATTGTTAGCTTCTCTATCATTCACAGCTAGACACACGAGATTCTGGCATATATCCTGAGAAAGATGTTTCTGGAAGCAATCTCTCACATTGTTCCCCATGTTCATTCACTCGAAAACCCTCTTCTAACAATCGGGAAAGATCCGACTGATTGTGTACAAGTTCATTCATCTTTTATCTAATCCAACCGCAATGAGACCAACAAATAGACTTGAATCAACATTGAAAGTGTTAAGGTTGCCTTTGAAAAGACGGACTGGGCCAAGCATCCTTTTTCACTATTCATTTTTAAGCCTCTGCGTCATTATGAGTCAGATGAGTGGCGATGAAAGGAGTCATTATTACAAGCTGTGGTTGGAATAGGGGGAGAAAAGAGGGGGATTGGTTACCAGGTAGTTTGCTTATCTGAGTAATTCCATTGAGTTGTTAGTGATTATATTTTCCAATCGACCCTTATTTGCATCTTTATATGCCTCCAGGGCAGCTTGAGACTGTGGAGAAGACTTCTCTGACTGGATCAGTTTGAGTGATGGATCACGTATACACTGCCTCAGCACTTCTGACCCAGTAGCGAAGATTGACCGGGGTTCAGTACATGACTATGGATACCCCCATCGAATGGTTTTGCTACCCTGTTCCAGACCCTGGTCCAGTGGTTGAATGTGTAGAGCTCGTATTGATTTTAACGCCGTGCATGACCGCCTTGGTCCGAATGTTCTATCAATTTGAATTTTTTCTCATTCCTGCTGTGACATCCACGTTCGTTTGCTTCGTACGCGTATCGATCCCTAGTCAGCTGACTCTACTGACGCATGCACACGCACGTACGGTCCTTTCGTGTACACGTGTGATCATTCACATTTGGAATAAATGCGTTTGCAGTCACGCCACTTCTGTCTTCTCACCACAAGTGACTCGTAGTAGACGAACCCCGAATCCTCAGTCAGTGAACGCGAAGTCGGTAAACTAAGTGTACTTTGAAGTAATAACAGTCAAATGCTAATGAATACACACCTCAATTTGTGGACATTCCGGTCACCGTGTGCAGATCAGACAATGGAGATCAAATCATCCGTCGAAAGGGGTCGCAAGCGCACGCAGGCAGTGTCAAGAGCAAAGTCGGTCAATAAACAAGCGGGCAGGCTTCGATTTTTGTTGTAAGCAGTATGTTATTGTATCTGGGGCAGGCAGTTATATAAGACAAGTGAGAAAGAATGACCAATCCCGATTGGTGGTTGGTGACAGTGTGGAACGGTGGTTCAAGTCGTGGAACACAAGGGCCGGTAAAAGAAAAGAGCGAAAATAGCCCTAACAAACAAACAACACAATGGTTCATTGAACAGACAACCATGGGTAGGAATAATGATTACGAATGCATGAACATTGAACAACAATGAAAACAGTGGGAGTAGTATGCAATATGATAAGAGTTTTGATTAAATAAACACGAACTCGAGAAACCAGTTGGTCAATAAACGGGAGAGCACAGCGGGACCGAAGAATGCTCAAACAATGACTGGGTAACAAGAAACGTGAGAAGACAAAACCAATAACAGGCCGGGCATATGTACGGGTTTAAGGTAGATAACATCAATCTACACCGTCATAAGAAGAAGATTGGAAAATGTGTGACACAGTGGGAGTGGATAAACAAATGGACGCATGGGAGGGTAGACGGGTCGGATACATGTGCAATTTGTGTCCGGATAGCATTCCCTCCCAGTCTAATTATAGGTACGGCGTACATGTCTCACGGACCTCCAGTATCCGTAACCTGTTCTCGTCGTTTCTACTGCAATGGCGTAGTTCATATTCACATTTCACGATATATGTTGCATAAACATTCAATGTTTATATTTCTAACTCTGTTGTCCTAGGATCATACATTTCCATTGCAAAAAAATGTTTCCGAACGTTCTACTCATGCGTAAAACCTCCTCTTGAGACTCGAACTCCCGAACCCAGCCTCGCTACTAGTGTACTACGGTGAGTACACCAATGTCACGAACAGACCTATTGCCGGGTTTATTCATTCACGTTGACACCTGTTTCTTCTGTCGTTTTCTAGGTACAATTATTTATATTTTGATATCGGTAATTCTCTGTATATTCTAGCTACAGGTTGTTTTCTTATTATGTGATTGAAGCAATCACTTCTTGTTAGCTAAAAAGCTTCTTGATTTACTATCTGCACCGTGACGACTCTGAGCTACGGTTTCGTTTGAATTCTTGCTGGATAGACCATTTAGGACTACAATATATTGATTTGCCGGATAGCTTTCTGTACTATTGTTCTTGGTTGTTCACCTGGCTGTAAGTCATTTGCCCTTGTACATTATATATATATATATATATATATATATATATATATATATATATAGTATTATATAGAACAGCAACATTACGATAAACACAGTTAGTCAATAGAATGTTTTTTGCTGACTGCCGCCATGTCTTGCCCATATTGTGTGTAAAGCTAGTGAGACTAAGTACCTGATAGATTCAGAGCCGAAGAGCTCGGGATAGTTTCTGCACACCCTGTGCAAAGAAAAAGATCTCTTTGTCCTGCTCACTCAGGTTCGGTGATTCAAACTGAACCGTGTATCGATCGATGCTTGCGAATTTACAGTACAGTTAGCACTGTACACTCACTATTCTGTGGTAGGCACTAGTTGAGTCGGAAGGGGATGATTTCGGATATAATTATCGAACAATCTGGCAACTCCATGTTTTCCTTAAAAAGTGGTTCGTGTTAATGTGTATTTTGTACATTCGTGATAATGAAGTGAAAGTGGCACCCTCAGTCATTCACTCGATTTTCGAGGACTATCGGCGACTGGGACCAGGCGATTCAATATAGTGAGCTGTTCACAGTCGTGACAAGTTAAACGTGATTGCTCCCTGAGTGGCAGTGGAGTTCTATCTGCCAGCAACTTGTTGAAATTCCTTCGAACAAATGTGCTCAGTATACTAATGTAAACCTACAGACACAAAGTGATTCTTCTTGAAAACTCACGTTTACACCCACACATGTATGCACACTCCTCCGAAGCTTTTAAGGTGTCGACTTTAAAAGGTACTTTCCTAAAAAATGCTTTATCTAATTCAAGCTCCTTTCTTGCCGCAATGGTTGAGATAAGAATAAGAGTCGAGCAGCTATCACAGATTATAGGCTTTCAGGAAAAATGGCCTTGTTGCAACGCCAAGACTGGGTCAGTGAAAAAACCGGATGCGTTGATTTTCTGCCTGGCTATAACTTACAAAAACCAAAGTGTCCACTTGATCAACTACGAAGAAACGGCAAAAAATATTCGTGAATAAAATAGTGATTGAAAATGACGAGGGGTGGGGGGAGGGGTAATCCAATCTCGATGCAATTCGAATCCGGGACGAAGGAATCAGTCATCACGCTGTAGTACACTATGCGTTCTACCAACTGATTTTTGAAACTGGCACTGTAACTGTTCTGAATTCATAGGATCCTAGCTACAATGAAACCTCACCACGCTCTAAGTTCGAGAGGGGGTGCCACTAGCAATAGCAGCCAGTCTCTTTACAACCTTTTTAACCTTGCTTGTGTGTGTGTGTGTGTGTGTGTGTGTGTGTGCATGTGGACGGTACACGAAAACAGACTCACATCGGGGTAGAACCACGTACGTAGTCACCACAGACGGAGTACGTCGAAGTCCAGTGTTTACTTCTGCCTCCATATCAGAGCCGACGGAATCCACCTCACCGGGCGCGGTCTGTCGAGCTCGATTGTCCGGTACGGGTAGAGAAAATGCGTTGGTCACACCGGACTGATCGTTTGGAATGTTCGGAAAACGGTGCTCGTCCGCCTTGGCTAATTGAGGCACAACCAGTGTCAGCGGTTGATGTTGTTGACTGGGGCTTTGACTAGTTCTCTATAAGGCAAAAATAATTGGGTTTCACTCACTCACTCACTCTCTCTCTTTTTATCTTTCTCTGCATGGTTCTTGAGTGATGCTACTAAAAGTGTTTCGTTAACTTGCGTTTACTTAGAAAACGGACCCGACAGAGGTAAACGCACTCATTGATGTTCACTAGTTTTTTCCACGCACTGTATCGGCCACATGTTAAAAGCAGTTCCCGACCGGAATGCGAGTGTTAGTTGCATGCAGCCAGGGTGAATCTCGAAACTGGTCCTCGCATCAGATTGCTAGTATTTTCAGCCATAACAGAATGGGAGAACTTTTTTGGATCTTGACTGATAATTTTCAATTAATCCAAGGTTTTTTACCGCGTCTGTTTTTGGGGGTTACCATTCAGAGTCAGACTGATCCACTACCCCATTCGTACTCAAAACTGGAACGAACGTTTGAGTAGTCGTGCCCATTCGAAAAGAATAGCGACAGTTGTTGCCGTGTCTTAGTGACTGTACCTTTTGACGACTGACCGGCAATACTTAAGTGGTTCATGTCACGGTTACTGTAGTGTGCGAGATAGGACATTTGCATCCGGCTACTGAAAATCAACTTCGACATCGCTGTCGTCTGTCACATTGCCTCAGCTGGACTTTTCGGTCACTGCTCCACTATACTCCACTCTAATCTACCCTGCTCTACTCTATTGCAATATACTCTGCCGTGCTCCACTCTTCTACACTCTGTTCTACTCTGCTTGTTCTACTGTACTCCACTTCACTCTACTCTGTTCTATTCCGCACTACCTTACTCTACTCTGCACTGCGGTACTCTACTCTACACTGCTTTATTCTGCTGCAATTCACTTCACCCTAATCCACTCCATTCCACTCTACTCTGAGCTGCCTTACCCTACTTTGCACTGCGTTACTCTACTGCAATCCACTTTACTCTACTCCACTTCACTCTACCCAACACTGCCTTGCTCTACTTTACACAGTTCTACTCCACCGTAACCCACTCCACTTTAATCCACCCCACTCTACTCTAGTATGCTTTATTCCACTCTACTCTACTCTACTGCATCCTGCTCCACTCTGCTTCACTCCACTTCACTTTACTCTACTCCACTCTACTCAACTGCGCTCTACCCTACCTTAACTATTACGCTCATACTAACCGGTCGACCCTCATAGCATAGTGGGCCGTGTTAGCTAGGGACATGACCCTTCCACCACACTCACGCGTGGAACTGGTAACAAAAAATTCTCAATCAATCACTTTGAAGTTTCGCATTCTCGTCACATTTATCCAGGCGGATCACGGTATTATTGTGCATTCTTTTCGACGCAGACACACACACACACGAACGCACCTGCACAAGAAGGTACAAAGTGACCCAGGACAAATGTATAAATTTGTGCTGTAGCTGACTGTCATTTGGACTCCACCTTTCACACACGAACCTCAGGTCATCTGATCAACCTGCACTCGGAAGCACCAGATGACCTGAGGTTCGTGCGTGAAAGGTGGAGGCCAAAGGACAGTCAGTTAAAGAAAGATTCATCAACCCCACACACTACTCGCGAATAGTTGCGTGATACATATAGATTTTTGCGACCAGTTTGTCGTATTATCTTGGTGTCGCAAAATTGTGTACGGCCATCGATCTAACGTCATACTTTATTCCAATTATCCAGTAAAAATCTGTTCCATTTATGGTCTCGAAGTATGCAGATGCACAAAAAAGTAAACTGTAAACCTCCTTGATTTCCCGAACATTTTTCTCCTAAAGTTATGCTAGTAACAAGTGGACAAGAGAAAAGCTTTTTTTGAATATCGACATCTGCGGTTCATTTGATTTAGAACCAGATGAGAAGAATCTCTGACAATCCGGACTTCGTCCTAGACGACAAAAGCTACAGTCATTCACCTCGGTGTTTTTCTCCACACAAGGATAATGTGCTTTTCAATTTCAACTGCAGAATCGATACCACGTTTTAGGCACGGCGCAAAAAGTATAACTCCTAGATTTGAGGGATTTCTGCAAACACGGGGTCGGCTTTTTCCTCGTCTTCATCCACTCACGGTTGGGCTCAAAGAATAATCACCAACCTGATCGACGACCTATCAACAAACTGCACCGACTTTCAATCTTTTTCTTCCACTGGTTTTGATCCGAATGTTTCATCGGATTCCTTTACAGTATACCTTCAGACGAAGGTGTGTATCCCGTTAACACTGAGTCTCATTACATTAAATAAAAGCCGAGAATCCAACATTGGACTGGATACAGTCGAGTTAGATAGTCGTCACCGATTCCGAGCGGCAATCCGAATAACTTGGGCACGCCGTTTGTGAAAATAATCTCATCTTGTTTGGTCTTGTCTTATCAGTTTTCAACTGAGAACATTTCTAGTCGATTTTACTGTACAAATTACGACCCACGACGTTTCACTCTGATGGAAACACATCACTTATCAATCTTTGTGTGTACCAAGTAGACCATACATGGTGTGAGGATATTGGCTGACACAACGATAGAAAACCTAGTTTCGTTAGCACGCAGCACTTCATTGTCTGCCCGAAATCGATAGCAAAGTCACAGCCAGCCAAGCAAATCGATGACCCAATCAGTTCATGACAAAACGGAGCGAAATCATCCAATAAGCCGCCAACAGTCAATCTCACTGAACCGAACCGAATTAAATAATCAGCGACCAAGAGTTGTCTCTACCGAGCTGAGTGACATAAAAACCAATCAGCAGCCAACGGCTGTTTAACGGAATCGAATGAAATCAACTAATCAGCTACCAACAACTGTTTACACCGAACGGGGAGAAATTAGCCAATCGGGTTTGTGACTGAAAGAGCCAATGAGAAGACCTGGTTGTGCAAAATGTTCGGAACCAATGCGCTCCGTGCAATGCTTTTGACTGCGGTCACCTGGCATTCTACATAAACTATCTGTATTGTGTTTTTGAAACGAGATGTTTTGGAAGCAGAGAAGTTTTCTTCTTAGAGTTACTGGGACAAGTTAATACACACGGTATGTTATTTTTCAGTAAATGAGGGGGTTTATCGATCAGCTGAAAATGACCTATGATGCGTTACACTTCTCTAGTATACTCAGACTGATATGGGGACCACAGCTTCGCAGACCAAAGAAATTTCAGCTCCGTACCTTCAGGCAATAACCTACCAGCTCGGTTCTCCGATTTCAATCGCTACCTCACAGTAACATGCGGAAGGAAGTAGGGAAAAACGGTCGAAGAAGAAGGCCTAGACACAGATCATCTGATGGAATAAATATTTTGAATACAACCACGCAACTGAATGCTGTACTTAGTTATGTAGCCTAGTGTCTCTAAATATTCGGAAGGCGGATCTTGCGAACCCCAACGCGGTAAACCAATAAGTCCTAGAGGACAGAAGCCATGGGTAATTTTTCAATATTTTCATCATTTTATGAACTGAAAACCTTAATCCATCTTTGCCTCGAAGGACTATGCAGAACCGAGGCATTCTATCTGAGGGTACGTGAAACACAGCCTAAACACTTGTCTTGGTCAGATTAGGCACCTGAACAGGACCGTTATGCCCAATCTGAGCAGAACTTTCCTCACCATGATCGGGCAACGCTGCGAGCATGTCGAGGCTCAAACATCGATCGTTTTCGTGTGCTTTTTCCACTCGTAATGCCCAGACTTCTGAGCCACATTACGAGACTGGTCCAATCGCTGCAGCGTGAGATCCTCCGTGACGAAAGAATGGACGTATACCACGTGGACTACACAGACAGCGTGGAATAATCAAAACCGAATTGGATTTCTGTATACGCAACGGAACTTCATCGAGTACCCGATCACCGGGAAAGATTTGACTAGCAAGAGTTACTCACTCGGGCTGATGATTTTCCCTGCGGGATAGATTTTGATGTGGGACTAACCAGGTCCTGTTGTAGCACTTTAAAAATTTGTTGGTTTAAAACGCATCCCAAAATATGCTACCCTGCTGCTCGATCTAGCCGTGGAAAATCTTACGACTCACCTGGATTTTCACTCAGAAACACAACCTCATCAACCGGTTCTCAGTCATGTTGATTACCATCTGAACAAAGATCTGTCCCGCTAGTTTCACACGCGAATAGAGTTGAAAAGGAAGGTTAATAAAGAGCAACTCCAACAAATATCACCTCTCGTAGTGAACTCGAGTGAAAAATATCCAAGCCGTAAGCGCAAAATGAAATCCTCCTGTTTACATACAAAGATAGGAACGAGAGGGATGAACCTCTCTGCTCTGATAGTCACGGAGACCAAGCAAAGGAACACCTGTGTAGTCGGCTGAGTCAAGGAGTGCTTCTAAGCTATAAATTTATGATCGTAGACCCACGGACGATTATATATATGCAAGCATGTGTTTGTGTGTCTAAGATGCTGTTCAGCAACCCCAACCGAGTATGAGATCCTCTTGATTCTCACGCGTACAGCATTCGACAACGAAGATTAATCCGTCGAGGATAATGCACGCCAAGCAGTTGGGATATGATACTAACCAGGCCTCTGTAGTTTTCACAAGAGAACCTGTCATCTTTGGTGTGTGTTCTACAATCGTCACGATCACCATATAAAATTTAAATGAAAATAATCTTATTAACGTTCAACGGTTGAATAGATTTGCAGTTCTAGTAAAGCCGTGAAATACTTCAAACGTCCATGGATTTCAAAAATTCGATGCACCACGTGTTGTTTTTATTGTGAAAGTTATGGTGTTAATAACACAGCCTTGTTGGTAAGTGGGTAACAATCAGAATTGCCTGGAGAAAGATTACCCACTGTAACCGACAAGTTGGCGTATTACATCTACCAACAAAGCTGAGTTATTAACATTATGACTTTCACAATCCATCGTTTTCATTTTTGTTTGTCAACGAGAACACAAAATCACAAAGTCTGCCAGATGAATTGCAGAATGGACCTGGAAACTTTTAACTAAAACTGGACTGCTTCATTTGAACTGGTAGATGGATAAATTTTGTGAGTTGTTCCTTTATCACGTGCAAATTAAGAGCAACCGGCTCAGTTAAAGTTATGAGACAAAGTTGAACTTAAAACTTCGTCCACGTACATGTTTATCCCGAGGAGTGTTGGGTGATTGACGCACCATGTCCGCCTGATTACGTGAACTTCGAGACCGTAGCCTTGAACGTTTTCTTCGTCTGTACGACCCGGCGCGAGAAACAGGACTTCCGGGACTAACTTCCAAATTCTGACTGGATCGACGCACACTGTCCTCGGCGAACGGGATCTCATTCTGTTCTGCCAGTCGAGCTTTCTTTTCGGCCTCAAGTGCCTGGGCTTTATCCACCCCGGCAATCACTTCGTGGGCAGCTTCCAGGGCAGATTCAAACGCCTGGTTCCCACGTCTGGTTGCTCGCATCAGACGTACCATATCATCCAGATACTTTATCCCTGAACATAAGATAAATAGGAGCGAAAAACGCCGGGGAAATATGATGTAATAAAGGCAAGTTCCAGTTTACTCCGCCCGTAGAAGTCCGTGGATAGGGGGAGTAAAATGTGACCGGTCAGTAGCTACACAGTTTCACGATTACCATGTGGCAAAATACCTTTCCGATTTTTTCTGATTTCCCAAGTATCCTTATTCCCTACAAAGAGGTGATATGAACAAGTCCACCGGTTGTGTGTTGCACAGTCTGGTCACTAATTCCGGAGTCATATGATTCAGGTCATGTCCTAGTTTTTACTTCTGAAACAACTGTCAGTCGCCCAAATTTGAGTAACCATCATGCAATGGATGAAAAATCCGATGGAACGTCCCGTGTATCCGTGGATGAGTATCCAAAAAGCACTAAGGCCCATTTTCAGGATGTCTTATATTTTTGCGGGGGAATAAATTCAAACAAAGTCTCCTGTATGTGTGTAGAAGGAAGTAATTGTCGTTATAAATTATCGAACCCCGAACTTCAGATTGTATTTCTTGCGAATTTTTTATTGTAAAATCAATGAACCCCAACCTCTGGTGTTCAGCAATAGAACCTTCCCTTAACTGAACGCTTCTTTCGAAGAAGACCCACCATACTGCACAGGTAACGAAACTGTCGGTAGTCTCATTTCATGATTTTTTCAACGGATGACATCTTTAAAGCTAGACTTGACGAGATTTTCGCGTCGATGTCTCTCTATTCTATCCATGTTCGAAGGAATCGAGGACTATCGCGCCTTTTGACTGTCTGCGCTTCATTTCTGTGTTAATCACCTTCAGTTCAATGAGGTCGTCGAATTAAAGGAATTCGTCCGCTATGGCTGCAGTACGCGGTTGTACGTGATCAGAAATACTTCCACTTAAACGGACTACTGGATTTTCCGCTCGATCTGATATAACCACTCATATATCTCAGAGAGTCCGCATTCGACCCAAAAAACGCATCCGTGCTGGCTGACAGGCTGTCCTTAATCGCACCCACCCAGCGATGATGTCCGTCTCGTCACTGTTCACTAGCAGCGTACGTTCTCTGTGCGCGAAAATGTCGGATCCAACCCTCGTGCTTCGTTCTCGCATTCATGTTCATACGTGTGTGGTTTGCACACACGAATCGTGACTAGACCAGTATGTTGCCAACTCACTTGTGCCGATAGATGTGCTTCAAACCGTACCGACAGGACAGGAATTCCACCAAGAAGAAGAATTGAGGGTGGGGTGGCCACGTACATCATATCCACCTGGTGTGGCAAGTCTGAAGTCATTCATGCACACTCAGGGGACGGTATTAATTGTTTAATCATACAGTGCAATCCTAAATGTTCTTGCCGTGGAAGCACCGTCATAACAACACATACGTGGCCCCGTTTTGCACACAGAACGCTATTTCATTTTTCTACGACTCTTTTTTTACCTTCACTTGTTTCTTTGTTAGATGACAATTTGCACATCATAGTAGGTAATTTTATTCATACTCCCAACCAAATGCTTACGGCGCATGATTTAACTGATCTTTGCATTTTTCCAACCAGGGATAACTCAGTTTTAGACAAGATTATCACCAGTCACCCTGAACTATTCACCCTAAAGTTTTGGTGCACCTGTCTCAACCAGGGACCATTGTCTGCTTCTGCTGAGGCCTAAGACATACTCTCGGTCTACTTTCCACCCTTTCAGACAGACCAGCCAAATAAAAAACCTTGTCCGAAACTTTTTCACGTGACAACATTCTTCTCCCACAGTAATCTCTTTCTCATGCATCTTCTTGGTTTTCTTTCAGATCATCGCTAAGTAGCAGTGCCAAACTTTTCGTAAAGACGATCAGTTTAATCTTTGATTTGTGCTGTTCCCCATGAAACCATCTTCATCTGCAACGGTCGTGCTACTTCTATATTAAAAATATTTCAGAAGACGGAAGGAATCTGTCTACAAAGCCGGGGATGTTTCGTAAATTAAATATTATCGTCATCACGTTTGAAACACGGTTTTATTGCTTTGGTCGATGTGTTCGCTTCTCTTTTAAACAAATCTTCGTGTTCGTGTTCCACTCCCGACCGTTGGAGACCCGTCCCTAATGTTCCGATACCCAAACCTTGTAGTTCCAGTTCCAGAGCTAGTCGCTTTTGTCCCATTGTTCTAACTTTATCTGGTCTTAAACTTACATAGCGCGCGATTCTTCAACTCTTGAATTCTTCCACAAACTCGCCCGTGACCCCTTACAATTAGCCTGTGAACCGAACAGGTCCACTGTGGATCCTATCGCTTCCCTAGTCCACTATGTAACCACATCCTTCGGTGAATCAGCGAAGCCTGTGAAATGCGATTTTCTTGACTACTCATCCGCTTATGATTCTATTCCGCTCCTTAGTAAACTGGAAGCTTTCGGCTGTCTGATTATTTTACCAACAGGATTAGGTTTTAAAAGACCTAAACAATAGGTGAATAATTCATGAGTGATTTAGGGGGCTGTCCTTTACCCCATTTATTTTCCACCTACATTGGTGACGTTTCATCCGATTCTGTCGCACATTTGTTTGAATATGCCGATGATGTGCTGTTTCTGTAACCCAGGCCTTTATTGACTTTTCCAGTAATCTATCCCATATTTATGGTTTCTCTGTCCGATCCGGTTCAACTTCAACTTTGTCCCAATGCTCTGAATGCACATTTATCCATTCTCCATCAGCTTATGCTTTTGACCTATCTGTCATTCCCACAGAATCGCTTGTTAGAGTAAATTCTGCCAAATACTTGGGAATCTCCGTCGATTCAAATTTGAAGTGACCATTTCACATTTCAAACTGTGTGAATAAACTACGCCGGTTATCGTACCAAATCCGAAAACTCCGACATTATAATGTTAAACAGAGTACCATTTCCCTTTTCGTTCATCAATGTGTGTTTTTCCTGTTCTACTTTACTGTTCCCACGTGTATTTTTCCTGGTCGACTGAAGAAAGATTTTGAAATTCTTTGTCGAGGTCCATCTAATATTAGTCGGGTATCTTTCACACCCTTAACTGAACTATCTGCTAAGTTGTGCGAACTACACCTGGCCGCATGTGAAAAGTTCCCTCACAAAATCTTTGCACACAGCACGCACCTTTCGCGCAGTGATCTATCCAAGTGTAACTCTCTTTCGCTTCTACGCGTTCCTTCTTTCGATCCATACCCTTCCATATCACCATCTACAAAAACTTTACCGTTCCATATCCCGCCTGAATCTTCACAAACTGGGCACGAGTATCAGCCGAATGTTTTTTTTTTACCAATTTTGATATATGGTCATTCTTTTTTCATACCCTCGATTCAATGAGTCGCCGAGTGCAGGCCTTTTTTGACTGAACCGTGGACTCGCCTACGCACAAGTCCGATCAAGTACAAATATCTATCCATTTCCACCCACAAGCAATCCTTGAATGGTTTGAATCTGAATGATGCATGTATGCTGGTTCGGTAAGTGCGGCAGATGGAGTTCTCGTTACTCCGAATTCCGAAAAATAGGTTCATCTTGGGATCCGAGGTATCACCCTTGAACACATCCCGTGGATACACTTTTTACTAGGCCACATTTCTGGGATATGGCTTGGTTTAAAGCATCAGAAAATCATGGTAAGGCTTATTTCTGGAGTAAGTGGTATTTTCGAGAGAAAACTAATCGATTATCAGGATCGGAGGATCAATGACACCATTGTTTATTAATTCTGACTGCCACGAATGTCGTCGAACTGAACAGCCGAGTGTGTCGAGATATCCATACCTCCTTGGTGGCTTACTGTGTTTTTGCATTTATTTGCCACCTTAATTCAGTCGGTTGTGAACTGCATTGGACACCAGAGCCTACTGATGAGTCACTTGGTAACTTCATGCTTCATCCCCAGCCGCGTTCAGCTTTTGCCGATTTCTGGGCCACACTCTGCTATTGTCGTTCTCGTTTACAAAACTCTGATTCTATCTAGTGTATCCCCTTGGGTTCCATGGTTCTACTCTACGAAACGTATGACTTTGCAGTCGTTTGGTTAACAATGTGAGGATAAATGATGTAGAATGAGAGTACTGTATTGCATCATTCCGTTTTGGCATTGCTCCAGAAAAGTAAACCATAATTGTAGCATTTCACGGAAAATACCCCGTTGCCGTTCTGTGTGGACTATCTTTTCAAACCGACCTTATTATTACTTACGCAGTTCTTGACCTAAGTAGTTAATATTTTACTTAACATCTGATCGAGGTACTTCAGAATGGAAGTACCGAAGTATAGATGTTTTCGGTACAGTGAGAGAATAACACACACGCACACACACACACACACACACCACCGAAATACCAGCCGAAAAGAATAATTTTATGTACCCCGTCTAGTTCATTCTAACCATAGTTACTAAACAACTCTGTTAAATCTGTTAGATGCATACTTCATAACCATTCTTCAACTTTTGACTTCACTCCAAGGCCACTGTCACTACAGAAGCTTGAGTCCTTTGGTTGCTCACCTGGTTTATAGGATTTTCCAGCAAGTCGTTCGAATTCCCAGTCAATAAGTCTGGCGTTCTCCAAGCTTCTGCTCCTTCGCCCTTCTTTCACTCTTAATTTACCGATCTCAGTATTACAAATTCAAAAAGTCCCTCTTTTCAGAATCTGATCTCTCTGAGGGATTTTCAGTTCTGATATCCGTCGGTTCACTTAGGAGTTAGACCATTTAAGCATAATGCGTCCTCATAAAACCACCAGTAGGATTTCCTCTTCATCCGGACTGTTCCAGTGTGTTGGCTTCTTGTAAACAATAGCCGATTCTTTGATGTGAATCGTTCCACTTGTTGAATGATCACTTGATTAAATAGAAGTAGTATGCCGTCCGCTTGCGTACGTACCTAGGAATCTGTTCAATTTAGTATTTTCCTAGTTAGATACGTCAGGGGATATGACGCGTGCGTTGCCTCACTGGGGTACCGACATATGATGGGATCACTTGACAGTCCTTGCTGGACCGATCAAAGTGGATCTTACCTCCGAATAATCCTTGGCCAGATTGCCTCAACTTATGAGGTAACAGCAAGAACGGGTTCACCAAAAAGATTCAAAGACCCAACCGCCTCGAGATCTATACGAAATGCAATGTGACGTCTAGTAATAATACTAATTAACCTGTGGTAGCCGAATGGTTTAGAGCATTTACTTATTACCTCAGAGATGAGAGGCTCTAATCTCGCAACTTTGATGGTAGACAGTAATCCACCGTCAATCAACTCATTACCATGCCAAACCTATTGGGACCTTGTGTGATTCTCCATTCAAGATCTCAGGGTCACATTTGCCGTGGGCCTTTTGGGGCTGCGGGGTACGGCCCTTTCACTGCACCCCTGAACAATCAAGGAATAGAAGAATTGATCAGTAAGATAGCTCTGTTCGAGTGTATAAGAAAGAGGCGACCCACATATGCAGAAGTCGTCCATTATTCAATATTAGCGTGTGACCTGGTAATTAGTCTATATCGACCCCGAAAGAGCTAGCAAGATACCTCAAAAAAGACAGTTGGCGCTAAATCGCCCTCAGTGTTTCCCGAAACAAAATTTGGTCATACGACCTTCAATATATGCAGCAATAACACGTATCTGATTTCGATTCACCTCGATCAATTAGTACAAATCAGTATGGTTTTAAAGAATCTCAGATGGATTCGGTCAGTTCCACGGGAAGACCTGTAACTGTTTCAGTCCGTTTCTGTCCATGATTGGTTCACTGACCCGTAACTCCGATCTGCTGCCATTGTGGACTAATAATAAAATGTGCACCGACTTTATTTAGCTGCATTCGTCATCTTGTCTAACGACGACTATTGTCGTTTTACCAAGATAGTTCTCATTTTTGAGCGGTCTTAATAATCGGTCCGCCTGCAGTTAGCCTCCTCTTTGTCAAGGTGACGCAAACCTTGATCTAGTTTTGGTCCCGACGACGCTCATGCACCACATGACTCATTGTGAATACGTTGATCATCTAACCACGACATAGTGCACCCCGCATTGTTTCAACTCAAACTCGCACATGATACTTATACGCTCAGTCTAGATGAATCAACTGTGAACCAGCTGATCCGGTTAGAATGCGTTCTCCAACATTCCGAGTTCAATCATTGGAAGGATACTCATAACAAAGTGATAAAGTTGAAAAGTCATTCACCAGGATTGGGATTGAGGTTTTTTCGGGACTCGTCGCTTTTGGGAAGTGTCAGCGACCCCCTTTCCAGTACATAACTGGCGTCCCTCGAGTTCCGCGTATTCTCAGACCCTATTTCTCACCTTTTTTATAGACCTTTAATCTACAACCCGAATTAGCAGTTATGCATATGCTGATATCATTCCTCACAACTCATCCATTTCGTATCTCCTTCATCGGGCCTTCTCCACGTCCAGATCTCATCATCGTCACGCCCTTTGTGCTTCTTTGTAGGCAGAGTTCAATATTCTCGTTATTTTGGGAAGCCGTAAATGAAGTCACTTTTGATGTTTCAACACCTCGCATGTGTGGTTTCGGCAGAGCCTAATGTTCCCCGTACGAATTGTGGAAATAGTTCGCTTCGTTACACTTCATCTGCGGTACCTGTCGGACTCCAGTTTTCTTTATGCTTATCTTGATTCCTACTTGTTCCAGAAATGGTCCCAGGCGACTCAATAAAATCCTCGAAATAGTTTCGTGCGAGACGCCTTTCCTTCTCCTCTCAATATTTTACACTATACCGCTTCCAAGTACGCCCCGCCCTGAAATACTGCGGTCACATATGCAGTGGCGCTCTCCCTACCTCATTTGCACTTCCGGGTCAAGCCAACTGGCTCATTTCCGGTCCATTCCCAAGTTTAAGATTACAAACTCTCTCCCGTTCCGTCTTCTGCCAGCACCACAAAGTACGCATTTGGTACATCTCGGTTGTTATCACGTGCCTTTTTTGTTCCCGATATTCAGTCGGAAAATTTGTCGGTGTTCTTCTTGAGTTAGTTACTGACTGATGGAGTTGAAAAGATCGTCATTCGCCGAGATACCGAGAAAAGTTGGGAAGCCTCAATAGTTGATGCAATAGCTCCATTTTTCTCTTCGCGCGCCCCACTAATCCTCATATTTCAAGTGATGTGGTGTGATCGGTGTGGTCCTACTTCAGGTAACATGTGGTCAAAGTTATCAAAACAATTGAATCTAACGCATCAAAAGCAATTGGTCATTTCTATGACCAAGTGGGAGTAACGTTTCTCAGGGTAATCAAGTTGGAAATAGAAATCGTTGAAATTACCTGGCTGTTCGAAATCCGGATACATTTCTTTCACCAGTTCACGAGTCTCCAACGAATAGTCTCGAGCCAATTCGGCGGCTTGCTTCGAACGTTCCACTGAGGCATGCACATTTTCCAAGCTGAAATTTACCGAGGAAACGTTGGGGAAATGAAGTGAAATGCAGCATGAATTAATTTCTATCGACCGATGAGTGTGTTATGTAATGAGCCAGTGAAAGTTGAGGGTGTGACTGAATGAGAATTCGATCGCTGAGCAAACGACGGATTGTCACATTTGAGGAAGCCAGCTCGCGGAAGAGGGCTATATCCTATAGTGTAGATGTTCAACGAATTGTTGGGAATCAGCTCCGAGAGCCTGCTGAATAGGCTTTCGAGTCACAATCGTTCACCCCGGGTTCGAATCCCAGTGGGTGCTCGGTGGATGTGCACTGCACAGCTGATGCTTCCGAGCAAGCCAGATGGAACAACAGTTGTAAGAGGAGTGTTCCCGTGGTTTTCAGTGGTTTGTTCGGCGTTGATACTGTGAAGAATCATATTATTTTTGTGTGTAGTTCTTTTGGAACCTGTCAGATATCAAAGTAGACCACCTTTCATAATGTAATAGGGTTACTCGCAATTTCGATTTTTATTCAGAAACGGATCGGATGAAAGTCATCAATGCTAGGAGAAATTCGTCAACATTACCCTAGAAGATATGTAGCAATGCTTAACCAAACGAAGTCCGACTAAATCAGAATGAAAGGCGGCAGAGCGCAGTGCTGTCCACCATTAAAGGATGTTCGAAAGTGGCGATACCTGCGCGCTTTAAACGACCATTGAAATGTGTGGAATGTATCCCTCCGGCCAGTCGTACGTGATGGAACAGCTGGTAACCAGACTACGCGCACTAGGAACTAACAAAACCGGACAGAAACAGCAGGAATGTATTCTGTCGGATTTGATGAGTACAAACAAGTTTATATATAGAAGGAGGCATGCAGCTATTGGTAGATAACGTACTGATCAATCCGAAAGCGTTTCAGATGTATCTGCACGATCTGATTGTCAAGGTTCGATTTAACCTGATTAGCTGGATACTGGAAACGAATCTATGGTGCATTGGAATGCGTGCAGAAGCGTTCGAATCACTACATGGAATCGTTCCCACCAAAGGCTGTACAAACTTCAGACATGATGAAAAGTGATCAGAATACAGAACTAATTTGGTGCCATTACTGATGACAGGAAAGAAGGCACAATAGCGAACTGTATGTCACGCGCATGCCTCCAGTTTGTATAAACACACACACACACACGTGAGTAATTATGCTCTTTTCCGATCAGCCAATCACCCGACGAAGCGAACAGGGGTACAATTTGAGTTCTTAAGGAGGGATTCGAACCTACACACAGACACCACCCACGTCGATATACTATCTGCGCACTACCAACTGTGCTTCAGATAGTTGGTAAACAGATTCCGGTTATTTCTTTATTGATGGGGAGAAAATAATCGCCCACTGTTTGCTGGTGTAATTGTTTGACAGTCTGCCCCTAGCCGTTCCTAACTCTGCGGTCTAATCAAATTACTGAAACCAAGACAATTTTGCTCTTATAATGCGGCTTTTCATGGTTCTTGTCTACGGATTTTATGAACCTGGTTTTGGACAAAACAGACATTGAAAAGAAGGCAGTTTCTTCTCCAACCCTCTCAATACAAGTCAAATAGTACGTGGAGATGTCACTTGTAAGCGAAGCCAATTCGTGTTATGAAGTTCACTTGACACTGTCGAAAGGAACTGACACTGCCTCGCATCAACTCGGTTCGTGGTTTCCCCATACATATCGGAAAATGGTGACGTCTGGAGAGAGAGAGAGAAGTCAGTAATTCATGAATTCCGTCCCTGAATTCAAACTCCCTTCCCACCTCTTCTCCCCTCCCCCACCCCACCCGCGGGTTCCCGATGGTCTGTCAATGCAGTTTGCAACTGTTCACCATGATGGGTTGGAAATTTGTTGGGCTTTATCCACCCTTGTTAAAACTATGGGTGTAAATTTATCTGGAACATCTGTTGAATAAAAAGTCGAAAGTGAAGAGCTTAGTCGGTAGCTGGTTGAAATGCACTCTTCTGTGGCCCGTTGTAGGGTTTTGGAATAACATATCACTCGGAGGAACACCCACGAGAACAACAGACTACGGATTCGACATCTTAAAGTGTAAATTTCAACTCTGTGTATGAACGCAGATTTGGGCGTATAATTACAAGTTTTTGACAAGGATTGCTCTCTCTCTCTCTCTCTCTCTCTCTCTTTATGGGGAGGATTCACCAGCGAAATTAACATGACAGGCATTTTACAGAAGTCGGGCTAGGAGAAAAAAATACATGAAACTAACGATAGAACAAAGAACGCGAATAAACCTGTGTGACGGTAAAGAGTCCAGAAAAAAATCGATATGATTTTAGGCCGAACTACCTTGAAGCCCGGTTTTGTCCTGGACAAGATCCGCGAGGCGATGCGAGAAGAAGTCCCGCTGCAAATAGACCTATGGAATTTTACATTCATTTGGAAATTTGTTTCCACTCAAAAAAACCACTCGTGCCCCTATTAGATCGCATTCTCCGTTTCGAGCACAACAAGAATACTTCCAGCCGTCAAAAGTTCATAGCACATTGTGTTGTCAGTTTAGTACCTAACTAAACTGATTCATCCTCGAATGCATAACTTTTTTTAATCTATGAGATATTTACCGATTTGTGCGCAACCGGAACTTAGTAGACTAGTTTATGCATGTCTGCGTAACTACGGCTGAAAGTAATTTCACATACTGCGAATAAGATGGAACTGTTCGAACGACCTTGTAAAACTACCTCAACAGTGGGTGAAGCGATCAGTATGAAGACTGGAAAATCTGTTCCGGATTGGCAAAACTCTGGCAAAAGAAGCTAGAGTGTATGTTTTCCCACTTCTTTAACTAAAAGTGAAGTATGACAACAGGAGCGGCTTGTCAGTCTATTTCAATCTATGCTCGTCAGCCAGTGAAATTTAATCTATCCAAATTGTCACTCACTCTCTTTATATACGTTTATTTTTCCGCGGGCTTTGTAACAGACATTGTTTCAGCACCATGAAAAACGGCACGCTTGATATTGATATTACCAGACATAGTGAATGACTCTTTCCTCAAAATTCGAAGAATGACAAAAGGAATTGGCCAAGTTGTTTTCGGCGATGCAAGTGCAGTCTTTGCATAACCGGGTATCATTTACAAGACAGTAGGGTTTCACGGAGTTCCTCGACCCCGCTGAGCTTCACACGTGAATGTATCCGTGTACAGTCTGTCTAGTAACTCTGATGACGGTCCATATCGGCCAAGTTCTAATATATTCTACTGAAATAACTGTCAGCAGTAAACAGTGGTGTCGCTGATCGTCCGATCGCGGGTACACTCCTTTGGATGGGGTCTTTAATCCACGGCGGTTACCTGACTTTTGGCTGCTGACAATTGTTTCAGTAGTATAAACTGGGATTCCACCGATATGGACTGTCTTTGGACAGGCTACTCTATGGCATCCAGCTTGATGCTGCTCGACCCTGAGACGGACCTCTGAGACGGGAAAAACCTACCAACAGGACCGATTGATTCCAGGCTTCTATTTAAATCACGGTTCTCATGATTTCGTACATACTGAGCTAGGTTCCTTGATACAGGCTTTCGTGTATTCGAACAATCTCAGCCGGGTATGCCGTGGCTAAAAATTCTCAAGCCCCGGCCAGTCGGTGTGCCTTGGCTGACTCAGTGTTATTTGTGCTCACTGACAGACTACCACACACGCACATACCACATGCAAATACGATCCACTCCACTCTACCAGTTTTCGATTAGCTATTTCTGCCTTGCGCGCCCTTTAAATACGTGCATCTTATTGCCAAAATACGCACTTCACCGAGCACCACCGGACTGCCGCGTCTTCTTGATTGCATTCCGTGGTTGAAGTGTAAAAGAAGCTGATTACTGTATTTCATGATTCAGAATATCGCTAGTCTGTATTCCTTGTACAATTAATCCGCGGTACGATCTCCTTCGCCTATTGCAGGGAAAATGAAATTTCATGCTCGGACATTAATATCTTGCCATGATTTGATATTCACAGCTACTCTGTACTTTGTTTGAACTGCCGGTTAAATTTTTTACCAGGAAACTGCCGCTGTTTTGAGTGAGATTTCCAAGTCAGGTGATGAAGAAATACTGAAGAAATTCCCCATGAGGTCAAGACAGATCCCGAATCAATGCCCGTCATATTCAGCTAAATTTAAGTCGACTTACTGATTGACCAGTTGACTGGCAGAATAATCTATCAACTGATCCTAACCGGACTGTATTTCGAAATTGGTGCAAGAGTCTGCTGATTACTGCAAACACTGACCGATCTCTCAGTCCGTCTGAATTAGGTTAAGTATCTTATGTTGAAAATAAAGTCAACTCGCCCTGATTGACCATTTGAGGCGGTTTTGGAACACAAATTTCCAGAAGTGGTTTGCTTACTTTTCCCGTGCTTCTGCGGCTCTCAGTCGAGCTTGCTCTGCAATTACGCGTGCTCGTTTTACTGAGGCGGCCACCTCTCGCATAATGTGGTAATTGTATAACAACATATGCGGTTTGGTTCCTTTGGACCAGGAGAGAAACACCAGTTTTCCATACTGGTATCTACCTTGTTCGCATGTGCCATCCTGGAATCGGGTTTGACCAAAACCGTGACGTTGGTTTTTTAACCATTGACCTTCGTAGGTTACTCCATCCGAACGTTCACAAACGCCATATCCGTGTCGTGTATCGGATTCCCATTGACCAGCGAACGTTTCTACCGTTTCCGGATCGATTGCGTCATCCTGAAGCAGTATTTATGACCGACGTATGCAGGAGAAGGTTGTGGAGTAGGGGAGGGGGTGCATGGGTGTTGTATGGTGAATTGGGTTTCTTGCAAGTTATGAAAATGTAAACTGCGGTGTACAAGATTGTCGTCCCGTAATTGAGTGATTCGCAGATAAACGAAACCCGAGTCCCAATGCAGAGAACACATACTCGCTTTACTATGTGTACTGTAGGACAAGTTATCAAACAATACCAATAACATGCCTCAGATAGTGGGTAAACCGATCACAAAATCAAAACAGTCAACAAAAACTTCAAAACGCCCAGGTAACAATATAAAAATAACGCTCGAGACGGCAATGCAGGAGTGAGTCAAGTGGTTTTCAAAGTAGGTCCTCATTTATGACCTCATTATGACCAACCAACGGTCAGAAGGGAAGTAATGAGGACACACTCACACAAGCGTCGTGAACAACAAACGGAACAACATGGTTATGAGGAAGTTGCATGATCATAGAGGGATGGTCAAGTTCAGTCATTCATACAGATAAGGCAGAGAGAGGGAGAAACACAATTATATCCAAACCTTTGGGCCTTGTCAAGTAACTCAGGCAATTATGACGTAATAACAGAACGGGTCATGGATCCGGTGGGTCACTCCATGCCGGGGAGAAAGGCTGTGTAGGCGATCAAATGTGTTTAGAATCAGAGTTCATTATGAACAAATAAGATCAACAATTAGACAAATGACAACTAAGGTCAGTGGACATCTGTCGCAGAAACAAGACTAAAAACTGCGTGACGCAATGGGATTGAACAAACAAAATAACCACGCGGATGAGAAAGCCCGCGAGTAGTGGTTGGTGTGGAAACTAGTGGTTAAAGTGCATGGAAAGCAAACGAACTATTTGGCAAATACAAGATAAAAACTGTGATAGAAAGCATGGGATCTGGACTAAACCTGTTTAACGGAGTTTCCCCGTATGATGAGGCGAATTCCCATGTACAATTTCATTAAATATCTACAGTGGGGTTTGTCAAAAAGCCGACATTCAAACAACAGTCGAATCCTTCGATCGGCCGACATGACCTTTCTGTGGACAACTGACTGTACACCCGGAATAAACGTATCCGAGGTCAAAGAAATGTCAGGAGACAGCCAAAATTTTTGGTCAAAACGTGGTTCTGTAATACTAAAGTAATTATCAGTCATACGTGTGAAGATAAAAAGAGCAAACAGAAAGCAGAAGTTGAACCTACGCTCGAGGTTACTAACCAACGGTAGCAGACAGAAAACACCTTCTCGTGGTTGCCCAAGGAAAAATTTTGCTAAATTCAGGTAACCGAACACCCAGAACGGAGAGGAAACTGACCAACCAATCAGAGTGCAGAAAGAGGTAATAGACCAGTATAGAGATTGTCCACTGAATGGTGGTCGGTAGTAAACAGATAAAGATGCACCGAGTAGCATAGTGTCAACACAAAAGTCCTGTGTATGACACGCTGTTTTCCGAGAGCATTCAACTACGATGGGTGCATACAACTGACAACCAGTAGAAAACAAGGACAGTGGTGACATGGTCTAACTGAAGAGCAACAGCCAATGACAGCCAAAACCGCAGGACATATGATGTGTCTGTGGATAAGAATTATTGCATCGATCATGAACAAAGGGTCCAACATTCCTCTGGATACTATTCGCCAGTGCCTGGTTAGTTCGAAAAGCAATTCAAATCTCACATCCCCTTCTGAAGACTCACTTTTATCTACAGGAAAAAGTCAACACTACTATATATTACCTTCGTCGATATATATATATATATATATATATATATATATATATATATATATATATATATATATATATATATTGACCCGTCGCCTTATCTTGATTTCTGTTTTGTTCACCTAACACTGTTCATATAAATTGTGATGTAATGGCATGATTACGAATCACTGAAAACGAGCTTGTTCGCCACCTTGTGTTCTTCTCCATGTGCCCTGTGGGATTATTCGGACAATGTCGTAATTCCCATTTTTGTCATTCTCTGCTCACATTTCATACGGTCACAAAGAACATGTGAAGCATAACTTTATGGAGTGCTTCATCAGGCACTATCAACGCTCAAACTGCAACCTTTTTAGGTATTATCAGCATTGCAGTGCATACTCGTAGAATTCCATTTCGGATTCACATCTGACTTACGTGGTTCTTTTATTACATTCTTACGCAATAATGCGGTGGAAGGAGTTCATCCCATGGTCTTGAAGGTCCACTAAACTATTAAAGATAACCGGCAACCTGACCCTGAGAACCAGAAACGGAGAAGCAAGTGTGGTCATGACTGGCCGGAGGTGAAAAAGAGACGAATGACAAGAAACCACTGTCTATCACCGGTTGTTAGTGCGTTACGCAAGTTAACCGTCAAGCTATCCGGACTGGTTCCCAAAACTTTGTTTCACATCACAAACTGACTTTGGACGCGAAAACACCACCCACGCAACGATCGTGTGACAAACGTGCTTTCCGCATGGACCCTCACTAAAACGAAAGGTATGACAGATAATCTACTGGTGTCACTTCTCAAAAAAAAACTCGCAGCCCCTTACGAACGCTGTGGTAGCTATCTCCGAAAAAGATTATGTCCCTTCACCCACACACACCCACACGTGGCCATTTGAAGGTCAACTGGACTCATCTATTTGTGAGCACGTGCTTGCGTGCACACGTGCGTCACTAGGTAATCATACGCAGAAGTGATCCAGACACGGCATATACCAGCATTTCTCCTACGGAGATGGGAAATGCGTGGGCATCTGTTTCAAACAACTGCATCTGGGTCTTGTCCGACGGACAGATGTCTTTGTCCCACCTCCCGATCGGTTTAACACGCAACACATGTTGATCGCCATCTTTTGGGCAGACGACAACAGGCCGTCGAAATGCACGGGGTGGGGGGGGGAGCATCCGACGCGCGAGTGGATTGCGAAGGCGTGGCTGTGATTTACCGAAGACAAATTTTTCACGAAATTTAGGAATCTACAGATTTTCGTGTTTATGGCGCGCCTGAAAGACGAAAATGGTAACCACGACTCACAAATCAACCAGTTGTTCGCAATGGGTCATCAATCCCCAGCGGATCAGCAACGACGTGAGATTCCTTCTCAGCCAATTAGGTGTGTGTGTGTGTGTGTGTGTGTGTGTGTGTGTGTTATTTCATGGGGTAAGTTTACACAAACAGTAGCAATCTGGTGAACATCGTTGGACTGGTCAGTTCATTTCGATTCACTTCTGCTTACCACTAACCTACGGTAGAGCTCCACAGTTTCTTTAGTGCCCTCTATTTAAAGAGCACTAGCACTTGGCGGTACCACGAATAAGTTCATTTTTGTTATACCTCACATTTCCATCTTTTTGAATTGTTCGGGTTTCGAACTGTATGAAGTGTTCACTGATTGCCATGATCCACAGGATATGCCCGCCGAAAACTGATGGAGAGCACGCCAAAATGACGGTTTAACTCAGTTCTGCCCTACATTCTTCCACTTGTATTGTTCACATTGATTAGGTGAACTATAGGTCTTTCACATAGCAATCCGCTGCGGTAACTCAACCACGTAGGTGACATCAATCGAAACAGAATGAGTGTGTAGACGGACCTTCGGAAGATGGTGCGGGAGGATTTCGATCAGATGATTATTTCAAATATAAACGTACCACTGACAGGAAAATTTCGTGACTTCATTTAACGTTTGCGGTCAAAAGGTGAGTAACACTCGGGGACCATAAACAATAAGGAAAAAGCACGTTCTTGTCTTTCAGGTGTTTAATAGTACCTATGAACAATGCTTGAGCTCCCGGTAGGACAGCGAGTGAGTAAAAACAAAACCACAAATAGGGAATGTTATTATTATTATTATTATTATTATTATTATTATTATTATTATTATTATTACTATTCGGATGATTTGAATGGTGGCTAATGTGTTCAGTTTCTTCAGTCATGCGCCTTAAACATTCGCTCGTGATTCTTTCCATTTCCGTCGGCCTTCCACTCGGTGATCCAAGATCTCTCTGTACCACGCTCCGCACTGCCCTACTTCACCAATCGCATGCGGCTTACTTCGTGTAAGACTCAAATCGATTCACTACTTTCGTTCGGTTTGAGACATTCTTGTGCTTGTACTTGCCGTACGCTAATCAAAAACACACATTCGTCTGAACATGCGTACTTTCGTCTTGCCTACCGAATTTGGGATACAACAATCATGATTATGATGATGATAATGATAGTTTCGCACAAGAAGATTGATACGTTTGTCGCAATGTTTTTCAAGACACCGCCGCCGCTGTTGTGGGATCAGCGAAAGAAAATTCTCCAATGAGTTTGGATGTCTCATCACCCATTGTTGACACTACCGCATGGACTGCGGGAACAACAAAAGTAAACGCCCTGCAGTCCTGTCACGTACACCGTTCCAGGCGCAGTATCAAACTTCGAAAATCGGACCGCTGTCGTCCGTCGATGAATCAGGGTTAAAAATTTGCGCCGCAGTTGTCCGGTGTTTGAAATGCTTTCTTTTTAGTGCACTGCACTCTGAAACCTTCCCTCCCACTTTTTGAAAGAGTAAAGAAGTGTAACACGCGTTATCATTTAGAAAGATTCTTTGTATTGCAATGATTAGTCCCAATATTCGTTATTTTTATCGTGATGACGGAGGATACACTCTAATTTGCATTGATGAAATTCGATCTGTGTGACTATCAGTGGGCTCTAATACCGAGAAGTTGCCAACCCGTTACAAGAAGGCTATTGAGTCTGTTCAAATTGCTCTCCAAATGCCCGTTCGTTTGTTTGTCTATCCTAATGTCATACACCGAGACATTATCTCTGTCTATTGTCCGTATCACCAGACGATAATTTGTCAGCATTTAGCTTGATTTGCTTTCTACATCGTTTTGGCTGTTTTGATGTAGCTTTAGCTCAGATTCACGACTGGTTTTTCATCCCAGTTCAAGAGTGAAATGCGATTCAAATAGACTTCTACCAATCTGAATTGTTGACAAATCGATCGATAAACTGCAGTGAATTTACACGCATCCGATCTACGTGTCCTTCACCTCTCTCCGGTTATCTTCTGGACATCGTTCGATCGATAGATCCCCTCAGTGGGGTTGTGCTGTTTCCTATGACTGAAATGGGCATTTTCCCCCCTCGTTAGGCGAACGTGTGCCTCTGTGTGAGCTTGCGTGACCCTCATTTCGGTAAATAGTATGATACTTCCGGACTGATTGTTTAGTTTGTTTGTTTATTTGGGTTCCCTTTTGTACTTTTCCTCCACTCTATCCCAGTGACAGAGAACTACCGGAAAACTCGACCGCGAACTCCATAGAGTATTGATAGCACAAAATATTCCATCTAGTATGATTGGTTTTCCATACGAATTCCGTTTAACGCTTTAAGCTGGGCTAGTTACATCTGTTGAATGTAATTTGTTCTGTCGAATTCCAATATCGATCGACTGATGAATGGGAACGTTGTTGAAGACAACTGTGTACTCGGAAAACTAACATTCCGAAATGTGATGGTAGGGTTAAGTGTTGTTGTGCTGCATTTTTTTCACTTCCTTCAATTCTCATACAACATAACAGCCACATTGCTGGAATGTTGATGATGCCCAGCAGGGATTGCCGGAAGGAAACCTCAACCGGTGGGGGCGAATTTCAAGCTGCTCACCTCAAAGCCCTTCCCTGTGTATAATGGCCTTTTGATCAACGCAGCACCTATCGATCAAGTCGAAAATTCGTTAATTTGTACTTCATGTAACAGTCAGATCAAGTTATGGAACAGTCTTGTGGCAGAAACTAATGTTGCTATGATATGTATCAGCTAACCATTTCAAAAGAAAATTCCATAGAAAAGCAGTTGATAGGTTGGTTTGAGCAAAGTGAAAATAGTTGGGATATCTGTACAGTTATTCTGCTTTCTAAAATCTGCATCAATAAGTTCAAGGAAGTGAGTGCCACAACGAAACTCCTGATTGGGAGAAACATATGAATATGACCCTCCAAAAGCTAATTTAGCATTGTGGATGGTATATTAGCCGGTCGCAACAAGTTCATTTTTATTCACGGATCACTTCGTTTTAGACAAATCCGTAACTCCCACAGCTACCGGACGGGATATTTCACCGAACTGTGCTTACGAAAAATGACTACTCACAACGGGTTGTGCAAAAGGATAAGCTAGAGGGAGGGCCAGGGCAGTTTAGGAGCACACAAATTGTTTTTGACCACACAGAGGGGGGTTGTGTGGGCGGATGCCGACGGCCTCAGCTGTGGCCAGGACGCGACATTTTGTTAGTCTTGGTTGTCGACCGCGGACCTGATACCGGACACTTGTCGTAATACATTGTGACGTAATAGCCTGAGTATGAATGACTGAAAACGAGCTTGTTCGCTCATCTGTGTTCTCAAATACTATATTTCTAATGTGACCCTCGCGCATCACGTTGATTCAGACAGTCCGATAAACACAAAACGATGCCTTCAAATCTCCCTCGGAATGCCGGCATTTGGTGACATGTGAAGCGGTTGCAATTCAGATCCACAATCTGTCGATTTTTTGTAAAAAGTAATTTGTTAAGCTACTTCAGCTACCCTTGCCCAAAATCGTGGTTCACTCACAAACAGGATGCGATGACCCATTGTGTAACTGGGTCACCCCCCCAGGGACTGGATTCAAGCCGAACTGACCTAGACCGAAGTCGGTCTCATCTCTTCTTGTACACAACATTTTCAAAATTACCATAAGATTCCATTCATTTCCCAACCACCCGACACATAACAACTCTACAAAAAATCACTAATACGGTTTCTAATAGTCTTAAAAATTGACAGGCACCTCACATATGTAAAAATACTGATCAAACGATTAAATCACATGATGTAGAATTGCTCACTGTCTGCTTGTGATTCATTACCTCTAACGGTCAAAACTGGCCGTAATAATGAAAGAGAAGACAGAGAAAGCGGCTCGTCACTTGGCACTTCTTACCTGATCCAAAGTGAATACAGACTCCGATTGAATTGGTTTATAGGTTGTATAATTCGAACGTTCATTTGCACTACCCTGGCGTTTCATTCGATGAATAGACTCACGGCTGCTACTTCGCCCGAACAAATTGGTCAACGATCTGGCTCGTGTGTGACCTGTGGATCTGCAGCCGGCCTCGCGTGATTTTCTACCTGTACCCACGGGATTAGGTGCATTCGCACCCAATTTGTTTTGCCTTCGCAGCACCAGTTCGCTGCGTTGGGAGGACAAGACGAAGCCGCACTTGAATTTGCTGGACATGCGTAGATCCCTCAGACCACCGGTTGGCGCAGGAGTTGGAGTCGTAGTTACGTCCCCGGTCCTCCCGGTTTCAGCTCCCGTTGTAGTGAGAGGTTTCGTGCCAAGTGTTGGCTGATTGGTGGTTTTACGACCGAAATACGGTTCTTCTTCTTCGTCTGTACCCAGATTGTCCTCATCCGCGTTCTCGATCTCAGCCACATCGCCTGAACGCTGACTGAGCAGACTGCTCCGACGACGTACGTCACGATGAAGTTGGGCATCTCGTTGTGCCGCCTGTCTTTTCGCTTGTAGAAGCAGTTCGGCAGCGAGTGCAGCCTCCTCGGGGAAAAAGTTAATAACTTCGCCGTACGGGATAGATGTACGCACACCAAGCCCTTCCCGAATACCGTTCTTATACTCACCGGCATAGCTTCCTGAATAACAGAGAAAAGAAGATGGTGAGTTAAAGTACTTCCAACCATCGGTACAATAAAGTCCAGCGGTCCAGTGCTAGAGTTGTAACGAGTCACCATGACTTATACTTGTACCTGACGACGCAAATGTCTTTCACAAGAAGCACTTCTGGAGGTTAAATTATCCCCGAAAAACGTGGACACGGACAACACGATATTGCCCAAGGTCAGAACTGACCCAGTTACAAGATCTTTTGATCACACAGATACATATTGCTGCACGGACTCAACGTCTTCCTGTATCATACGTGTGACGTTCATTGTCCTCGTAATCGGTTTCTTGTCTGTCTGTATCAATTTCACTGAATGCATTATTGGTAGGAGGGGCCTGGATCTTAGACAGTGCAAAATTCACTTGCATCCAAAAGTTTAATGCCGCTGTTGGAACAGGAACCCAATACGCGGAAGGTCGCCGGTTCGATTTCCGCTAGCAACGTTGGACTTTTGGATGTGAAAAATGCATGTGGATTTCTCATTATCTGAAATCATTTTTGGCTAGCAGCCCATATCCGGTGTGACAGACGGCGTGGGTTTTCGTTCGCCAATGAATAGTAATGTGTCATATTTATTGTACTGAAGACTTCAGCAGGTTGACGAACTCACATTTCAGCCAAATGGAAGGGAATTGACCATCGTCACTTTGAAATAAGTATAACAATAAATACTGTAGAAATAAAACTGGTTCAGTTACCTAGGCTCATGTGAAGTTCCTCTGTGACTTACATCTTGTCAACCAGAACACGTATTAAGCAAGGCACCGTACAGTTGCCGTAGTCATTTATGCGGGAGGGGATAAGTCTAAATTCGGAAAGCGTGGAGGGATGCGAACCGCATGCGGATAAATCAAGGTACAGGGAATGAGTGGGGTCTGCAAGAATCTTCTTGGGGAATTTTTCACAAGCTATAATGTGCAAATTGCAAACTCCGGAGAAAACTGAGCCCGAGGAAATCAAAGACACACGACTGGCAAAAGCCAGGCCGCGGTGTAGTGTGATAAAATCTATGGGGTGGACCAGGAAAGATTGCGGGAGAACAGTAGAGTAAGATAAGGAGAATATATTGATGGACAAAATAGAGAATGACGGCTTGTGTGACACCAAACTGCCTTACCCTACGAATTTGCAAACACTGTCTACGCAGTTTTTTAACACAATCAAAAATATGAGAAGACCACTGCAAATTTGTGCTGATTGTGAAGCCCAAGTAGAAAGTATTCTATAAAACAACCCACCTACTGTATGAGACCAGTATTTACTATAAACCACAATGGAAATACTGAGTAAGACTTATTTAAAAGACTCTTTTCTATTGAGTTTTATTTGGACAAGTTCTACGGAGATTCGCCGTTGACCAACACGCCATTCCATCCCTTGGTTGTTTGAGCGACAATACTGCATTATGTGCCATTTTATATCGAAAAAGTAGTTATGTTGCACAAGAGACCCGGTTTAATTACAGTTTTTGAAAATATATTCGTTATTTTTATTATTCCAAACTCCATTAATTAACAAACTTGGTGTTCGTATCTTCCGTGTGACGATGCACTCGGCGGTTGGATTCACAATTCCCAATTTGATCGAAAACCAAAATCTGTTGTCGCTGCCGTCCCCCCTCATCATGACAAACTAACAAAAAAAATGGATGTTCGAGAGATGGACTTCGGTAAGAAAAGTTCCTTCACCCAGTCTGACCTGGTACCTCTATCAGGGCGTAACCTATTGATTTCCCAGAACACGTCAATGTTCACCATGTTGGTGGTGGTGACGCAGACGGTGGTGATTGTTTTTGGCTTAAATCGCTCCACTGCTGGACTGGCTTAACAATCGATAAGTGAATCAATATCGAATAGACCCATGCACTCACAGGCACATACTTGCGTATCCCCAGGGTAGAACGTACATTCGCGCGCACACACACTGCCCGATGATGCAACGGACGCACACCGGACAAACAAACAAAGACAGGCTCGTCCCGAATGCTGCGTGCCCCCGGGGTGCACTATATCCGATCGTTTGGCACAGGGTTCTGAATATATCGAGAAGGAATGCGCCCGCAGATGATCGCGGACACTCCACAAAGTGTCGGGAAAAAGCGTACAGGGTTACTGACAATGTGCATGCCCGAGGGTCATGTGATCAGAGTCATGGTATGGCCGGGTTGTAAAGGCCGGAATATTTAACACGGGATAACAATGTTCTTTAATTGTGCAGTTCTAAAAATGTTTTTTTGGCACACAGATGCCAAACTGCCACATAGATCCAACGGATCAGATCCCAGATCTGTTCGGAGTGTAGATCCGTTTTAATTCTGACTACAAGCCCCCAGGTCGCTGAGGCAGTATTTTTTCCTCATAGGTTATCCCTTATGTGATTCTATGGCTTTTCTCAGTCAAGTTCGTCTTACAGCGATGTCAGTTACGTCTTGAAAAAGTTCCGGCCACAAGCACCGATTGAGCCTCCATCAGCACAGACAATTGAGTTTGTCTGGATTTCTCACACAAAATCTCAAACTGCTGCAACAGCCGGACCCGACACAACATATCAGGTTGCGTCAAACATGCAGCAGTGTTGTACGCACCTCCATCAGCGGAGCAATCATGTCATTGTCCTGCGATCAGCTTTCTCACTGTATCCAAACTACGGTCAGTCTGGCCCACGATGCGGATGTACGATGATAACGAGCCAGTGCTGCGATCAATCTTTCGGTCACTGCGCTTGTTTCGGGTAGACACTTCGGCCATATATTTAGCTTCACCCTGGTTGCGGCAGGAGTTAGGCTGTGGTGCCAGCTACTTGGAGAGACTTGCAAAGCATACACTCCGTGACACGTTTCACTTTATTGAAGTTATCAAAGATGTGAACATGTCAGGAAAACAAATGTTCTCTTTAGATGTGGTTTCTTTGTTCACTAATATACCTTTGATTGAAACAGTAGACTTTATTTGTTCATTTGTTGATGAAGAAGCAATATCCGTAGGAATTCCAATGGCCAATCTAAAAGAACTAATTCTTCAATGCACTTTGAACGTACAGTTTGTGTTCAACAACACTTATTATCGCCAGAAAGAGGGGGTTGCTATGGGGTCACCTCTAGGACCACTTCTTGTTGACATTTTCATGGCAAAACTGGAGACTGAAGCATTATGCAGAACAATAAGTCGATTGGACCACTACTACCGATATGTGGATGATATATTTTTCATAGCTGATGCGCAAACCAACTTAGATGATATATCACGCGAATTTAACACTCCGCACTCCGCAATCAGGTTCACCACCGAGATGGAAGAAAATTGCCTACCGTTTCTTGATGTACACCTAACCAGACGATCTGATGGCTCGATCCAGAGGAAGGTGTATCGGAAAGCCACCTGGAATGGCCAGTACACAAACTTTCACAGTTTTGTGCCACTTGGTTACAAACGTAATCCGATACGCTGTATTCTACACAGGGCGAAACATATCTGCACTGCAGATACTCTAGAGGCCGAGCTATCAAACAAGGAAGACGCTACTTAGCAACGGTTATCCTGAGAAATTTATCCAAAGAAACTGGACCGAACGGATAAAACCAGTGAGAATCACACAAGCAGAAAAGAAAGTATTATTCATCCGACTCCCTTTCAAGGGAGATGTCTCAGCCGATAGAGTCTGTAGAATTTTGAGTGCCACCGTTAAGTTCACCTTCAATGCTGCCAAGATCAGATGCGTGTTTTTCAAGTCACCAATAATCCGATGTGAAAATAAAGATAAGCTGCCCTTGTTGACCTCATCCATGATCATCTATCAATTCAGGTGCACCTGTGCTGCTACTTACATAGGTCGAACGGCAAGAAAGCTATCAAAACGCATCAAGGAGCATCACCCACGATGGCTTAGACACGGAGGCAATGGAGTAGTATCAAGTTCAATCGTCTCGCACTTGTTAGAAACTGGGCATTCAATCGACATCCAGTCCGCCTTCAAAGTCGTCTACCGGGTCCCACAACACGTGTCAAGAGCAATTAGGCTCCGGATACTAGCAACTGCCGAGGCAGTTATCATCCGCCTCTTGAAGCCTGAGCTTTGCGAGCAGCGGAAATTAGTCCAAGCACTACAACTCCCATGGCCAACACTCAACTGTGGTACACAACCGGGCGCAGCGGTGACGTAAGCTAATTAGCACCGGTTACATAATCTGGTCATTCACATGGGTTTCCGTCTTTCCTCATTCTCAATTCTCTGTACTAGCTTAGTGAGACTTTTTCCAACTCTTCTTAATAATTTGTTTTCATATAAATGTGATTGTAATGGCTTGAGAATGAAATCACCGAAAACATATGTTCACCTACAACTCGTGTTCTGAGTATTTGGAAAGAAAAAAAATGCGTGATTGTATGGACATGTTGATAAGCCTCACTTTATCGGTGTTTAACAATAGGTTAAAAATGGCAATACACAGTCGTGATTGTCACACAGGTGCGGTAAAAAGAAAGTAAAAAGTCCAACGAACCATCCATTACATCTAGCACACAAAGCCCAGGAAGTGCACAGCAAGAAAAGCCCAGGAATTAGATCCGAGAGCACATTTTGTTGGCTTTTAAATCCGGCCAAAAAGAGGGGGGGGAGCATTTGGTTCGTGCTGTAGGGGTTATCGCGACGATTGCCGATGTGTGGATGTTGTGCTGTTGATCGAGATGCCGAGAACTCGAGTAGGTCGGATGACGTTTGCGAGTGATTACGTAACTAGATTTTGATGGATTGTTACCGTGGCTCGCTTGTGACCTAACATTCACCCTAAAGGAAACCTAAGAAAAGCTGATGTTCGCCTTAGAGATCACATTCCGGTATTTGAATGACTAGTGAGTGACAATTAAAAAATTGTCCGAATAATCTCACGAACATGCTCGTTTTCAGTGATCCATAATCATGCCATTACATCACATCTTATATGAACAATGTTAAGTGAACAAAAGGAAACAGAAGATACGGCGATGGGTCAAAAATACAGAGAGGAGGGAGGGGGATGCATCAGGTTTCACACGTGTGATCCGGAAGCATCCCCGGACAGCAAGTGGATGCCCTTGACGCAGTTGATCTGATCAACGGATCTGTGCTATGTTTGGGGGTAGAGAGTGGGCCAAAGTAGCTTCTATGTTTAGACGAACTGCTTTTTAGCGCATAACAGCGGGTCGTAGAGACGACTGCCGACGGCTTCCACTGTGACCAGGCCGCAGCACTTCATTTGACTCGACTGACCACTTTCAAATTTGCAAATTGGCCTTCGGTTACTGAGTGATTATACTGAACAAAATACGCAGACACAATCCTCGTAATTTCTTTGGTTTCTCCAGTGTTCAACCGAGTCTTTATGCGTTCAAAAACAACTCGTGCAAGTACGGAAGCTCCCCTTGTCAGGGTGTCACGAACACCTAAACGAAGTCAAGCTACTAATCGAGTAATCGCGCCAAGACGAGTCAGTCTATCAACACTCCTCCACCCAACATGCGGTTTTCCGGAAACTGACTTGTAGGGCTGGTTTGCTGGTACGGGCTTCGGTATTGAGAGAACACCGGTGGAGGCATAAGGCTGCCTGGGCTTCTCCACAATTGCTGAATCAGACTTCAATTTCTTTAGTCTCTGACATTCGATGGTCAATGTCCGTAGAGCTGTACTTCGGTCCTGTTCAATCCGGCTGAGAAGATGAGCCGTGGGGCGATTGAAGAGCACAAACAAAAATGAGGCACTTGAAATGGTCCTCTGCCATAGTACTCAACTTGAACCTTTCGCATTCACGACTGACTTTACTGGCCAGAGTGATGAAATCATGTGGATCTTTTTCTTCATCTCCAAGCGCGTACTAACCATGGATGTTTTGTAACTGAAAATGTCAGAAAGTTGTTTCACCGTCTCCTCAAACGAGAAATCACAAGAACACTTTGGTGGAGTTATGCTCATATAACGTTCATACTTTCATGTGCCCCATGTTTGCATCAATAGACTCATCTTCCAGTAGACATCAACTTTGGTAAAACTCGACATGGAAAATTTCTTCCCAGCGATTAAACCACGAATCAAGAGTAACACCCGCATCTGGATCATTCATGTATTGTGTGATACTCGCAGCCGTCACTTTTGTTGACATGGATGTTGGAGTGGGATACTGGAAATTGAACTGTTTCGTCATGTACTCCGTCATTTTGAAGTGAGCTACTTCAAACTGTGCCTGTTGTTGTTGTTGTTGTTGTTGTTGGAGAGTTGACTGTAGCTGCTTTGTAGAAATTGACCTGATGGGTTCTGAAAAACGCGTCTGATATGGTTAACCCCGTCGCCAAATTGTTGTGCTCCCTGATGCATTTATTATGCAATTATTCTACGGATAGCCTGAGAAACCGATCTCTGCTTGCAACTTCTGCCGCGCCAGCCCGCTAACGTTAACCAGAAGGCCAAGACAGCACGTCCGGTGACGGTATACGATGGTATACGATAAAGGAGGATTACTTAAATTAAAAATAGAGTAACCTCGAATGTGCCCGTCCAGTAGGATTGTTGTCCCTTGTGGTCTGGCCGATTGGGCTTTTTCTCTAACTAGGTCGAACCGGTTTTTTCAGCCTTCACGCTGCTGGTTCAGCCATTTGCGTGGGCGGAGGCGTGTTGATTGACTGACTCGGTTTGGCCCCTTTCACTCGATTAGTGTGACTTGACTTCGCGTAGGTGGTCGAGGCACTCTGACATCCCCTAGCCCAGCCCCTACCCATTGATCAGACTGAGGACACCAACGACACTCAGTCAGTCACGCGCGTGAAACCTGGTCACCCCCCCCCCCGCTCCCCGCTCCCCGCTCCCCGCTCCTCTCTGTAGTTTCGACCGTTCGTCCTATCTTCCGTTCTGTTTTTGTTCACTTAACATTGTTCATACTAGATGTGATATAATGGCTCGGTTATGAACCATTGCAAAAACGAACTCGTTCGACAATGAAAAAATTATGAATTCTGATGATAACGAACTCAAATGAAATGATTATGACACTGAAGACATGAGACGTTGGGCGAATTGAAAAATAATAGTTTAAATTTAGAAAACACTCTTCTCTCCTTTAATAGGTTGACATTTTGAAGAGGCTTCACTACAGCGGAATTCACACCCACGCATAGACCCTGTCTACGTGTGCGTTCCACCAACCAAGCTACGCGGCTACGCCTTTTTGTAAATGGATCGTATATTTTACCCACCCAGATTGCGTCAGCACATGACATCCTCGAAATTGGACTGATCTGTAGTTGGACATCCTACAGTATGATTTTTAATCTGTTTGCCATCAGAACCAGAGGCCGAGCAGCCGCCCTGGGGCACTTATACTCCGGCATACGCCGTGAACAGTAGCGGGACGAATTTTCGGATCATCGGAGCGACGAGCACAATGAAACTGTTGCACTATCCCGTTGGAAAATAACAAATATAATGTTCAACGGTGAATACAATAGTTTAAAGTGTTACTGAATCAAATCGGTGTTCATAATCCTATGGACTATGTTTTTATCATCAACAAGGCACCGCATCACTCACTCCCAGAGTCAGTGAGCAAAAAAGCGGACTATAGAGGCGTGAATATCGTTGGACGGACACAGTATTCACAGGCTCTTAACTCAATGGAGAGAATAAGGGGCATATTGTAGTCAAAACGAAGAGAAAATTGGCCTCTCAGTACCATGTTATGTTACCACACTGTTCTCAAGGGTCAACAATGAAATGAGAAGGGTAGCTGAGGTTCATGGAGAATTTTGTTGAACGAGCAAAATGTTCGATGAAAGTAACCCATTGTTATCAGGCATGTTAACGCAAGGGCCCAAACAGAAAAGAAATGTTCTGGAGTTAATTAGTGAACCCTTATTGATGCAAATAATATTTTTTCGTTTATTCACCTTTGTTAAGCGTTTGTATTACGTGATTAAATACGTCATTTTGTAGCCGAGGAAAGAGCACCATTCACGAAAGAACGGTTCCTTGATTTGACACTGCACGTGGAGTCAGAGTGATGCAGGTTGTGGAAAATCCGGTTGCATTTTCCTCATCCAAAAGACCAATGCGGCGAAAACAGGCTGTGTACCATTGGAATGGTGATTGTGCACCACTGAATATTCCCTTTCGTTATTCACGTCTGATTGACCGTGTCGGGATAACTCAGCTAAAGCAGCAACTTCCCGGTAGGCGGACGGCCGTCGGCTCAATTTTTGCTCGGCTGGTGGATTTTTGGATGCAAAAAGCACACACTGATCTTCCATTACATACATAAGTAAAAGTAGTGGGCAAGAGGATTCCAGTACGGCATCATCCAAATTTTGATCCAACCTGAGAACGTTGGAGACTGTATTCTGAGTGCGTGAACAAGACTGAATGCGTATGGTACTAAATGGTTAGCGAACCACCCATATTCAAGGGGAGGTAGGTTGAAAATCACTGGAACTTCGACTAACGAACCACATGAAGCTGCAATTCACGTGGCGCTATTTTACAGCTAGGAACGTGTTATGAGTATACTTGATCAGCGTCAATTGGACCATCTTTTCAAAGCATGCCTTAATAGCACTGATGAATCCACACGTACGCCTTTTGCCAATTGTGGCGCGTATAGGGAATTGCGCCTATCGAGGGTTCGCTGATTCTGCTCTCGTTTTGATTGTGCACTCCGATAGTGTAAGGAAAGCAGCAGGTGGATAAAAATGGATGGTAGGGACTAAGATATGGCCATGAAGTAGACACAGGTTTATTGGTTTGTTTTATCCAGTAATCTCACACTTTGGTGCCATGATTTTGGTTGCTATCTCACAGTTTCCCCTAGTTTCCAGTGACACGTGGGAGCATCAAGCGTCAGTATAGTATGACACTTTCAAGCGACGACCGTTCAGAGTGTCATCTTGAAGCACACTTACAACTTGACGCTTTAGTTATCGGACGACAGTTGCACACTTTCACTAGGTGAAGCGGTCAATCAAACGTTGACCAAAAGGAAACTGGACTTGCAGCATCAGTACGATTCAGACTCAGGATCCGGGGTACTCATGTAGTGATTGTTAATGGCAATACTTCGTGTTGCTGTATTGCACCTGGGTAAACCTGTACATCACGATTGCGCGTAGTACAAATTCGAATACTTGCCCGTTCAGTTGGAGTGCTCATTCCTTCAGTGCGCGTAGTTTGAGTCGAAGCGTTCCTGCGTCCACTGTGGACGGTTCAAGTACCTGAGTGCATTTTCTAATTACTACAATTCTGTCCAGGATGCTCACTTTACGGCCACCACGGGTAAGTTGGTGGAATATATCAATGAAGGCAAATCACCCGGTGTCCTACCTTGGTTAAATGTAGGCGTGCGCACGTGCGTGTGTGTATGTATGCATGTATGCATGCATGTGTGTATGAATGGATTCCAAAATGCCTTACTACGATCCGGAGTGGGTTTCTCAGGCCGCGAGATGGCTATCCTTTTTGAAAACCTCGTGAAATGTTCCCCAACGACCGCGCGTACCGTATTGCTTCTGCTGAGGATGTCTTACGTACTGCTTTCCCAGGGTGGAGGTGTTTTTCACAAAAGTGCGAGGGCGAAGGCAAATCCCCGGCACTCTCCACCGGGTTGATTGACTAGTAGTCAGTCTATGGGAGATGGCTAAACCCTGATTCCAAACCAACCACGGGTGGTGTATAAAGCGTACAACACTATGCTCACCGGCATCTTTGGCAGAGGGGTGTACTGGGTACCCAAGATGTTTGGCCTCATCCGAAAGACATATGAACCGAGTAATCAGTCACCGGCCCCAGTGGGTTTCGGACCACGCTCTCCGTTCCGCTGCCTTACGGGTTAAGCTTCGGGTAGCTGAAGGCTTCGGTTGTGGACCCCTAAGAAAGCCATCTACTTTGGCCTGGGCAACCTGGCAGTACTACACCCACAAACTGAACCATGGGCTCTCACACAAATTCGCTTTCATATCATACTCACGCTCCTTCGCTATCGCAAGAATATATGCTCATGCACCACCACACTCGGAACCTATCCATCCTTTCCCCACCTCTCTAGTTATTTTACGTGCCAACCACGTCAGTTCACTGCAGCAAAACTGTTTCACAGCTAGTGCCGGTTGTGACCAGATTTCCGATAGAACCATATCCCCTACGACTGCCACAGCAAATCATACCACCGAGCCCACCTTTCTTCAACCTCGCCTACGATTCAAATTGGCCAGCTTCAAAGTACGCACGCTTTTGCTAATCGGACAACAGGTGAGTCTAGCTCGTACACTAGAATCGCCCTCGATCGATATCTGCTGACTCTCAGAGACAGGACTGCAAGACGCAAACTCCATGATCTGACTAACGTCCCCTGTTAATCCCAACACCAAGTTTCATCTACGTCTTTCTGGAGACCCGGACGCTGTAGCAGCCGGCCAGGCTGGTATTAGAATTGCTCTGAGCCCTAGAGCTGAATTGGCCGTGTCAGACTGGATTCCTGTCAATAGTCAGTTTTGTGCAGTCCGGCTGCGAGGCTCCTGTCGAGTAACTAGACATCGAGATCACACATGTCACATCTTCGTCATTTCCGCATATGCCCCGACGTACTGCAGTCCGGAGGCAGAGAGAGATGAATTCTACTAATAGCTTCATATTCTCCTGCTTACAGCGCGCCGGACGGATATCGTGGTCATAACGCGCTCGTCGGCCGCCTGGCAGCGAGTGAACGTCACCTAGGAGGGCAGCTTGGCCTCAGCTCCGGCCGTTCGGATAAAATGGGGACATATTGCTGACAATATGTGCTGATCATCAGCTTTTTCCGGCAAGCACAAACTTTCGCAACTCCAAAAGACGTGCCGCCACATGGCGTCCCCCTTCCTCAACACAGGAATGGTCTCAAGTGGATCACGTAGCAAATAGCTACCGCTGGCGCAGCAGCGTGCTAGACTGTCGCTCTTACTGATCAACCTGCCTCGATTCTGATCAAGCGTTAGTCTGCGCTACTGTATGCTTGAGATTTGGGGGCTTGAATAATTCGGAGCAGGCTCGCCTAAGTATCGACAAGCTGAACGACCCTCTAATACTTTCCAGACTATGCTGGCCCAGACACTGGAACCCACCGCTCCACCTGATGTCAATGAGCACTGGGAGCGACTGGAGAAAGCCCTGTAGAATGCCGACCTGGCCAGTTGTGGTGCGGTCCGCCACACTCACAGGAGTTGGATTCCTTCAAACTCATTGTTGTTGCTTGTGAGCTGTCGACATACCTCTTCTGATGCAAGACACAATAAAGCACACCATGAACTCCGTTCACTTTTGAAGAACAGTTTGCGTGCTGATCGTGAGACGTGGTGGTCAGAACGTGCCCTTGAGATGGAAGTAGCTTCTGCTTCTGGCAACTCCAGGAAGCTCCTTCAACTTATTCGCGCCACCGGACTGCGAAAAACAGGTGTTAGTGAGACAATATGTAAAACCGATGGGACACCAATCACCGAGCTATTGTGCAGACCAGACAGCTGGGCAGAACAGTTTCACTCCCAACTTAGCTGGCCACTTGTTGCTTCTGTTGCATCTAGTGCTCCTACACTTTCTGCGCGGTTTATTCCAGACTGTCCCCTGGCAGAAACGGAAATTCGAGAGGCACTAGAAACCCTCAAGTGCCACAAGACACACGGATCAGTTCGTATTCCTCCTGCGCTTTTAAAGGTGTCGAGATGGTTCCGGTGATAGGATTGATAACCATGTTCTCAAAGGTTTGGACGGGAGGAAATGTTCGCGCATCCTGTGATGAATCGACGATTGTACCCATCTTTAAACAGGTTTGCCGTGCAGTGTTCTGATCATCAGGGAATCGGCCTGATCTCTGTCGCTTCGAAATTCCTAGTGTGACTAGAACGGCAACACACGGCAGGATACTTGTATTCCCACGATCACACAAGTCAAGTCATGAAACACATACAATCGTTTATACAGGCCCTTTTTCAGACTGCGCTGCACCACCATTGCTATTGCCGATGCTTGAGCGCTTCGGCTGCGTTCTGGCCAGTTGCCCGTGGCCGATGGGTTGCTTCTCTTGGGTGTCATTTCCCTTCGGTTGGTCCTATTGTCTCATTTGACGGCTTGATCGGCAGCCCCTCACCTGGGCTGTCCTGTTGGTTGCCGAAGATCCCGCTGCTTCCTCTCTAGTAGTCCGTATGCCTCCTTTTGCCTGCTTCGGGAAGCCTCCGACATATTCGCCGCCTGTTCTTCTGTTTGTGGTCTTTGTTTGGTTCGTCCGTTCGCCTTGATATTCACGCCGTTCCTTGCCCCGGCAATGTCGTGAATAACAAGCTGGGTCCCACCCAGGTCGCTGCTGCACGGATCAAAGCTCAAAGGCCAACTATCGTTGTGTGTCTGGATATTAGGACCACATTTGACTCTGTCGATAGGACTACCTTATGGACTTGCCAGTTGAGGAACAAGGTGCCTCAGAAGTACGTTCCCATCCCGAAAGCCCCTTAAAGGCAGAACTCGGGCAGAGTTAGGGTCTATGGACAATAGCCTAGTCCTTTGTCGTTTCAAGTAGAGTTCGAGAAGGATACCCTACTTCCCCGTTCCTCCTCAAATTGGTTATAGATGGTTCTCCTCAAAGATTCTCTGAGGGTGTAGCAGACGGTAGTATGGAACTTCTGCTGGGCGCCAGAGTTGTTGACTTAGATTATGCTGACGACGTCGCCTAGTTGGTAGACGGCCCCCAAATCGTCCAAGATGCCTTAAACCACTTGGCCGTCGAAGTCACCGAGTATGGCATGCACTATGCTTCATCCAAGTGCAAAATGTTTCTTTAAGACTGCCAAGGATATTCTCCTGCATCCACTCTTTGTGGGGAACGTTTGGAAACTATGAGCAGTTTTTTTGTATCTGGGCGGTTGCATTTCCATTGATGGAGGTATTGGAGAAAAGATCTCGCTACGCATCTCTGAGGCCCGTTCGGCTTTTGTCAATCTAAGGCACCTGTGGCTTCGTCACGACATCAGGCTCTCCCTAAAGGGTAGCGTCTATAACGCCGCAGTTCGCCCGGTTCCAATTTATGGATGCAAAACCTGGCCAGTTTGGGAAGATCTGTGCTGGTTGACCGTATTCTACCACTGATGTCTACGGTCAATCGCACGAGTATGGTGTCAGTATCATATGAGTAATGACGAAGTGCGGAGGACAGTATTTGGGGTGGACTGTTCATCACTCAGGGTAATGGTTTCCCTTTATCGGCCACGGAGGTTAGGTCACGTCTTGCGGATGCCCGCCCAGCATTTACCTCACCGTCCTCTGTTCGCGCTCACTGGACAGGACTTGAAACGGCGGCGAGGCGGACAACCGATGACCTGGAGAAGTTTGAGAAAACTGACTTCCTGTTTAGCCGAGATGGGGCCCTGTTCCGCACGAGGTTGGAGCAGGAATGACACCAAAACAGTTAGTTAGATACCTTGGCGGTTATGGCCCGAAACCGGAGTCAGTGGCGTCGATGCTGTATGGAATGTTGTGCTGGCTCCCCATCCTTCGCCTTCCATATATATATATATATATATATATATATATATATATATATATATATATATATATATATATATATATATATATATATATATATATATATATATATATATATATATATATAATGTGGTGTATTTGCTTGTGTTCTCATTTGAATCTGTAGGGTGGGGTCGATGGGAGTGAAGAAATGGCCGAACTGCGTAACACCAGTGGTCCGTATGGGTCGGATAGCACTGCGATCTAAATAGATTAGCATTTTAATAGTATTTTTAACATTGAATACGCAGAAAAATCCCGGTTCACTGGATTCAGGTGAAGTCATGCATCATGTTTAAAAAGGAGAAACTTCCCAGAAAAAAATATATGGAGCTAAAAGTGTGGGCTACTTTTTCTATCACTCCCAATATTAGGCCGAACTACTGACATACAGACGTGAACAAATACAGGCTGCAGTAGTCCGTGAGAATTTCATGGTGAGGATTCGACCTTGATTTTATCAAAGTGAGCGGTAGTGTGTCTGAAAAACAAAACGATCGATAACTGTTGTGGGTTTGGTTATACCGGGCAAATGATTTGTCGAATCGATGCACAGTCGCGTGATCTTAAACTGTGTCTAAATGCAGACTTTATTTTTCCCCCAACACTAGATAAAATGTCAGAATCGTAGATTCTTTCTGTTTCCATAATAACAAGAAGAACCCTACGGAACAGACATATAGCCAGGCAGAATTACGTAGAGTCATGAACAGATACAATCGACTTTGAACAATTTTTTTTCAAACTCAGTTCCAGGAAACCTTAAATTGTCTCGTCTTTTTTTAGAACAGAATGATAGGTGTTGTTTCTTTGTTAATTTATCCAATTTTATCTGAAGGTGATGATTGGAAGAGACTATACACTATACCAGACTGCACGGATCAAGGTCTGACTAGGCCAGACAAGAAAAACTGGAATTTATTCTGTCAAACTTCATTAGCACATACTCGTTTACGTGTTGTACTTATACAGTACACTTGTTCTGCCGTATTCTTTTCGTCGTATTGTACATATTGTTTCGTGTTTTTATCAAATTAACAAACATAATCATCAACGCACCCGTGAACTGATACCGCGGACTGCTCCCACTCCGTTGTTTGCGAAGGTCTTCAGATCTGTGGCAGGCAGAAACCAAACTCAAACGATTCCAAATGCGATTTTTGGCGCATCTACACCGATACGATTGCCCGTGCTAAATTTACTAGGATCCAGTTCGAGCAACGATCAATGGCCTGACTGAAAGCTGCAACGAACTATCCCTGAGAAACAACTGTGTGTGACAGGTTTGCTAACACTTTCCTGGACGCTGTCGACAAACTGTGGGTCACTTTGCGCTGTCCCCATTACACCGAATTTATGTGTATCAGTATTAGTCAACATATTGCATTTTTGTCTCCTTTCCTTATCGAGCCGCCATATATATATATATATATATATATATATATATATATATATATACATATATATATATATATATATATATATATATATATATATATATATATATATATAAGAAGCATGCTTCTGTCGGCAGATAACGTACTGCCAAATCAAGGAGACTCTGTTTTATTTACACTATCTGATTATCAAAGTACGGCCCCATCTGATTGGTTAGATACTGGAAGTGAGGCTATAGTGTACTGGGCCACGTTGTAGTATGCAACGATCAGTGTTTACCGTCGGGGTTTGCTCGCGTTCGATCTGCAAAAATACAAAAAACACAGAAAACTCCGTGAGCACAAAGGCTCAGTAAGTCTATCAACAGGATCCTACACTTACATCTATCGAACACTAATATAGCCAACAGGCTGCTCACTACAACGTGCGGAAGCATTTGAATCACCAGATTCATCTAATCATCTTCGGCTCTGGTGATATTTGAACCTACGCCTGAGCACTGCGGGCCCTTTCAGCTGAACTTAGGACATTTCAAAAATGGTTCACATTGCTTTCCCCATTAAATTACATCCACCATAGTGAACTTTCACTTGTACCGCTTAAAGTAGAATACCAAAATGAATCAACCATTGTCCATCAGTTTAATACACTGGTAGAATTTCTAAACCAAACACACTTCGTCTTTTAGGGGGTGGACACTGGTTGGCACCGAAGCAGGGGTGCTGGAGGCAAATGAATTGCAAATCCAAAGGCCTGGATTCCATATGTTAACGATATTCGGGCAGTCCAACAGCGTGATTCATCTGCGAAATACCTCCAAGGCCTCCGGTTTGGAATATGAGTTCACATGGTAGAGCTCATGCGATAATGGATGGGTTGACTTGACTTCCATGTGTGAGTTTGAATCAATTCAAAATCTGCCAAGAATATACCAACATGAATTGTATCGTTTTTAACACAGGTGGTGTAAGCTACTTATAGAAGGGTGGTGCGGCTAGTTAGAAGCTCCCGAAAGGGAGTGAGGCGAATGGCAACTGCAGAATTTGAACCTGGCCGATCGGAAGGAGTAAATTTCGCCAGACCTCATGAAGAATATGAGCTGATGGCAAAAATAGATGGTTTCAAAAAGTTAGTTAAAAACCACAGTATCTTTTGGTAGAATTTGCTCAGATGGCATTTTGGTCGAGTGGTATACTTTTGTAGCTTTCTTCCATCCGTGTAAAGGTTCGAACCCTACCGCCGTCGGTCAGGTATGCTCTTAGTTGGCATCAGTCACGCTTTGCTCACTACTGCACCTGCAGCACAGTCGCAATTGTGAGTAAGCCTTCTTTTTCTGTTGTTGTGTGAATTGAAAGTTTCTTGTACACAAGCTCTATGCCATTTTTTCCACTTTTTCAAAATCTAACTTTTACTTAGTTTTGTGAATAATCGGTCGCTTTTGTTAGTACCAACCTTCTGTTATGCTAGTTAAGTCTGCGGCTGACCTTTTTGTACTTGAGGCTTGACTTTCCACCGTAGGGATTTTACGCCGTACTTCAACGCCATGTGATAAATCCCAATTAGACCAAACAACGTTACCTTGGTTCAATGTGTGCATCGTGTATTCTCATACGCACAATCAACGGCAACGTGCGTATCCGGCACATTCCATTGCTAACCTCGTCTACATTGTCTGTCTACGACCAATCACGTGATCGGTCCCAGCGGCTCTGTTCCATCTTTCGCACTGTCTCGGAAATAGATCAAATTATTCAGAATTAAATCAAAATTATTCGGAAGTGCCACTCAATTGACCGACTGAGATTTCCTCCGGATTGGTCTGAAGATCGGTGTATCAGTCACCCCCACACATTTCGCTTAGGTGGCCACACGGTGCACTCGCGGTTTGCGCTACGCACCATAATGTGCGTACGCAATTACGCACGTGGACTCGACCTCGTCGCGGCCAGAGCTAAGAAGCTCAGTAGCTATCATGCGACCGAAGCAGGTGATTGAAAGGCAACCAGTAACACGACCAGTAGACAGAGGCACGCCTCTCAGTCGGCGTTAAGCATTTCAAGTGGACAAAATGGACAAATCAAGTGAAATTACACTGCGGTCGAAGACTGACCTCGAGGGTAACAGTGGGAAACGAGAACCGCAGTGCAGTTACAATAACGCGAATGCATCCCAATTTCTAGCCGTTCTCACCGTTGCCGCTTTGTCCACTTCACCCACTCGGAACGCGTAAGACCTATTGGGACGCGTGTCTCTGTCTGCTGGTTTGTTCCTCATCCGTCTTGCCTTCTTTGTTACAGTATGATATGAAACGAACACATCAATTAAAGCTGAACCATTTTTATTCTATTTCGTAAGAAAATACAAATAATAACACCATTCAGTTTGGTTTAAACATCCATACTATCCAGTGGAATACCGCAGGAGACCAATGGATTTCACTTTGTGATCGCTTTGGCTTGGACAACCTGGCAGTATCGCGCCCACAAGCAAATCACAGTCTCGGACTATCTACCTCTTCCTCGCCGATTGTATCATGTTTTGTTTGGCACACAATCTGACACCAGACAGGTGTAAAATATATATATTGTCCGCTTTGTCCAGGTTACTGTTTTATCCTTATGTATGAGACGAGCAGAAGGAAAACTTGTCACGATTCTAAACATTCCAGGTCAACAGAAGGTACTCTGAGAATCGGACCGACTGAGAAACAGGGGTTTGGATTTTGGAAAGATTGAAATGTGAAGGAAATATGGTGCAACAGGTGGCAACTATCAGTGCAATGAAGAGAAGGGAAGAAGTAACACTGACTAACAGAAGTGGCCTTTGTACGTGACATTCGGCCCGGATCCGTTGCTTACACTTTTTTTCACGCCTGGGCATGAGTACAGTAAGCGGATTGGAAATCAGATGCAGAGAGGACCACTTCTATGTGATAGAAAACCAGCCATCTTGATTCTCAGACCGAAATTGATAAATCGGTTGGAAATAAAGCCGGACAGTGAGTCCAAACGACATTGGTGCTGTGGTGTCTACCAAGATTGCCGTATATGAATCCTGTTGTATGAGCCGCATGAAGAACTACATCGCAGCCGGTCGTCCAGCTGTACAAGCCTCAATCTATCGGGATGAAGGCAAGTAGCTTGAACCCCTGGCTGCATGACCGGTGAACTTTGGCAATAAACAATACTTCGGATCGGTATATCGCCTAGTCCTCACTGCACCTGTCATTTCGAATGGGATGAACGGAACACGACAACCCAAAATTTGTACAATTACCCAAAGTTCTACATACTTTGTTTAGCAAAAATGTCAAGATCGTAGGACATCTTATTTCTTCGTTTTTATGCAAACACATGAGGATGACCCTGGTTCCGATATTGTGAGCAATAGCAATATGAGATGACCGAAAAAGGTCAGAATACAGGATGCTGATTGTCTTTTAGCAAAGAGAAGAAATACCGGGTTCGTAAAAAATGTTTTCTTCTTTCGTACTGCATCGACGGTTCACTCACTGATGATTTGCTCGGTAGACTGGCATCTGCACGGTATTTACAGTTCCGTATTGAGATGTCTGTAGGTCGCAGCAGCCCTATTTTAAAGATGATGTGAATTCGCCTGGGTATCATTGAAGACATCATAGGTACAGTTCAGTCTTCCTTTCATCTGTAAGTAGTTTCTTATAGAATTGTATTTCGTTGTGGAATTTTCCTCTAGCAAATCTTGGTAAGCTAATCAACTTTGAAGATGTCTGTTCTTTTATGTTGTCCTTTAACCATTCTTTGTAACCCAATATTTAAGATATGAGAATGTTGAAAACCTCCAACCTGGGTTAGATTCGACCTCATACATAAAAGCTGCTAAAGCTTTAGTGTATCACCTATGCTCAACCAACTCAACAATGAGACAATTTTGGGACTATCTATTCAATTTAAACTGGTACGTGACATCCACCAGTTAGATTGCAATTTGGTCGTCCCAACGAGCTAGATTTGTATTGGTTCAATGTGACTGCAGTTTATTTGACGTATCAACAAGATACGAAGAATATCTCTTATCTGAATTCATTTCGATCTCCCTATTTTGCGCCCACGCGGTACACTCTATCTATCAAGTTTATCTAAAGACGATTTCAGTCCAGTTGCTACGTAACGTTGTGATCATAGGATGCCCATATTTCTTGCTGCGTGTATCGGGTATTCCGATTTGTGTTGTGGGCGTTGAACAACGCTCTGAGACTCAGCGTATACTGTCAGGCCTATTTCGCGGTCGACGGGAACCGGTTTAATTGAGCAGAACTTGGAAAATTCTTTATTTCAGTATTATATGGATTTTGTTTGGCAAATCGTCATAGGTTTCCATTAAGCTAATCATCTTTTTGTTTCTCATTTGAACATTTAGCACAGCTGCGTTTATCCGTTTCTCTCGGTTGCACCGCTCTCCGCAGGATCAATCAACTTCTCGTCCTTTTACACCCCCTCCCCTCCCTAAACTGGACCATTTAGCCTTTTTGCCCATGGACAGATGTAGTCTGTGTGCTAGGGCTTTTCAAACAGTTACACGCCAATTTTTTTTGCTACCATGGAAACATGTATCTAGAATCAGCCGCCTTTTTTGGTGAACAGACAAATCAGTTCAACATTTGGACGGGATTTTCAGACTGACTGTTTACCGTAAAAAAATATTGACGATAAAAGCTGGACCGAAAGGGGAAAACAAAAAGCGAACATCCAAACCAAGCTCACCTCCATCCGCATAGGTTTCCACCCCGAAACTGGGAAACCCGTTCTCGAATTCACCCTCGAATCGACCGATCGAATTCTCTTTGCATTTAATTCCAAGTATGATAAAATCTTCCTTAAATTTCCCCATAATCACCCAATCTTCACGTGTGAATACCCCGTAACCGTTGCGTCGATTGTGAGCCCATTCCCCTTCGTACATTGCGCCAGGTGCATTGGGCCACAGAAACACTCCACTCTTTTCGGTTCCCGCATCCCAAAGACCAGTGTATTCGCCCTGACATTTGTCTTTTGTGATCAAACCCAATCCGACCGCTTTCTCATTCAACCACTCGCCGATATACAGTCCGGAATCTTTAAACTCGTACCGACCGGCCGGAAGACAAGTGGCTGCCGGCTGATTCGTCTCGTTGCTCATCTGGTCCCCGGAACACAAAGTTCTTACATGTAGGAGAACACGGTAAGCAGGGATTTAGTGTGTGGCTGTTTTTTCAATCCCGTTTTTTTGTTCACTCGCTGGTGAGACTATTCGGTCTGGAAAAAATTGTCCCAGTTTCGAAATAATCAATGTTTGAGTAACTCGAAATTCCACAATAAATTCCCTTTGTTCACCACAAGTTGAATTTAACCGTTTTCCTTCATTCTGGATCACAGTATGAAGCCCCAGTGAAATCTGATGGCAAGTGACTAGGTGTCATTACTTTTTCTTGGAAAATAACATTCAAGCAATGTGAACGAACACATCGATTGATTGTGTATGCGTGTGTGTGTGTGTGTGTGTGTGTGTGTGTGTGTGCCAACCCACAAAACTGTATCGATGATGTAATATAATAATCCGAAAGGCAGAATGATCTTTACTTCTGATATGACACCAGCTCCCACCGAGTGCGGTGGAGATAGTTCGTTCTACAGCGGTGTAGCTTCTGCTTTACGGTCGGTCAGGATGCGACCAAAGTATGCAACTCCAAAACAGTCAAAATATCTGTTTCTCCAACTGCCTTTTGCACTCTCGGTGTAACACGTACGCACTCAAACACGCATGTACACGGATAATCATAACTACGTGTTCACGCACACACACACACACCGAAACATACACACACAAACATATGCACACACACTACACACGTACGCGAGTGCTCATTGGAGTTCACAGTCAAACCGAAGTACGGCTTTACGTGCATGGACCAACGGCAGTGCGAGACGAATTGGGACAGGTTGTTTTTCTCCCGCCTCGTGCGCCCCCTTTTGTGGGGTGTGCCAGAGAGGCTTTGTGCGTGTTCGTGTGCGGTGTGGGTGCCACAGACGAAATATCAAACACCCCGTGTTGCTGGACGATCGATCGATCGGAACTACAGATGACCGAATTCGACTGGCCCACAAATCGAATGGACAGCACCTGAGCCATAGGTCATCGACCCAGAACTTGAACAAGATCGTGGTGACGGCGACAGCTGAGACTGGGCACGTTTTGTGCGGACGGGCGGGTGCACGGATTAGGTGGATGCAGATCCCGGGCGAACAGAAATGAATACTGGGTAGTACGGAGGAAGCTAAAAGTTTGGTTTGCCCGAGAAAGGTCATCTCTAAAATTCCCAAGACTGGAAGCTTCGGTTCTTTCAAACGGAGGCTGAGACACTGCCCTTGAAAGTGCACATGTTTATGTATGCATGTATGTATGTTTATAAGGGTCACACGCACCTCTACCCATGCAGTAATTTCTGCATAAACCATTAAATCCGTTATCTGTTATAAATTGGCATCCTTCACTTATAATTGAATGTGAAATGGATTCTAAAAATAAATCACTGATTGATCCACTAATTATCTCACATGTTGGTTTAGAGCAAAATAATTGATTAAATACTATCACCCAGTCAGTCAGTCAGTCAGTCAGTCAACGAAGTCAGTCAGTCAGTCAGTCAATCCAACTACAGTTCAGTCATTCAATGATCGACGCAGAACAATGACCATGCGTTGTCCTTTCACCCCGTTAATTACAGCAACAGTCATATTACCGTTCTATTTTGACATAACGCAAGCAATAACATACTTTGCTCATCAATTGCTGAAAATATATTCAGTAAACTCCAAGCATCTTTCGCAGCAGGGATTCTGAGCCCCGTAATCGGATACATGAGTAACTTTTGATTGGTTCATGATGAAACGTAAAGTCTCATTCAGCGGGAATATACCTTTTTAATTTGACCTAGTGGGAATCGACATTGGCTCTGTCTATCAAGTGCCACGTTTCTGTTTCGGATTGAAATAGCACTTTATAGTTAGTTGTGTGTAACCGAGTGAAGCGTCAGTGGTATAGCTGTGTAACAAAGAGTAAAACATGCGGCTAAATAAACTGGGTACAGATTGGGGAACTATCTGGCCTGTGACATGAATGATTGAAATTTGTAGCATCTCGTTAGTTCTGGAAAGAAAATAGACCACATTTTGATTTGAGTAGTTTCTATAGATGAGTGGACAAAGTTTCTTGAAAGCACACGAACGGTTTCGCGGTTACAATCACTCATCAGGTGTCCGGTACTCCTTGTCCACTCACTTGTTTCCTTACTTGTACACTCCGTATATGTTTGTTCACAGCTACTTAATTTTTGTGTATCAGGAATGTGAGTAGAAGCTCTTGTTCGAAGAGTCCACTGGGGAACCAAAATGGTGGTTCGCTGATAGTTCTCTGTGGGTTAGACGCAGCTAACCTGAAGAACGACGACACCGTGGTGGCGAGTTGTCATTTTTAATCTAAGTAGTATCTACAGATGAGTGGACAGAGTTTCTTGTTATGAATTTCCAGTGCAGTCTAAGATCACAATTTTTTCTGTTCGGTGCTTTCACTCCCTGACTGCTCCTAGTTTTCGGGTTCGGAACAGTTTAGTGTTCGATGCAAACCCTTCGGGCTTTGGATGAACTGTGAAAGTGACTAAGTTTGTTTGTTTAAATTTACTAACAAAAGTGAAGTTCGCTGAGCTTATAGCTAATCCTAACTTAGTTATATTTTCATAAAGAGTCTGTGTGTTGTTCGATGCCATACGGCTGTGTTTGTTGTTTGTTCGTTTGCCCTAACGACCGTTGGTTTCAGCCAACTGAAAAGCCTATTTGGACTTCTTTGTTTGTAGACCGTTGAACCGAAGCTCCCTTAGCTTACTCGGTGTCCGAGTTCACTGTGGATTTAAGACTGATCGACAAACTATACCGTTTTTCATAAACATCGTCTTTCACGCATTCCAGCTACTTCTCAATGTCTTTTGGCAACCTTTGGAACATTTCGTTTGTTGCCCGTCGCCCAAGCTTTTCTCGGGGTCTGATTAGTACGTGGCAAACCGGGGGTACTAATTTGATGAGCCCTTCGGACTTGCTCATTTTTGTAGACCTTCTAGCCATATAGAGTCGGTAGTTATTCATTTGAGAAATTACTTCTTGGTCATTCTCCATTGGGTTTAGTCTTGGCATTTTTTGACCTTTACTTCATTTTTCCTCGTTTGCGACATGAGATAAATGCACTTCGCAACCGGGAGCAACTTTTGCCCCGCACAATTGGACTACGGAAAATGGGGGAATTCCATTACGTGATTGTAGCTCTTCTTGCACACATGCTCGAAGAAGTACTGGAAGCGCTGTATTCAGAAGAATGCTACCCCTTTGAACAGGTGAAAGCAACAAAAACTAACTAGGAGCCAGAAAACCTTGGAAATTGCTTCAGCAGAAGCGGACTCTTCCAGGAATTACTAGGATCGACAATAGCCCCGTCGAAGAGACTTGGCCTCAAAGTCTTCTTGTTGATTTAAAAAAGATACTCGGAGTGTCTATGGAGGAATGCCTCGAAGGGATAGTCGAGAAGGCTGACCAAATTTTAAAAGGGCATGGAACGAAGGTCAGTCAGGCAACTTTCTATCAAATGGAGTAGATAACCACCTCACTAGCCCCCACCGTGCAAGATCTCGTCAGTACGATCGAGGAACCATGTGTGACACATAAAAGAAACCCAAATCAGGTACTGTTCAACGGGGATTCTCTCGCAAAAGTCAAAGTGGTTTCGAAAGTCCCACTCAGCCGTCATCATCAAGCGATCTTTGTAGGCACCATTCAAGATACCGTCCCAAATTACTTCGTTAAATTCAGTCCCTTTCTGTAGACCAAACGTATCACCGAACCGATGAATCCAGGGCGTAGCTTTGGCGGTCACTGTCGACTAAGGTCATCGCCCACTGTATATTATCTATCAGACTTCAGAGACTCACTACTTGGCAGACGAAGTTGATGACGTCTGTGTGCTCCCATCTTGGACTGATATGCTTTTCTGAGCTTTAGAGCACCAGACGACACTTCTATACTAATAAATTGGTAAGTTTAAAAGACGTCAGATTTCGGTCTGCGTTGCACTTTTCGTCGGGGATTTTGGTTGCATTGGTTCAGACCACCACATTTGGCTTTGAATTCATGCTCAGATTCGACCACTTGAATAACACTTTCCGCAAAATTTTAGTTGACCTTGAAACTAGTATTTCCGTGAATAGCTATACGGTGGATTCTTTCCCTTAGTGTTTTTTTAATCAAACCCACCGGTTAGTGTTTTTTCGATGACACTTGACGAATACTTAAAAGTGAAACATCCGAGGTCCATAGAAGTAAGTAAAGTCACCTGCAATACAGGCTATCATATTAGCAGATCAGGCCCTCCAAATTTTCTTTGGGAATGTGAGCTTACAAGCTGCAAAATAGAAATCGTGCTTGTTACGTTTGAGCACATGCTTGCGTTAGGTATCATTCGTGTATCCATTAGTCCATGGTCTCACCGCCGTACAGTCAGCTCAAGGAAGTTTGGTGATAGCTAATTTCGGTCGAATTCCAGATTTTATTACTGAACGCTATTGTCAGTAGTCAAAATTCAAACGGCTGCCATAGATTAAGGAGGAATCCGGAGCGTACCCGTGAACAGAAGATTAGAAACTTCTATTTTTTGAGGTCATGAACGTCTCTTAAGTGGATAAACAAGTGTGCCGAGCCGTCCATACCCTCTTTGTGGCCTATAGAGTTTTGTGCATTTGCACACTGCCTTAAAGCAATTGGCTGTGAACAGTATTGGTCACGGGATCTAATTAACGTGTCAGATATTAACCTAATACCTCATCCTTAAGTAATTGAGTTTATCTTTGGCTGAATGATGTATTAGACATTGGTAATGTCTTCCTCATCTGCTAACCTTTAAGTTTATTTAGCAATTTTTCTTCTATTCCTTGGTTCTGCTCTACTAACCGTATGATTTTCCAATCACTTAGATTACCTTACATCATTTCGCTTTGCATCCCACTGGAAAAGTAAACTAGAATTTTAACACTTTACTAGAAATAATCTTTTTTGTTCTATGTGAACATTTTTCCCAGTAAATATTTTTATTACGTCTGCGGTTTTTGACGTCAAACCAGTTCTGCAGGGGTATCATTAATATGTGACGTTTTACTCGGCAGCCAACAAAGGTATTTCAAAATCGAAGGGCCGGAGCATCGATGTCTGACTTTGAATGAAAAAAGCACATACTCGCACCACTAAGAAGTCAGGTAAGTAGACTATTGTTATGCTACCTATCTATTCATTCTGACTACAAATTTCTAAAATCTGTAAAATCTCCTGGGTGCATATTTCGCGACTATTCTATCCTTGACTTCATCCGAAGACCGCGATTACTGCAGAAGCCTGATTCCTTTGGATGGTCACCTAGTTTATCATCGTGAAACACAGACTATTTTTAGGGACGCATACAAAACAACATATATGCCTTCCAGTAGTCAGGATCCTTAAGTGATAACTATCGCATTTTTCAAATTGCTGTGCTTTAGCCCCTTTTCCTCACATCTAAGCTATCAACCTCCATTCTGGCTCTTCCGGAACTGTAATTAAGTATGCCGATGGTGTAAATATTTGTCTTACTGTATCAGCCGAAGGCAATATTGATGGCCTATTTGATAATCGTCAAAACCTTGTCACTAATTCTCAACAGAGTGATCTTTCCATCACCCCTTGCAAGTGTTCTACATGAGTCTTCGCTCCATCTCGACCATCTTCCCCGAATGACCAGTGTACTCCGCACACTATTCGATTGCACGGAGTTGAATCTACAAAGTACCTCGGAATGGAGTTAATCACTGAAGTTCTCAAGTCGTCAATTGTGTGCGTGAAATGCGCTAACTTTCCTTTTAAATTCGATAGCTCCGGCAATTCCTCGACACCAACAGTACCGTAACTATTCGGAAAAGGAAATATCCTTTGACGTCATCATGATTACCAGCTTTGTTGTTCTTTATTCTGTTATTTTAAGTTCAACAGGCATAAGATGTGCTGTATCTAACCGGTTGTGAAGCGCGGAAAACTATCTCGTTCTCTACCGAGTGCTCTGATGGCTCGACCAGATATTTCCAATTAATTCTACGGTTAATCTACTATAACTACTCGTGAGTAACCGTGAGGTTTTTGAGAACACCGATCGCTGAACAAGCTTGTTTTCAGTGATTCACACCGATGCCTTTACATCACAATATATTACGACAAGTTAAGGAACTCGATCAATTAGATAGATAGGGAGTGGAAGAGAATAATGGTCACATAAAAAGGAAAGAAAACAATTGTAATTCAGGCTTTAATCAAGTCGGATGTGGATTATTTCCCACTTGTTATGCCAGTATTTATCTTGTTTGTGACCTGTTGTAGGGTGGAGGGAGGGCCAGGGCAGCTTAAGAGCACACACAAATTGCTTTTGGGCATACAGAGAGGGAGGGGGTTGCGTAGGCGGATGCCGACAGCCCCGGCTGTGTCCAGGATGTGACTTTTTGCTTGTCTTCATTGGCGACCCCGGATCTTATACAAGGCACGAAAAGCCTCGGACAAGTTTACTGTATGATTGGACTGAGCTAGGAGTGAAACGACCGTGCTAGTGAGCGATTCAACCATGCAGAGTGGTGGTCACGGATACTCTCAGGCAAACGTCTGATTTCCAGTTAGACAGAAAATTGTTTGAGGTGCTGTCCTCGGAATCCAAACCCTGCTACCCAAGCAACCCGAGTAAACAACTAGACCTGGAGGTGGAATTTGAGAATCATTACGCCCAGCTGTCCAACTTATTTCCTTCGTCACAGTTGGAACTACAGAATTTCAAATCTGTCTTAGCGAATACGTGCTACTGTAACGCTCAGCCAGAGGAAGACGATTCGACCAAAATGGGAATTTATCCAGGAAAAGTGGCACACTACAAGTTCAATTACATTAAGAGAAGAAATGCACATTACGATTCAGTCTCCAGCAATAACACTGTCTTTAGTTGTCTCCAGGGTTCACCAGGTGGACGCCTTCCGCTGGAACAGAGAAAGGAGCTTGAATTAGTATGCTCAACTCTACGGTAAGTGACCGTCTTCAAATTTCGTAGCACTATCAATATCAATATAACAAGTCTGGGAGAATCACAAAAGCATAATGAAATCATTATATCGAAACTGGACACAGGTATAGTACTCCTGGATAAGTCAGACTATACCACAAAAACGGAAACCATTTTGAATGACATATGCAAATTCTCGAAAATGGCAACAGAGAAGGATAAAAAGCAACAAATAGAGAAGACTCTGTCCAACATTTTTAAACGTCTTAAACAAAATGACATAATAGACTCATCTACCTTCGAACGGATAAGGCCTACAGGAATTATCATTTCAAGATTGTACAGATTACTAAAAATTCATAAAAATGAACTCCCCATAGGACCTATCATTGACACGTGCGATTCTTCGTACCACGCAGTGGCCAAATGATTGGCAACTCAACGGGAGCTGGTTAGACAGAAAAATTCAATACATAGCCTAAAAGGCACACTTGAATTCATGAGTTGTGTGAAGGACCTGATTGCTAAAGAGCGACGGATGCTATCGTTAGGTGTTAGTTCACTCTTTACCAACTTTTCAACCGATGAAACCACCGACTACTCATGTGACTATATAGAAAGCAAAGCAATTGAGGTAGCCTTGGAACAATTGCTATTTTCCTACACACACAACATTCAGTTCAAATTCAACGGTCAGATCTACGGTCAAAAACAGGGTAGCAGTGGGCTCCCCACTGGGACCACTGTTTGCCGACATCTTTATGGTAAAGTTGGAAAATGGCCTACTTGAGTCGACGACCCATAGCTGTTGTTTATACAAAGGCTATGTAGATGACATCTCGTGTGTACTCAATTCCTCGTACTAGATAGGCCAACTGTTACCTTCGTCTAACTCTGCAGATGACAACTTGCAGTTCACAAAGGAAACAGAACCAAACAACACGATAGGCTTCTTGGATGTTCGGATGAATCGTCGTGAACACAGTTCAATCAGTCGATCGCCCACGCTTCCATGTGCCTCACGTGGCACGGTTGTAATGTGCGTGTCGCGTGCAGCTTCGAACGTTACCCATGGGCAGCATTGAACTTTGTGGTATTTGCAATATTTTGCCTACTAACAAGCACTGAAGTAGTAAGTTACGAATTCCGACCTCTCCAAGGTGCCTACAGTATTTCTGAACTCACTGTACACAACAAGGAGTGTACCATGAACATAAGGCAACATATGCCTCATTGGACGATACCCCGTTAAGCAATACTGTGTTTCGTACAGATCATATTAAGCAGTCCCCAATTGAATTGATACAGAATTGATACAGATACGATAAGAGATTTTCCCATAAACTACATGAATTGTATTTGCTGTGGTGTCATGCCCAAGTTAATTTTGCTGCTCACAGGCTCACCAGCTTCCAAGGGTTTTCATCTTTCTAAAAACTGAATTAACACAATTACTTACCACTTAGGCAGAGTGAGATATCATCTGCGAAGCGAGTTTCATCGTAAGTGTCGTGGTTGGATGGAATACCGAACTTGGAAAGCTGCAGAATTTCTCCAGTTTCTTTTGTACTTGGACACAGTTTGTTCAAAACTCGTCCTGCCAATCCATCTTTATGATCATTTCCTACGATTATCTATTGCTTCTCGCAGTTTAGAAAACAAAAGAGTCCGGAAAATGTATGCTTAGCACTAGAGTTATTGACTTCTACGTCAGAACCCATAGAACTCCTTTCGAATTAGGTGAAATCTCCATAAATATCCTTTCGTCGACAAATGTTGCTGATTATGCTTCAGAGCAAGTTTCCTCCCGACTAGTTTAGTGCCCTTTTGTTTGGGTTTTGCACAGCAAAACGCATGACCAAAGGAACAAAAAAGATTCCGTCGCAATTAGTTCTAAGATGTTCCGGGACAATTTCGTCAGCGTCCTAGATTAAAGAACAACCTTTCAAACTGGAATCAAGAGCAGGATATATGAAACTATATTTTGCCATCATGTTCATTTTCAAAGCCTCACCAGACAATGTCTTTCTCGCGTTAGTGTTGCCTGTTTGCATACAGTGCACTGAGAAAGAAGATCCCACTCAAACCATCAGTTTTTCCCCGTTTCTTTAGGTAGACAACCATTCTGATTCACCCACGCCTTCCGTGTTTCACAATATTTATCTTGACAACAACCTGTCTTCCGTCACCATCAATTATCCACTGAGTTGCATTGAACGTAAAGGCATTTCTGCCGTTGTGAGAAACGGACTTTTGTCTTACCTCTTGTACACGGTGAAACTTGTTGTTTCCCTTTATCTATCCATTTACTTGTACTGTAAATAAATAAACCTATTAATTATTTCTCATATTCAGCTTTCTCTTGAGTAACGTTGATGCAAACTGAACTTTCCCTCTTTTTTCGGATAATGTCACTTTCATGGATGACAAAAACCAAGAGATCTGCATCATAAGTAAGAAATAGGCACCCAACGACCAAACCCCTGACCACATACAAAAGATGATGTCGGAAAAGTTTTACCGTTTGCTGAGAAGTCACGCCAAGCTGCCGGGGGACTCTGCTGTTCTGATCCACCCTGGTAAGTTAAACATTTGCCTGATTTTTACCGATGAGCTATTTACGAGGAAGCTTTGAGAATCCAAAGGCAGAGTGAGGATTATCTGTTTCCGTCCAGTGACGGTACCAAGGTGATGGGAGTGCCCTCTAAAAGGGTCCAGTAAGGTCCATCTGAGATTGGTATTGTAGCTTCTGTGAAGAACAATGAGCATCAGATATTCATCCGAAGAGGGTACACCACCTAAACGACTGGTAAAACGTTATCCACGGAGAAGTATGTTCACGCTTTTCTTAACGATTATGTTTGGCAGCGGTGACTGCACCCGTTGGATCAACCAGTGGAAATGAGTACACCAACACCAACTTGGAGTAAGTTCTTGAAATAGAGTGGCGGGGCTTGTATACTACTTACTGGATAAGTAAGTAGTTGGTTGCTCACAACACACTTATGGACAGTAATGGAGCGATAATAGACGTGATCAATTCACACTGACTGAACGGAACAAGACGAAGAAAAGCATACGCTTGCTGTAAGGACAATTAGTTTCCGCCAATTGAAAAACACTCTTTTGACTGTTCTGCTTGTGTGCGGTTGGGCCTTTAGCTCTCTCAGCTGGGATCGTGTCCGATGTCGCTCTGTAAACGTGATCGACACTATTTTAATACAAACCTTTCTCTACCTAGCCTACTGACTTTTACCGTCCTTAGGCAACCCTCGGGACATTTTGCTTGTTGTCCGACCCTTAGGCCATTCTTGGGATCTAGTTAGTACCTGTAAATCCGGAGTACTAAAATAGTTCCAACCCTGGAAACTTTTAGTAAGTTTTTCTTGGTGTGGTATCCCCATGCATTGCAGATGCAAGCCTGTCAGGCGCCAGTATGGGAGCTGTTCCTGAAATAGCTACCGTGGAACGGTTGGAAAATGCCATCAAAAGTAAAGCGGTCTTTACTAAATTCCATAACAATAATGATGACGTAAAACGGGTGATGGATGCGAATGTGTGTTTACGCCCACCGAACACACGTTGGTTTCAAAATTCGGACCAAATGATACAGGTACTCGAAGAAAGAGGAACCTTTGGTCCATTCGATTATGTTTTTACTGCAGACCTTGGACCAGTTAAGGAATTTCAGTAAAAAAAAACATTACGAAAAGGAAACAGGGACAGCTTGGTAAGTTTTTTCCCTCGAAATTACGTCTTCTAAATAACAAGATGGCTTTCTGGGTTCCTCTATGGGGAATTACGTGCGTCGGTACATCCGACTTTTGATGCCACCCCTTATGAGGAGAAAGTTGACATTGCGGGTGTATAACGCAGGCGCTCGGAACAAATATGCGTTCAGGAAAACTGCACTACACAACCTCATTGTTGGTATGATTTATATTTGATACTCACCCCTATTACACTGGATTGGGTTTTTCGACAAGAGGCATTTGAATCGATCCAAAACCCAGGTGTTTATTTAGCCATCAGAGATTGACACGTAACTTGGAAAGCTACCCGAAACCTTAAAATATTTCATAGTTTATTGTTCACTATTCAGCTACTAGGATAATGAGAGACCGGCTTTCACAGTGAATCTGGATGACAACAAATAACTTTGTACACTTAGATTTACTGTGTTTAATGCATTATAAATTTTTCTTTTGGCCGTTCATTTTGAAGTTTTTACGGAGGGGAATTATTGGCGTTTGCTTCGTATGAGCGGGGCACATCCAAATTACAATGAACTACGTGGTTCAGAGCTGGGTGGAAATATAGCTATTAAGGTTAGTTTTGATACCAGAAATTAGGTCACATTCAGTCAGTAGTCAACCCCGATAGGGGTTGTTACCGAAGGAATTGGTGGTAAGATTATCCATGAGCGAATGAACGAGGCAGAAATCATGCGCGTATCTAACACCCCATTGGTTAACGGTGTAGAGAGTGCGTCAGTTGGTCTATGAAGGTGTACGCTGACTGGTGCATAATTTTCAGATGGATATCCGATGTCCTAGAGATAACCTGAAATCTATCCTAATTTATATACTAGAAGTTTCAAATATTTCCCACTTGTTTGGTACCAGCAGGGAAATTCCCACTTCCCTGGAGTCCTCGCTGAGAGTGTCTCTAAGATAGTAAATATTTCAATCTAATCGATTGCTCTCTATTGTTGACTGGTCGTGGACGGTTGGATTGTTTCGCAGACATTACACTTCCAGATTCCACAGTTATGCGCACAGCTTTGTAGCGCAATTGGTGGGATGGTTTCGGTCCATCCCGGTGGCGCATTCGAAACTCCTCGCAAGCTTTTATCAGATGGATACGGGAAACCCTACTCACAACTAGCTAGGAAGCCTCAGTAGCAAACCAGGACATTGCAACAGAAAAATGGGACCGCAGGAAGCTTGTTTTTATCTGTAGATTAAATCAGGCACTAGAGCTCAGGCACAGTGCTTTTCGAATTCCTCGTCAGTTTCACTGATATTGTGCTCTTGGTTCTGAAATCACCATCCGATCACCGGAACTTGCCAAAGTTAACACTCAGTGCTCATTTGGGGCTTCGATAAATAGCAACAGCTCCATTGGGACTGGCTGTTTTTACACCTTAGCTTCACGAACTATCAATACGAATCCGGTCCTTGTGGATCATTGTTGTGAGAAATCACCGACGACTTCGTGTCAAGTGATGTCTCCAGCCCTTGCTAACCTAAGGACTACGGCTACCACCGTAAGGTGTGGGTTGCATTAGTTATCCCGTTTCATCGATTTTCGTTGCTAACCTGTTTCACTGCAGCGACAGGAAAAATGTCATTTGTGTGTATGTGTGTGTGTGTGTGTGTGTGTGTGTGTGTGTGTGTGTGTGTGTGTGTATTCAGTACCAGGCTATAACACTCCGACAGCAGAGATAGAAGAGTGTCCCACGCGCATGCTTGTAATCAACAGCCAGATTACGATCGATACTCAGCGGCGGTGACCTCCACTGCTGTTGCTAGCTTGTGCACACTTGCACACGCATACAGACGCACTCATTCAGTCACCCAGCTCCCAACCAAGGTCGGCACTCACCGTGGCTCTTGAGGCTGTCATGTCTAGTGGATTGAATTTCGAAACCGACCAGAGCGGACACTATGCGCCCGGCCCGCATGTCTCAGAAAATCAGGAACGAAATAGGGAACACTGCGTCGGCTCTCACCTGACAGTTTTCACATTCCAAGTGATAGTTTCGCAAATCTATATGAAAGCTTAGCAAATTAACCTTAGATTATTGCCGGTTCAGTATCAACTATCTCCATTGCATCGTTAATGCGAGCAGGGTTGTCGGGTTTACGGAGCACGATGAAGGCAGAAACACTGCAGAAAGTGGAGTGTAACTTACTAATACTAAAGGCGTCTTGGATTATCCACCATTGCTGGATTGGGTGGCGGTTTGAGAACTGCTTACTGGCCCTCTCAGGTTAGAGGAATGAAAGCACAGCATTGTGCCACGAGGAATGCAATTACATCTATTTAATTTGAGGTTAAGCAGTTGTTGCTTCAAGTGAATCATATGTAACTCCACGTGAGGCCACCAAGTTTTTCAGAGACATTAACGTGCAAATCACAAGTCCTCTTGCACATTTGGTTGATGACATGAATCCCAAGGACTGAAACTGTAAACCTGCTTTGGTAATATGGAAAATAATGCAGCGGAAAACAGAGTAAGTTTGGTAGAACGCATTGATAAACAAAGAAAGTGATGAATGCAGATTCCATGTAGAATGGCCTGAGCTATAGTGTTTGAGGATAAGGCCACGCAGTTCGAACACACAACTGACAAGATAAGATCATTATTAAATTCCATTCCTAGGTACTTCATAGATTTAGCTATGTGCAACAGAATCGCGCACGGAGTGTACACATCTTTCGGGAGAGCTGAGTAAGATGGGGTGAAGATAAATTCAGAACACTGTGAAGAACCACAGGAAGGACCTCTTTATTCAACATAACTTAAATTATTTTGAAGATTATCAGATGGGTTATCAAGTTCATCTTCGGTTGATACTGCATGACAAATATTTGCGACATCAGTATAAAATGTTATAGCTCCGGATGAGCCACGTGAGACTTCGCAAATGTAAGTGTGAGAAACAGGGCGAGAGTGTATCGACTTTTCGCCGACACCGAGATACCTAACTCATTTAAAATGTAATTGCGAGCCTAAAGCTTAGGAAAGCTTCGTTTACAAAAAGGTATCAGTTTCAGTTTATTCGATCAATACCCTCGCAGTTCTGTGCTCTGGTTTCGACTGCTACCTTCCAGCATCGTCGAGTCCAGGGAAGAATAATGAGCAGAAATCGAGAGGACAAACAAAGAGTCCAAGAGTAACTGAGCCACCGGTCATAACACCCAGCCATATCACCTAATGTTTCCAAGCACTTGGTAGGCGGATCACGTGGATCCCAACCTGGAAGTCTAACACGTCCTACTTGACCAAGTCTATTAATCAAGGCTTTCATACCTTTTTGCTATGTCATGTACTGATGACCTCGACTTACGTCCCAATCACTACCTGCCTTGGAGGACAGCTTACCTCGAGGAAATCTATCAGTGGGCATGCGTAACACATGACTCAGCCTCCTTAATTTGTTTAAATTCAGTCCCTGATCTACAGACTAACTTCTGGTTCCAGACACCTTACCTCTAAACTCAGCATTACTGATACGGTGTTCCCACCATATTCGGGTAATGTTACGGAGACATCGATGCTCAAACACCGACAGTCTCCGCCTATCTTCTATCTTTAATGGCCATGCTTCTGAACCGTATAAAAGAACGGGCCTAACCACCGGCAGCGTACACTCTACCCTTAACAGACAATCGGATATCACGCCGGAGCTACAGATAAATGAGGTTGGCAAAAGCCAAACTCTCCTTCTGTATACGCGATGACACTTCATCTGATATCTGTACACCTGGTGAAATGTAACTTATCCACTTCAGCTAGAGCTTCCCCTGCCAAGACAAGATTTTGCGTTCAGCCAACCCAGTCCTGCAGCAACATTTTACACTTTGAAGGTGAAAACGCATCCCAAACATAGCTACACTGTTGTTCAGACTATCTAAGAAACTTACCTGAATCTTCATTCAGAAGAACAATGTCGTCCGCATATTCCAAGTCACACAGTTTACTGCCAGGACCAAGGTCGACGCCGCTATTCTCACACGAGGATAAGGGACTCTCAAGAACCAATTCCATTACAAAATTGAGGAAGAAAGGCAAAACAGGACAACCCTGACGAACACCACTTTCCGTGGTGAACTCGGGTGAAAGATGGCCGTAAGCACAAACTTAACTTCAGCTGTTTACGCACGAGCATTGGAAAAGAGAAATAAAATTCCCCGGCATACCCTTCAATGATAGGCAGTGCCGGAGAACTGTGCAGTCGACTGAATCGATCGCCCCCTTCAGATCAAGAAAGACACAGATTGTTGGCTTACGGAACGCGCGTCTGTGCCATAAGGTTTGCCGAAGAGTGAAGATGTGACCAATACAACCCCGAACGGGTCTGAAACCGGCTTGATTCTCACGTGTTCATACTTCGCGGGCTCTGGGTAGTCGGTGGAGAAAAAGACCGATTCACTCCATTTCCTGGGAATCTGCTCTCTATCCCAGATTACCTGGAGGGGTTTTGTTAACTCCAAAACCGAAGTTTCGCCATCATCCTTGAAAAAATGGAGACAACCCATCCGGTCTAGCGGTTTTTTTACCTTTTCAAGTAACCTATCTCCTGCATAATCTCCATCTCTGATGGAGGACTGATCTCCACCTGCGTTGTTTATTTGGCAGGCATATTTGGAAGGTCCACCGTTGAAGTGGGTCAGCTGAATTGTTCCCTAAAATGCTTCACAGTACGATCCAGACGACTTCTTGGGAGTGAATCAGTGAGCCGTAGGATTCCTAATTTACTCATTTACACCGGGTTTCCGTAAATCGGTGCCTCTAATCAAACGGTACAGGTTGCGAGTATTGCCAATGGACGCAGCCTTTTCCATTTCCCTACAATTGGGCAATCCACCACTGCTCACGGTCATTCCTCAGGCTCCTAGTCAGTTGGTGTCTCAGGGATCCGCTCACTTCACTGAATGTGACATTCGGAGGGACGGATCTGCGAGCGTCCAACACAGCAACTGATGTCGAAAGTATCCATCGTTTGTGAGACCGACTTGAACCAGAGTACTGGGTGGCATTCGAAGCGGCATACAAGGCTTCCTTGATCTGTTGCCAGCTTTCATCTGGGACATGCTCATCTGGCTGCGTAGATAACCGAGTTGAGAGCTCCGTCTAGAATTCCTATGGCCGGCTATTGTCCAGAAGCCAATGCGCGGGATGGGTGGTATTTGCGTTTGTGCGACTACGGACGAGACTTCAACGGAAGCGAGCACGTACAGAGGCGTGATCAGAGTCCACAGGCGTAAATCAAAATGAACGACAATCTTCAGCTGATCCACACCAGCGGTGACCGATCACAGTATGGTCAATCTGAGTCCAACGTTGTGAAGACGAAGGAGGACGCTGCGTGAGTCTATGCTGCTTCTTATGGCAGAAGTTTGTACTTTCCAGAAACAATCTGTGGTCAGAGCTCAGCTGGAAGACACGACTATTGTTGTCAGTGCGATCTGCTGGGATAGAAAATGGGCCTCCGATGAGCCTTTCGGAATCTCCCAAACGGCCAACTTGGGCGTTGAAATCCCCAGCAATGACCATCACGTCCGTTGAACGTGCGCTTCGAAGAAGCTGAGACAAATCCTGATAAAATTTGTCCTTGGTTTCATAGGAACTGCAGTCAGTCGGCACATACACAGACTCGACGAAAAAGCATTGGCGCTTCAGTTTGTTGTTGTTGACGCAAACAGAACCGTTCAACCGAACTGCACACAAACGACTGATGACTGGAATCTAGTCTAGCAGTGCACATTGAGCTTTCATGCTCAAAGCAATCCAGACGCCAGCCTGACTACCAGCACTTTACACTGAATCATCCGACGAGCGAAGAGTAAAGCAAGAGATTGAGGTTGTATCTGGGGTGCGAAGAGTGATCACAGAAGAGGGGTCTTGTATGCGTGTTTCGGAGACGCAGTATACATCTGTTTTGAAAGTGCCAAGAGTAGTAGCGAGGGAAGCCTATTGCCCTATCTGACATGGTATGCGGACGTTGAAGGCAGCCAAGTGAAGCGAACATTAAGGCTTAAGAAGTGCAGTCGATTTACACTCAACTCTTGGAACACTTCTTTCATCACAGCCGCAGTTATCCGTGACGTTTTGCATCAGTCTTAAATTGAAAGTGGGAAAATTGGTAAGGTCCTTTGCAGGAAGGATACTGGAAGTTTCTGGGCAAATTAGTCTTCGCGACTGCCCACGCTGCAGAAAGGGTTTTTTCTTTGGAAACCCTAACCGGAGCCTTTAAGTCAAAAGTCTCACCCACAAGATAGCGGGGCATTAACGCAGCAATGGAAAGTGACCGCAGAACCCGTGAAGGAACTTCTTCTGGTCTGTCAAGTGAGACCTGATTATTGCAAGCAGGCTGTCTTGTCTTCGTTGATGCTTTGTTAACGACCCGCTTTTCGGATTCATTCCTTCACCCCATGCACCCAATAGAACAAGCGGAACGTGGACGAGGCAGCATCCTTTAGGCTGGGGCTATCTAGCTTAGGCGGGCGATAGCTGCCCAATGAAGTGCGATGACTTCCCCCACGGTTGAGATGAACCCTAGGTACTCTACTTCTACGTCCATCTGGTGGAGGTTTTTAGACCAGTAAACTGTTTCTCTCCGTGTTTATTTGATGGAGTGTCCTCTCCAGGGGCATAGTGAATAGAACCAGATGTGGCCCATCAACTGGTTCTGAGACCGGATTTCGTCTGGCCTCTACCCAGTGACCTGTCAGGCATGATTGCATCTCCGGCTTAAGGAAGCCAACTAGCGTAGCTTTTTGGGTCATGGAGGCACGCAAGCCATCACGCCAGACCAAGGTGCAGTCTCGTCGGGATGGATAAATAGGTATCTGTAGTTAGGTCCTCAGAAGTTCATCAAATTTTCGCATCAGATCTCCAGATAGCTATAGGTAGTTTTACACCTTAAATCAAGTCGTCATTTTTTGCGAACACATGAAGTGGCTCGCAGTCAGTCGCCGTTTGACCGCAAGAATTTTACCCACATCCAGAACAAATAGGTCCAATTCAGCCGTCCTAAATGACATATGGGTAACTCTCCTCGGTTATTTTTTATGGTAAGTAACTGGTCAATCAAACTTTGGCTAGTCTCCTTGGTAGGTTAGGCTTTCAGATTAGCTTCAATTCCTTCAATCAAATAGCTGTCTGAAGACTGATTTTTGTTTGGCTGACTGTCCCTCAGACTCCACCTTTCACGAACAAACCTCAGGACATCCGACGAACCTGCACTCGGAAGCACCAGACTCGAGTTTCAACCTTGTCAGAGCTCATCAGTGGTGCATATCCTCTGTCACACCCAGGGTTTGAACTCGGGCCCTTTCACCTCGAAGGCGTGTGTGCTACCACTGACCCACCCCGCTCCCGTCCGGGCTGATCCGAATCGCCAAGGTAAGCTTGTTCAGATGTCGACCTCTAGGACAGCCAGAGATGCCCGATAGCTTCGAAAGGAGACACGGTACCAGCCCCTTTAACTCCAAGCAAATGCCCCCCCCCACCAATCAGGCTTTCTCCACAGGGTTGTTTGTTTAAGTCAAACTGGTACCATCCTGCATTGACTCATCACCATTTCTCTCCAAGAGGTTCTGTAAAGTCTGCTCTGGTCATAAGCTCGTTTGGCTTCCCATCTGGCAGTTCGACAGGACAGCTAATATAATTCTCACATCCATCAACATTTGTCGTCTTTTCAAATTTCTGTTGTGGGACGGGAATCATATCCACAGAGGTTGCTCGTGCGTTTGAATGATGACTAACTGCAACCAGTGGTCGCAACAAACACGCACTCCACTGGAATTTATTCTTAGCTTATCAGTTTCAACTGACGAAATTCGGTCATATTTGCCAAAGTTCGTTTTACACCTCTGAAAGTCAGAAGACGTGCAACTTTCAGATGGATTTAAATTTTCGGTATACAACAAATAGGTTTTACACAGGCTTTCAGCCAGGTGGAATTTTTGTTACTGCGAATAAATTGGGTTTGCAATGGAATAGACTAGTGGATTCGAGTGATTGAACTTAATCACAACAAGCAAGGAAATATTCGTAGAAAAACAGCTAACAGGATCGTAGGTATGAGTCAATATATTCGTATAATCATTGTGGGGTAACATGTACACTTTTGCAGTAATGATTAGCAAGTGATTCGGTAATCTTTAATTGGTGTTAGTGGTCTGACTGCTGACGCAGGGGAAAGTGGGAGAATAGTTACTGCTATCGGAATCAGTAGCCGAAATAAAATACGAACACCTAGTTCATCTGCTTAAACATACTGAGATCAAATTTTGTGATCGAAACTCGCAGTTTACTACTTGAAGGCATGTTAGTAACCACGGTAGTGAAAAATTTGCAATACTGATAATCGAATAAGGTGTTTGCTCACACACAACTCGCCAGTGACGGTGGTCGTGAAAGTTAGAAGCTAGTAAAGCGAAAGAATGGACTCATCCGATGTGTCACGCAGCACGAGGGCTTAACGAAGAAGTTCGACCGATGGCTTAGAAACGTCTTTTACCGGGTCTAGAAGCGGACCACGAACAAAATCTTCTCACTGGAATAAACTGCGAAGACTCATGTCCGTAGACAGATGCGATGGTGTATTCCACATATCTTGGCACTGGAATAGTAGCGACACGAGAAGTACATGAAAAGCGAACCGTGACAACGACAAAGCAGAAAGCGGACCGCGCGCGTACAACCGGCGAAAACTGAAAGTGTGCCGAAGGAGTGGTCGGCGGAAGCCTCGCGAAGGTCGGTTCTATAAACCTTACGAAACCGTAGAAGACAGTGCAATTGAAACCACGCCTCAAAAAAATGTCGTATAGGAAAAAAATCTAAAATGATTTCCGAAGTACGTTAATTTTCTCAGAAAGGCCACGGTCACTACAAGAGTCCTCCGGCTAGAAAGAGCGGAAAGCTTTCGAAAAGTGCTAGAGAGTGAAGGCATAAAAATGGCATTTGTGCGCATGAATGTCTGCAAATACGTGAACGTAGCTGTGCTGTAGGATGCTGATGAGAAAAATCACTGGTATGAGGGAACTGTAGAACGTTACTCGAGAGTATATCCCATTCATCGCCAGTGACATGGTGTGGTGACTGGTTGTGACGGTACTTCTTGTTGTTTCATTGCATTTGCATCTTTACGTACATTACGAGTGCGCGGAATACGAGCTCGAGTGCGTACTGTAGTATAATGGATGCAGTGTCTTCCGTGGGAGTTGCACGTGAACGATCTGCAAAGACATGACTAGAAAACTCGGTGAACCCGGGAGCTCAGTTGGTGCAAAAGCAAGCATCAACACTTACACCGATAAAGATGGGTCTGGCCATCTATGTCTGAGCGCGTTACATGGTTCAGCCGGTGTTCTTGATCCTCAGTTACGCGTGGCCCGGTCAGGGGCTACATTGTGCCCATTGTGAATGGCGCGAGTACTCAAGTCTAATTCCTAATTATTACATCTGGCGTCGAGGTCATAAAGCCTGTTATGGATTCCTGTGGCTTAGAACCTCTGAATATTCATGGAACTCCCCGTGATGTTATAGGTTACCTGGAACGTTTCGAAATTTGATGTTTGACGCGGAAAGATGTGGATTCCGAGAAAAAAACTGCTCATTTCTTATCTGTTGTCGGAAAAGATGGCTGTTCTCTTGTGAAAATTTGGCTTTTCCTAATTACCCACTTCTCAGCAGTATGAAGTCTTCAGAGATTTGCTTCTTCAACATTTTCAACCAGCAAATTTTGAAAGTTCAAAATAAGCAAAATTTCACTCATCAGCTCGTGAAGATCAGCAGCTCACTCGTGATTTCACTTTGCAACTCCAAACTCAGGCTTCTCGATACAGTTTTGGCGACCAGTTACGTAGTCGACTGATTGCCGGAATTAATTGCGCTGATTTGCAAAGGCAGTTACTTTTGATTCCGAATTGCACATTTCAGTCCCCTAAACCCTCGTGCGAACGAAATTAAGATGTAAACTCAGCTGTTCATGAGAATGCATCCATATGGTTTAATGATATCAATGCCCAGAAACAAACAGCCGAAAAGCCGCATCGAATCAAACGCCTTTGTGAATCAAATAACGGAAAAAATTCGTCCCCACCTCAACAGAGGAATTATCGACGATGGAATAACTTTCAGTCTTGTGGTGCGAAACATTCACGTCTGACTTGTCGCTTCCGTAAGGTTACACGTCATAAATGCGTTAAAGTTGGCCATATTCAGTCCATATGCAGAAGTGCTAGGGTTTGTGTAACTGACAGTTCCAGTACTCAGTCTCGTCTGTCACCCGATTTTCAGTCTATCTTTAGCTAATAACAGTTCATACTCATCTTGTCATGTTACTCGCACCTAAGTTGTTAACCATTCCATTATATTGGAACGGATGTTTATAAACATTCATTCATATTAGATAATGCCAGTGTAGAGTCGTTCATTTCTCATTCTGTTATTAAGCATTTCGGACCCCCTGTAAACATGAGACCTTTTACCTTTTCCGTGAAAAGTTATACTGGTTATGAGTTACATGTATTAGGGGCGTGTGAACTATCTCTTACTGACTCTAATTCCACAACTTATCACTGCTCATTCCTTGTCCTTGACTCTCGATTCCCAATTCTCAATTATTGATTTTAATTGGATGACATAACACATTTCTTTGTCCTTCTCTTCTAACTCCTTCAAGAATTAATTTTTGTGTGTTCCAGAGCTTCAGGTGGCATCAAGATGGCGCCTATTGTTCTCTAGGTATCGGGGCAGCCAGAATTTCCTAAACGTCAGATATTACCTCTGGAATTGCGCGAACCAGATAAAAAGACAATCGACCAGTTGGTCGCGAAAGGTGTCCTGACACCCGTGAGTGCTTCATCATGGGCTACACCAATTGTGACCCCATTAAAGAGGGACGGGAAAACACCCAGAACCGGCGGAGATCATCGCGTTACCTTGAATAAATTCCTGAAGCCAACCAGTTGTTCTAGGATGGAACTGGAAGGCGTTCTGCATTTGTTCCATGGTTGAAAATTGTATTCCAAGCTGGATCTCAGGGATGCGTCTCTACACCAAGACCTGGTTAGAAAGCGGGTAACAGAAGTTGGTTCCTGGAGTTTTAAAAGCTTCGTGAAGATATTTCTGACTTGTGATGGCTTTTAGTGTTTCAAAGATCGCATTATTGTACCACCTACATTGCGGTCAGCTGTTCTGACTGATTTGCTTTGTGGACATCTCGGTATCGAAAAGATGAAATTCTTGTCCCGACTTACCTATTGGTGGCCTGAACTGAGCAGTGATATATGTCAATCTGCTAAACGTTGTACTGACTGTGTATAAAATTCACTCCCATAGTGCGCAGGGCTAACGAGACAAAAAGGTGTACTGATGCGATGGATAACTACAATCACTAATAGAATGATGCTTGCCTAGCAGTCAGTAAAACCAAAATCGAGCCACAGAGGTGTTTATGCGAACCTGTAGAGCAAAGAGTACAGAGCAAGAAACGATCAGGAAGACGGTCGAACCAGGAACAGCTACGTTCGGAGTGATGAAACAATAAGGACGATGATTGACAGAAATCAATGCAGCTTCACTACGCAGTCTCTCCCCCCCCCCCCCCCTAGAAGACTGGGTGAGATGTCTTACAGATGTTAAATTGGGTCTGTGTTCGTTTCTACTGAAACAAGACTCACACGATTGGAACGACGACAAAAAAGATGGTAATAACAACAAACAACTTGTGGATAACCACTATTTTATCCTGAGTTGGGGATAGGGGGAAAAGATTCGAAATGGTACATTTGTTCGTCTGCAGGATTGCTTCGTGGGTCGATAGTTGCCCCGATATTTATGATGAATAAACATGTTCTTCCTTGAGTCGGGTGTGTGCAGAGCAGTCGCAGCGAGTTGCCTGCTAGTAAAAAAAGCTGGTCGGGGTTGCCAGAAAAAAGGCTATGCTTGCCAAAGCCTTCACGTGCGTACAGACCGTGGGATAAGAGTGGACTCCCTTCTCCACACACCCATCCTTGTCGCAGATAGATGGATTGTTGACAGAAGAGTCCTTATCTGCAAAGGAAACTCAAGGATCTAGAGGGGGAAAACGAAAGTGAGTGCATGAGTGATTGTCCCAACCGGTTCGATGTGCACAAAAAGCCAAAAGTAATTGTGAAAATTTTTGCTTTTTTAGAAAAAATAAAGATAATAATAAAATCTTACTGTTGATTAGGTATAACAGAAACGGTGCCTACGAAAAGTACGAGTCTTCACACGACCCGACGGCGACGGTCGAGTTGTACCGGGGTTTCGTGGTTTGTTTGATTCGTGCTCGCTGATGCTGCAGACCCAGGTGTGGGTGTGAAAGTAGGTGCTGGACATGGCTGGGCTAAATCCAGTGGCGTTCCTACTTCCATGAAAGCTGGTTTTAGTCTACCTATGGAAAGCGTTTCTAGTTTAGCCTCAAGTTCTATGATTTAGCACTTTTCTTTTCGCTCTAGAACTCGATACGGGCCTGAATAAGGAGCCTGAAGCGAGTGCCGTGTACTGTCTTCACGCAAGAAGACGTAAGTGCACATGGGTAACTCCTTAGGCATATACACTGGTAGGCTCTGTTCTCTAGTCAATACTGCGTGCATATCACGCATATGCTGAGCTAAGGCGTTGATTGTGGTCGGAATAGTTGAAAGGCCCTTCCTAAAGGCAAGTGGTACAACTAGACGGGGTGTACCTTGCGATATGTTGCACAAGATTGTGCCCTCCGATGAAGAGAGTGGCACTGGTTCGAGTTTGACAGAGCTGCTGTGATGAAGCTGCTCGACTTTTGGGTCATGTACTTGCGCTGAGGCAATGGCTGCTAAGTCAATACCGCTGGTTGGTGTGATAAGATGGATGCGAGAAAGAGCATCTGCTACGGGGGTAAGCTCACCTGAGATGTGTCGTATATCCTCTGTGAAATGAGTGATATAATCTAGGTGACGGGATTCCCTGGGTGAGTGCCGGTCTATGTTCGACTGCGCAGCGAAGACGCTAGGCTTGTGGTCCGTGAAGACGATGAACTGTCTGCCTTTCAGCATGTGACGGTAATGACGGATAGTCAAGTAAACTGCGAGAAGTTCCCTACCGAATGTACTATACCTGGATTCGGCCGGCTGCAGACGTTTGGAGAAGAATGCTATAGGTTGCCACGTGCCTTGTACTTGTTGTCGTAGAACAGCACCAACAACTAAGCCTGAAGCATCGGTTGATAGAGCCACGGGAGCGTTCGGTAGGTGATGTGTAAACAGCAGCTAATTTGGAGATAGCCAGTTTCAATTCGACAAAAGCGGAATGGGCATCCTCGGGAAATTCAAATGTTTTGGTCTTACCACGTAGTGAATATGTTAGAAATTGCATTAGCTGGGCGATCTTAGGAATAAACGGAGGGTAGCAGTTGGCAAAACTATCGGATCGTCGGAAAGCTTTGAAGGATAAAGGTTCAGGATATTCGAGAATCGTCTGCACCTTATCTTTCTCGCCTGTGGCTGATACCTCGTGACCAAGGAAAGTAATACTGTGTTGACCAAATAAACATTTCACTCCGTTGGTAGTTGCCCCTCGTTGAGACAAAAGCTCATAAAGTGTTCGTCAATGCACAATATGGTCGTCAGGGATTGCGCTAGCGACTAAGATGTCCTTTAAGTAGGCGTAAAACCCCTTCTAAACCCTGATAGACCTGATATATACTTCGCTGGAATGTTTGTGCTGCATTTCGAAGACCGAACGGCATTCGGAGAAACTCAAACAGGCGAAAAGGTGTGATTACAGCTGTCTTTGGTATGTCACTAGGATTAACACAAACTAGATTGTATGCGCGAACTAAATCTGTGACTGAAAATCTTGCAACCGCTTAAATTTGTCGTGAGGTCTTGGATATGCGGAATCTGGTAGAGATCAGGCGTGGCACTATGTTTTAGTGCCCGATAATCTCCACAAGGTCACCATTCGTCAACAGACATTTTTGTTACCGCACGTAGTGGAGATGCCTACGGGCTTGAGGGTGGCCTGGTAATACCAAGATCCAGCATGCGCTGAAACTCGGCCTTGGATATTTTTAGTTTTTCGGGTGCTAAGCACTTGGTGCTGCAATGAACCAGTGGACCAGATGTGACTATATGGTGAATAAGGTCGGTCGACACCTGTGGTAGCACGTTAGTGGGTTAGAATAGTTCAGAAAACTCGTGCAGGAGCTTCTGGAAGAGGTCTGTAGCGACAGGAGTGACGAGGGGGGGGGGGGGGGGAGCGGTGGTTCCATTGACGGCCTGCCGCTAGTTGAAACGGACGAAGGCAGGACAGATCAACCATGGGGTTAAGATTTCAAAGAAAGTCGACGCCAATGATCGAATGAGGAAGGTCAGCAATAACAAAACTCCCATTTCAGATTACTGCGTAAATCGAGATTCAGAATGAGTAAATGCTTACCGTAAGTCTTCATGGGTGTCTTACTAGCTGCGACTTACTAGACACCTGACTGACTCAGGCAGTCTGTAAAGTAAGGTTGAATAGAGCTTCTCTGTACGCCGTTGTCTACTAAGATGGAAATTCTAGATATTCTGTCGATTATAAAAAATGCAGTTCACTGTGAACGGAAAGTCCTGATACCGGTCGGCTTATGCGTTTCCCTGATACTCAGATTGATACTTGTAAGACTTGGTGCGTTTCTTTGCTTTATCACCGTGGTTGCCGTGGTACCTGTTTATGCCGGGGTCTGTAGGTTCACGCTGCCGCGCACTGTTAGGGTTGCTTGCTCTGCGAGATACGAAGGTTGATCGAGATGCATTTTGCGCGTTAACCTGGGAGGATAGTAACTCCTCCTGCCTAGCTGAAAGCTGCATAGTGTTAACATGATCTACGTCAGCGGCCTTGGAGTGAAAGGCATGTGCTTGTACTCGATCAGCGGCTTCCATTAATTCATCTGACGTTTATTTACTCCCAAAACAACCTGCAAGCACAATCTGTGCTCATGCACAGAGTGTGCACACTTGTTTTGCATAGCCACTTTGTGCTGTTGCTCGTCAATGACAAACATCATGCCCATCATCGCGTGATTCTAAAAATAAACCCTTTGTCCATGCACGCTTCATTCCATTCAAATGAGATTGCAGCTGTAAATCGTGCACAGAGATCATAACCAATCAGCGCGCGAGCCTATGGAAAAGCAGGTGCTCGAAATTCTTTATTATCTCTCTTTTCACTGGTCCGGCTCCTAGAAATACTGATCAGTAATATAGTAGGCTAATCAGCTGTTCCACCCCTGCACTTTTCCCGCTCCCTCTTCATGATAGCAGAACTAATCAGTATCTATCCTGTTCTAGCTAACTTGTAAGATATCACGAATGACAGTGGTTACAATACTAATGCTTTACCCGAAAATCGGTGCAATAATATGACTTTGTGTCGTGCTTTACAACTTATATTAGTGATAAAATTATGGTACAAGAGCATCGCTAAATTCGGTAGCATCCATATCCGCATTGTACCTCGGCATCGCATCGTCCGTGCTCTGTAATGTAACTTAAATAAAGTTCTTATTGAGTTAAATCGTACCGGAGGTGCAGACCTGAGTAGGCTGCTGTGTGTATCCTGTAGCCAGCTTCGTATGACAGACTCCACGACCGGCTTGCCCAACAAACGAAAACAATCCTGTCGTAGTACAGCATCCGGAAGAGAAATAGACATTTTTAATTATCCGTAAGAGAAACCCACCGATGATTAGCTTCTTCAGGTGTGTTTTTCTGAAGGACATCCTTCAGTGTGCCCTGGGGTAGTTCACCTCAAGGGTGATCTCTCTTGTCATGAGTAGAGGCATCAGTTGGCATGCGTAGCGTGCAGTGGTATCACAGCATGTTGACGTAAAAATTAAATCCTTTTTTTGGTTTCAGCAATGATAAAACTTACCAATTTCCGTCTGTTGCCGATCTCGAGAATTTTCGCATCGAATTCTCTAGGTGCCTCTGCGTCTATATATCACGCAATTACTTGGGAGTAGTGTGGGATTGGATATGCACCAATGATGAGCTCTAACACGAGCGAAACTCGAGTCTGGTGCTTCCGAGTGCAGGTTGGTCGGATGACCTGAGGTTTGCGCATTTGCGTTTGCCAACAGAAATGTTGTGGACAAGTCACCGTGTTGGTGGTGACATTCAATCCGAGAAATTCGGTCGCCTAAAATGTGCAGTTCCTTTCTCAAGTCCATATGAACCTGGTTGAGTAATATTTCAATAGTTTCGATGCCCATTTTTAAAACTGAAATGTACACGGTATACATCAAATTGAACAACTTACCAATCTTTGGGGATGTCAGACACGTAACGTAGGAATGGATACCGGTGTGAGCGACGTCGAAGGTGTAACGTTTGAGATGTAGCTAGGATGAACTAAGTTTATCGCAATTATACCACGCATTCAACTACCTACGGTCCTCCCTCATAGCAGCTAGTCCGTTGTCCTGGAAGGATGATGAAGGCTGTCCTGTAGTGAAAATGAAGTGTGAATGTGGTAAAAATGACTCCTTTATCCCAGGAGAAGGTGGTAGTGTTTTTTCGGCCTGTCTTCCTCCGACGACGGGTTTCGCTTTCGTTTCCTCAATAAGTGAGAAAATTCTCTTAAATTATTATTACGGTATTCTTTTCAGCGGTAACCCCGTAGATACCGTCCCGTCATTGAACGGGAATGGACTTTCCTCGGCCTTCTTGCGACTTTCCAAGCTTCTTCGCAACGGGATGTAAAATGTTGTGTAATTGTTCTGATACTGGACTTACTTGTGTGAATCAGCTCGATCACCGGCCTCAATGGCTTGTCGGCCAGGAGAATTGCATGAGTTCTCACCAGACGGTGAAAACGTGCGCTGTTCACATTGAACACGTATGCATGAGTCTCATCCGGCTTCAGCCAGGCTTACTGATGATACAAACGTCTTCGTTCTGATGGTCCAAAAGGACTACGACGGCAAATAACTGGATATGTGTAGTCATCTAAAAGCTTTTTGGGAACCAGAGCCCAATGTAAGGCGGAGTTGGGTCCCTTAGCTTGTATTTGTCAATAAATGTCTGTACAGGTCAGATAGGTAGCGTTATTAAGGGTTATCAAATGTGAGATGTATGGGTTGGGGGAATAACGCAATAATCCACGTCCTCTGTGAAATTAACGCACTTGTGGCCAGGATAATGAACGATAGCGTGCGAAGAATTTTTAGCATAGAGAATATTTTGCTCAACAGGCGGAAATGGGTCATCAAACTATCTACGTGGAAGGATTGAGAAAAATCTAGCCACATAATTCCTTTGTCATCCAATTCAATGGACTTGGTTAAAGCTGGGAATCTATTTGCGGTGATTCTGTGATTAATTCAGCACAATGAAAATTGTGTAAACATGGTTCAATCCAGTTCAGACTTTGATTACGTAATATGCTCATCGATTGTGAAAGTCCACACATTCGGTCGATCTTTGTCGTCTAACAACATTCCTTTGGCTGATGGTGACTACTCGTGTGCTTGTCATCCGACTGCTGCTTGCCGATACGTTTCTCCATACTCGTATTGCATACTTATTGAACTATAGACTTCAATGCAAGTTGGTGCGATTTCTGATGTCATTTTGGGCAATCCGGTCATCACACTATTGACTAGAACCAAGTTATTAGGTCTTGTCGTTGTTAGGTTGAAACCATGTTGGAGAAGATTTCGTATCCGCTCTTGATACACCGGGTTCATCTGGCGCGGAATCCAAGTAGCTAAAATTGTAGATTCCGAACATCTTTTGAATAATTGACACGTGATGTTTTTATTCCTCCTTAATCATTGAATCAACCTGGAACAGGTGTGATTCGAAAAGGAGAGCACTGAATTCATCATCATCATCATCTGACATCATCAACTAAATCGACTAGTGAAGGTACCACTTTCATGGACATTTTTTCCAAACCATAAAGAACCTTATGCAAACGAACAAAGTTTAGCTACATACCGGATGCCTTAGTAAGAGTGCATTCATCGCAAGGACGAGCCAGCATGCGTGTTTCCAAAGACAAGCGTAAGAAATGATTGTGAAGATATAGAGGAATAGTGTCTTTGAAACAAACCATCCCCAAATACAATAAAAATCGACGGAATTCGGATGCGTTCCATCTACGACATTTGCGACGTAATTCCACAGGCAGTTCAAGTCGCAGTTGTTGTAATCTGTCGTGAATGAGTTGAATCTGTTGTCGATGCTGGCGAGAGCCTTTTATGCTCGGCGAATCCGTCCACAACGTCATAAGTCTCCGTGTCACTCCCAAGTACAAACAGTGAATACAATCTGTCGGAAATCCGATAACCATTTCTACACTTAACAGCTCAAAATGGGACGAAACGTAGTATTCACTATGAGAAATAGTACCGGTAATTAACGAATCACTTACTGGGGGAAAGGTCACTTTATGCTGAAGGTAAGCGCCTTGTTGCATGTACTTGTCGCAGCTGTACTACCCTGCATGTGGTTTTTTCATTATCACAAACGACAGTGCTGTTGATCACAAACTACTGCTTTTAGTTGTACTTGTTAGAAGCCAGGAATACCGCTGAAATGAAAACCGTTGTTTTGTGTGCCTATCAGGAAATCTCTCACGTCTGCCGGTAGTTTTTTCCCGGAGTAAATACCAACCAGAAAAGGTGTTGACATTGATGGTTGAATCACCCGACCAAGGATTGTCCACAGACTCGGCTGAGATGGACCAAACGGAAGCAAACCATCGATGTGCAGTTGAATTTGAACAACTCTCGTCATGCTCAGTCTGATGTTCACGGGCAGCTTGTTGAGTGCAGTTCTGATCCCCAACGTGACAGCCGTAGCCTGGTTGGACGTTCCACACTCTAGTGTTTCTGGGCGTATTCGTCAGTGAACTGTAGTCAGTTGGTACTTTTGGATATCTTAGCCGAGTGACACGTAGGTACCGGTTGATCCGCGAAGCAAAAGGGGCCCCGGATGTTTCCTCACAGGAGTGCCGCAAAACGGAAGTGAGCCATAGTGAAGTATCTAAAATGATATTGTTAGTTAAGTCAAAAGTGCAAAACTACCAACCTTTTTTTGTTCTGTCGAGGTAAGTGCTCTTCTCGCTCACAGTGGACCCCGACAGTTCCGAATGAGGTGGAACGGACGATGCTAGTACATTATTTTGGCTATGCTTTGTTATGTCCATGAACAGACCTTCCTGTTCCATCCGACGACTATATCGGCGAAGCGTCGTTCTTCGAGATGGCAAGGTGTTCCTTGGGCAACAACTTCGTATAGACATTTTAGCAGTAAGGAAGGAATCAACCATGATGGTGGGATTCATGAGTTCGTACGCTGATTATATAGCACAATTTGACTAATCAGCGGAAGTGGTGGGATTTGATTGGTCGTTTCTATCTACTCAAGAATGGTGGGCATACATTTCCCTTGATCACAGTCGGTTATCCATCCGATTCATGTGACTGTCTAATGATCAGATTGGGTGCATTTCTAAGGCTCACGAAAATGGTGAAGCAACATCCGTGTTGACCCAATCTGGTAAAATCACCGTACACAAACACGACAGTCAAATGATTCATTCCTACGTCTGATGAACTGATTATGCATCTGTGGTATTTGGGTCTCAGTGTCCACGGAACAGCGGAATCTTGGTTAATTCTACCCAAACAGGCCCACTGTAAAAGGTAAGTAAATTACCAACTACCTATTGTGTTTGTGTATCACTGTAGTTAGCCTTTATTGGTCCTGGCTTTGCCTTTTGTCCATTCCCATGATATCCGCGGAAATCTGGTTGCACGTGTTTATCGACTTAGACTTATCCCGCGAATCCCCGTCAGAACAAGAATGCAAGAAAGACTGAGATGATGCCACTGTGAAACCTTGTTTAGTTATCACAAGGTCAAAAGTGAACAAAAATCAAATCGTTTGGAATAACTTTCTTCTGTTAACTGATGTACTCTTACATAGGCCTAACAATAGAGGACCATTGGTAAAATTAGCAAACGATCACCAGCCGATATCATGGAAGTGTTAATTACCAGTCGAATCACAACAAGATTTCAAAGTCTATCATTTAACAAAAAATGGCTTTGACGGGGATGCAAGATAAGGGATTAAGATTAACCGATGGTAACATGTAATCACCTAACTATCACTTATGCTAATCAAAATCTCCTTATTGAACAGAAATCGAAATTAACCAAGTGACATTCATCTGTTAACTGTTGGGCACAGCCGACGAGTCACAGTGAAGGAGGGTGGATAAAATATGCCAATGATATCTGACTGTTCACATTTTTTTTAAATAAATATCAATAAATCTCTCATTAAACATTTAGTTCTCTTTTTATTTTAGCCATAACCGTGTTTTTCAAGAGACGGACTCATTGCAGTTCCGTCCCCGTTGGTAAATTGGTCCAGGAGAGGAAGAGATTGAGAAACGTGACCGCTGAGGGGTGTCACGTTCTTTCTTTTCATCCCTACTCGCACGCGGATCACCGAAGCGGTGATATCACGGCGAGTGACTGTTACGGGGCATGACATCTGCTCCATTTTGTCTACAGTGGAACACGGGGCTCATGGTGTTTAGGAATAGGCGAAAATGTGCTCCCAGAGTTATTCCGCTCTAGCTTCCTATAGCACAGTGGGTCAGGATGACAACGGTTATTGGAGCATGTCACTGACTTTGTGATTCACTAAATCATTACATTTTGACGTGACTGTCATTGTTCACAACGGTTAATCCCTTTATTTCATCTGTCTGCTAGACTTTCGGTAAAATGAATCATAATGTCTTCCAGACAATATGATGACTGTTCGTGGCAATCTCCTGATATTCATTAACTTTTCTTTTAATGCATAAGATGGAAAAATTGCCAATCTTTATACAAGACCTTATGTTTATGATACGCGGTTTGCTAAATGAATGGTATGTATTCCCGTTTTTGTTATCACAAATAATTAAGCGAAAAACCTTACTAGTGAACGCGATGTTCACTAAAAACCCAAGCAGCACAATACCGAACCCTGATGGGCGAACATTGGATTGAGTTGCGATGAAACTACTAGCAACATGTACCTTGAAAGATTGCACAGAACTTCATGAAATTTCGCAAGAAAAATATAATAACGGAGGTACCACAATATTTAGTAATATTTGTTTGCGGTAAAAATAGCGTATATTATTTTACTGAATGCTATTGTGACCGAGAGGTGAAATCGTCATTATCAACAAATGCCCCGCAAAATTATACATTGATCAGTAACGTACCTTTTTCAAGTTTTATTTTTTTGGGAAATTTTTCACACTGTTCTCCAACAAGTCCTCTCTCCGTGAATGACTTTCTGTTGGACATAATCACCTGTAAATGCTTACCACTTTGCAACTGAGTAGTAGGAGATTAGATTTGTATAATATGATTCATCATGCAGCTTCTACGCTCAACTCACCACTGAAAACCATGGAAGCACTGTACAGTTGTTTTATCCTTGTTGGGAATCATCAGCAGTGCACATCCATCAAGTCCCCACGGGGACTCGAACCCGGGGTGAACGATTGTTCGAAAGCAACTGGAAATAGGATAATGGAACTGACTCACGTTAGTGATGAAAAATTCAAAAACGGCGTCTGTGTGCTAAAATCACGCCGGGCTAACCAATAAAGCTCGCAGTGCTAACGAGACGAAAGGTGTACGGACGTGTTGGATAACTAAAATCACAAATCGAAAGATGCTTCGCTAGCAGTCAGAAAAACCAATGTCGAGCCACAGAGATGTTTATGCGAACCTGCAGAGCAGAGAGTGGGCGGCTCGATAAAGATAGGAGGTAGAGATGAGGTATGTTAACAAAATGCCAGTGTACGGAAATGCGATGCGACGGAAACAGAAAAATGGTGACTCCCAGTTTGTTCACTATGTTCAGCAAACTGATGTCAAATCGGCCACAAGAAATTGCTCCTAAAGTGTAGTTCGACGCAGCTTTCGGTCAGATTGTTGTACGTTGTTCTAATGGATTCTTATAATCCCAGAGTTGGCAGCCATGTCGCGGTAGGTACACTAAAAACCGCGTTGGGGATTGTATGAGTCCTGTCTTTATTACCACAGGTCACAGAAAGCTCACGAGCAAAGCAGAAAGAGCCATCCGCGGTAACCACTTGAGGGAGGGTTGAAAATGTATCTTTAATAATATGACAATATAATAAAACGTTGTGTACAATACCGTGAGAAGGAAGTGGTAGAATACGCAGAATGTACAAGGTACCACAGAACCCCACCCCACCCCTCGTCTAGAGCGTTGCTACAATATTAGACAGAAAAGGTTGATGCTAAGGTGTTCAGGAATCAAAGTCTTGAAAACAAAGTCGAAGGTGTATAGTTCTGCCAAAAAGAGTCTTTTCTGTGGAATTCGAAACTCCCGGGGGTCCTGTGATGGCGACTACGGTATTTGTGATGGAGGTGATTGTGGTCCCGTCAATGGTGATGGTGGTGTTGGCAGAGATGAACGGGGAGGTTCTGAAGATGTGAGTGTAAATGGAACAATGGCGGGATCTGTTACAGATATAGGTACAACGTTAGCTACCTTAAGACGGTCAACGCTAATGGAATTATGGTGCCCGTTGCGATCAGTGACAAAGTAGTTATCCTAACGTTTAGTGGCAAGAAATGGCTCATCATATGGCGGTTGAGGGGGCCTACTAACGGAATCAAAGAGAAAAACAAACAAAAAGACTAGTGGATAAATCACGAGAAACTCACTTTGGACGGACAGTGAGTCGTGTGGTCGTGAGTTGAAGTTGGCGCATGTGACTGGTTAAATGTGATGCATTTGACTCTGGGTCTAGGTCTGAAGTAGCATGGTCAATGAACATATCGCTTGGCAGACGCAAGGTAGCGCCATAAATGAGCTCGACCAGAGTGCAACGTAAATCCTGCTTGACTGTGTTGCGAACGCAAACGAGTGTCACCGATAGTGTTTCTCTGTCCATTTAGTTGACGATGCGGCCTTGGTGGAAACCTTTAGCTGACGGTGGAAACGCTCCACCAGACCGTTGGATGTTGGCTGATATGCCGTAGTTTTTAATGTGTTCGTAACCAGGAACCCGACTGAGATCACGGAAGAGTGCGGACGTGAATTGCTCGCTGCGGTTGGATGTTACGGTAGCAAGCTCTCCGAAAAAAGCAACCCAAGTGCCTACAAAAAAGCGTGAAACCTTTTCGGCAGAAATGTCTTTGATGGGAACAGCTTGAGGTCAACTGGTAAAACGATCCACGCACGTCAAAATGTAAATAAAAGCCATCGGAAGGAGGAAGAGGACCTTCTAAGTTAGTGTGGACATGCTTAAAACGACTATCAGGCAAAACAGAAGTACTGGGTGTAGTGATCGTACAGCGATGCACTTTAGGACGTTGGCATGATAAACACTGTTTTGCCCAAGTGTGAAGGTCCTTGAGCATGTTGGGCCAAATGAAACGATCAGTAACAATTTTCACAGAAGAACGAAATGTAACTACCAGATTTGGGAAATTCTCCGAGAACTGCATGATAATTTGAGTTCGTGATGGTGCTGAATTATGTGCATTCCTGGTATCCACCAGCGTTTGTTTATTCGCGTCCATCGAACGATTTCGTCACAATTCCTTTAGACCTGAGTGACTCATGTGCTTGTTTTCCCACTCCGTGAACTTGGCACTCACTTTGAGTCTCTGTGATCGCACATTTGCGGTTTGTATATATTTATGACGTTGTTCATTTCATAATCCAATGTTGCTGGATTTGCGAATCATGTGAATTAGCTACACATTGCTTGAAAGCGCCTTACAATACTCAAAATGAGCAATTTGGAACAAAGGAATACACAATATGCCCAGAAGAGGATTAAAGCAACCAGAAACTAGACAGGAAGTAACGCGGCAAGTCACTAGGGCGGTTTGGGTGCATTTAGTCCTTTAGATACTGTCACATCTCCTAGTCCTGTCAGTGCAAGCCCATGTACTGCTAAGGGTATTGTTGATAATAGAAATATCGATTTGTTCAAACTAAGGATATTAGATCTAGAACAACGGGTAATGTCCGCTAGGCAGCAGACTCAGAAACCAGAGGACGAAACAAGACAGAGCGAGCTAGAGCAGTTAAAAATGACCCCTACAATAAACCAAGTCACCGAGAAAGAGGAAGCCTCTGGCTGGTCCTCAAGCAGTTTGTGCTAGAACCGTCACCAATCAACCTTCCTTCAATAAAGCTGACAATTTTTGACGGACTAACAGAACAATACTGCAAGTTTGTTAAACAACCTGAAAACTTTGTCGAAGCTAAGGTGACCTACCTCGGAGTAGAGATTACTGTACCTAACCCATTACTGCTGAGGGCGAGCTAGGGAAGCTACTGATGGCTGTGCCATGCTCGACCCAGTTCAAGGCCAGACGAGAGCGAGGAAGATTTCAAGGGACTAGTTTGATCAGTCTTTTGAAGTTGCCCACAATCTGATCGATAACGCGATGTCAGAAGCCAAGCGAACTAGGGGCGAAGTCATCGTCATGCTTGACCTTGTCATTAGGATGTAAAATTGTTCCATGTCCCTTGACCTTTTGGGCTACAGGTCTGATCTCGACATGATGCACACCTTAGAGGAGATAGTTATTTGTCTCCAGTCCAAGCTATAAGGTCGCTAGGCTGGGGAAGCAGAACGCATAGGCTGAGGTGACCGCAAAGCCAATATCGAGGAACTGACCAATTAGTTAGCCGACTGCAGATTTGGCCGAATCATTCTCGATGGCAACAAAACGAACAGACCAAGTACCAGTCAAGCTCAAAATACTGCACGAGAGCCCTGGAAACACCAGTCTTGGACAAGCGTGAATACCATTTCGCGCGAGGGTGTAGCTTCTCCAGACTGCAAAGCTTGTGACTCCAAGCACGGGTTTACAGACTGTCCGAAGTTTCTCAAAACTACAGTAAATGAACGTTGGGAAGTGGCTAAGACGGTGGGAGCGTATTTCATGTATTAACAATTCACGTTGGGCAACAGAGAGCTTGGTGCGATCACAAAGGTTGCCCAGGCAGACATCATCAATTATTACACCAGGTAAAATATTACGCCCGAATAAAGCACAATGCCGAGCATGATTTGTCCAACATCACGGTCTACCCAAAAGCCAGTATGTCTGGGCGTAGTTGCTGTAGGAGTGGTGACCCCTGACGGGTGAGAGCCAGCACCCCCCCCCCACCAGACCTCAGTAACCATTTTCCCTCTCTTCCAAAGAATAATTTACGTAACCCCCAGTTGAATGACAACCAAAGATCTCGATTATTGAACTCCAAGCTTCTTCCTGAACGCAGGATATGCCAGCCTAACCAACTACAGTTATTTTGTCGGTCCTGGTCGAGCGGTAATCACCCGCCCCTTATGTATCCCGTTGAATGAGTCCAGTTACCACTACATTCGATCATCTCACTTGTCCTTCCTCATTACCTGAACACCCAGTGCCCCACCTGGTTATTTCAGCCACCCCAGAAGTTTCACCCCCACAAACGACCACTTTTTTCTTGACCGCAGTCCCCCCCCCCTACCCAGCTACACGGGTCTACCAACAAAACTTCTTTCAGATTTAGGCTCCATCACTCATGCACGAAAACCTTAACATTGTGTCCACTTACTGATACTTACCAGTCTTGGTAACTTTGGCCACCAGCACCCCACCCGAGCTGCACAATACTCAACGCTGTTGGGCGAAAGTTGGGCTAAAATGACTCCTGACAAGTGTCCTGAAAACTTGCACGGAAGTTGATGAAATTTCACAAGGAATTTAATAATAAGAGTAATACAGTATTTAGTAATATATATCTGCTTTACGAAAACTGCACACTTTGTTTTACTGAATGCTTTTGTGACCAGGCGATACCGCGCTGGTTTTCTTCATTCCCCGGTGATAGGATCCGCTGTTCGGTTTTTTTGTGGAGGACAATGATTCGTCCCCCATAGAGATATCCTACAGTTTATTTTAAGTTTAGTGTATTGTTATCTCCCCATATGTATAATTCTATCTCTCTTTCTCCCTCTCTCTCCATATATATATATATATATATATATATATATATATATATATATATATACATATGTAAATGCATATATAATAATAATAACGATGGTATATTTCGGATGAGCTCGCAACATGCTAGAGTGCATGATCAAATGATTCAAACAATCTCATAATCGGAGTTATGAAAAGGGTAGAACGTATGTGTACAAAGTTGTATGGAGAGTGTTAAAGTGGACCAAAACGATAATAATGCCCGGAAAATTTGAAGGTCGAGGTCAAATGGTCGACTCGACTGATGGTGGTTGAAGTTGGTTAAACAGAGGGAGTATATGCATAAATAGTACCGGAAATGATCGCAAACACTAGAAATTCGAGCATAACCAAAGGATATTTGTTAAGCTCTTTTAAAAATGAGAGTTCAAACAGTCATTTGAACTTTGCAGAGTGTGAAAGGTATATGGATAGAAAACTCGACGATGCACAAGGATGGATCTTCAGAGATGAAATGCAGTGAATCAACAGCCAATATGGTGGCAAAAATTTGATGGTGAAATGCCGATGCAGTCAATCACGAGGAAAGAGAACAACAAACCCAACGGATAGAGGGAGAGATTTCAAGAGCGGTGATGGATGAAGTAGCCAGAAAAAAAGCCGGTAAGTATTCAGTGAATTATTTACGTCAAAATAGGTATGTCACAAAGTGTCATCAAGGATATCGAATTATGGCAATAAATCAATTTGAGGTACTTTGTATGGCCATTGCAGAGGCGAATAGGGTGCAGAAGCGATAGGGGAGCAGGGGGTAGCCAAGTGACCTGATGACCCGTTTTGATAAACGGATCACACTTTAACGGTAAACAGATAGTTACCGGACCAGTGAGTTTGATACGAAAAATGGGAACGGGACATCGGATTTGGAATAAAATAAACAAGTCGACGGAGACGGCGGTAATAAATTGGTGGTCAGATACTGGTGGATTCAGTTGTACGGCGAACGAGTGACACCTCTGGAGGGATAAGGAGACAACCCAAGTGATGGTGAAGGAAGGGCTGGAGGAGAACAGGTAGAGTGAAGCGAATTGATTGCCTATATTCGGTTGGTCGAAAAACATCAAAGTGAAAATGGAAAGTAAATCATCATGGGGTGCGCAAAGGTACTGCGAATACAGAGGTGTATGGCTTGCAGAAGAGGTGATAGGGTGGATGACAGGTAAGTGCACTGCAGTTAATGAACATTGCATTAAGTGTACCACGCGATAATAACTGGTGAATAAAGCTGCATGGCATGTAACGGTGAAGGCTGGAGTGTAACAATAGCTACTGTATAACATAATTCAAGCATCGGAGATAGTGGTGGAATGTGGATGCTGGTTTCTTACGGAATTATTTATAAAATAAAGCAGTCAAACGAATGGCACAATTTGAGGGAAAGAGAGACTGCCAAATTGATGAAAGAAAGGCGGGCGGAGGACAAGTAAGCATTCAGCAAATTTTTTAACTTTGTAATAGATGGATAATGATATAATAACACGGCGACAGTTAGGTAATAAATCGATCTGGGATGCGTTGAAAAGTGATTTCATGGGCGAATAGCATGCAAAGGTGATTTTTTTGTGGATAGAGGGTAAGTGAACAACTTTTGATGATCATTTTGACAGGTGTCTTGTGACAGTAACAAAGGCGGAGCAGCATGATCACTATATCTGAGACGTACCAATATGGAGCAGTCATGGTGCTCTACAAGATCAGGATAAAGCAATCGGACACTGTGTAGGAGAACAGTTAGACTGACGGAGAGAGCAAATAATTCCCCATCACATTACTAACTGCTGGAAGACGGCAGAATATATTTCAGCGAAAGACATCTCTTGGCGATTGTGATGAGGAAACGAACAGCGAGAGTAAATGTGCCAGCGAATGAATGGGAGCAGCGAGTTCTGACATGGGGAATGGTCGAGTCTACGGAAGTGATTAGAGAGTAATCAGACGCGAAACGCAGGGAACGTAAGCACTGAGGTGCTTGCCAAGATCGATGAGTATTTATGTAGGCAGCCATAGTGTGCCCAGAAGAAGAGAGGGTGGTAGGTGAGGATGAAAGCTACACGCTTTTTAGAACGTAAATCTGTAGTCCGAAAATTTGTGCTAGTGGGTGGGACTGGCCGTGTGCTAGACTCCCTGCCTGAAAACCTTTTTTTGGTGAAAGGGGATGCGATCCACCAATCTAGTTGCGCCAGCACTTCTTTGCAGGCGGCCTGCACACCAAATGTACTCCGACCAAAGCCGTGAATCTGACCGCGCCCCGCACCGTTGGGATTGGCACGAGTGGTCATTGATGATTATACTGTTGGACATTGAGGTAGTCGTTTTGTAGTGTTGTTTTTGTGAAACTCGTGCAATGTTGTGTACCAATCGCTACGTAAAGTTGGTCATTCATCTTCAGATTCTGGGACCCAGAATACATTGTCATGTCTAAAGAAACGAGGTGGGAGAGTTATTGGGGGAGCAACAAGGTTCTCAGCGGGGAAAAAAAATCTCATTTGTAGAGAGGTGACATTACCAGAGCATCAGCTTTCGTGCCCTAAGTCAAAGTCAATAGGTATGCTGAGAAAAGTCGAATGCTATCAAGTATTTCTATAATATTTCCTTATCATAGATACATTTACTCCTGGTGTCCATGCTGTTGAAGCAGAGCCACTGGATTTGGGCCCATAGCAGATTTGGGGGTCTATGAATCTTTCAAGCGGCGATCTACTCACTACCAGCGCATCAAAGTCGATCATCCATTCCGGTTAGCATATTCGTGTTATTTTTTTCGCTCGGTCGAGAAATACAGATTGGAAGAACCGTGTGCTCCGAAGTCAATGTGGATGGTCTTTTGCAGTCGTTGTCCGATGATTTTATAACCACCATGCCAACCACGAGGCAACATCTAGACGTGTTGCACGCTCTGAGCAATCACTTGCCCCGTATTTCGCATTACCCAAAGACAATATCCCGTACACCTGGGTTGCGAGACGCAGTTATCGGGTTCCCTTATTAATCGTATTTGGGAAAACTCAGGTCGTTCATCAATAGACCCGCAACACTAGCAGAATAATTATACCAAAGAATTCACAAAGTCAGAAACATGCCTTCCGAAAGGAAGATAATGTTGCTCCGGATGATACTTTCGTTCCCGTTCGGGCCATACACATGCTTCCCGTGTTTCGCATTTTTCTACCCTACTATGCAACCACAAAATTACCATCATCAACAAACGCCCCGTAAAATTATATATTGATCAGTAACGTACCTTTGTCAGGTTTTAATGTTTTGAGAAACTTTTCGCAATCTTCGCCAAGAAATCTCCTCTCCGTGGATGACGTACCGTTGGACATAATCACTTGTAAATGTTTATCACTTTCCAATAACCCCTATGACTTCATTGTTCCAGTTTTGTTTACTTTCACATAAATTTATATTTTTCAACTTTGGTTTTCTAGATTATGTACTTGTCTTTCAGCACGGCTACAGACGGCGTCCTTTGGGCACGGAGCAGTATTGACCGGTTGTTGGTTTGGAAGTGGGCAACGAAAAGCCCTTCAATAACACAGGCTCCTTGCTGCCGTCAAGGATAGTCAATGAAATTTGTTGTCTTTGATCAAACCGCAGAAGCTATGTGTTCCATCGGAAGGTTTGTAGAAGAACCAACGTCAATCATTGAAAGACATAGGGAGTTGGCTTATCGAAGCTAGATATCAAGTCAAGACAAGAGGAGAACGAAGGTACTTATATTATCATTTCCTTAGAAATAAATCTGAAGCTGCTTTTTCTTTGGAAATTGTTTTATTTATTTGGTGTGATCAGCGCCTCTTCAGACATTCTGAACATCAGTAACAATTTATTATATATCATAACTTTACGTGTTCCGGTGATTTAGTTCATAGTTTATTTGATACTTACCCATTTAATTGGTTATAGTTGTTTTGATACATAATTATCAGACGGTAAACCGTTTTGTCGAAAACTGTTTTCAGTGAAACTATCTTCGAAACCTGCACGCATATTTTGTTGTTCAGCTCTTCCTTAAGCGTGACTGTCACACCTTTTTACTTCTTGATATCTCAGATCCGGTGACCATGTAAATCAAGAACGACGGACATCTTCGGAAAATTTCGAATGAAGCAGCCCTCGAATTGCAAATTTGTACAAGCTTTCAGTAGGCAATTTTTATGAAGAATTTAGTGATTTTCACGAACTGTTTTTCTGATCCTCGACAGATTATTGGTTTCGACGGAAAGGATGGATAAAAGGGAAATAGATGAAGAACCGGACAGTTCAGATGAATTAGGAAGAGAAGAGGTGCCCATTTCTAGCGATTTTTTCGAACGTTGTTCCTAGCCCAACGCCCTCCCGATTGGGCTCAGGTAGCTCTGCCCAACGTTAATCCAAATTTATCCCAAAGCTTGCCCGGTTAGGAGATTTTGGATTTAGACCAAGGGTGAACTGAACTCCGATACCGATAGCAGCGGAAAACATAGCTCCATGCAGTTCACCTGACTTGTTTACGGCCTACTAGAAGCGACCTTTTGGGCGTCACGGATGAGACACATTGTATATGTCAAGTCCCTTGCGGATCCGTGAAACTAAATGAACTGCTGTTCACCCCGAACTCATCAGTGAGGGGTCTTGGGCTTCGATACACCACTAATCTGCATTTCCCGAACATATCTTATTCCATACAGCCAAAGTCAGATAAACAATTGGCCTTGCTCTTAGATCATTTATATTAAATTGATATTCTCCTTACACATCAATCCCATGCAAGACCCCATCTCGAATAATGCCCCACCATTTTCTCTGGAATGTCTAAATTGAACGGAATACGCCTTGAGAAGAAACAGCGTGCGCTTACCAAAAAGCTAATAGGACTCTCTTCCTCACTGAGTTATAAAGAGAGCTGCACTCTCCTAAACCTGGACCCCTTATGGCTTAGACATGTTAGGCCTGAATTTTATTTTCTATATAGACTTAGTCGTCGCTCTGCTTTGCTTCTACTAACTCTGAGCAGTTTTCGTTGCCCTCATCTTATCCTTTACACGACAGGAACTTTAAACTCGCCATCCTACAGTCCGGGCTTGTAACAAGATCCAATTTATTTCTTTTCAAATACACAAGGCTTTAGAATAAGCCACCCCGGGCTATTAGTAAATGTGCGTCAATAGCGCATTTTAGCCATACCTTAAAACTACAACTTACTGTCAGTCGTCTGTTATCCTTGACGAACGCCAGCTTATCTGAGGATCGGGCCTATGAAGAAGGCGTCGAACTTCGGAACCGTAGCTTTGGACCCCCCTCCCATCCTCTCATTTCAGAAGCTCACAGGAACACTTCTCGACTGCTCCCAACGTGATCCGTATTACCTGCATGAGTGTCACGGAAAAGCTGGCCTTCGAGAACGGGTTCGACTGCCAGGATTACAGCTTCATATCCTAAAACTACCATTCCCTGCCTAATAACAAACGCTGGCCGACTATTTTCTATCACGGTATAGTGCATATAATCCACATTGCAGTGGCGTACAGTTTGTTGCCATTTGTATCTATAACTAGCCAAATGCTTGCCGGTTCTCGCGACTCTAAACAATACCCACGTTCTCTTACTGCCAGCTGGTCTCCACATAACCCCATCTTATCTAATTCACCGTCTTCACAACTGTGGCTGGACATTTGTTACCTCCCTCCCTATATAACATAAGGCCAACAATATAAAACAATTTTCCTTTAGCCCAATGCTTTTAACCCTAATCTTTCCCTCCAGCATCAAAAAAATAATTGGCGCTGGATCCTAGGTCATCGAGTTCCGTCGTCCACTACTTTACTTCTTTTATTTTTCCACTCCTCTCCTATTCATCCTGCCTTCCCTTCCCCTCGGTTATTTGCCAAGCCCTAATTCGCTTTCCTTCCTTATCCCGCTCCAAAATCTCTTATCCCAAGCGTCCGATTTTCAACAACCACCTGTTGGCCCCAGGTTCCTTGTCTCACATTTACCCACACGACTACCAGTCTATGTTGCCAAGATTTCTGAATCTACCGCCCATCTTCGACCGCTATCTATTCTCCACATGTACCATACTGTCTGCCATTAGTGCAGCCAACTCACTTTCACACCCATTGTCGTAGAGTGGCCTCTGGAATTCTTAGGCTCAGTCCGGCTCTGTGCGAGACTGATACGTATATGCAAGCATGTGCTTTGCTACACTCGTTGTCCTACCCAGTGTGCTTGCTTAGACCCACTCTACGTTTTGCCAGCCTATGCTAGCAAAATTTCTTTGATGTCAACGGAATCTACACCATAGTTTCATACGGACGTGAGGAAAACAGACCACACCCAACAGTTGCTAAAATGACAAATACGCGGAAAATTACGGTCGGACGGAAGGTCTATGGAAAGTCCTCATGAGGGCTCAACCACCCCTCCGATAGATAAAAAGAAAGTGGGAAACAAACAAAGAAGAACTTCCAGGATAAGTTTGATCTCCAAACACCACTGATATCGGGCTGTGAAGGAAATAGGCAACCTTAAATAGTGAATATGTCTCCCATTAGCTCAGACCTGACCTTGCGAAAGAGAAAACCCCACGTCGCTGCGGTCCGCTCGACATACTTTTGGTTCTCACACACGAAACTGACTGGGTCAATAGCGCTCTGGACTCCCTACATCCGATTATGCGCCTCCAGTTCTAAGTTTCAACCACTCCATACCCTCTGTATACACGCCTGGTTTGTATGTTGATGTCAACTAAAAAAGCCTCCGTAGATTTCAATTTTATCCCACCGCTCTGGACAACAAATTGATGCATCTAACGACAAATGCTTGACACATTATTGCCCAAAATATGTGTATATAGAAGAGCGTAGGGAAAACCGTTCATATTTTCTATCCATACTTATCTATTTTCCCTCATTTTTATAAAAAGCGGCGTTTTCTATGTCCCAGCACCCAACCCACTCTCCAATTTACAACCCAATCTAACGGCAACCCTCCGCGTACCAAGACCCGAAACCCACCGGCAGCCTGTGACCCGCGAATACCCCACGGTTCCACGAGTCATATATCGAATGGACCAGTTATACAAACTTGCCATTTGGGTTCTTAGTGTATTTCAGCTGCTTCCTTGTCTAGCCCTTAGACCCAATATCCCCAGTGTACCCCCATTACTTCATTAGCCCCGAATGATAAGATTCCCTGGGACCCTGCTGAATCGGAAATCATTAGCTAGGCCGAATAGTGCAAACGCAGTTAGACCTTGCCAACACCGATCTACAATGCCTAGGACCCGACAAGCAGCAAACCGCTAACAAACTTACTTCATACAGCGTCAGTAACCCGACCTTGTAGGTTGATAAAGACTCCTACAGCACTTCACTCCCGTCACTCCCTTGGTGGTCTCTATCACCATTCCCCGTCATGTCACTAAGCCCATGGAGCCTACTTTTCAACTTCCGTACTTCTATCCGCTATTTTGTTCATGCTAATCCCCAGCTGGAACACTTTACAGACTGCAACCCTTCCTTTTTCAAGTTCAGAATCATCTGATCATCGTGTCGCTTGGATGGAATGTATCACAGAAAGCTTATCTCCTTCTCGACCGGTTTACAACCGCGCCTATTGCTGGCTGCCGCGAATACAATCTGGTTGCCAGGTTTCACTCACTCGCAGTCCAGATAATGCCTCATATATACGAAGGACGATTTTCGTAAACTATAAGTGCTGCTTAGTAAGGAAATATTAATTGGTCCCATATTTCGTTGCACAAAGTTAATGTTAACTGAAACCCGGGTGTACATTTCTACTATTAACAGAGCTTGAGGAGGATGGTAGTGGAGGTGTGCATGTCTGAATTTGTTGACGCCTATAAAACCGTTGCAAGTTGTTCCCTCGAAAAATATTACTCAGTAGAAGGTAGTTCCAACTGAAAGTAGCTCTTGTGTTCAGGAGCGGTTTCGTATTACAAGCTGAAACACCGGTTGTTTCTAAACTGGGAACTTACCATCCGTAAAAAGTTAAAATGAAAACTGCTTCATGAAATGCCTTGACGGTTAAACTGTTCTCGTTATTTACATGAATGCCGCATCCTGTTCGTTAACGATATAATAAAACCACTCGGAGTAAATGTCAATGGCACTTTAGAAAATTAATTAATTTTACCACAAAATCTGGTGATAAAGTATTCCCTGACAGCAAGTACAGTGCGTCCAGCGGAATTGTATTCACCCCCGGACGGGCCGAATTTCAATATATCCTACTGGAAACGACGGAAGTAGTTAGATTTTGACATCCGGCGAGAAAACGCTCTGGATTGTCCGCATGAGATGATGATGACCAATACTGAGGTTTGCTAAGTAAAATGTCAAAAATGGTACATTTTAGAGCAGAGCTATGGAACAAAGCTACCGACCTACTTCTGCCTCGCAGTTGGGGATATATCGACCAATATGGAAGCGTCTATTGCTAATAAACGAAAATAATGGGAATCGTAGAAAGGGTATTTATCGAATTTTGTTTCAGTTCCCCTCAAAGCAGTATATGAATAACTACGTCCAAAGTTGTCCCCTTTAAGCTCCGTTGGATTTCGATGCTGCTTTCGCTGGTTCTGCTGCGACCAGCAATAAAATGGTGGATGACACCGAAATATTCTGTCAACTTGTTCCTAGAACTAAACCCTTGTTACCAGGTCCACTATTTTCACGAAAAGCCGCATTATTCCTCTCGGACTTCGTGAGCCCGTGAAAAAGGTATTAGACGATTTGGTTCGTAAGGGAGTATTGACGCCGGTGAGTTCTTCAGCATGGGCTACCTTGATCGGGTATACTTCAAAACTCGACGCCAAGAATCCCACAACCTGTGGAGATTACCGTATTACTTTGAACAAGTTACTGAAACAGTCCAGTTGTGCCACTCTCGAACCTGAGGACGTTCTCCATCAACTTCACGGTTCTAAGTATTTTTCTAAAATTGACCTGGAGGATACATTTTTACAGATTCCATTTGGCGAGCAGTCCCGTGAACTAACCACCATGAATGCGCCGTTTGATTTGTATCAGTATAATTTTCTCCATTCCGGTCTTAGCGTTTCCCCTGCTATTTTTCAAGACACCACCAATTCTCTGGTTTCCGCTTTGAAAGGTGCTTGTGCTTACCAAGATGACATTACTGTATACGCATCCACCAAAAATGTGCATGATGACCGTTTGCGTTTACTGCTGGACAGATTCCTGAAGCGTAATGTAGCCATCAACCCTGATAAGTGTGTTTTCACCACTTCTGAGTTGACTTGTTTGGGTTATTTGGTTGATGCTCACGGTTTTCGCCCTGATCCCAACCGTTCTGTTCGGCTATCCAATGCGCCCTCTCCCAAATCGTTTGTTGAATTACGTTCTCTACTAGGTTCTCTTCAATATAACTCTGGACTTATTCCCAGTTTTGCCACTAAAACCGCTCCCTTATTCGATCTTCTCTCCCAACAGACTTTGCGGCGGTCTTCGATGCATGAACAATCCTTACGTAGTTTATTAACGTTTTTGTCAACCAATGCTGTACTTCGTATGTTTTCACCTCATGCATCTTCGAATGTTATTACGGACGCGCCTCCTACCAACATCGACGCCGTGCTAGAAAAGGAGGGTCATCCAGTTTTGTGCATTTCTCGCCGACTAAGTGCCGCTGAACGCGGACACTTGCAAACGCAACGTGAGGTATTTGCTGTTTATTGGGCCTTTGCTTGTCTGCACAAATACTTGTTCGGTACTCACTTCACCAATATCATTGATCATGGAGCATCGAAGTTTATCTCTAATACCCACCGGTCATTGGCTAAATCCTCGGCAGCCGTGGTTCAGGGCTGCAGTGTTGCTTTATCGTCATACTCTTATGACTTTCAGCATTGCAAAGTGCAATCTATTTCACATACGGACCACTTTTCTCGCTACACCATTTCGGAGGAACCTTCTACTGCCGACTGTTTGCTTACGCAGTCACAACCAGTTATCCGGCCAGATCTAGTTTGCGAAGCGTAGAAGTACTTCCATGCCATCATATCTTGTGTTCGACATGGATGGTAAACAGATGTTCGGCTTCGATCTCCTGAATTCTATAAATGAAGCGAAGAAATTTCGGCAACTTGAGATGGAATCTTGTGTTGTAAAGACAGAATCGTTGTACCTCCACCATTGCAGGTTGCGGTTTTGCAAGACTTGCATTCCGGACACCTAGGCATTGCCAAAATGAAATCTCTTGCCCCGTCTAACTGGTTGGTGGCCTGAGTTAGACGACAGTTTTTGCTGCCTTGCTAAAAACTGTCGTGACTGTCTACATGAACCTTACACATAGCCGACAAAATGTACGCCGTGGTCTTTTTCCGCAGATCCCTGGCAACATGTTTATGCTGATTATTGTGGTCCATTTTTAGACACGTACCATGCTCTGGTTATTACTGAAACCTATTCCCGTTGGCCGGAGTTATATTTCAATACTTCCACTAAGGCTGACATCACGAATAAGCCTTAGGTAGAACATTCGGTCGAGAAGGTGTTCCGTGTGCGTTGGTCACTGACAATGGAAGCCATTTTGCGGCGAAGAAGGTGACTAACTGGCTGAAATCGTTGGGTTGTCGCCGTGTGTTAACTCCACCTCGACACTCACCTGAAACCGCTGGCGTCACTGGTTATACGGCAGTTTTCGAATTCCAACTCGACCAGCGTTAACCAGAGTTCTGGATCAGCAGGTGTGAATGCCGGTATGTACAGAGTGATCGCCCCAACGGTGGGGTCTGAGCAGGGTTTCCGTTCAGTAGACATAGCGATTACTTTATTGAATACAGACGGGAAATGAAACCAACTATCAATGGGGCACTATAATCTTCGCGAGAAAAGAACAAAAATCACGACAAACTAGACACCAAAAATACATATGGAAAAAATAATTATTTGGTAAACCGACAAACAAAAAAATCAACGGATAGGGAAACAATAAAACACAAAAACGTACGCAGACGGGACTTTGAACGGTAGAAAACAAGAAAACTCACGTGACCTGGGGATAACTTCGGACTCACCAAATGTAAGGTTGATTAGACCTTACTTCGCGGTTTCCTTAGAAAACGCGTGCTTCGGTCCTTTGTAATGCGTGGACCACCTGCACGTTACTCTAATGTGCGGCACTGCACAAATATGTTACCCGAACAGTATTCTCCACTACCCGTGAGAGCGAGAAGGCGATTGGGAGAGATAGTGGTTAGCGTGTATTTGGGGGCGTTCGTGAGAGCGTGCGCAAGAGCAACGGTCAAATGGCAACCGCGTTTGGCAGTCAGCGTTCAGTTAAACAATTAACGTGGTAAAAGTATGAACGAACATGGCCACCGCTACAGAAGAACGCAATAATTGAGGAAACCGCGGAGTAAGGTTTAGTGACCTTACAGTGGAAAGCTTGTATCTTTTTATGGCTGGTTGTTATGGTCCTTATTTGCACTCGAGAACTAGTACTATCGCAGCGACTGTAGTAAACGCACTGGAAAAGACTCAGAAGCATCGGAATTAGGACATTCAGAAGTAGCATCAGAAATAGGCATGTTAAAAGCAATTCGGTCTAAATGCCTACGATGTGCAGAACCATCATCCAAACCAAGAATCATACACAGTCTAGTATACATCTGATAAGAACAATACGGCAGGAAGGTCACAGTTCATTTCCTCGATGATAAGTGAACTCAGATGACTCCATACTGGGCAAGATTGTACTCAGTGCTCTGTTCTTAAAAAGTATGGCTGGGCTCTCTCCGGTCGTCGAATGAGTGGAGTTACGGTATCGCGTTACAAAATTGTCAACACTGTTGTCGAGTTCGTCAAACTTACTGATACAAACTGATGCAATCCCACTCTTAAATGTATGAACAAAATTTTCGGCTGCCCCATTGAATTTTGGGTGTCGAGGTGGAGTTAACACACGGCGACAACCCAACGATTTCAGCCAGTTAGTCACCTTCTTCGCCGCAAAATGGCTTCCATTGTCAGTGACCAACGCACACGGAACACCTTCTCGACCGAATGTTCTACCTAAGGCTTATTCGTGATGTCAGCCTTAGTGGAAGTATTGAAATATAACTCCGGCCAACGGGAATAGGTTTCAGTAATAACCAGAGCATTGTACGTGTCTAAAAATGGACCACAATAATCAGCATAAACATGTTGCCAGGGATCTGCGGAAAAAGACCACGGCGTACATTTTGTCGGCTATGTGTAAGGTTCATGTAGACAGTCACGACAGTTTTTAGCAAGGCAGCAAAAACTGTCGTCTAACTCAGGCCACCAACCAGTTAGACGGGGCAAGAGATTTCATTTTGGCAATGCCTAGGTGTCCGGAATGCAAGTCTTGCAAAACCGCAACCTGCAATGGTGGAGGTACAACGATTCTGTCTTTACAACACAAGATTCCATCTCAAGTTGCCGAAATTTCTTCGCTTCATTTATAGAATTCAGGAGATCGAAGCCGAACATCTGTTTACCATCCATGTCGAACACAAGATATGATGGCATGGAAGTACTTCTACGCTTCGCAAACTAGATCTGGCCGGATAACTGGTTGTGACTGCGTAAGCAAACAGTCGGCAGTAGAAGGTTCCTCCGAAATGGTGTAGCGAGAAAAGTGGTCCGTATGTGAAATAGATTGCACTTTGCAATGCTGAAAGTCATAAGAGTATGACGATAAAGCAACACTGCAGCCCTGAACCACGGCTGCCGAGGATTTAGCCAATGACCGGTGGGTATTAGAGATAAACTTCGATGCTCCATGATCAATGATATTGGTGAAGTGAGTACCGAACAAGTATTTGTGCAGACGAGCAAAGGCCCAATAAACAGCAAATACCTCACGTTGCGTTTGCAAGTGTCCGCGTTCAGCGGCACTTAGTCGGCGAGAAATGCACAAAACTGGATGACCCTCCTTTTCTAGCACGGCGTCGATGTTGGTAGGAGGCGCGTCCGTAATAACATTCGAAGATGCATGAGGTGAAAACATACGAAGTACAGCATTGGTTGACAAAAACGTTAATAAACTACGTAAGGATTGTTCATGCATCGAAGACCACCGCAAAGTCTGTTGGGAGAGAAGATCGAATAAGGGAGCGGTTTTAGTGGCAAAACTGGGAATAAGTCCAGAGTTATATTGAAGAGAACCTAGTAGAGAACGTAATTCAACAAACGATTTGGGAGAGGGCGCATTGGATAGCCGAACAGAACGGTTGGGATCAGGGCGAAAACCGTGAGCATCAACCAAATAACCCAAACAAGTCAACTCAGAAGTGGTGAAAACACACTTATCAGGGTTGATGGCTACATTACGCTTCAGAAATCTGTCCAGCAGTAAACGCAAACGGTCATCATGCACATTTTTGGTGGATGCGTATACAGTAATGTCATCTTGGTAAGCACAAGCACCTTTCAAAGCGGAAACCAGAGAATTGGTGGTGTCTTGAAAAATAGCAGGGGAAACGCTAAGACCGGAATGGAGAAAATTATACTGATACAAATCAAACGGCGCATTCATGGTGGTTAGTTCACGGGACTGCTCGCCAAATGGAATCTGTAAAAATGTATCCTCCAGGTCAATTTTAGAAAAATACTTAGAACCGTGAAGTTGATGGAGAACGTCCTCAGGTTCGAGAGTGGCACAACTGGACTGTTTCAGTAACTTGTTCAAAGTAATACGGTAATCTCCACAGGTTGTGGGATTCTTGGCATCGAGTTTTGAAGTATACCCGATCAAGGTAGCCCATGCTGAAGAACTCACCGGCGTCAATACTCCCTTACGAACCAAATTGTCTAATACCTTTTTCACGGGCTCACGAAGCCCGAGAGGAATAATGCGGCTTTTCGTAAAAATGGGTCCCGGTGAACTCGAAATGCACGGGATTCTTCTCTCACCTACAGTACGTGCGTTTTTTCGTACATCTCACATTTTTTTAACCAACCCTTGTTTGCTTGCTCCCTACCTTAACCAGCTTGAAACACGTGTTTTTCTCCCGCACGCCGGCACTTGCTTCTCGTTTTCTAAGTCCGTGTAATCGCATAAACGTGTTTCGTATGTGTCGTATTTTACTCTTCGTTTACTAATCCAGGATCGTATAATTTACGGATGAATCGCGTTTTGGTTTCAGGACCCTTTTCACATTTGGTTACGTACTGCTCAAAAGCGTGTTACAATGTGTTAACAGGTTAACAGCCCACCTGTATATTCGGTACGGCCAACAGCATTTCCCCAGAGCGTTCCTTCTGATACAACTCCTAGAAGATCAGGTTTGTTCTTTCCGGTTCCATGCTCCGTCCACCCAAGCCCAACGTAGCTTGGAGTGATAGTTTTTGACCAGCTGGTGAATCGGCCTCGGTCGGATTATTTGTCGGGCCATCCTGGTGGAGTTTTCAGTGGTCACAGGTACCTCGTTGTTTTCGCCTTTCCTATCCGGTTTCCTCTCGTCAAAGCACGAGCAGACCCGATGGCTTGCAATTGTAAGGAACTGGAATATTACTTAGAGCATTTGGGTATTGTTACGCACCAAGACTGCCACTACAGGGCAAGGTTGTCCTGCTGAAAGGAAACAAGCACAAGGACAAACCTGAGTGACGAAAGGCAGCGGTCAGAAAATTCGTCCGGAAAGGAGGTAGGACTTTGCGGAACTTTAGGCGGTCGGAAGTGATAGTAAGTAGTTATTCCTTGCTAGAGGAACACGCCGCCGAAGGACAGGGCCACAGAGAAAAGCAAAATCGGTCCGAATAATGTGCCATCGCAAATTGGAGGTCACGAAAAGCACTAATATATATTAACCTCATGTACGCGGCCGAGCAGAAACGGCAGAAAAGCCCAGAGGTTTAAGGTCCTGTGGTCCAAGCACGACAGTCAGAAAAGATTCAAGGCCAAATTCACGTTATCAAAGAAATAAGCTTGCGAAAGCGTTGTATAGAGACAAGCTTGGCAAGTAAATGTCAAGTACAGTCACACTCACAGAGCATGCGAGACGCTTGGAGAAATTTCCAATACAGATATTAACAGGCTAGATACGACAAACACGGAAGCTCTTTTGTCAGGGTTAAAGAAGCTCATGAACTGTCGAGTTATCACTGGCAAAAGCAGCTGAGCCAAACATAGAGAGGTATTTTGAGTAAGCTCATTCAAAACATTCCCTGGGAAAGGGAGTCGTTACACCAATTTTAAGCTATGGAAGAGAGGTCTGCGAAGGTCACAGCAAAATGGAGGCGCCCAGTTTAAACTTCGGGAGTGTGCTTCGAAGGGGTGGGAGACTTCAAGGAACACCGAAAGACCCATGCGAAGCACCCGACGTGCCATTCCTTTGTAGCGGCCGAGGTGATGAGAACGATGCTGGAGGGTTGAAAGTGAACGTGTTAGAGGCCAGATTGCATACATCTAGCCTTCATGAAACCACTGGCTACTGAAATAGGTGAACATGCCTGTTGGTTATGTCCGTAAAACTGTTGGGGCAAGGGGTAGTGCCAACCGACTCGAATGCACTGCAGTGGTGGCTATCCGCAGAGTGCACAGTGCTCACGAGATCAAAACCATAAACCGGCATGCTTCACTTGTATCCTCTGAAAACGTCTAGATAAACCTTCAAGGGAACACGTCAGTGAGAATATGGCAGAGTAGAAGCCGCCAAGTGGGGCGCAGCGTGGGTTTTAAGGGGAACCTAATGCCTCTTGATGCTTCTTGGGCTCTTGGAGGAGTTCACGACACAACCGAATAAAAATAATAGTACAAGTTTTTTATCGAAACTACAGCAGGGCCCGCGACTCTATGAACCACAGACTGCTGCTGGGTAAACCTAAGGCCAGCTGGATAGGAAGCATCTACATTTCTGGATGGCTGACTTCCCGACCAGCAGGAAGGATGTTTGATAAGGTTGGTGACGCAAAGCCTGGGCTAGCGTATACGACCATTGGTGTCCCTCAGGAGTCAGTTCTGGGACAGCTAATATTTCTCCTCTATACAAATGACTTGGCTCAAGCACCGAAGCTCCAGTGTTTCATGTTTGCAGACGAAGTGAAGGTTGTTGGATCGGGTCAGCCGGAGTTACTAGCTGGTTATATCTAGGGGGTGCTGAAGCAGGCAGACTCATGGGATATGCTTCCAGATGATGGTGAAATTCATCTACAGACCAGAGCATCGTGGGGTCAAAAAGTAAAGGGGGTGCCTATCTGTCTTCCCTTCTTTTCGTAAGAACGCTTTGCTTCCTACGTCCCAGAGTCCAACCCACTATCCGGCCTGCAGCCCAACCTAACGGCAACCTTCCGTATACCCAGACCCAACATCAACCTGTAGCATTGGATCTGTCAATACCCCACGGTAGGATGCCTCATATATCCTCTAGATCTAATAAACAAACCTGCCACTCAGTTTGCTAGTGCTTCCCAGCAGATTCCTCGGATAGTCCTCAAACCCAATGAACCTATTGCACCCCCACGGCTTTGTTAACCCAAAAAGGTAAGATTTCCCGGTACACTGGCGCATTGGAAGTCAATAACAAGCCTTATGGTGCAGGCGCTTTTAGTCCCTACGAATGTCGACTTGCAATACCCACGATCTCTCATGTCACTAAGGCCACTGTGCCTCATTTCCAACCTCCGTACTCCTATCCGTCATTTTGCTCACTCCAACCCCCAGCTGGAACACCTTCCAGACTGTAACCTTCCCTTTTTCAGTTTCAGAACCACCCGGTCATCGCGTCGCTTGGCCGTAATAAATTGCGCGGACAGCTCATCGTATTCTCTGCCCGTCTACCACCGCGCCCACTGCTGGTTGCCGCGAATACGATCTGGTTACCAGGTTTCGCCTGCACAAAGTCCTGATATAGCTGCGTATGCCCCGCTGAGGCTTGCCGGAGAGTTCTTACTACAAGACTCTCCCGATGTCGAAGCCATTTACACCGCCGTGCAAGGGTTCCTAGTTGAATAAAGAACTATCCAGATTCGGTGACGCCCTGCTCCTTTCCATGACGAAAAAAAGAACACAGAACACAGCCAACCCTCGCCCAAAGCACGCAATACAGTCACAGAAAGCCACAGGAAATTCAACGAAACAGTATATTTATCATTGTACCGGCCTAACGTAGCCTATCGGAAGGGTTTTCATTCTTCATTTTTGCCTTATTTTGCTCCACGTGGACACGGTATTCCGCCAGCGGATTATTCCTTCTTGGGGCTCCACCTTTCTTCCACAGGCCGCGAATCCCCAACATGAGATGAAACATGCTAATTCTCACTAGAATTATCTACACTTTTCACGGGATACTTCTCATTCTCGTGTCCACCAGTCTATGAAAATTAGAATATCTCTGTGCATCTGCAAGAAATCCTCACCGGTCTCCCTATCTCATCACCAATCACTTTTTTAGGAGAGCCCGAGGGTGCACCATTTACCTCTCTTGCACATTCCTTGAGAATACTGTATTTTATGCCTCCCAGGTCAGTGCTCGTCTCAATATTCGTACACCCTGCCATTATTTTTGCTATTGCCCTCATTGTTGACCGTTCCTGACCGACGAGGTGTTACAGATAAATACTTGGGTGCACTTATGACTGCGGACTTCAAATGGACGGAGCAGAACTGTGGCGACCTGGAGATGACTGAGTCTGAAAGTGAAATTTAGTGACCAGGAATTACCGTAGACGAACAAGGCCAACTAGCACTTAACTCTAAGCAGATTGTATGTATTTCAATGCCACAGAGTTATTCTTTGCTTGTCTGCTTGCAGTAAGGACTATTGGTTCCCGCCAGCTGAAAAACACACGTTTAACTTCTCCGCTTGCGGCCGTTCAACGCTTAGCTCCCTCAGCTAGTGTTGCCTCCGGCGTATCCCCCAAATGTAAACATGAGCGACACTGTTTCAATACAAAAGGTCCTTCACTGATTCCATTGACTTTTATAGCCTTTTGGCAAGCGTCGGAACTTTTGGCTTATTGCCCATTCCATGGGCCTTTCTCTGGATCGAGTTGGTACCTGGTAGCAGGATCACTAAAACTATCTAATTTGTCGACAAGACAAGGGATTGACACGGCGGGTCTTGAAGTAGCCTTCCTCGTCGGAGAAAGACTAATACGTAAAGAATCAGAAGTAAGCTTGAGTACAGCAAGAAAGGAAATATGTGCTATCATTGTAGGGGTGAGAACGAGGACGACAGCTGTAACATGTGGATATGGAAGTCCGAAGTCAACTTTGGACAAGAGTGAGGGTTGATGGAAGCACCACAGCAGCGGCAGGCATCAACAGCGGACTTCTAACAGTGGGGACTCCAACCTGCTAGGAGTGAATTGGACCACAAGTAGCTGTATCTGGGGTAGAGCATTGGAAAACTTCGTGGAATGAATGCATCGCAGGGTTCGGGTTCGTTATTTTATGGGAGGCTTTGTACAAAGCAGGGCAACAGTCTTCGCTCTTTGACTTTGTGGTCACAAGGCATGAAAGCGTCACAGACAAGGTAGATTTGCTGCCATCGCCGGGTAAATATGACCGCGTTACCACCAATTTTTTCCGATGTCTCAGGCATGTTGAAGCAGTAGGAAAATTTCATGGATACGGTTGGGGGTTGAACATGCAAAAACTCCGCATTACTTCTGCAGAATAGACTGAGGGTTGTGGCTTAAGGTGGCCAAATTAGAGGAAATTGGCACTTGACCAAGGGAGACTTTCTGGTGCTACAGAACAGTTTTCCCCACTACATGAGAGAAAAAACAAGGGCGAGTCAGCTTGGTGGACACCGGCCGTTTGGCAAACAGGCAAAAAGTGGAAAAAAATAGCAGATCCGCAAGACCGCTGGCGGCGGAAGAGCCTGGCTACGGTAAAAAGGGGACAAAGACTCAGTCATGAAGACTCAAAGACGGGCAAAGAGAACCCTTTGACTGGCACTGACCGAAGAACCTGAAAGTATGCGAAAGAGCTATAACAGGTATTTCTTTCGTAGACTTCGCTTGGGAATGGAGTGGGACTTCTAATACTGGGGGATGGGGGGGGTGAAACACGTGACGACCGAAGCAAAGCCGACGCCTTGGGCCTATATTTTGGGGGCGCACACAGATTTGATGGGAGGGGGTTAATACCGACCTTAAAGCAAATTGTTGCTCGCATCGTTCCCAACTTGCATATAGTGAAAGGGGAGACTGGGAAGCGAGGTAAGGCCGAACGCTAGGAGCGGTTCGAGAATTTCTCTGTTTTGAGGCTTGGCAGATTCTTTATGGCGGGATTTTCCATGCCATTCCGGTTGAAAGGAATGCCGCAAAGTTGAACCTGCTCCCACTGTCCTGCAGTCTGTCTTCCGGATCACCGGCAACTCAAGACGCAAAAAGCAGTCAAGATTCGTTTGTTGAACCCTCTATTTCCCTTTGCCCCATTTTCCAATGAACCATCTTCCGGCCCAGTGGAGACACCAGCGGTGCGGTCGTCTCCCTCGGTGAAATTTGAAATTTTTTAGAACACACAGCTCGTCCCCCTCCGTTTAAGTTGGTCTTTATCTGTGATGACTGGATCCTGAATAATTTCAATGCCCCTAACCATTGAAATAACCGCTTGCTCAGACGAGGCTACTTTCCCCACGAGGCAATGTGATTCTCCCTCTGTGGCCAATGTCTCATTCCTCAATCCGGACGAAACGGTCATTCAGTTTGCGCTGTCAACAGATGCACTAAAATTCGCGGTCCAAAGTCAGGCCGCAAAGATAGCCGAGCTAAGGGCCACTGTCCGCGCCCCTAAGGATGAGTTGACCAGCCTGAGGAGTTCGGTTATCAAATCTCTCCCGGTGTCCCAGGCGGCCGATCAGGTGTGTCGAGTTTCTGAGCAGCAAATCCTTGATGCCGCCAAGATTTTGCAAGACACCGAGAATTGCTCCAAGCATGTCATCCTTTGGGGTCGCTTCCTCGACTCGGATCACCCTCATGGCCCCTATGCCGATGCGTTTGACCGTCTTATGCTCCCTTTCCCACCCAAAATTCGTTCCACTTGGCTGGTGACCAAATGCACCAACCGGATACACGGTATTCTCAATAAAATGGGCTCCACAAATGCAGCCAAACAAACTGTCTCCTCGGCCGCAAAGCTTAAGGAGGAAGTAAAAGGGCTCAAGGGAGTATCCATTCATAAGCCACTTCATCTGAGGCCCTGCAGTGAGAAGGCTAAGCCAGCAATTCCACTAAAAGCCGATCCCAAGCTCAGGGTGCTGCCAGTCGTTCGGGTAACTCGCTTTGAGGACCGAGCTGCATGCCCACTGTCCGTCGCTTCCCTACTCACACCATCTCCCGTCGCGGAGAGTATTCTCAGTAGTAGGCCTAGTGCCACTAAACATCTGTCGCCTACGAAAAGTATCCCAGGCCCCAACATATCCAATAAGACCATTTCAACGGACGAGACCCACTCAGCCTTGAGCCCAGACATGAACCTGCAACCTGTTTCTGCTGAAAGCTGCAGTGAGGAGGTTAACGCATCAAGAAATATGTCTGGTGCAGTCGTGCAAAACAAGCACAGAAGGGAAAACCACAAAAAGCAGCCCACCCTTTTCGGAGACCGAAGGATGTAGACCGTCCGCTTGGTATGATACCCCCAGGTTACTAGACATCAAAACCCGCCGGTCCCCCAAACAGTCTGCTTACTCTCTAGCCCCCCAATATCTTCAGCCCCCGACTCCCCCAGGACCTCCTTTTCATCCCCAAATCCCCCTCTTTCCCACTCCTCAAACCTAAAATCAGTTGTCTCTGGCGATTCTGCAACAACTCCTGAGCATGTGCTCAAGTGTTTTTACAGCAATTGCCTGAGTGTGTTGAATAAGATCCCACAGCTTCGGCAGCTTGTAGTGGATAAGGAGCCTCAGATCATGGCTCTCACGGAAACCCGGCTCACCCCTGACATACTCGATGCCGAAATATTTATTCCGGGATACTTCACAGTAAGGCAGGACTCCAGTAGAGGTCGTGCCGGCGAGGTCATCATATACTACGGCAATTCGATCCCTCCTCCCACTTTACTGACAACCCCTACCTTTTCATGTATTGGTTGTTTGTGGGCTGTTTACCCTCTCTAGGACAGACACTTTACTGCTTGGTGTAGTCTATCGTCCTCCCGCACGCAATTCAACTGATAGCCTACGTCTCATAGACTTATTAGGCTCCCTGAAAAGATACACAGACTTCACCAATCTGTTAATCACTGGTGACTTCAACTCACCCAGTACCGACTAGCAAGGAGCTGATGCCTCTGATACCACCTTTGGTGAACACCTCCCAGATCTCGCACTCAAGAACTCACGGGTGCAGAACGTAAGAGATCCGACCAGATACCGCAAAGGACACGCCCCGTCCCTATTAGACCTGCTCATCGCCAATGATCGGTTCCAAATAGATGTAGTGCATTACTTGCCGCCCCTCGGCAAAAGTGATCACATCCCCATTGAATTCGATTATATCGTGAAATGGCCTCCTCTTCCCTCAGAAACCAGAATTTTGAGATCCTTCAAAAGGGCCAATTTTGACCAAGTCTCTGCATTTATTCGCCCCCAGCTAAATTCAACTAACCCAGGTAACTCTGCTGATGAGATGGCAGAGAATCTCAGAGAGTTAATCTCCTTAGCTGATAGCCTATTTGTCCCCAGAATTCGTCGCCTACAGACCGCTAAACGACCCCTTGCCCACCCCATTAGGAGCATTCTAGACGAACGCGCACGCTTCTTTTTTGCTAGATGTAAAGCCACAGGCCTTGCCCGTGATGCAGAAGATTTCAGGATCATACGGAACATATGCAAAGACAAGATTAGGTCCTATCAGAATGCAGTCCAACGATCTGTACTTGATTGAGCATGGACCAATAGGGCATCCTGCTTTCAGTACATGCACCGTCTAAGAGGCACAGCTCCGACGCCACTAGCTCTCAGAGATAGTGCCGGATCTCCAATCACTTCCCCTAGCCAAGTAGCCGAGGCTTTTAGCTCCCACTTCCGTACAATTTTTAGCTCCATACCCATATCATCCCACCCTACCATGCACCTGATATCTCTTGCCACTACCCTTAGCTGCGTCACTATTCCCATTGGTGCAGTCGCTCAAGGTTTCCGACGGCTCAACCAATATTGCTCCATGGGTATTGACCTAACCCACCCCCGTATTTTCAAGGAAGCCGCGGACACATTAGCTGCTCCTTGTGCCTCGCTTTTTCAGCGGTGTTAACGATGGAGTTTTCCCCAGTAGCTGGAAAAAGCAGTGATCGCACCCATTTATAAGAAGGGTAGTAGACATCTTGATTCTAGTTACAGACCCATAAGTCTCATGAGCATCCCCAGCAAACATTTTGAGGGAATTCGTAAGAGTGAGGTTCTTTCCCATCTTCATAGAAATAGGATCCTCTCCCCATCCCAACATGGGTTTCTTGCTGGCAGATCATGCATCACCAATATGCCTACTGTCATGGATAGTCTAACGAAAGCCTATGATGATGACCAGCTCTCACACGCCGTATTCAGCGATTTTGCTAAGGCCTTCGATAAGGTCCCCCATGTACCTCTTCTTTATAGGCTGCAGACATACGGGATCACAGGCTCCATGTTGGCCATCCTACGCAGCTTCCTTACCGACCGCACCTTTGTGGTTAAAGTCGGGAATGTCTCGTGTCAACTCTCCCCAGTAACAACTGGGGTCCCCCAAGAGTCGGTCTTAGGCCCTTCTCTTTTCTTGATCTACATCAACGATCTTCCGAAAGCCCTTCCCGCGGACATTGCCATGTACGCAAACGATGTAACCCTCTGGAGTTCAAGCATTGAAGACCTGCGAATTGCAGTTTATGAAACAAAACGCTGGTCCGAGGATTGGAACCTCCCAGTTAATGATGACAAATGCGTGAGCATGTCTTTCGGCAGAGAGACTGGTCACACGTTTTCCATTAATGTAGCAACCACACTGCCTAGGGTTGACCGACACAAGGTGCTCGGTTTCTGGTTAGATTGTAACTTATCCTTCTCTCATCATCACCAACTTGCGAGCAAGTCTGCCTTTCGAGTCCTAAACATGATTCGAGGGTCCTTCCCGCGCGTATCTAAGGATGATTTCCCCATAATTTTCGGCACGTATATCCGACCTCTGCTGGAGTACGGCAGTCAGATAGTGCACTCTGGTCTTGTCCGAGACCGTGGGATCCTAGAGAGAGTTCAGCGGGCCTCTACCAAGGCAGTAAGGGGTCTATCCCATCTACCTTATCCCGTCCGCCTCTCACTCCTCAACCTCTATCCCCTAGACATACGACGCGAAAGAGGTGATCTGTTTTTGATGTTCCACCTTTTTGAATCAGGTCAAGGCGATTGCTTTTTCTCCGTCTGTCCAGTCTCTTCTCTCCGTGGTCACAGCAGAAAGGTCTTCGAACCGAGGCCAAGCACTTCACTGAGGATTAACTTTTTTAGCTATAGGGTTATTACTCTGTGGAACGCACTTCCGGAAGATATTGTTCTCTCGCAGAACAAAACTATCATCAAGAAAAGGCTAGACCTCTATCTGGGTCTCCCTTGTCAAAAAACGAAATAGATGTCTTTTATTGCATATATGTTCATGAATGTCGCACCCCCACTCCGCTTAAGGCACTGTCCACAGTGTGACACTGCATGATGTTATGTGTATTTTGTTTTCGCTGCCACCCCCGTCCCCCCGGATTCTTTTTACTCTAGTTTCAGCTCGGTGAATCCGACAGAAGATCAAAGATTTTCTCGAGAACCGGGACATTTGGGCTCAAAGCCTTAAACCCGTGTAGTACTTCAAGACTTCAAGACAACGAAATAATCGCAAGGTCCAGGAACATTTGGGCTTTAGCCTCGTACCCGTGTACTATTTCAAGACTTTAAGGCTACTACTGGAAGGATTAAACCTTCATAAGCCGGAGGGGCCTGATGCCTCCTGCGGGTCATAATGCAGCCACTGGTTGCCACGGCCGGCGGTCATATCTGCCGCCTGTACTGTACCAGGCTTAAGCAAGTGGTACTGCCTTTGGACTGGGAGTTGGCTGAACCTGTGTCCACCTACAGGAGAGAGTCTAGGTCAAAAAAGGATAATTACTGTCCTGAGGTCTTACACGTATTCCTTGCAGATGGTTAGGATGACTGGTAAGCGAACACATGTAAAAGTTGAATAAACCATACGTTGCCCCACGAAGCACAGCACGGGTTTCTGAAGAGCAACCATTGTCTCCTCAAACTCATGGTATTCTTAGACGATGTCACTACCTAGCTGGATGAGGGCAAGATAGTCGAAGTTTGGTACTCACGCTTTAGAAAGACCCCTGACTCAGTCAGTTATCGGCTACTGATGGAGAAGCTTTAGGTATTTGGTTTAGAAGGGCGTATACACAAGTGGAAATCAGCTTTTTGACCAATTGTACTTTTCGTGTTAGAGTGAGAGCCTGCAGGACAAAAGCGGCTGTGATTACGGCGGAGTACCTCAAGGGTCAGTTTTGGGCCCGCTGCTCTTTATCTGTCTACATAAATGATTTAGCGAATGATTCATCACTGCCATATTTCGCTCTCGCAGAAGACGTGAAATTTGTGGGATCAAGAGACCGTAATTAACTAGCGAGGAACCTGATGTCGGCAGTTAACTGGCCAGACAAATAGGATGTGCCATTTAGCGAAAGCGAGAGCCAGCCACTTATCAGAGGTATGAAGAGAGTGATGGTAGTGCGAGAAAGTGGACAGCTCACAATTGAGGCAACACTGCCAACAAGGAGCTTGGGTGTCAAAATAGCTGGGGACTTTGGGCATGCCGAACAGTGAAAAGTGATTGCCCACAAGGCCAGCATAGAGCTCCTTCGGCTGCACCCGGCAGTATCCCGCAAAAAGGTGGATGTGTTCGTACTTATGTACAAAGCGATGGTGGGGCAGCTCTCAGAACTCCGTGTACATGCCTGGGCAACTTTTTAAAAGGGGCGCAGTCTGCCTGGTAAAGGTTCATCGTCCAGCCGCCAGGTTGTTTGAGGGACAACAAGGGAAATCATATGCACGAAGACGGCAGAATATGGGACTCTTCTCAAGGGGCAAAAGAAAACTCAAAGGATACCTTATAAAAGCCTCTAAAATCCTAAAAATTTTATCGTGATTAAGTGTCCAGAACATATTTGAGCAGTCTACTGATCACAAAACGAGAGGATATAGCGTAAACTTTTGAAATCCACGCTCTAAGCCAAACGCGCGAGCGAACTTGTTTAGCAGTGGGGTAGAGGGATTAAGGAACAGAACGAAAGAAGAAATAGCCATCTTACAATGTGTGGGGCATTTAAAAGGGACGCCGGATGTCGAAGGGGACGAGTTATTCACGGAAGTAGTTTACAGGGGATAAAGGAGAAATCGTACTCTACTCGAGGCTTTTCAGATATCCTGTGTCCGTGCCTGCTACCTGGGGCACTGAGTGTGATGGAAAGCTAAGGTCATGGTTGTCTTTCACCCAGATGGCGGAAAATTTGCTTCTTTTCCTTTATTTTTCAGCCAGAATGAAGGAACATACCCACCAGTGCAACAAAACTGGAAGGAATTAACAAAGTTGCAGTAGTCAGGGCCGATCTCTGTGCATGCCGCTGAGAGAATTCTGGAAGCTCCATTGATCCCAACCGCTATCGGTCCTGGGGCTTTAGGCATGAAAACGGAACGAAGGCGTGCACGGAGCAGGAAAAGGCTCAGAATCTGCTGCGATCCTTTCGGAGGTAAGTAGACCAGACCATAGAGCGCCCGAAAAAACCCATTAGCCAAAACACGCGCTTCCCAGAGGTGGTAGACACGGAAGTCCGTGAGAGCGGAGCCTACGAAAATCTGGGGCTTCTTTTGTCGTGCAAGGCGGTGGGACCCGGTGGAATTCCTCCAGCAGTAGTGAAACCGTCATCTTATCGACTGGCCAACCGGCTAAATCTTCTATTTAGCGCATAGTTGGAAGAAAGCGAGGTGCCCCAGAACTGGCTCGCACCCACTGTTACTCCGGTCTGTAATGGCAGGTAGGCAGGTGCGAGTTTTCGATCGAGGAACCTGACGTGGGTACTACTGAAGATCATGGAAAGGCTAATCGTAGACAGCGTAACTAGAAACCCAGAAATCAATCTCTTGATAACAACCCACAACCGAGGTTTACTTTGACGAGTTTCGTGCTTGTCTAAGCTGACACACTACCTAGCTGGAGTAACTAGGAAACTAGGCGAAGGAGAGAGAGCTGAAGCCTGCCATTCGGACATTCAGGAGGTATTTGAACCCTAGAACCACCGGCTGTTGGCGGGTGAGCTAAAAGGATGCAGCTTGAGTCTCTAGGTAGGGAGATGGATCATCAAAAAGCCTGCCAGAAGGCAGTTTCAGGCGAAGGCCGTGGCAGTCCTTTTCAGCTCGGGAAGACCACATAGTGGTGTGCCACAGGGGGATGTCCTGGCTCTCCTTCCCGTTCATTGACAACCTAGCAGCCGAACTGGAGGGTAACATCCACATATTTGTGAATGACGGTAAATTACATGGAAAGGTAGTAGATGGCATCATGCAGAAAGATCTGGGCAGAGTGTGTGTGGTCGGTAGCATGGGGTCTCCCTGTCGAAGTGGACAGTGCCAACACCTCAGTGATGAGGCACAGCCGCGGCCCAATCTCTTCCCGGGCCAACCAGGCAACCAGACGGCTCCTGCTCGAGCTGTGGAGGTTATGGATCTGAGGGCGTTAATCAGAGCGGACTCCAACCTAGGAAGGCTATGTGCGAAAGTCGCCAAAAGGGTAGCAAGCACACTCTACGAAATGGTGGGCGCAGTAAGCTCCAGGAGGACGGACTTCTTGCTACCAGTATACAGGGCCATTGTGTGGCCCCTAGAAGAATATTGCGTCTTTCGTGGGGGGCGAAAAACCCTGAGACAATTACAGCGGCGATTCGCTAGGTGGTTTGGATGTTGCCTGGGCCCAGGCTACAAACCAATATCAGATTCGCGTTGGAAAGATGGAGGCCAAGGGGGGGGGGGCTTATCAGAAGAGTTCAACAATGTTATGGAAGTGGAAGGGTCGGACCGATCTGAGGGGTCTCTGTAGACTTTGGAAGGAAGACAGAGAGTGAGGGCACATGCCTCAGCTGGCAAGAGGCAGTGTGAGAACTGGAATTAGGGGACAATTGCTCTCAGTGAGGTATATTAATGAATGGAATAAACTGGCGAGTAGATAACTGGAGCAACCCCGGTGAAAGCCTTGAGCAACTGACTGCACAAAGCCTGGGAAGAATCGCTTGGTGAGAATAGCGGTAAGAACCCTCTCTGCCACCACTTTGTCCCTCACCTTTTGTCTGTCTTTGATCTTTTTCCCCTATGAGCCGAATGATTAAGCAGAGTTAGTAACCGACGGCTCGATCCAAGAGCCCGAAAGTAGTGAAGCACTGCCTCATGTCAAGTCCAACCAGGCAGGGAACAATGGCAGTGCCTTCAGTGATCCCAGAAAGCCACCGGCACTTGCAGCGAAAGAATTATTTGCACGAACTCCAGCACAACAAAAACTGTTCCAAGGCTGGAGACAGTGGAAGCTAGACTTGAGAGGTTTGAAAAGCCTTGAATGAGGGAATTTCTCAACCTCCATACCTAATGAACGCTAATCATGGAATAAACATCAATGAGAGAGGAAACCGGCTACCCATCGAAGCAGTCAAGTTGCTCGGCCAAGGATACCGAGAAAGCCATTGAGAGACATCACGTGGCAGTGATTGAGGGAATCTCCGAACCGTTATGTCGCCTAGTCTGACTGGGGGGGACACGCGTCGCCGTGCCGCTAACGTGCTAAAAAGGGTGGGCTTACCAGGGCATGTCCTTATTAAAAAGACTTCCGGGCTGGGTCTCTGGTGCCTAAGGCCGGGAGCCTCGTCATACTCCCCCCGGCCAGTGCTGGTTGGATTCGGAAACCCAAGCTATAGGGTTGCTTTACCTGTTGCAACTGACAAGATAATGAAGGCCACGGCAGGGTCGATATGTAGAGCCGGACCACTTGGCAGAGGGCAAACCATATCGGAGGCCACCCGAAAGCTCCACTCGTGGCATCCACACCTGAGCTGGGTCCACCACCTCGGGTGAGCTTCGCCCAGTGTCCACAGCCTGGAACATCAATAACTCGCCGGGAAAGACGAACTCAGATTATAGCAAGCCGGGTGGACCCCAATGCGTCTGATGTTTAACTTTCTCATCCAGCTGTAGCGCAGCAAGAAATCTCACCTGGTGCTAACCCATGAACTCAATATTGAAGCCTATCAGGGGCGCTAAGAGCGAACGCGGCAAAGAACGCCAACGTCAACCGGGCAAGTTGTACTAGTTGTTACGAACGTTTGAGCAATGCGTAGCCAAATTCGCAGTGGATCCCGAAATCAGAAGGCGATTATCCGTGATAATTCTACGATACTAGATTATTAAAATAAACAATGACATAAACAATGTACAAACCTCAATAATACGATGACAAAGACTCAACAACGAGAAACCGAATAGCAGCGTGTGAGCAGACAGCACGTGCGTCACGCAGGTCCTGAACAAGGATGTGCCAAAATAGCGCTCTGGGCGCGAACAAACAACAATTGGTCCAGAAAAAAACCAGTTCGTAAAGACAAGTCAATAGTGTATGGAAATGAGTGATGTTGGGAAAAAACACTGAATCGCGAGGGAAAAAGGGGGATTTTCCACGACCGGCTGTTACACCGCCCACCAAAATCCTCCTGGATCCTTAGCAAAGTCAAAGGTTCGGTATAAAGGTACTGATTCTTCCTACCTGCCTAGGCCCTGCTGTCAGTGCGCGCGTCTAATGCTCGTCGTCGACGTTCTACTACTGGTCTCACCTAATCCATTGGATACATAGACGTGAGGCTAGTCTACATCTTCCACAAGACCAAATGACCGATGGCGGGCGTGAATGGTCACATAGACGTTGTCCTCGTAAGGGGCCGTCCGGTCCTGGATGTACGTGCTTGAGTGTGTGTGTGTGTGTGTGTGCGTGTGTGTGCGTGCCGGGGTTGCAATGAAATCACAGGTATGACTACACATCAAAGGGGGACTTTCTGCAATGTCAACAAATGACCGTGTGGCAAGGAAACGAGTCAAATGTAGCATGTATGTGTGACCTGAGCTCCGCTACTTCCACATATGCAAGGGGCATTCGGTAGCGTCAACAAAAGGCAAACAAAGAACACTGTCACATGTATGATGGGTTTACGGGATGTAGAGTGCGTCGTGCATGCGTGTATGTATCGGGATGTATAATGGAATCGCACTCATCACCACATATCGGAAAGAACCTTCTGTAATGTCAACGAAAGGACCGCGAGCACTGTAAAGTGTTTGCCAGAGGCCGTGTGGTATATATGGTGTTTCTTTATCCACCTCGATTACTGGTGTGAAAAAGGTTTACTAGGCCTCAGGGTTATCAGCTCCTCCGCCTTCGCTCTCGAGTAGGTTAATACTGCGTATGTCACGAATGAGCACTCCGTTAGCTGTCTTCACCTTCACCGTTCTTATCATTTCGTCGGTGCTTTTGATGGTTTCCGTAACTACTCCCAAAGACCAAGTGCTGAAATGTGCTCGTTCGTCGGCTATCATAACCACGTCCCCAACTTTGAATGGTCTTGTTTTGGCCAGCCACTTCTGTCGAGTCTGCAAAGCCGGTAGGTACTCCCGTAGCCATCGCCTCCAGAAGACCTTGGCCAGATAGTTCGCTTGCTTCCACCCGTAGAGGTAGCTCCCACGAAGGTTTACCGGCCCTTGGAAGCCCTCGTTCGACCTTAACGTCAATAAGTCGTTCGGGGTGAGCGCCAGGTGGGTGGGGTCGCCGTTCAATACTGGAACCAGGGGGCGGTTGTTCAGGATTCGCTCCACCTCAGTCATGACGGTGTTCAGCGTCTCGTCGTCGGGCGGCTGCTGCTCCATGATTGACAGCAATATCCGTCTGGCGGACCGGATCATGCGTTCCCATATGCCGCCTCGGTGACTGGCCTGTGGGGGGGTTGAAATGCCATCGTATGCCGTAGGCCACGGCTCGATTCTGCAGTTCGTCCCTGTTTATGTTCTTGTGCCAACTCTGCAATTCCCGTTGAGCGCCCACAAAGTTCGATCCATTATCTGAGTATATATCGGCCGGTACTCCTCTTCGGTTGATAAATCTTTGCAAGGCCCGTAGAAACGAATCGGTCGTCAGCGAATGTGCGACTTCTAGGTGTACCGCACGTGATTTCATGCACGTCATGATACATCCGTATCGCTTTTCTAATCTTTTCCCGCACTTGATCCACAAGGGCCCGAAATAGTCCAACCCGGTGTCACTGAACGGCCACCAACCCGTAGTCACCCTGCATTCTGGTAGTGGGGCCATGAGTTGTTTGCCTGCTGTGGCATTGTGTCTCCTGCATTGCACACACCGTCGGATTACGCGTTTTACAGTCTCTCGTCCTCTCAACAACCAAAGATGCTTTCGGATGACGCTCGTCACGTGACTTTCCCCGGCATGTCCCTCCACGGCGTGGACGTGTTGAATCATAAGCTCTACTACAGGTTGTCTCGCAGGCAGCAGTATAGGATACTTTGTGTCGAAGTTCAGGTGGGCGTTGGTCAGCCTACCATCCACCCGCAGCAGTCCGTTGATGAGTTTGGGGTTTAAACGCTTCAGCTCGCCTCTTGGAGATGGTATTACTTCATTGGTCGGCCCACTTCTTCCGCCCTCTTGAGTTCTCGGGCAAAAGCCTCGCGATGTATCATTAGGAAAATATCGTACTCTGCCGCTTGTAGCTCATCGGGACCTATCGGGCCGACCAGTATCCGACCTGAGGGCCGTAGCCCTTTCATGACTAGTAAATTTCTCTTGAACATGGTTAACCAAACTAGCGAACGAAGCCTCTTCATCCAGGAAGAAAACCTGACCAGTCGCGATAGAATGGATGACGCTTCGACGACGTTGGTTGCTATCACTACGCCTTTGATCTCCAGTTCCAATTCCGTAGGGGGTTTTATTTCGAACACGGGCCAGTCCTGTTTGGGCAATTGCAGGAAGTTTGGCCCTCTCGTCCACGTGTCCAGTTGCCTGGAGTTGGTCGCACCTCGGGAGCACAGGTCGGCTGGATTATCGCCAGACCTGATATGATTCCACTGGTTCGTGGCTGATTCATCGTGGATAATCGTGAGCCGGTTAGCAACGAAAGTACTAAACCGGCTCCGGACGTTGTTAATATAGTAAAGTGCTATAGTTGAATCCGTCCAGAAGCTCACCGACAAAATGTAGAGATCGAAACATCTCTTCACAGCTTGCACCACCCTGACTGCCAACACGGCTGCGCTGAGTTCAAGGCGTGGGATTGAGACCGACTTCAGTGGGGCAACGCGGGCTTTGGCGAACAGGATCCTCGTGGTATATTGTCCATCTCCTGCGCACCATCGTCCGTACACCACAGCTCCATAACCGACTTCAGATGCATCGGAAAAAGCATGTAGTTCTCCAGTCCGTGTCGTATGGCCAGGAGTCAAACATCGTGGGATTCTTATGTCCCCTAATTTCTTCAAGGTGTTCAAAAATTCTTCCCAGTCTAGCCGGTCCCCTCGGTCCAGTGACTGGTCCCAATCAACTTTCTTACGGCACAGCCGCTGCAGCAAGATCTTTCCGGGTAGCAGCCATGGTGAGACGAAACCGAGCGGGTCGAACAAACTTGAGACGGCAGATAGTATGCCACGACGGGTTATTGGCAGCTCGGGAACGTTCAGTTCGAAAACAAAATCGTCCGTTTCCGCGTCCCATTGTATCCCTAAAGTGCGCTCGATAGGAAGTGGAGAGCCGTCCAAATCTCTTACCCTTTCGGCCTTTTCGTGATACGGGATGACCTTCAGCACTTCTGAAGCGTTCGACATCCATTTAGTTAGATGGAAGCCGCCCTCTTCCAGCAATCTCGTCAGACCCCTGAACTGCTCTAGAGCTGATTCCACATCATCCAATGACCCAAGGTAGTCGTCGACGTAGAAGTTCCTGCTGACGCTTTCTACCACCGTCCGATGTACTAGATCACCATGTTTGTTCGCTGATTCTCGGAGGGCGTAGTTGGCACAAAATGGTGACGATATGGCTCCGAAGGGGTGGACGGTCATCCTATAATTCACCACTGCGTTGTCCCGGTCGCTCCCTTCCCACCACAGGAAACGCAAAGCATCTCGTTCTCCTACCGGAATCTTCGCCTGATGGAACATTTCCCTAATGTCAGCAGACAAAGCCACTTTACCCACTCTGAAACGGCACAAAACATCGATCAGTGGTGTGGTCCAGTCAGGCCCCTGTAGTAGCCGATCGTTTAACGACTTGCCCTGGAACTTGGCCGCACAGTCGAAAACCACGCGCAGTTTATTGGGTTTCTTGGGGTTGATAACCGGATGGTGAGGCAGATACCAGATACCCCTTTTGTCGTCGGTGTTAACAGGCACCTTTTCAACGTAACCGAGGGCCTCGTTTCGCTTCATCAAATCCGCGTATCGTTCCCACAGATTCTGGTATCGAATGAAGCGTTCTTTTAGTCGTAGTAATCGTTGGAGAACACAATTTCTGTTGTCAGTCCACGGGTCGACCGGTGTGCGCCATGGGAGGGGAACCTCGAACTGTTTTTTGAGGCCTCTAGTGCCTTGCCGCACCGTTTGTAGAGCGAAGTGATCCTCTTGAGACAACGTCGGTCTTTCGTCTCCAATGTCATGAAACTCCTTTTCATACAGCCGTTGCAGATGATACTCTATGCGGTCCGTTTCGGCGGATAAGTAATTCACGGAACCGCGTACCCCTACTGGACCGTATAACATCCATCCCAGAGCCGTGCGTACGGCATAAGGTGCCTGGCGGTCGCCCACTCTTTGGTCAAGCACCCAATGCGCCTCTGGCACGTCGCATCCGATGAGGAGATCCACTTCATCATCTTCCCAGTCTACAACGGTTATATCCTGCAGGTGGGGCCACCGAGTCAAGATTGCGTTCACCGACCTTGGTGCTCGCATGGGGAGATCCGCTAACGTGAATGCCTCCGTTGGTTCAATTTCCTCGTTAGTGTCTAGAGAGATGAGTTGCAGCCTTAATCTACCGGCAGTCATTACCTGTGTTCCGCCCACCTTGCTCACTGCTAACGACGTCGCACCTTTAGCCAGTTGGTGTTTGTCGGCAAACCGCTCTTTCACTAAAGTGGTGTCGGATCCACTACCAACGAAAGCCAACGCCTTGACTATCCCAGTCGGAGTCACTACTCCCACGGCCACTACGCCTAAACGTACCGGTTTACTGGCAGATTGTGAAGTTGAACAAATCACGCTGGGCTTGGCAATCGCCTCGGATATGGTTATTCTCGCCTGATGCAGCAGCCGATGGTGTCTGCCCGTGCGGCCCTCGTAACCACATCGATTCCTTGTTCTACAGGCTGCTGCCCGGTGCGTGGTGTTGAGACAGATGAAACATGCTCCTGCCATCCTCGCCATTCCCCATCGTTCGTCTATTGTGGCGTTGCCGAACTTGGGGCATTCTGGTAGGCCATGGCTAGTACCACAGGACCTGCAATTTGGTTTCGCCGTAGCATCTCGTGAAACGACGTGTGTATTGGTCCAAAGCTGGTACTTTGGATGTTCCCGTACAGGGGTTTGGACTTGGCTAGTACTGGGCTTGTTTGCTCGGTTGCTGTCCCGGACGAGTCGGCCGAATCTTCTGTCAGCTATCTTCGTTTGCCTGTCTAAGTATTCAGTCAGGTCTTCGAAGTTGGCCTCTCTGTCGCTTCGGCTTATCCGTTCAGCTTCTTCCGCCCACCGACCCTGTAGTTCGGGAGAGAGGTGACGGACTATGCCTTCCAAAGTGTGCATGGCGTCTAGGTCAGCCCTGTAACCTAAATGGTCGAGGGCTATTGAGCAGTTCTGCATCTTAATCACCAGGTCGGCCATGGTGTAGACGTCGCCCTTGGTTCTCTTTGCCTCTACCATCACGCCCTCTATTAGGTTACGGGCTACTTTGAAAGGTTGGCCAAACAAGTCCCTCAGAATCTTCCTTGCCCTTGTGTAGCCTTGTTCTGGGTCGAGCATGGTGCAGCCGTCGATGGCTTCTCTTGCTCGGCCTCGGCAGTCGTGAGTAAGGTAGAGAAGCCTTTGCCCAGGGTCGGTTACCTTGTTTTCAACGAACGTCTCGAACTGTTTGACAAACTTGCAGTATTGCTCAGCTCGCCCGTCGAAAACCGTTAACTCCACTCTAGGCAGATCGATCGATGGTGGTTTGTAGTCGGCGACCGGCGTGGGGTTCCCTACCTTATTGCACTCTAACCTATCGGAAGTGTCGAAGTCACTGGCTTCATGCTCTCGCTGTTTCTGTGTACACTTCTCTGCTTCATGAGGCTGTAGTCTAGCCGAACGTAACTGTTGCTCTAGTTCTAGTATTCTCAGCTTATATAAATCGACATCCTTACGATCAATATTGCTTTCAATAACACATGAGCTAGCACTGACAGGACTAGGCGATCTAGCGTTAACTAAAGAATCATATGTACCCAAAACCTCCCCAGAGACTTGCCGTATTACTTCCTGTCCGGATTCGATTGCTTTTGATCCTTTTCTTGGCATTTTGCGTGATTTTTCCTCGTTCCAAATAGATCTATTGAGTATTGTAACGAACGTTTGAGCAACGCGTAGCCAAATTCACAACGGATCCCGAAATCAGAAGGCGATTATCCGTGATAATTCTACGATACTAGATTAATAAAATAAACAATGACATAAACAATATACAAACCTCAATAATACGATGACAAAGACTCAACAACGAGAAACCGAATAGCAGCGTGTGAGCAGACAGCACGTGCGTCACGCAGGTCCTGAGCAAGGATGTGCCAAAATAGCGCTCTGGGCGCGAACAAACAACAATTGGTCCAGAAAAACAACCAGTTCGTAAATACAAGTCAATAGTGTATGGAAATGAGTGATGTTGGGAAAAAACACTGAATCGCGAGGGAAAAAGGGGGATTTTTCACGACCGGCTGTTACACTAGTGCATGCGAATAAAACCGTTGCCACCGAAGCGACCCGAAATTGTGGCGGCAGCCACGGCCGGGGGACTGACTATGATGCACACCAATGCGTGTAGTGTGTGGAGTAAATGAGGAGAGTTGATGACTGAAGCCGAGGTCACTGATTACATCACAACCACCAAAACGTGGCTCAGTAACGATGTGGCAAACCTTTTTCCCCCTAGCAGTGAAATGCGCCTACGGGGAGTACAGACAAGAAGGAACGGAAAGAGCTGGCTCACTCTTGCTCGTTACGATCATCAACAACCATATAGCAAGAGAGGTGATACCCACGCCGGACGCAGTGGTGGCCCCGTGGGATCTGAGTCCGGGGAATATGAATGCAACTCTGCCGAGCGCCTGCGGGTCTGCATTCTCCTCTCCCAACAATGGTGCACTGCTGCTGGAGCTTCTGACCAGTGTGGTTACCCATTCTGATAGGTTAGTGAAAGTCAGTGATTTTACTTCACCGGAAGTGGAATGAGAAGAATCGTGGGCACCGTGTGGTGGATTTGCCTGAGTTGGTGTGCAGAATCACCCTGGTGCAACACTAGCCAACCGATCCGGTGGAGAACGGGCTGGACACCCAGCCTTCTGGACCCAGCGTTCACTAAACCATCGGAGGAAGTTGACCACCTCGAGGTTACTGCTTCCATGACCAGGAGCGATCACGGGATGATCAAGTTCTATTTCAAAGGGAATCCCCCAGAGGCCTCCCACAAACTAAGGGGGAACTCCGGGAAAGTTGATTATCTTGCTCTGGGAGTGGCTTCGGTGGGTACATTATGGGCGGAATCGCATTAGAGGATAAGCTACCGCGCATAAAAGGAAATTGATGCGGCTCACTGATAACTCTGCCCCAGCGGGGAGGGTAAGAAGGAAAGGCTGACCACCTTGGTGGGTCCACGGGGCTGAAGTAGCTCAGGCGAGCAAGCGAGTTGCTTGCAGACCCTTCTGCAGTGTAGGGAAACATCTTCACTTTCTGCAGTTCCTGAGGGCTCGCGAACATGCCCCAGGAGTACGAAACTCCCGCCAGTTACAATACCAGGAGAGATTGGAAAAATGATAAAAATTGCTGCAGGGCCTAGTGCGACTATGTACAGTCCAAGGCTCAGTCACAAATGGCAGTGGAAAACCTTATGGATGGGAAGGGTGGGTACTCAAGCAAAGCCGGAGAAAAAAACAAAATACCTGAAAAGCTTTCCGAGCGAGTACTCACCGCGGATACCGGAAGCCATCAGCTATTACTAGAACCCCATCGCTTTCTTGAAATGGACGAAGTCGTTATAGAATCTAGGGAGGTAAGCGGGAAATTGCATCCAACCACAGTCCCGTTAGCCTGCCCCTTGCTGCAATAAAAGTACTTGAGGCAATCTTCAGGGCTAGGGTCTCAAGGCACTTTGAACACCATAGGATACTCACGGCAAAGCAGCACGGACCTATAAAGATGAAGCCATGTCTAAGGGACATATCGTTTCTGGACGACGTGGTCGGCAGACTGGGCGAAGGTGGGCGAGTTTAGGAGTGTTACTTGGATCTCCAGAAGGCCTTCGACTAGGTAGACTATGAGCTTTTGGTCCGCAAATGGCCGGGCATGGTGTTTGCGCTAAGGGGGCTGAACTGGATCAGAGACTGGCTCACTGGTAGGACTTTCCACGTTCGGCTTGAGAAAGCAGCCTCCAGCGCTGTAAGGGCCGGTAGTGGGGCGCCGCAGGGGTCGGTGCCAGGGTGCCTCCTTTCCTGGGTCCGTATACATGACCTGGTTTTCTGTCCGCGGGTGGTTCCAAGGTTGTGGGGGGACCGCCCTCTAAGTGGGCACAGGAAGACCCAACCAGAATACAAGAATGGACCAAACCATGGATGTTTTTCCTAAGAGGGAGAAAATACAGACAGCTGCCCCAGGGAGAGGAAGCAGAAGAAACTCAGCTTTTCGAGGAAGGGTCGTCTGGGGTAACCGGGACCACTGACATCATAGAAGACGTTGGCTCCCAGCTGCATGAAACTTTCAAGCCCACCCGACAGTCCATCGCGGCAGCTGCAAGCCGTAATGGGTCAGTAGTTCAACTCCATCGAACTGTCGGGTCTCGGGACGCCAAAATAATACCGCTACCTTACAAACTGCATATAAGCCCCCACCTGGCCCGAGCACTGAAACTAGCCAGGGACAAACAGCCGTTGGAAACCGCTCAAGGACGATTGTATAAGGTATTCTCTGGGCTGCAGGGTGAGGCATGCAGAGAAAGTCTCAAAGCTTTGGGCGTTCCCTCTTTAAGCAAGGGGCCCCCATGGGGTATCTGGCAGAGAACGTAAAAAGACCCCATGGATTATCTGAAACCGGCGGGCCTTTTTATTTTTAAATAACGCAAACCGATGAAACTTAAAGTCGCCGGAAGCCATCCGGCACATTTTTTCTCTCACGGCGCAGCAAACCCTCGGACCGAACTACCACCCTGCGTGGTAGCAGGATGGCTGCTGGGGTAAGGTTTTCCCGGGCTACGACAAACGGAGTGTGCATGCCCTCAGGTCACACCTCTTCTTTTTACCCTTTTCTTCCTTTCTAAGACACAACACATGTGTTTCCCCATCATACGACAAAATACAGCCTAGTACGTTATTGTTTATTCATGCCGTTGGGCTTGTTTGGCGCTCCCTGAGGTAGGCGTGGCAGCCAGCCAAGAGAACACGCACCGGCAATCAAGGGAAAGGGAAAGATGACCTGAATTAGGAGTAATTCTTTTGTAGCCAAGATCGCTAATGAATGGAATAGGCTGCCAGAGAAAGTGATGAGAGCTAACACAGTGGCTGAGTTCGAAAGAAGACGAGAAAGGGTGTGGATGACTGTATTTGGAGGAACAGGACCAGAAGTATGCGCTACTACTTTGTTAGACAACTAGCTAGCTCCTTATACCTTAGTCCTCGTATAACCCCTATCTAGTAACAACTACCCCCTACTTTATTATCCATATCAACCGGGGGACTGACCGTGAAGTCTGTGTGCGACCAGCGGCTGCGACCCGAAAAGTTGTTGAAGAGAAAGGAGAGTTGAAGTCTAACCTGGACCTTCCCCCGGTAAAGCCCAGTATTAGAGGAGGCTCGTGTTTTCCGATTTGTCGAAGCACTGGGGGACCCAAGGAGCTCTCGGGTGCAAGAACGTAGGCATTCAAGCTCCTGGCTTTCAAGCCCTGGAACGGAATAAGTTGAAAACCGCAAGTCCCGTGACTTGATCTGATCTGACAGTTCCCGGACAAGCCTACAAAGAAGAGACCAATCTTCATAAATTCGAGGCATCTGGAGACGGAACAGCCCTTTGGTTAGGGAGAATGGATTATCTGGCAGACTGTCTTAAAGTCCTGGTAGCTGAAGGGAACTGTGCAACCTGACCTAGCCTGACCTAAAGCTTTAACGGAAAAAAGCGCACACCCTTTTCGAACATCAGCTCGACGTGGTGCTGCAAGTCAATCTTTGTGGTAGCGAGTGCTCGGGGACGGAAACGGAAAGGTAGCTGACGTCGGCAGAAATGCACCCTAGTCTCCGAAATCCAGCTATAGACTAACGGGCAACAGAAGATCTGTACCGTTCAACCAGTGACGCCACTTGGCCGTTCATACCTACGGAACACTGAGATCTGGCTCTGGTCGAAGGATCTGTGGTAATCAGTGATGAAAACAGTGGCTGGTGAGTCTCTCGCAATCCTTGTTGATACTCCTCACCATTTCAATTGCTATACTGGCGGTGCATTCTTTACTAGGCCCTTCACAATAGGCCATCAACAAAATTACCGAAAGTTCCTATCGTTTACCGTCTACTGTTCTTCACTTGCAGTTGAAATGAGCCAGGGACCAAAACTTATGAACACTGGTGCAGTTAAGCAGAACCAAGCTAATTCTACTTGTGGGAATACCAAATGGTCTTATGTGGTAGAGGAAGGAATGGGGTGTGATATCAGCCATAACTGGTATCTCCGGAAATGTAGTTAATGGCCCCCAAGGTGTCCAGTTTATGTGATGAACACAAATGTCCTAAAAGCATCTGTTGTAACTGCCTTGAAACCTACAAAGATAAACGCCCAGCAGTCAAAGCGTTGGGCAGGTTCGCGGTCACGAACTGCCCCGGTCACTGAATGACTCCCAAAACCCAGTTCCCTGTCAAACAACTACGGTGATAAGAAAATGCCCAAAGACCTCGGGGGGATGTCCCATTGGCGTTAAAACAGTTGCTAAGCAAGAGGCAGACTTGGGAGCTCTTAGGGACAAGTTGAACACAGTCACACTCAGCTTTGGCAGGTTACCGGAGAACACGGAAATACCTTCGAGTAGGAGCCGCAAAGTAGTGGCAAAAGGCAACAATGAGCCTGCCTGTCAAGCAGCCAGACAGAGGGATAGAGATTTTCAACTCCTCGTCAAAACTACAAGGAAAGCAGTATTTCCAGAGCAAACTGTGCTGAAGAAAATCTTCAGGCTGGTTAAGTGGAACCACATCGGCGATGATCAGGGACCTCCCAGGCAGATGCCCATCGAGTTTGCAAGCCCCAGGGAGAGGGACGCATCCTTAGCATCAGTGGGACGGGTTACGATTGCCACCCACGGAACTTTTGTATTGGAATTAGATGATTCGGCCAGTTGGCAAGTGTCCACTGGTTGGAACAAATCCAACCCTGGGAAAGGCCTTCAGGTTAGTAATAGCACCGAACAATGGAGAACCCTTCACCAGATCGGCGTGGTACCCCTTTTCCCAATGAAGGCTTCAGGAAGCCAACAGAGCCCTTCAATTCTAACCAGGGGAGACGGGCCGAGAATAAAACAGAGTCCTGCCCTTCGTCGCCAAAAACGAGGCCACCACTCGGAATCAAGTTCCAAATGCCATCTCTACCAACTCAAAAACAGCGCACGAAGGCTGGCCAGCCATGGCCTACTCCCATTCTTGCAGGGTTGGATATAAGGGGCACGAACTGGCAGTAGAGGTTGCCGACGCTGACTGCACACCTATCACTGAAACCTGGCTAAAAGCGGGGAATGAAATTAGTCTCCTCTTCGCTTACGGCCATTGCATATATCGAGCTGGTAAGGTGGACGGAAGGGAAGGTGGGGGTGCTCTGATAGTGGCCTTAGAAACAATAAAGCAGACGTTTGGGGAATTTAACACATCACCAGATATACAGGCCGTCTTCTTTGACTTGAAGGTACACCAAGCTTAAAGGCCTCTTGCGTGTAAATACCGAGGCCCCCAGCCACATTACTGGGGGATCTAGCCTTGCTGAGCTACCTCCACCTCGCCGTAGCCGGAGCAAACGAACTTGTTATCCTTGGTGACTTCAGTGCCCCAGAGATAGACTGGGTGAACCTGTGGGAAGCGGGTGACAGCCTCCTTGTCATGCTGCTAGACATTGTACTGCAGGAGGCTCTTGTCCAGCACTTCTTGCAAACAACCGAATGGAGAGAAGGACGGAATCCCGGGATACTGGACTTGATTTTCACCAGACAGACCGGTGAGACTGATAGCCTACAGGTATCAGCACCCTTATGAACAAGTGACCGCGGAGTGATCCACTGCGACTACTCGGACATGAAGGACGGGGTACCTGTAACGTACATGCATGCAAATCCTCCCTAGCCGCTTTCATATACCCGTATCGTTGAGGCTATGCTCCTTATTTTATTGACCCTGGAACAAGTACAACATGCATCAATCACTACACTTCAACATTTGTTTATATTTTGCTCACTTGAAGTGGCATAATTTTGATTCGAACTTGGACTGCCGTGACGGTGGTATCTGACATTGGCATTTGTTGAACTCTGGTCCTCGTTGTTAGACATTGTGGCCGTACAGTCGAGGTTTGTACATATTTATATGCGTACAACTTGATAATTTAGCACCCTAGAAACTACGAATCAATCTTGTTTTGGTTTTGTGATTTGTTTTGAATTGGCTACGCGTTGCTCACAGTCGGAATAACCGTTACTGTCAGTGTGTCGTGAATGCTCCCGTACATGAAAGCTTCTTTACCCACCTCAAAGTCGGCTGCGGAATAGTCTGCTGGGCCTCCGTGTTATCAGCTTCTCCGCCTTCACTCTCAAGGAGGCTGATGCTGCCTATGTCACGAATTAGCGCTCCGTCTGTTGTCTTCAGCTTCACCGTTCTTATCATTCCGTCAGTGCCTACGGTCGTTTCCACAACCACTCCCAAGGACCAGGTGCTGAATTGTACGCGTTTGTCTGCGATCATCACCACATCCCAAACCTTGAATGGTCTGGTTTTGACCAGCCACTTCTGTTGAGTCTGCCGAGCCGGTAGGCAATCCCGCAGCCAGCGCCTCCAGAAAACCTTGGCAAGATAATTCGCCCGCTTCCATCCGTGGAGGTAGCTCCCGCGGAGGTTTACCGGCCCTTGGAAACCCTCGTTCGACCTTAAAGTCAATAAGTTGTTCGGGGTGGGCGCTAGGTGGGTGGGGTCACCGTTCATTACTGGAACCAGGGGGCGGTTGTTCAGAATTCTCTCTACCTCAGCCATGACGGTGTTCAGCGTCTCGTCGTCGGGCGGCTGTTGCTAAATGATCAACAGCAATATCCGTCTGGCGGACCGGATCATGCGTTCCCATACGCCGCCTCGGTGACTGGCCTGCAGGTGATTGAAATGCCATCGTATGCAGTAGGTCACGGTTCGATCCCGCTGTTAGTCCCTGTTTGTGTTATTGTGCCAACGCTGAAACTGCCGGTGAGTGACCACAAAGTTCTACCGGTTGTCAGAGCTTATATCCGCCGGAACGCCTCTTCGGTTGATAAATCTTTGCAAGGCCAGTAGGAAGGAGTCGGTCATCACCCAATGAGCAACCTCTAGGTGTTCCGCGCGTGACTTCATGCACGTCATGATACACCCAGATCATTTTTCCTACCTCTTCTTGCACTTGATCCACAAGGGCTCGAAATAGTCTAACCCGGTGTTGCTGAACGGCCACCAGCTCGCAGTCATCCTGCATTCTGGTAGCGGGGCCATGAGTTGTTTGCCCGCCGTGGCACTGCGTCTCCTACATGTACACAACGTCGGATTACGCGTTTTACAGTCTCTCGTCCTCTCAACAACCAAAGACGCTTTCGGATGACGCTCGTCACGTGACTTTCCCCGGCATGTCCCTCCACGGCGTGGACGTGTTGGTTCATCAGCTCTACTACAGGTTATCTCGCAGGCAGCAGTATAGGGTGCTTTGTGTCAAAGCTCAGGTGGGCGTTGGCCAGCATACCATACACTCGCAGTAGTCCATCAATGAGTTTGGGGTTTCAACGCTTCAATTCGCCTCTTGGAGATGATATTTCTTTGTTGATTGGTCCCACTTCTTCCGCCCTCTCGAGTTCTCGGGAGAAAGCCTCTCGTTGTATCATCCTGAAAATATCGTATTCAGCGGCCCGTAGTTCGTCGGGGCTTTTAAGACCCACTTCAGTCCGGCCTGAGGGGCGTGTCCCTTCAACGGCTAGTAAGTTTCTCGTGAACCTGGCCAATCAAACTAATGCACGTAGTGTCTTCATCCAGAAAGAAAATCTGACCAATCGCGATAAAATGGATGTCTCTTCGACGACGTCGGCGGTTAGCTCTACGGCTTTGATCTCCAGCTCTAATTCCAGAGGGGGTTTTGAGTTGTACAGGGGCCAGTTCTGTTTAGGTATTCGCAGGAATTTTGGCCCTCTCGTCCACAGGTCGAGTTGCCGGAAGTTGGTCGCACCTCGGGAGCACAGATCGGCTGGGTTATCACCAGACCTGATATGCTTCCACTGGTTCATGGCTGATTCGTCATTGATAATCGTGAGTCGGTCAGCGACGAAGGTACTGAACCGGCTCCGGATGTTGTTAACGTAGTACAATACTATCATCGAGTCCGTCCAAAAAATAGCCGACCAAATGTAGAAGACTAAACATCGTTTTGCCTCTTGACTGCTAACACGTCTGCGCCGAGTTCAAGGCGCGGGGTCAAAACTGACTTCAGTGGAGCCACGCGAGCTTTGGCGAATAGGATCCTCGTGGTATATTTTCCATCTCCCATGCATCATCGTCAGTAGACCACAGCTCCGTACCAGACTTCGGATGCATCGGAAAAAAGCATGTAGCTCCCATATCCGTGTTGCACGACCAGAGGCCAAACATCGTGGAATCCGTATGTCCCCTAGTTTCTTCAAGGTGTTCAGAAATTCTTCCCAGTCCAGCCGGTCCCCTCGGTCCAGTGGCTGCTCTTAATCGACTTTCTTACGGCACAGCGGCTGCAGCAAGATCTTTCCGGGTATCAGACAGAATGAGAAGAAGCCGAGCGGGTTGAACAGACTAGAGACAGCGGATGGTATGCCACGACGTGTTACAGGCAGCCCGAGAAAGTATAGCTCAAAAATAGTCGTCCGTTTCCGCATCCCATCTTATTCCCAAAGTGAGTTCGGTAGGGAGTGGAAAGGCGTCCAAATCTTTAACCCTTTCGGCCGTCTTGTGGTAGGGAATGACCTAAAGCACTTCTCAAGCGTTCGACATCCATTTCGTTATATGGAAGCCGCTTTCTTCTAGCTATCTTGTCAGGCCCCTGAGCTGTGCCAGGGCTGAGTCTAAGTCATCGAAAGACCCAAGATAGTCGTCAACGTAGGCGCTTCTGCTGAAGCTACCTACCACCGACCGGTGGACCAAATCTCCGCGTTTGTTCGCTGAATCTCGGAGGGCGTAGTTCGCACACAACGGTGAGGATATGATTCCGAAGGGGTGGATGGTATAACGGTTATTCCGACTGTGAGCAACGCGTAGCCAATTCAAAACGAATCACAAAACCAAAACAAGATTGATTCGTAGTTTCTAGGGTGCTAAATTATCAAGTTGTACGCATATAAATATGTACAAACCTCGACTGTACGGCCACAATGTCTAACAACGAGGACCAGAGTTCAACAAATGCCAATGTCAGATACCACCGTCACGGCAGTCCAAGTTCGAATCAAAATTATGCCACTTCAAGTGAGCAAAATATAAACAAATGTTGAAGTGTAGTGATTGATGCATGTTGTACTTGTTCCAGGGTCAATAAAATAAGGAGCATAGCCTCAACGATACGGGTATATGAAAGCGGCTAGGGAGGATTTGCACGCATGTACGTTACACCGCGCACCAAATCCTCCCATGAAACCGTCAATATCCTAGGAGTAGATGGGAGTACCGATTCGCGGTTACACACCTAGGCTCTAAGTCAGTGCATATGCGGGTCACCATGGTCTTCGTCTATCGTCGGCCAGTCGCAGACATGCTTCTAGCTTGATCTGTAGCGTCGACCTCACCCTCGCCATTGTCGCCTTCAGGCAGACATATCTCACGGATATCTCTCAATACGTCTCCTTTGTTCGTTCTCACCACCACCGCGCGCACGAGGCCATCGATTTCTGTACAGCAGTCTTTGATCACTCCAACCGGCCAGTCGTCTTTGTGTACGTGGCTCTCCACGAGGATAACCACATCGCCACGCCTGAACAACTTTTGTTTGGAGATCCACCTTTGCTGAAGCTGCAATGTCGTCAAGTAATCCCTCCTCCATCGTTTCCAGATAGCCTGTGCCAGCTGATTCGCTTGTTTCCATCCAACGATGTACTTTCCACGCAGGGTTTTCGGTGCGGTTGCTCTTGCTTCTGACCGAAGTATTACCAGCTCTTTGGGGGTGAGTGCCGGTTCGCCTTCCGGGTCTGGGGCGATCGGCACCAGGAATCTGTTGTTCAGTATGCGTTCTACTTCTGTTAGTACAGTTGTCAGCGTCTCGTCACCGAGGGTTTGTTGTGAGGTCATGGCTGTGAGTATTCTCCTAGTTGATGATATCAGCCCTTCCCAAACGCCACCACGATGACTGACATAAGGTGGGTTGAAGTGCCATTCTATCCCCTTTGCTACGGTCTTGTTTTGTATTTTGGCTTGCCCAGGCGGTTCCATAATTTCTCTTACTCCTTATGAGCCCCAAAGAGGTTCGAGCCATTGTCTGAGTATACGTTCTTGGAGAGGCCCCGCCTCGCGACGAACCTTTGAAAGGCCATTAGAAATTAATCGGTAATTATAATATGCACTACTTCAAGATGGATTGTGCTGGATTGTAAACTTGTTATCAGGCAGCCATACCTCTTTCGCGTGCTCATTTGCTGTCGTACAAGCAAAGGGGCAGAGCTGTCCACGCCAATTTCCACGAACGGGCACTATCCCGGTTGAACTCCCACGGCTGGAAGGGGGCCGTCATTTTTGGCCTGCTATCGCACTCCGGCGGGGACAAGTGGTGCAGTTGCCTATGACTCGCTTGACTGTCGCTGGTCCCTTTGTCACCCAAAATCGTCGGCGTATATTGTTCAATAAGTGATTCAAACCTGCGTGTCCCTCTTCTCGATGTACATGGTCTATCAGGCATCTCGTTATGTAGTGGTCAACAGGGATTATTATGGGGTGTTTCGTTTCGTACTCTAGATTTGAATTCGTCAGCCACCCTCCAACTCTCAGTGGTCTGTTGGTTCGCATAGGGTTTAGTCTTCGTATACTGCTGTGCAACTGCCCGCTTCCTTTGGTGTTATCGTCTATCCTGGCTAGCTCGCGGGCCTCGAACCGGAAAGCCTTTAGTTGTAGTAGGCGTAGAAAGTCGAGTTTGGCTTGATTCAGCTCGCCCGGTAGTATCGTCCCCATATTTAATATGTTTTGTGGTCGTGCGCCTTTCATAATCATTAAGAGTACTTTGTATCGTGTCCACCAGACCACGGCTCTTAACATTTTTGTCCAGTTGGGAAACTGACGCAGTTTTTCTGTTAAGCTTACGCCTTCCGTGAAGTTTGTAGCCAGTATCAGCCTTTTGGTCTCGATATGGCCATCGTCAGCCTTAGGTATTAGTAGCGTTGGTCACATCTCTTTAGCTACAGTTAGGAAGTCCAGTCCCATTGTCCACATCCGCAACCTCTCTAGTGCTTTCAGACCCCTTGAGCAGAAGTCGGCCTGGTCACTGGCGGATTGTACATAGTGCCATTGATCGGTTTTAGTCGACTCGTGGAGTGTAATGAGTCTGTTGTTTGTGCGACTTAGTACCGTGGCTGAGTCCGTCCAAAAGTTTGGTTCCCAGTTTATCCGGTCGAAGCATCCCCTAACAAGCGTCGCGACTTTCACGGCCAGTACTGCTGCCGTCAGTCCCAGCCTTGGAATCGACACCATTTTCAGTGGAGCCACTCTCGCCTTTGCGAATAATATCTGCCTGTGCCGCCCACCATTTGCGTCCACCCAGCAGCCGTAGGCAACTATCCCGAAGCCTATTTCTGATGCATCGGAGAATAGATGGAGTAGGGCGTCGTTTGTGCACCTGATTCCTGTTAAGCATCTTTGTATTTTGATCTCACCAAGTTGCTTCAGGCTGTGCAGCCAGTCGCGCCATCGTTTATCGTCTTCATCCTGGAAAGGTTCGTCCCAACCCGACCCTCATTGGCACAGCGATTGCAGCAGGCACTTTCTCGGTAACAATCATGGCAAGACGAAACCTAGGGGATCATAGAGGCTTGGGACTGGCGATAGGATTCTTCTCCGTGTGACTGGTCGTTTGGGTAGGTCCAGAGTAAAAATGAATTCGTCACCTCTGGGTTTCCACTGAAGACCAAGCATGCGCTCCGTTTTTGGAGAAGATCCCAAAAGCTCTCTCGTACACTCCGTTTTCTCGAACTTCGAGATAACATTGAGCACCTCTTGGCTGTTTGAAGTCCATTTAGTGAGGTTGAATCCCCCGGCCTTTAGAGTGGCGATCATTTCGGTCATATATAGAGTAGCAGTATTTGGGTCATCAAAGGAACACAGAAAATCGTCCACATAGAAGTGGTCCGTTGCTCTTCCTATCAAATTGCTGGCGCCGCCGATACGCTTGAGGGTTTCCCGGAGGGCAAAATTAGCACAGAAGGGAGATGATACCGTCCCAAAGGGGTGCACGGTCAGCCTGTACTCGTCCGGTGTACGATTGGCGTCGTTTTCGGGCCACCAGAGAAGACGGAAGGCGTTCCTATCTTCAACGGGCAGAAACGGCCACTTTTCTTAGCCGAAAACGACATAAAACCTGGACTAGTGGTGTTGTTCAGTCTGGGCCCTAAAGTATATGGTTGTTGAGTGACACACCCTGACATTTCGCGGCACAGTCGAAAACCACTCTGACCTTCCCCGGTTTCTTTGGGTTCACAACCGGGTGATGAGGTAAGTTCCACCTCAAATTTGGGCTCATTACAGCTGTATCCACTCTTTCTATATGGCCCAAGTCTACGTTATGTTGCATGGCTCGCGTGTATTCTATCCTTAATTGTTGTTCTCGAATAAGCCTCGTTTTGAGGAACCATGATCTCTTCAGAGCCATTCCTCGGATGTATGGCATAGGTTTCATGTTGGGTCTCCACGGGACAGGAACCTCGAAACGATCTTTTACATACTTGACGTTCTCGGCTACCATTTTCAAAGCCGACTTATCTTCTCGTGATGGGGCATCTCTATCAATGGCCAGGTCGGGGAATTCGGTGTTATGCAGTGGTTGGAATGCCTGTTCAATGTTCGCCGTTTCCACCGAAGTGCAGTTGACTAGGATTTATTTGCCGCGTCTTCCATCTTCACCACCATATAAAGTCCAGCCAAATATAGTGCGTACTGCATAGGGTGCTTTGCGGCTTCCTATTCTTTGATCCAGGACCCAATGCACTTCCGGTACATCACGACCGATCAGCAGATCAACTTCTTTATTCTGCCAATCCTCGATCGTAACCCCTCAGAGATGCGGCCACTGAGTCAGAATCGATTGCACTGACTGAGGTGCTCTCATCGGCAGGTCATCTATGGCGAATGCTCCCAGGGTTTCTATTCTATCGTTGATGTCCAAGAAAACGAATTGTGAGTGGAGTTTGGTCGACTGGATGACCTGAGTGCCACTCCCTGTGCTCACTGCTAATGAAGATTGATCCCCTCTGATCCCATATCTCTCTGCAAACCCTTTCCTTGCTAGCGTGGTATCCGGGTCACTATCTACAAAGGCCAACCCTCCTATAACCCGAACTTGGGTTTCTAAGCCGACTGCCATTACTGCCGGGCCAAAGGGCTTGTTAGTGGAGCGAGACACTGAACAGACTACACTTGGCTTCGGGGTTTCTTTGGCATTCAATTTCTGGCATCTGTGTAAAAGGTGTAGAAGCCGGTCGTGGAAAATCCCCCTTTTTCCCTCGCGATTCAGTGTTTTTTCCCAACATCACTCATTTCCATACACTATTGACTTGTCTTTACGAACTGGTTGTTTTTCTGGACCAATTGTTGTTTGTTCGCGCCCAGAGCGCTATTTTGGCACATCCTTGCTCAGGACCTGCGAGACGCACGTGCTGTCTGCTCACACGCTGCTATTCGGTTTCTCGTTGTTGAGTCTTTGTCATCGTATTATTGAGGTTTGTATATTGTTTATGTCATTGTTTATTTTATTAATCTAGTATCGTAGAATTATCACGGATAATCGCCTTCTGATTTCGGGATCCGTTGTGAATTTGGCTACGCGTTGCTCAAACGTTCGTTACAATACTCAATAGATCTATTTGGAACGAGGAAAAATCACGCAAAATGCCAAGAAAAGGATCAAAAGCAGTCGAATCCGGACAGGAAGTAATACGGCAAGTCTCTGGGGAGGTTTTGGGTACATATGATTCTTTAGTTAACGCTAGATCGCCTAGTCCTGTCAGTGCTAGCTCATGTGTTATTGAAAGCAATATTGATCGTAAGGATGTCGATTTATATAAGCTGAGAATACTAGAACTAGAGCAACAGTTACGTTCGGCTAGACTACAGCCTCATGAAGCAGAGAAGTGTACACAGAAACAGCGAGAGCATGAAGCCAGTGACTTCGACACTTCCGATAGGTTAGAGTGCAATAAGGTAGGGAACCCCACGCCGGTCGCCGACTACAAACCACCATCGATCGATCTGCCTAGAGTGGAGTTAACGGTTTTCGACGGGCGAGCTGAGCAATACTGCAAGTTTGTCAAACAGTTCGAGACGTTCGTTGAAAACAAGGTAACCGACCCTGGGCAAAGGCTTCTCTACCTTACTCACGACTGCCGAGGCCGAGCAAGAGAAGCCATCGACGGCTGCACCATGCTCGACCCAGAACAAGGCTACACAAGGGCAAGGAAGATTCTGAGGGACTTGTTTGGCCAACCTTTCAAAGTAGCCCGTAACCTAATAGAGGGCGTGATGGTAGAGGCAAAGAGAACCAAGGGCGACGTCTACACCATGGCCGACCTGGTGATTAAGATGCAGAACTGCTCAATAGCCCTCGACCATTTAGGTTACAGGGCTGACCTAGACGCCATGCACACTTTGGAAGGCATTGTCCGTCACCTCTCTCCCGAACTACAGGGTCGGTGGGCGGAAGAAGCTGAACGGATAAGCCGAGGCGACAGAGAAGCCAACTTCGAAGACCTGACTGAATACTTAGACAGGCAAACGAAGATAGCTGACAGAAGATTCGGCCGACTCGTCCGGGACAGCAACCGAGCAAACAAGCCCAGTACTAGCCAAGTCCAAACCCCTGTACGGGAACATCCAAAGTGCCAGCTTTGGACCAATACACACGTCATTTCACGAGATGCTACGGCGAAACCAAATTGCAGATCCTGTGGTACTAGCCATGGCCTACCAGAATGCCCCAAGTTCGGCAACGCCACAATAGACGAACGATGGGGAATGGCGAGGATGGCAGGAGCATGTTTCATCTGTCTCAACACCACGCACCGGGCAGCAGCCTGTAGGACAAGGAATCGATGTAGTTACGAGGGCCGCACGGGCAGACACCATCGGCTGCTGCATCAGGCGAGAATAACCATATCCGAGGCGATTGCCAAGCCCAGCGTGATTTGTTCAACTTCACAATCTGCCAGTAAACCGGTACGTTTAGGCGTAGTGGCCGTGGGAGTAGTGACTCCGACTGGGATAGTCAAGGCGTTGGCTTTCGTTGGTAGTGGATCCGACACCACTTTAGTGAAAGAGCGGTTTGCCGACAAACACCAACTGGCTAAAGGTGCGACGTCGTTAGCAGTGAGCACGGTGGGCGGAACACAGGTAATGACTGCCGGTAGATTAAGGCTGCAACTCATCTCTCTAGACACTAACGAGGAAATTGAACCAACGGAGGCATTCACGTTAGCGGATCTCCCCATGCGAGCACCAAGGTCGGTGAACGCAATCTTGACTCGGTGGCCCCACCTGCAGGATATAACCGTTGTAGACTGGGAAGATGATGAAGTGGATCTCCTCATCGGATGCGACGTGCCAGAGGCGCATTGGGTGCTTGACCAAAGAGTGGGCGACCGCCAGGCACCTTATGCCGTACGCACGGTGTAACGAACGAATACTGAAAATCCTTCTAAATGTTCAACGTGCTTTGTGAATTTGACTATATTTAACATTATCTTGGAAAGCTCGCTCATACACCACACATTTTCACGTTTGTTTATCCATGTGAGACATTTGAATTTGGCCTTGAACCGTTTCTGACTGTCGTGCTTGAGCCACGGGGCTTTGGACCTTTGGGTTTTACTGTGAAGTCTATTTGGCCGCATACTTGAGGTTCGTATATATTTGTATCCTTTGTGCATTTCAATTTAGTACCGTAGAAACTACGAATCAATCTTGTTCTGGTTTTGGGATTCGTTTGAATTGGCTACGCGTTGCTCGATTTGCGAGATTCGACTTACAGTACTCAAGTGGAACCTGGACAAGAAAACTCATTGGAAATGCCCAGACGAGGAAGCAAGGACATTTTGAGACAACAGGAAATAACTCGGCAAGTTTCTGGGGATGGTTCGGGTGTTATTGATTCTCTAGATAATACTAAGTTTACTAGCTCTGTCAGTGCCAGGTCATATATTTCTAACCGCGATGCGTTTGACGATATTAGTACTTATAGAATGAGAGTAATAGAATTAGAAAACGAGCTGCGGTTAGCCAGAAAGGAAGCAGAGCCCCTTACACAAGGAACTGGTCTCAGAGAGCCAGCAAAGAGTCCACGTAGTTCACAATGTCAACATCGAAAAGGCACTGTGATCGACGAATATAAACCCTTGAGACAGCCTGAAACTACCGAGGTTTTGGCTCTTGACCTGCCGAGAGTGGAGCTGTCCCACTTCGACGGGCACCCCGAGCAATACTGTATATTCATGAAACAGTTCGAAAATTTTGTTGAGTGCAAAGTTGCAGATCCTGGTCAAAGGTTTTTGTATTTATTACATTACTGTCGTGGGAGAGCCAAAAGTGCTATCGAAGGCTGCGCGATGCTTGATCCACCGATGGGGTACATCAGGGCGCGCAGAATCCTGAAAGATTTGTTTGGACAACCATTCAAGGTGGCAAGAAGCCTAATTGATAGTGTTTTATTGGAGGCGAAAAGGACTGAGGGCAAGGCTGAATCACTGTCGAGTTTGGTGATAAAAATGCAGAATTGCAGTATAGCACTGGAGCACTTAGGATACCAGTCTGATCTGAATGCATTGCACACACAGGAATGCATTGTCCGATGTCTATCTATTGATTTACAGAGCCGATGGGCAGAGGAAGCTGAAAAAATAAATATGCTTGAGCGGGAATCTACGTTCAACGATTTGACGGAGTTCATAGGTCGTCAATCCCGTATCGCCAACAGCTGATTTGGACAAATCGTACGCGAAAGTTGCAGACTGGCGCGAAGGGAACCAACATCTCGAATTGTGGAGAAGGACTGTAACCAAACCCAGTCTTTGGCTAACATGCACATGATACGTCAAGAACCCGAGAGGTCAGCTGAATGCAAGCTATGCAACTCCCTGCATCGGTTACCAGATTGTCCGACCTTTCATGGGATGAGTGTACCCGATCGATGGTGCGCGGTAAAAAGGATTGGCTCATGCTTTATGTGTTTGAACAACTCTCGTCGAGCCTCTGAATGCAGCTTAAGAGTGAAATGCAACCAAGACGGATGCTTGGGTAATCATCACTCGTTACTGCATGGCCTTCTCAACAATAGACCTATTCAGCCAGATGAACCCAAAATTGTCTGTTCAACGGGACATGATGATTTCAAACCGGCGAGATTAGGCATCGTACCTGTCGGTATCGTGACACCTAAAGGACTGAGGAGGGTCAATGCATTTTTGGACACGAGGTCGGATACCTCGCTGATTACTCGCGAGCTTGTAGAAAGCTGTGAACTAGTAGGCGAGCCTACCTCGCTCACTATCAGCACGATTGCAGGGGGTCATGTTAGCAATTCTAAGAGGCTGACCCTGCAGTTAACGTCTTTATCTGATGAGGGGACCGTAGAAATTCCGGAAGCTTTTGCAATAGACAGCTTGCCAATGAGACCAGTCGACTCTGTTAGATCGATCGCCAAGAGATGGTCTCATCTCAGGGACATAGAGTTTGAAGAAGTTTCTAGCCCCCACGTCGACATACTAATTGGATGCAATGTACCAGAGGCTCACTGGGTGCTTGAACAGAGCATAAGCAATCGAAAAGAACCATTCGCTACGCGAACGATACTAGGCTGGACACTTCTCGGACCCCTGACGAGCGAACTTCAACAATCGGCATCAATAAATTGCTCAAATGTTGCTGAGAGAAGTGCCTCTGTAGAACACGATCAGCCTTTCGATATTGAATCCAACGGTCCATCTCAGGAAAGCGAAGTTCACTCGAAGGATCAGTCGGCGCTTTCGATGGCGAATTCAAAGACGGGACTTCACAGTGGGCAACATGAAGTTGCTATACCCGAGAGACCACCGTCAAGTCACTTATTGAGAAAAGGAGAAGTTGCCCGGAGGCTTTTGAAATATCTCAAAAAAGGACACCAGCAGGTCACCCAAAGCAGCTTGAAATTTGCCGACCCAGTGACAGTGTACGGTACCTGGGTGGAACTGCATGGCCGGCGGCGAAACAAAGTACCCTTTGCCAAAACAAAAATTGCTGAGCTGAAGTCAGTATCCCTAAACGAGCTCAAAACGACTGCACTGGTATTGGGTTTTAAGGTAGCACGAATGCTAAAAGAGAACTGCACCACCGCCGAACTGAGCCTTGCCTATTGGACAGATCCTACAGTTGTGTTACATTACAGGAAACGGAAGAAACGATGAACGTGTTCGAGACATCAGAGAGTTAATCCACTCGTAGCAGGAAACAGCGAGGAAAATGTTGATGATTCGAGCTCGAAACCACATACAAAAGACAAAGTAGCTCGCAGATCGCCTCGCTCCGAGTTACTCAGCACTTTATTGCATTTCATGCCCTACAACTAAACAACTGGACCCATTTTTTCTGAAAGGTTGCAAATGTACTTAGTTCCAGTTTCTATCTAGCGTGCACATAGGTGAAGAGGAGAAATTCACCAGTATTTCACTTGAACAGTTCAGGTGAGGCATACTAGCTGCAAGCACATTGTGAAACTATTATTATCTTTAAAGAAGAACATTTATTTACATTTTATACAATATTGATTGTCACATATTTTGTGCACAGAAAAACTTTGAAATACTCTGATAGATGCCAGTATTCGACCAATCGCCGTGTTCATGTGTATTTCGATACTGTCCGCCGTACACTTGTTTTCGAAATTTATTCATAATCAGAAACCGGTTTTCATTTCTTTCGGAAGATTTGGTGCGTTAATTTTATGTAATTCCACTGGTTCGTGACCTGTCAATTTTACGCGATATCTCATTAGGCGTTGCACCTGCGTTCAACTTCTGCGCTCAAGCTTGTAAACAAAATTAGTCTAACCAGTTGCTGCAATGGGTTACTGCTTGTGATGCTTAGACTTATTTCGTGCGGCGAAACACTTCACTCTGCGAAGCCTTCATCTTCATCGTGCGTCTGACTATATGCGCCGGTCTCCTGATGAATATGTCAATCTCAAGTTGTGCAGCGGGATTTGGAATTGATTCCTTATGGATTGTGCGATGATGACTACGGCAAAAACCTGTTTCACGTTCAGATAACACAGGAAGTTAGTATCCACAGGCACTGACAATAAGTTAAAGGTAGATAGGGTGAGAATCATGACCCCTTCCTGAACCTTAGACAACCATTTTCGCGGAAGGATTTTGGCCGGCGGTGTAACGAACGAATACTGAAAATCCTTCTAAATGTTCAACGTGCTTTGTGAATTTGACTATATTTAACATTATCTTGGAAAGCTCGCTCATACACCACACATTTTCACGTTTGTTTATCCATGTGAGACATTTGAATTTGGCCTTGAACCGTTTCTGACTGTCGTGCTTGAGCCACGGGGCTTTGGACCTTTGGGTTTTACTGTGAAGTCTATTTGGCCGCATACTTGAGGTTCGTATATATTTGTATCCTTTGTGCATTTCAATTTAGTACCGTAGAAACTACGAATCAATCTTGTTCTGGTTTTGGGATTCGTTTGAATTGGCTACGCGTTGCTCGATTTGCGAGATTCGACTTACACACGGCTCTGGGATGGATGTTATACGGTCCAGTAGGGGTACGCGGTTCCGTGAATTACTTATCCGCCGAAACGGACCGCATGGAGTATCATCTGCAACGGCCGTATGAAAAGGAGTTTCATGACATTGGAGACGAAAGACCGACGTTGTCTCAAGAGGATCACTTCGCTCTACAAACGGTGCGGCAAGGCACTAGAGGCCTCAAAAAACAGTTCAAGGTTCCCCTCCCATGGCGCACACCGGTTGTTACGAAAGTTTGAGCAATGCGTAGCCAAATTCGCAACGGATCCCGAAATCAGAAGACGATTATCCGTGATAATTCTACGATACTAGATTATTAAAATAAACAATGACATAAACAATATACAAACCTCAATAATACGATGACAAAGACTCAACAACGAGAAACCGAATAGCAGCGTGTGAGCAGACAGCACGTGCGTCACGCAGGTCCTGAGCAAGGATGTGCCAAAATAGCGCTCTGGGCGCGAACAAACAACAATTGGTCCAGAAAAAAACCAGTTCGTAAAGACAAGTCAATAGTGTATGGAAATGAGTGATGTTGGGAAAAAACACTGAATCGCGAGGGAAAAAGGGGGATTTTCCACGACCGGCTGTTACACCGCCCACCAAAATCCTCCTGGATCCTTAGCAAAGTCAAAGGTTCGGTATAAAGGTACTGATTCTTCCTACCTGCCTAGGCCCTGCTGTCAGTGCGCGCGTCTAATGCTCGTCGTCGACGTTCTACTACTGGTCTCACCTAATCCATTGGATACATAGACGTGAGGCTAGTCTACATCTTCCACAAGACCAAATGACCGATGGCGGGCGTGAATGGTCACATAGACGTTGTCCTCGTAAGGGGCCGTCCGGTCCTAGATGTACGTGCTTGAGTGTGTGTGTGTGTGTGTGCGTGTGTGTGCGTGCCGGGGTTACAGGGAAATCACAGGTATAACTACACATCAAAGGAGGACTTTCTGCAATGTCAACAAAAGACCGGGTGGCAAGAAAACGAGTAAACGTAGCATGTATGTGTGACCTGAGCTCCGCTACTTCCACATATGCAAGGGGCATTCGGTAGCGTCAACAAAAGGCAAACAAAGAACACTGTCACATGTATGATGGGTTTACGGGATGTAGAGTGCGCCTTGCATGTGTGTATGTATCGGGATGTACAATGGGATCGCATTCATCAACACATCCGAAAGAACCTTCTGTAATGTCAAAGAAAGACCGCGAGCACTGTAAAGTGTTTGTCAGAGGCCGTGTGGTATATATGGTGTTTCTTTATCCACCTCGATTACTGGTGTGAAAAAGGTTTACTAGGCCTCAGGGTTATCAGCTCCTCCGTCTTCGCTCTCGAGTAGGTTAATACTGCGTATGTCACGAATGAGCACTCCGTTAGCTGTCTTCAGCTTCACCGTTCTTATCATTTCATCAGTGCTTTCGATGGTTTCCGTAACTACTCCCAAAGACCAAGTGCTGAAATGTGCTCGTTCGTCGGCGATCATAACCACATCCCCAACTTTGAATGGTCTTGTTTTCACCAGCCACTTCTGTCGAGTCTGCAAAGCCGGTAGGTACTCCCGCAGCCATCGCCTCCAGAAGACCTTGGACAGATAGTTCGCTTGCTTCCACCCGTAGAGGTAGCTCCCGCGGAGGTTTACCGGCCCTTGGAAACCCTCGTTCGACCTTAACGTCAATAAGTCGTTCGGGGTGAGCGCCAGGTGGGTGGGGTCGCCGTTCAATACTGGAACCAGGGGGCGGTTGTTCAGGATTCGCTCCACCTCAGTCATGACGGTGTTCAGCGTCTCGTCGTCGGGCGGCTGCTGCTCCATGATTGACAGCAATATCCGTCTGGCGGACCGGATCATGCGTTCCCATATGCCGCCTCGGTGACTGGCCTGTGGGGGGGTTGAAATGCCATCGTATGCCGTAGGCCACGGCTCGATTCTGCAGTTCGTCCCTGTTTATGTTCTTGTGCCAACTCTGCAATTCCCGTTGAGCGCCCACAAAGTTCGATCCATTATCTGAGTATACATATATTTCATGCACGTCATGATACATCCGTATCGCTTTTCTAATCTTTTCCCGCACTTGATCCACAAGGGCCCGAAATAGTCCAACCCGGTGTCACTGAACGGCCACCAACCCGTAGTCACCCTGCATTCTGGTAGTGGGGCCATGAGTTGTTTGCCTGCTATAGCATTGCGTCTCATGCATTGCACACACCGACGGATTACGCGTTTTACAGTCTCTCGTCCTCTCAACAACCAAAGACGTTTTTAATTCGAACACGGACCAGTCCTGTTTGGGCAATTGCAGGAAGTTTGGCCCTCTCGTCCACGTGTCCAGTTGCCTGGAGTTGGTCGCACCTCGGGAGCACAGGTCGGCTGGATTATCGCCAGACCTGATATGATTCCACTGGTTCGTGGCTGATTCATCGTGGATAATCGTGAGCCGGTTAGCAACGAAAGTACTAAACCGGCTCCGGACGTTGTTAATATAGTAAAGTGCTATAGTTGAATCCGTCCAGAAGCTCACCGACAAAATGTAGAGATCGAAACATCTCTTCACAGCTTGCACCACCCTGACTGCCAACACGGCTGCGCTGAGTTCAAGGCGTGGGATTGAGACCGACTTCAGTGGGGCAACGCGGGCTTTGGCGAACAGGATCCTCGTGGTATATTGTCCATCTCCTGCGCACCATCGTCCGTACACCACAGCTCCATAACCGACTTCAGATGCATCGGAAAAAGCATGTAGTTCTCCAGTCCGTGTCGTATGGCCAGGAGTCAAACATCGTGGGATTCTTATGTCCCCTAATTTCTTCAAGATGTTCAAAAATTCTTCCCATTCCAGCCGGTCACCTTGGTCCAGTGACTGGTCCCAATCAACTTTCTTACGGCACAGCCGCTGCAGCAAGATCTTTCCGGGTAGCAGCCATGGTGAGACGAAACCGAGCGGGTCGAACAAACTTGAGACGGCAGATAGTATGCCACGACGGGTTATTGGCAGCTCGGGAACGTTCAGTTCGAAAACAAAATCGTCCGTTTCCGCGTCCCATTGTATCCCTAAAGTGCGCTCGATAGGAAGTGGAGAGCCGTCCAAATCCCTCACCCTTTCGGCCTTTTCGTGATACGGGATGACCTTCAGCACTTCTGAAGCGTTCGACATCCATTTAGTTAGATGGAAGCCGCCCTCTTCCAGCAATCTCGTCAGACCCCTGAACTGCTCTAGAGCTGATTCCACATCATCCAATGACCCAAGGTAGTCGTCGACGTAGAAGTTCCTGCTGACGCTTTCTACCACCGTCCGATGTACTAGATCACCATGTTTGTTCGCTGATTCTCGGAGGGCGTAGTTGGCACAAAATGGTGACGATATGGCTCCGAAGGGGTGGACGGTCATCGTAAAGTCCAGCCACCGGAACGTTCGAGCGACGCGTAGCAACCAATTTCGACACAATTCAAAACAAAGTCGATTCCAAATAGCTACGGTACTATATACAACAAATTAATTAATTTTACAATAATCAAACCTCAATAGTGTTCCTTCTGGGCTCTTTCGCTCCAAATTGGAAAACAAATCAACAACTGCAGCTGGGTTACAGCCAAAGGTTAGATACAGAAGATAAGATTACCAAATACAGTCACAACGAAGTTCAAACTGAGCGACTCTCGCTCGAGGCAACGGTAGGAGTCCGGTTTGTAACAAAGGCTTAGAGAAATAAAACAAACAATCGGAATTCCAGCAAATATAGTTCATACGAATGATTAATGTCGTTTGTAACATGGATGCTAATGCATGGAATGGGGTTTCCTGAACTCCTTTACACCGGCCCCCAAAATCCCACCCGGATTTTTTCCCGTGCACCGCTAGGTGTGGTCGGCCTCATGCATCGGCTCGCCCTACGGTTCCCCAATACCTAAAACTGGTCACCGTCAATAGCAGCTCCCAGTCGGACAAGTGGATCAACTCTCAGTGGTCCCTCCCGGTTCGGCAGATCCGTAGACCCGCCTCCCACTTGAGGAAAGTTGGCCTCTGAACTTACACCACCAGTGTCCGGTTAGCCCTCAATAAGACAAATCTTTCTAATGTCACGGAGCACTAATCCTTCATTAGTTCGCACTGTTGCCGTTCGTACCAAGCCATCGTCCGAAACTGAGATGTTTTCGATTACTCCTATCGGCCACCGGCCACGCGGCAAAACCTCCGAAACTAGGAGCACTACATCACCCGATCTAAAATTGCGTTCTCGAGTTATCCACTTCTGCCGCTGTTGTAATAGTGGAAGATATTCCCTGATCCATCTCTTCCAAAACACAGACGCTAGGTAGTTTGCCTGCCTCCACTGACGAACCATTCTATCGCGCAACGAATCCGTCGGAATATCTCGTGGGTTCGCCCTCAGGATAAGCAGGTCATTGGGCGTGAGTACTGGCAGATCACGACAGTCCGAGGTCAAAGGCACTAGCGGTCGTCCGTTTACTATCCGCTCACTTTCCGTGAGGAATGTCAACAGTATTTCGTCAGTCATCGGCTGCTCGTCACAAACTGAAAGAAGTACTCTTCTAACCGAGCGCACCATGATCTCCCATATGCCACCACGGTGACTAGCATGTAGAGGATTGAAGTGCCACTGCACGCCCCGTTGCAACAATCTATCGGCAATCTTATCACTAGACCAGTTTTCCATTAGGTTCTTCAATTCCCTTTGAGCCCCAACAAAGTTTGTACCGTTATCACTAAAAATCTCGGACGGTGCTCCTCTCCTCGACATGAAACGCAGTAATGTCATGATGAATGAATCCGTGCTTAGAGAATAAGAAACTTCAATATGTACCGCACGCATCTGGAGACAGGTGAAGATGCATCCATATCGTTTCTCCATGCTGCGCCCATGTTTAACCGCAAATGGGCCGAAGTAATCTATTCTGACGTACTTGAACGGAAACCAACCTTGTTGGACTCTAATGGCTGGTAGAGGAGCCATCATCTGTTTGCCCACAACCGCCAAATGCTTCCGGCATTTCCAACATCCTCCAAGTACTCGCTTGACGGCAGCTCCCCCCTGTACAATCCAAAAGTTTTGCGAAGTTCCGCGAGTAACTGAGAAGGTCCTGCGCGTCCTTCCATCGCGTGGTACCATCGGATTATCGAGTCTGTAATCGGGTGAGTCTTGGGTAGTATCACCGGATGTTTCACACCCCGAAGCTGACTGGAGTAGTTCAGTCGTCCTCCAACACAAATAATTCCATTTAATAAAATTGGATCAAGTTTTAATAGAGTCCTGTTCATCGGAGATTTGTTAGTGCATAGGTTATTGCTCCTGTCTCGTAGCCATTTTAACTCTTCGCCATAGACCTTAGCTTGTACAATCAGAATGACACTTTCCTCCGCACAGTAGGGGGCTATGTCCCTTGAAACCATTCTGGAATACGCCACCACCCCATAGCCAACTTCAGAAGCGTCACAAAATACATGAAGCTGCGCACATTCGTTCAGCGAGTTACCTCTAATAATGGGACGCTGAATTTTGAATGCGCAAAGTTGTTCCATACTTCTTAACCACTCATTCCAGCATCGTAGGGGTCCTTCTCCAATTGGATCGTCCCAACCAAGCTTCAAGCGACACAGTGATTGCAATAACACCTTGCCTGGCAGAATGAAAGGTGAAACCAACCCTAGCGGGTCGAACACGGATGATACTATAGACAACAAGCCACGCCTTGTTTGAGGTTTTTCGCGTATTGAGAATGAAAACTGGAACGTGTCTTCTATTGCGTTCCATTCTAACCCCAACGTCCTCTCCGGCACAGGCGCGCCATCATCTATTTCCAAAGTGGGATGGGCGAGCTCAGATTTTGGTAAAATATCCAGCACCTCCTTACGATTACACACCCACTTATGAAGCCGGAATCCGCCTCGTGATAGTAACTCACTCATCTGGATAGCGAAAGCTCTCGCATTCTCCGGTGTGGGCGAAGAAACAAGACAGTCGTCTACATAGAAGTTGTTATACACGGCCGTGGAGACGTAATCCTCATACTGTCCTCCCCAATCGTTTGCCGTGCGACGTAACGCGAAATTTGCACAAAATGGGGAGGAAGTGGCACCAAAAGGGTGGGCATTCATCTGATATTAAACAGGATTACCACCTAGTCGACCATTTTCCCACCACAGGAACCTCAGTGCTCCTTTGTCTCTCGTCGGCACTCGAACCTGCATGAACATTTCTTCAATATCCGCAGCCAACGCGACAGATTCCTTTCGGAAACGAAACAACACTCCAACTAAGCTTGCTGTCGTATCCGGTCCCTGTAGCAAGTAATCATTCAAGGAGCGTCCCTGGAATGCAGCCGCGCAGTCAAACACCACCCTCAACTTGCTAGGCTTTTTAGGGTTTGTAACTGCGTGATGTGGTAAGTACCACTTTGGCTCAAAACCCATTTTTAGCTGTACATCGGGAACTAACTGGGCGTGGCCCTTGCGCACATAACCCTCTATTATTGTAGAGTATTTTTCAAAGAATTCAGGGTCACGCGCAAACCTTTTCCTCAGGCCGTTCAATCTCTCTTTGGCCACAATATAGTTATTTGGAAGTCTCACTTCGGGATTCCTCCACGGGAGTGCAACTTCATAGTGTCCGTTCAACCAGGTTATGGCATTGGAAACCATATCGACGGCCTGTTTGTCCTCTAATGAAGGAGAGTTTTCTGACGCACACCCATCGCAGAATTCGGCGTTGTATAGTCGATCGATCTGTTCTGCTAAGGGATCGATTCCCCTCTCAATGTAGTTTACTGTTCTCGCAAAGTGTGGTTCCTGGTTTATCGGACCAAGAACAATCCATCCTAAAATCGTCCGCACAGCATAGGGTTGTTTTCTTTTGCCGCATCTTTGCTCTAATGCCCAATGTGCTTCTGGGACGTCGGCACCTATCAGGATTCGCACTCTCGAATCTTCCAGATTCCGTCTTTGGACGCAATGTAGGTGAGGCCAGGATAAAATGTCCGCATCTGTGCAGTACTGCACTGCTTGGATTGGTAACCTATCAACACAAAATGCTCTCTCTACATTCACGAAATCATTCTCTGACAATGAGTTCAGTCGCAGCTCCGTTATTCCCGAATTCCAAGTGGTAGTCCCATTTACGGTCGAAATCGAAAGTGAGGTCGGGGATGCCTTCAGGCCCACCAGCTCCATAATGTCCTTTTGTATTAGAGTCACATCAGACCCGCTGTCCAGCAGAGCGTAGGTCTCCACGGAGCCCCCCGGTCCGTCTACTCGCACTGGTAGCACACCTAAACTGACCCGACATTCTGGCCTAAGAGTAGCCGCACAATTATTGGTCCACTGCCCATGCCCTTTCGCACTGTCCGTACCCAGCTTATCCAGCTGCGGCCCTTGTGTTGTATCTTGCGTGACTTGATCGGCACCTTGCTTCTGTGCAACATGCAGTAGAGGGTGGTGCCGTTTCAAACAACCTGATGTTGAACATGGTTTTGAAACAGAACAGTTGCTGGACAGATGTCCACACTTGAGACACGAAAAACAAGCCTTGATTTCTTTGATCAATGCCCAACGACCGGGTATATCACGAGACAGGAATCGCTGACATTCCTCAAGTGTGTGTATTCCATTACATACCGAGCACCTGTTAGCTGCGACCAACAAAGTACTACCCTGATTTGGCGTGAACCGTGTCGCTTCTGGACGCGGGTTTTGTGCATAATTCCTCCAACTGGATGACCGCGAATACCCCTGAGCCTTGCTATTGGCGGCAAGTTTGCCAAACCTACTTCGAGCAATCCGTGCCTCACGGGACACTAGGTGCTGCAGATCTTGGAACCTCGGTTCGACTCCTCTTCCCAAAATATCATCAACGGTCCTAGCCCACAAATCCTGGAGACGCGTTGGTAGCACTCGAGTGATACGTTCCATAGTCTGCAATGAGTTGAGGTCTGACATGCAATTCATCTGCGTGAGGGCAACTTCGCAGTTCAGCATTTTTAACGACAATTTGGTCAGGGCATCCGAATCTTCTGCCAGAGGCTTTAAACCTTGCAGCAAGCCGTCAATCAGTGAACGAGCCACTACATGATCTTGTCCATACAGATCCTTTAGGATTTCCCTAGCCCTATTGTATGCCAGTGTTGGAGGCAACATAACACATTCGGCAATCGCATCCCTTGCTTGTCCCTTGCAGTAATGCATCAAATAAAGTAGGCGCTGTCCATCGTCTCGAACTCTACCTTCGACGTAATATTCGAACTGTTTCACAAACCTCCAGTACGTTGACGAGCAGCCCGCGAATGACTCCAGTTCCACCCTAGGCAAGTCCAAACGATAATCCGCTGCAGGTTTCACCATTGGAACCAAGCTTGTTTTTTGTGGTGCGTCGTTCTGCACGTGGCAATCACCTAAGTAACGAGAAAGATGTTCACTGACCATTACTCCACCCTTGACTTCATCTCCGTTGACTAGATTTTCTTCTTCCTCAGCGAGTGCCAAACGCAGTTTCGCCATTTCCGTCTCATTCCTCACCTGGAGCAGCTTACGTTGCTTATCTAACTCTAACTGTTCTACAACCTGCTTCTCCTTCAACTCGGCTAACAACAGATCAGCTCTAGCTCTATGGGAAACCGAGCTAACCCTAGAACAACCTGATATACTAGAGCCTGAGCAAGAAACATGACCAACACCTACGGGCAAAAGGGTTTGGTTCACCTGCGGGGTATTGTCCTTTGATTCGGAACGGTTTGCCGATTTGCTGCGTAATTTCATGTCTCAGCAATTGCCAAGGATATTGAGCACTGTGAAGTCCAGCCACCGGAACGTTCGAGCGACGCGTAGCAACCAATTTCGACACAATTCAAAACAAAGTCGATTCCAAATAGCTACGGTACTATATACAACAAATTAATTAATTTTACAATAATCAAACCTCAATAGTGTTCCTTCTGGGCTCTTTCGCTCCAAATTGGAAAACAAATCAACAACTGCAGCTGGGTTACAGCCAAAGGTTAGATACAGAAGATAAGATTACCAAATACAGTCACAACGAAGTTCAAACTGAGCGACTCTCGCTCGAGGCAACGGTAGGAGTCCGGTTTGTAACAAAGGCTTAGAGAAATAAAACAAACAATCGGAATTCCAGCAAATATAGTTCATACGAATGATTAATGTCGTTTGTAACATGGATGCTAATGCATGGAATGGGGTTTCCTGAACTCCTTTACAGTCATCCTATAATTCACCACTGCGTTGTCCCGGTCGCTCCCTTCCCACCACAGGAAACGCAAAGCATCTCGTTCTCCTACCGGAATCTTCACCTGATGGAACATTTCCCTAATGTCAGCAGACAAAGCCACTTTACCCACTCTGAAACGGCACAAAACATCGATCAGTGGTGTGGTCCAGTCAGGCCCCTGTAGTAGCCGATCGTTTAACGACTTGCCCTGGAACTTGGCCGCACAGTCGAAAACCACGCGCAGTTTATTGGGTTTCTTGGGGTTGATAACCGGATGGTGAGGCAGATACCAGATACCCCTTTTGTCGTCGGTGTTAACAGGCACCTTTTCAACGTAACCGAGGGCCTCGTTTCGCTTCATCAAATCCGCGTATCGTTCCCACAGATTCTGGTATCGAATGAAGCGTTCTTTTAGTCGTAGTAATCGTTGGAGAACACAATTTCTGTTGTCAGTCCACGGGTCGACCGGTGTGCGCCATGGGAGGGGAACCTCGAACTGTTTTTTGAGGCCTCTAGTGCCTTGCCGCACCGTTTGTAGAGCGAAGTGATCCTCTTGAGACAACGTCGGTCTTTCGTCTCCAATGTCATGAAACTCCTTTTCATACAGCCGTTGCAGATGATACTCTATGCGGTCCGTTTCGGCGGATAAGTAATTCACGGAACCGCGTACCCCTACTGGACCGTATAACATCCATCCCAGAGCCGTGCGTACGGCATAAGGTGCCTGGCGGTCGCCCACTCTTTGGTCAAGCACCCAATGCGCCTCTGGCACGTCGCATCCGATGAGAAGATCCACTTCATCATCTTCCCAGTCTACAACGGTTATATCCTGCAGGTGGGGCCACCGAGTCAAGATTGCGTTCACCGACCTTGGTGCTCGCATGGGGAGATCCGCTAACGTGAATGCCTCCGTTGGTTCAATTTCCTCGTTAGTGTCTAGAGAGATGAGTTGCAGCCTTAATCTACCGGCAGTCATTACCTGTGTTCCGCCCACCGTGCTCACTGCTAACGACGTCGCACCTTTAGCCAGTTGGTGTTTGTCGGCAAACCGCTCTTTCACTAAAGTGGTGTCGGATCCACTACCAACGAAAGCCAACGCCTTGACTATCCCAGTCGGAGTCACTACTCCCACGGCCACTACGCCTAAACGTACCGGTTTACTGGCAGATTGTGAAGTTGAACAAATCACGCTGGGCTTGGCAATCGCCTCGGATATGGTTATTCTCGCCTGATGCAGCAGCCGATGGTGTCTGCCCGTGCAGCCCTCGTAACTACATCGATTCCTTGTCCTACAGGCTGCTGCCCGGTGCGTGGTGTTGAGACAGATGAAACATGCTCCTGCCATCCTCGCCATTCCCCACCGTTCGTCTATTGTGGCGTTGCCGAACTTGGGGCATTCTGGTAGGCCATGGCTAGTACCACAGGATCTGCAATTTGGTTTCGCCGTAGCATCTCGTGAAATGACGTGTGTATTGGTCCAAAGCTGGTACTTTGGATGTTCCCGTACAGGGGTTTGGACTTGGCTAGTACTGGGCTTGTTTGCTCGGTTGCTGTCCCGGACGAGTCGGCCGAATCTGCTGTCAGCTATCTTCGTTTGCCTGTCTAAGTATTCAGTCAGGTCTTCGAAGTTGGCTTCTCTGTCGCCTCGGCTTATCCGTTCAGCTTCTTCCGCCCACCGACCCTGTAGTTCGGGAGAGAGGTGACGGACAATGCCTTCCAAAGTGTGCATGGCGTCTAGTTCAGCCCTGTAACTTAAATGGTCGAGGGCTATTGAGCAGTTCTGCATCTTAATCACCAGGTCGGCCATGGTGTAGACGTCGCCCTTGGTTCTCTTTGCCTCTACCATCACGCCCTCTATTAGGTTACGGGCTACTTTGAAAGGTTGGCCAAACAAGTCCCTCAGAATCTTCCTTGCCCTTGTGTAGCCTTGTTCTGGGTCGAGCATGGTGCAGCCGTCGATGGCTTCTCTTGCTCGGCCTCGGCAGTCGTGAGTAAGGTAGAGAAGCCTTTGCCCAGGGTCGGTTACCTTGTTTTCAACGAACGTCTCGAACTGTTTGACAAACTTGCAGTATTGCTCAGCTCGCCCGTCGAAAACCGTTAACTCCACTCTAGGCAGATCGATCGATGGTGGTTTGTAGTCGGCGACCGGCGTGGGGTTCCCTACCTTATTGCACTCTAACCTATCGGAAGTGTCGAAGTCACTGGCTTCATGCTCTCGCTGTTTCTGTGTGCACTTCTCTGCTTCATGAGGCTGTAGTCTAGCCGAACGTAACTGTTGCTCTAGTTCTAGTATTCTCAGCTTATATAAATCGACATCCTTACGATCAATATTGCTTTCAATAACACATGAGCTAGCACTGACAGGACTAGGCGATCTAGCGTTAACTAAAGAATCATATGTACCCAAAACCTCCCCAGAGACTTGCCGTATTACTTCCTGTCCGGATTCGATTGCTTTTGATCCTTTTCTTGGCATTTTGCGTGATTTTTCCTCGTTCCAAATAGATCTATTGAGTATTGTAACGAACGTTTGAGCAACGCGTAGCCAAATTCACAACGGATCCCGAAATCAGAAGGCGATTATCCGTGATAATTCTACGATACTAGATTAATAAAATAAACAATGACATAAACAATATACAAACCTCAATAATACGATGACAAAGACTCAACAATGAGAAACCGAATAGCAGCGTGTGAGCAGACAGCACGTGCGTCACGCAGGTCCTGAGCAAGGATGTGTCAAAGTAGCGCTCTGGGCGCGAACAAACAACAATTGGTCCAGAAAAAAACCAGTTCGTAAAGACAAGTCAATAGTGTATGGAAATGAGTGATGTTGGGAAAAAACACTGAATAGCGAGGGATAAGGGGGATTTTCCACGACCGGCTTTTACACCGGTGGACCCGTGGACTGACAACAGAAATTGTGTTCTCCAACGATTACTACGACTAAAAGAATCTGTGGGAACGATACGCGGATTTGATGAAGCGAAACGAGGCCCTCGGTTACGTTGAAAAGGTGCCTGTTAACACCGACGACAAAAGGGGTATCTGGTATCTGCCTCACCATCCGGTTATCAACCCCAAGAAACCCAATAAACTGCGCGTGGTTTTCGACTGTGCGGCCAAGTTCCAGGGCAAGTCGTTAAACGATCGGCTACTACAGGGGCCTGACTGGACCACACCACTGATCGATGTTTTGTGCCGTTTCAGAGTGGGTAAAGTGGCTTTGTCTGCTGACATTAGGGAAATGTTCCATCAGGTGAAGATTCCGGTAGGAGAACGAGATGCTTTGCGTTTCCTGTGGTGGGAAGGGAGCGACCGGGACAACGCAGTGGTGAATTATAGGATGACCGTCCACCCCTTCGGAGCCATATCGTCACCATTTTGTGCCAACTACGCCCTCCGAGAATCAGCGAACAAACATGGTGATCTAGTACATCGGACGGTGGTAGAAAGCGTCAGCAGGAACTTCTACGTCGACGACTACCTTGGGTCATTCGATGATGTGGAATCAGCTCTAGAGCAGTTCAGGGGTCTGACGAGATTGCTGGAAGAGGGCGGCTTCCATCTAACTAAATGGATGTCGAACGCTTCAGAAGTGCTGAAGGTCATCCCGTATCACGAAAAGGCCGAAAGGGTGAGGGATTTGGACGGCTCTCCACTTCCTATCGAGCGCACTTTAGGGATACAATGGGACGCGGAAACGGACGATTTTGTTTTCGAACTGAACGTTCCCGAGCTGCCAATAACCCGTCGTGGCATACTATCTGCCGTCTCAAGTTTGTTCGACCCGCTCGGATTCGTCTCACCATGGCTGCTACCCGGAAAGATCTTGCTGCAGCGGCTGTGCCGTAAGAAAGTTGATTGGGACCAGTCACTGGACCGAGGGGACCGGCTGGACTGGGAAGAATTTTTGAACACCTTGAAGAAATTAGGGGACATAAGAATCCCACGATGTTTGACTCCTGGCCATACGACACGGACTGGAGAACTACATGCTTTTTTCCGATGCATCTGAAGTCGGTTATGGAGCTGTGGTGTACGGACGATGGTGCGCAGGAGATGGACAATATACCACGAGGATCCTGTTCGCCAAAGCCCGCGTTGCCCCACTGAAGTCGGTCTCAATCCCACGCCTTGAACTCAGCGCAGCCGTGTTGGCAGTCAGGGTGGTGCAAGCTGTGAAGAGATGTTTCGATCTCTACATTTTGTCGGTGAGCTTCTGGACGGATTCAACTATAGCACTTTACTATATTAACAACGTCCGGAGCCGGTTTAGTACTTTCGTTGCTAACCGGCTCACGATTATCCACGATGAATCAGCCACGAACCAGTGGAATCATATCAGGTCTGGCGATAATCCAGCCGACCTGTGCTCCCGAGGTGCGACCAACTCCAGGCAACTGGACACGTGGACGAGAGGGCCAAACTTCCTGCAATTGCCCAAACAGGACTGGTCCGTGTTCGAATTAAAAACGTCTTTGGTTGTTGAGAGGACGAGAGACTGTAAAACGCGTAATCCGTCGGTGTGTGCAATGCATGAGACGCAATGCTATAGCAGGCAAACAACTCATGGCCCCACTACCAGAATGCAGGGTGACTACGGGCTGGTGGCCGTTCAGTGACACCGGGTTGGACTATTTCGGGCCCTTGTGGATCAAGTGCGGGAAAAGATTAGAAAAGCGATACGGATGTATCATGACGTGCATGAAATATATGTATACTCAGATAATGGATCGAACTTTGTGGGCGCTCAACGGGAATTGCAGAGTTGGCACAAGAACATAAACAGGGACGAACTGCAGAATCGAGCCGTGGCCTACGGCATACGATGGCATTTCAACCCCCCCACAGGCCAGTCACCGAGGCGGCATATGGGAACGCATGATCCGGTCCGCCAGACGGATATTGCTGTCAATCATGGAGCAGCAGCCGCCCGACGACGAGACGCTGAACACCGTCATGACTGAGGTGGAGCGAATCCTGAACAACCGCCCCCTGGTTCCAGTATTGAACGGCGACCCCACCCACCTGGCGCTCACCCCGAACGACTTATTGACGTTAAGGTCGAACGAGGGTTTCCAAGGGCCGGTAAACCTCCGCGGGAGCTACCTCTACGGGTGGAAGCAAGCGAACTATCTGTCCAAGGTCTTCTGGAGGCGATGGCTGCGGGAGTACCTACCGGCTTTGCAGACTCGACAGAAGTGGCTGGTGAAAACAAGACCATTCAAAGTTGGGGATGTGGTTATGATCGCCGACGAACGAGCACATTTCAGCACTTGGTCTTTGGGAGTAGTTACGGAAACCATCGAAAGCACTGATGAAATGATAAGAACGGTGAAGCTGAAGACAGCTAACGGAGTGCTCATTCGTGACATACGCAGTATTAACCTACTCGAGAGCGAAGACGGAGGAGCTGATAACCCTGAGGCCTAGTAAACCTTTTTCACACCAGTAATCGAGGTGAATAAAGAAACACCATATATACCACACGGCCTCTGGCAAACACTTTACAGTGCTCGCGGTCTTTCTTTGACATTACAGAAGGTTCTTTCGGATGTGTTGATGAATGCGATCCCATTGTACATCCCGATACATACACACATGCAAGGCGCACTCTACATCCCGTAAACCCACCAAACATGTGACAGTGTTCGTCGTTTTGGCTTTTCGTTGACGTTACCGAATGCCCCTTGCATATGTGGAAGTAGCGGAGCTCAGGTCACACATACATGCTACGTTTACTCGTTTCCTCGCCACACGGTCATTTGTTGACATTGCAGAAAGTCCTCCTTTGATGTGTAGTCATACCTGTGATTTCATTGTACACCCCGGCACACACACACACTCACACGCACACTCAAGCACATACATCCAGGACAGGACGGCCCCTTACGAGGACAACATTTATGTGACCCTTCACGTCCGCCATCGGTCATTTGGTCTTGTGGAAGATGTAGACTAGCCTCACGTCTATGTAGCCAATGGGTTAGCTGCGACCAGTAGTAGAACGTCGACGACGAGCATTAGATGCGCGCACTGACAGTAGGGCCTAGGCAGGTAGGAAGAATCAGTACCTTTATACCGAACCTTTGACTCTGCTAAGGATCCAGGAGGATTTTGGTGGGCGGTGTAACAGCCGGTCGTGGAAAATCCCCTTTTTTCGCTCGCTATTCAGTGTTTTTCCTAACATCACTCATTTCCATACACTATTGACTTGTCTTTACGAACTGGTTGTTTTTCTGGTTCAATTGTTGTTTGTTCGCGCCCAGAGCGCTACTTTGGCACATCCTTGTTCAGGACCTGCGTGACGCACGTGCTGTCTGCTCACACGCTGCTATTCGGTTTCTCGTTGTTGAGTCTTTGTCATCGTATTATTGAGGTTTGTATATTGTTTATGTCATTGTTTATTTTAATAATCTAGTATCGTAGAATATCACGGATAATCGCCTTCTGATTTCGGGATCCGTTGCGAATTTGGCTACGCATTGCTCAAACGTTCGTTACAGTAGGTAATGGTGCTTCCCATTGCATCCACCCTGACCTCAACTGGGTTTGGTTCGGCACATCGCTGCTCGATGTGAGTCGCTGAGACAAGCGAAGCGCACCCAGTCTCTTAGCCATTTCCCATCGTTCGTCAACGTCTACGTTGCGGAAGCGAGGGCATTCCGCTAGGCGATGAGGCGCCCCACAAACTTTACACATCGGCAAGCTCTCACCTTCGTGGGATAATGCATGTGTGTTTGCCCATGGTTGGCTTCTACCTAGTTCCATGGTCCAGCTTCGTGTCGCCGTAATTCTAGGTAATTTGCTGGTCTCGCGCACAAGTTGACCGAAACGACTATTTGCTACTCGAGCATGACGGTCTATAAACTGCGTCAGGTCTTCAAACGTGATTTCTCGCCCAAATCTTCTGATTCCTTCGGCTTCCTCGGCCCATCTACTCTGTAGTTCTTTGGGTAAACTGCGCACTATGGTCTCCAATGTGTGCAGTGCGTTCAGGTCTCATCGGTGATCTGGGAGATTCAGTGCGATGCTGCAGTTCTGCATTTTTATCACCAAGCTGGCTAGAGGGTCCGACTCGCCTTTGGAGCGTTTTGCCTCTGGTAGTACACCATCGATCAAATTCCGGGCGACTTTAAATGGTTGCCCAAATAGGTTTTTCAGAATTTCACGTGCCCGAGTTTAACCTTCTTCGGGATCCAGTATCGAGCACCCGCCGATTACTTCCCTGGCCCTTCCACGGCAGTAATGCAGTAAATACAAGAATCTCTGCCCTGGATCAGATACTCTCCTTTCCACAGAGTTCTCGTATTGTTTAAAGAACTTACTGTACTGTTCTGCGATCCCGTCGAATGAGGACAATTCCACTCTTGGTAAGCCAATAGCTTGGGTTACACTGGTACAAGTCAACTTTAATCGTTCCACGGATCAGCTAGGCCGACTGACTGTATGCACCGTGGTCTCCAAAGTCACCCCTTGCTCCCGTCTTCAGAGTTGATCTTTCCTGGCAGATTCAGATTCCTCCCTAGCCCGCCTAAGCTGGGTTTCTAATTCAACTATTCTTAATTCATAGATATCATCACCTGTATATTCTATACCACTAGCTGAGGTACATGAAGTTGCACTGAAAGGACTAGTAGACCCAGCCATATCTATAGAGTCAGAGTCACCCAAAAATACCCCAGGAACTTGTCGGGTTACTTCCTGTCCAGCTCCGGTTTGTCTATGTCCACTTCTTGGCATTTCTGATTGATTTCCTCCTGGTGATTCCACGTTGAGTACTGTAACGGTTATTGCGACTGTGAGCAACGCGTAGTCAATTCAAAACGAATCACAAAACCAAAACAAGATTGATTCGTAGTTTCTAGGGTGCTAAATTATCAAGTTGTACGCATATAAATATGTACAAACCTCGACTGTACGGCCACAACGTCTAACAACGAGGACCAGAGTTCAACAAATGCCAATGTCAGATACCACCGTCACGGCAGTCCAAGTTCGAATCAAAATTATGCCACTTCAAGTGAGCAAAATATAAACAAATGTTGAAGTGTAGTGATTGATGCATGTTGTACTTGTTCCAGGGTCAATAAAATAAGGAGCATAGCCTCAACGATACGGGTATATGAAAGCGGCTAGGGAGGAGTTCCACGCAAGTACTTTACAGACGGTCATCCTATAATTTACCACTGCGTTGTCCCGGTCGTTCTCTTCCCACCACAGGAAAAGCAACGCATCTTGTTCCCCTACCGGTACCTTCATCCGGTGAAACATTTTTCTGATATCGGCGGACGAAGCCACCCTACCCTATGTGAAACGGCACAAAACTTCGATTAATGGTGTGCTCCAGTCAGGTCCTTGTAGTAGGCGATCGTTTAACGACTTGCCCTGGAACTTGGCTGCACGGTCGGAAACCACCCGCAGCTTTTCGGGTTCATTGAGGCTGATAACCGGGTGGTGAGGTAGAAAATGGAATCCCCTTCGGCCGTCGGTAGTTGCAGGCACCTTTGCAAAGAAGCCGAGAGCTTCGTTTCGCTTCATTAATTCTGCATATCGTTCCCACAAATCCTGGTCTTGAAAGAAGAGTTCCTCCAGTCGTAGTAGTCGTTGAAGAACATTATTTCTGTTATTAACCCACCGGTCAGCAGGTGTGCGCCATGCGAGGGGAACCTCGAATTACTTTCTAAGGCCTCTAGTTCCTTGCTACACCGTTTGCAAAGGGAAGTGATCTTCTTGAGACAACAATGGTCCTTCGTCTCCGATGTCATGAAACTCCTTTTCATACAGCCGCCGTAGTTGATACTCTATGCGGTCCTTTTCGGCGAATAAGTAATTCACGGAGCCGCTTCCTCCCACTGGACCATATAATATCCATGCCAGGGCCGTGCGTAAGGCATAAGGTGCCTGGCGGTTGCCCACTCTTTGATCAAGCACCCAATGCGCCTCTGGCACGTTGCATCCGATGAGGAGATCCACTTCATCATCTTCCCAGTCTACAACGGTTATATCCTGCAGGTGGGGCCACCTAGTCAAGACTGCGCTCGCCGATCTTGATGCTCGCATGGGGAGGTCAGCTAATGTGAATGCCTCCGTTGGTTCGATTTGCTCGTTAGTGTCTAAGGGGATGAGATGCAACCTCAACCGGCCGGCAGTAATTACTTGTGTTCCGCCCACCGTACTCACTGCCAACGACGTCGCACCTTTAGCGAGTCGGTGCTTGTTGGCAAACCGCTCTTTCACTAGAGTAGTGTCGGATCCACCATCGACGAAAGCCAACGCTTCGACCGCTCCAGTTGGGGTCACTACTCCCACGGCCACTACGCCTAAACGAACCGGTTTACTGGCAGACCGCGACGCTGACCAATAACACTGGGCTTGGTACTTGCCTCGGGTAAGGTTACTCTTGCCTGGTGCAGAAATCGATGGTGTCTGCTCGTGCAGCCCTCGTAACCACATCGGTTCCTTGTCCTACAAGCTGCCGCTCGGTGCGTGGTGTTGAGATAAATGAACCACGCTCCTGCCATCCTCGCCATTCCCCATTGTTCGTCTATTGTGGTGTTGACGTACTTTGGGCATTCTGGTAGTCCGTGGCTAGTACCACAGGATCTGAAACCTGGTTGCGCCGTGGCATCGCGTGAAAAGGCGTGTACATCGGTCCAAAGCTGACATTTCTGCTGATCCCGAGCAGTGGTTTGAGCCTAGCTAGTACTAGACTTGTTTTCTCGGTTGCTGTCCCAGATAAGTTGGCCAAATCTACTGTAAGCTATCTTGGTTTGCCTGTCCACGTATTCGGTCAGGTCTTCGAGGTTAGTCTCCCTGTCGCTTCGGCTTATCCGTTCCGCTCCTTCCGCCCACCGACCCTGTAGTTCGGGAGAGAGGTGACGGACTATGCCTTCCAAGGAGTGCATTGCATCTAGGTCGGCCCTGTAACTTAAATGGTCGAGGGCTATTGAGCAGTTCTGCATCTTAATCACCAGGTCGGCCATGGTGTAGACATCGCCCTTGGTTCTCTTTGCCTCTACCATCACGCCCTCTATTAGGTTACGGGCTACTTTGAGAGGTTGGCTGAACAGGTCCCTCAGAATCTTCCTTGCCCTTGTGTAGCCTTGTTCTGGGTCGAGCATGGTGCAGCCGTCGATAGCTTCTCGCGCTCGGCCTCGACAGTAGTGAGTCAAATAGAGAAGCCTTTGCCCAGGGTCGGTTACCTCATTTTCGACGAACGTCTCGAACTGCTTGACAAACTTTCAGTAGTGTTCTGATCGCTCGTCGAAAACCGTTAGTTCTACTCTTGGCAAATCGATCGCTGATGGCGTTGATGCTTTAAATTCGGTGATCGGCTTAGATTTTCCTATTTAACTGTGTCCTGATCTATCAGGAAGGTTGAAATCGTTGGTCTTCTGCTCAATTTCGTTCTGTCTACACTTCTCTTCTGCTTCCTGGGCCTGTTACCTGGCCGATAACAATTGTTGTTCTAGGTCTAATATCCTTAGCTGAAATAGATCGGCATTCTTACAATACATATTACCCTCAGTTATACATGAGCTAGCACTGACAGGACTAGGTGACCTAGCGTTAACTAAAGAATCAAATGTACCCATAACCTCCCCAGTGACTTGCCGTATTACTTCCTGTCCAGATTCCAATGTCTTCCATCCTTTCCTTAGCATTTTGCGTATTTTCTATTTCCAGGTTGGTCAGTTGAGTATAGTACCACACTTCTGAGTTATGCGTAGCCAAATTCACAACGGATCCCGAAATCAGAAGACGGTTATCCGTGACATTCTACAACACTAGATTATTGGATGAACAATGACACCAAAAAGATACAAACCTCAATTATGAGATCACAAGGACTCAACAAATGAGAAACCGAATTGCGGCGTGCCAGCGAGGAGCACGTGCGTCATGCAGGTCCAGAACAAGGATAAGACAAAATAGCGCTCTGGGCGGGAACAAACGACAATTGGTCTATGAAAACAAACGGTGCGTAAAGACAAGTCAATAGTGTAGGCAAGTGAATGATGTTAAGAAATGCATGAAACTGCGGCGGCTTTAGGGGATTTTCCACGGCCGGTCGTTACACTAAACACTGTACCTTTGATAATTCTCTCCATGAGTTTGCGGACTACTTGGGTACGGTTAATGGACCGATGGTTATCTGAGTCGTGTAGTGCACCATTTTTGAAGCGCGGAGTTATAAAAGAGGTTTTCCATTGAGGGGGACGAAACTGTGGTGCAAGGAAGGTGGTGTATACATTATGCTATGCTGGACTATAAATGGCAAACCTTTCGGATAATCGGGAAAGCAAGTGGTCAAGTGGCATACTTCCCAGGGAATCGCAGTTTCTGTGTCAAGGTGGGTGGTTAGCTATCGAGGCCGTTGAATGTTACCAGTTGCGTGCAGTAGGGAGTTCAGTGCTGGGGCCTGTGTTCTTCCTCCTGCACATTATTGGCCCGGCGAAAGAACCGGGCAACCCGTGTTTCATCTTTTCAGATGAAGTGAAGATAGTGGAGAGCGATTTAGCGTAGGATATAAACGCGATGCACGGATGGACAGAACCATAGGGTTTTTTACTGAATCTCGCCAAAAGCCAGATCCTGGCCACCTGCATGGGCGAAACGAACAGTGTTCCGTTTCAAACAGCGTCGGAGATAAAAGACGTGTGTGATAGTCATACGGGACTAAAAGCCCACAAGGTAGTGCCAGAGAGCTGCAAATTTGGCTGGAGGGTTATTACCTGGGGCACGCAATACAGTTACATGAAAAACCAGAAGACTGTCTCCCGTTTTACAAGGTTTTGGTGTGACCTCGTCTAGAGTATTGTGTCCAAACAGGGGCTCCCTATTATCAAAATAATGAGGAGTGCTTGAGGGGGGTGTAGAGGCTTGCGACAGGAAAGACTACCGGTCAGAAATGAAAATCCTACTCTCAGCGTCTGAGAGAACTTAATCTTCCCTCTCTTTAGAGCGTTTTGGATGCCCAGATGACCTAATAGAAGCGTTTAAGATTATAAAGGGTCTTTCAGGTGTAGACATGGTTGATTTTTTTCGCTTCTGCTCCTGAGTGGGGCACCAGGGGAAATAGTCATGAGCTACAGAGGGCACGGTCGAGGATGGCTAGGAACAGAGCTCAAGTGATCCGAAGGGTAGAGAAATGTGTCTTCGAGCGTCGGTTAGCTGCGTCGATCCGCACAAACCCGAAGCGGTTCTAAGCCTACTTGCAATCCCATAAACGTATTAGGGGAAGTGTAGCGACTTTGGAAGGAGCACAAGGACTATTAGGTCTAAGCGACGAAGACCAAGTGGACATGCTCTTGGCATTTTTCAAAAGCGTATACTGACCAGCAAATAATTTAGAGGGAAGAATGGAGGAACCATAGGCGCCTCCAAAGCCTTCAGTGCTGTAGGAGAAGCGGTATACGCGGGGCTGCAAACCTTGAATAGAAATAAAGCCGCAGGACCAGGTGAGCTTCATCTAGCCATCATTCAACCTCTGGCTGATGTCCTGAAGGCCCCGGTGACGAAGCCGTATGAAACGTCACTTAGAGAGGGGACTGTGCAGGGAGACTGTAGGGGGGCGACAGTGGTAAAAGCTTACAAGCGCCGGCCCCGGCAAGGGTCCTAAAATTACCGGCCGGTTAGCTTGACTTCAGTACTGAGTAAGTGCCCGGAGCGAATAGTCAGGAAACAGATCTCTAGGAACTTGGTTCAACATAACCTCATGCCAAGTTCTCAGCATGGGTTTGTGGCAAAACGATCCTGTCTGACGAAAATCCTGCTGTTCCTGGATGGGGTAACCAAGAACCTAGGCGAAAGACAGTCGAATGCTCTCTGTTACTTGGACTTCAGCAAGACGTTTGATTCTGTGAACCACAGATTTCTGGAGGTCACACTGCATTCTATGGGAAGTGTTGGAACAATAAGACAAGGGAAAACTAGCCTTTTGACGGGGCGAACTTTCTGCATTAAGTTTGATAGTCGCGTCTCAAAATCGGAATGTGTATAAGACGGGACGCCACAGGGCCCGGTGCTCGGCCCTCTGCTCCTCTTGATCTGATAGAAACCTTCAAGGTAATAAAGGGACTGTCGGGTATAAATCGAGAAGAAATTCTCTCCCCGATCCCAGAGAGAGGCACAAGAGGGCATAACCTTAAGCTCCCTTCCCCACTTAAAGGTTGGTCCACTTGGTTGGCAACCAAATGCACCAACCGGGTTCACGGTATTCTCATTAAAATGGGCTCCACAAATGCAGCCAAACAAACTGTCTCCTCGGCCGCAAAGCTTAAGGAGGAAGTAAAAGGGCTCAAGGGAGTATCCATTCATAAGCCACTTCATCTGAGGCCCTGCAGTGAGAAGGCTAAGCCAGCAATTCCACTAAAAGCCGATCCCAAGCTCAGGGTGCTGCCAGTCGTTCGGGTATCTCGCTTTGAGGACCGAGTTGCATGCCCACCGTCCGTCGCTTCCCTACTCATACCATCTCCCGTCGCGGAGAGTATTCTCAATAGTAGGCCTAGAGCCACTAAACATCTGTCGCCTGCGAAAAGTATCCCAGGCCCCAACATATCCAATAAGACCATTTCAACGGACGAGACCCACTCAGCCTTGAGCCCAGACATGAACCTGCAACCTGTTTCTGCTGAAAGCTGCAATGAGGAGGTTAAGGCATCAGAAAATGTATCTGGTGCTGTCATGAAAAACAAGCTCACCAACAATAAAATTCAGAACAGGGCATCGCGCAGTGTGCAGAAGGGAAAACCACAAAAGGCAGCCCACCCTTTTCGGAGACCGAAGGATGTAGACCGTCCGCTTGGTATGATACCCCCAAGTTACTAGACATCAAAACCCGCCGGTCCCCCAAACAGTCTGCTTACTCTCTAGCCCCCCAATATCTTCAGCCCCCGACTCCCCCAGGACCTCCTTTTCATCCCCAAATCCCCCTCTTTCCCACTCCTCAAACCTAAAATCAGTTGTCTCTGGCGATTCTGCAACAACTCCTGAGCATGTGCTCAAGTGTTTTTACAGCAATTGCCTGAGTGTGTTGAATAAGATCCCGCAGCTTCGGCAGCTTGTAGTGGATAAGGAGCCTCAGATCATGGCTCTCACGGAAACCCGGCTCACCCCTGACATACTCGATGCCGAAATATTTATTCCGGGATACTTCACAGTAAGGCAGGACTCCAGTAGAGGTCGTGCCGGCGAGGTCATCATATACTACGGCAATTCGATCCCTCCTCCCACTTTACTGACAACCCCTACCTTTTCATGTATTGGTTGTTTGTGGGCTGTTTACCCTCTCTAGGACAGACACTTTACTGCTTGGTGTAGTCTATCGTCCTCCCGCACGCAATTCAACTGATAGCCTACGTCTCATAGACTTATTAGGCTCCCTGAAAAGATACACAGACTTCACCAATCTGTTAATCACTGGTGACTTCAACTCACCCAGTACCGACTAGCAAGGAGCTGATGCCTCTGATACCACCTTTGGTGAACACCTCCCAGATCTCGCACTCAAGAACTCACGGGTGCAGAACGTAAGAGATCCGACCAGATACCGCAAAGGACACGCCCCGTCTCTATTAGACCTGCTCATCGCCAATGATCGGTTCCAAATAGATGTAGTGCATTACTTGCCGCCCCTCGGCAAAAATGATCACATCCCCATTGAATTCGATCATATCGTGAAATGGCCTCCTCTTCCCTCAGAAACCAGAATTTTGAGATCCTTCAAAAGGGCCAATTTTGACCAAGTCTCTGCATTTATTCGCCCCCAGCTAAATTCAACTAACCCAGGTAACTCTGGTGATGAGATGGCAGAGAATCTCAGAGAGTTAATCTCCTTAGCTGATAGCCTATTTGTCCCCAGAATTCGTCGCCTACAGACCGCTAAACGACCCCTTGCCCACCCCATTAGGAGCATTCTAGACGAACGCGCACGCTTCTTTTTTGCTAGATGTAAAGCCACAGGCCTTGCCCGTGATGCAGAAGATTTCAGGATCATACGGAACATATGCAAAGACAAGATTAGGTCCTATCAGAATGCAGTCCAACGATCTGTACTTGATTGAGCATGGACCAATAGGGCATCCTGCTTTCAGTACATGCACCGTCTAAGAGGCACAGCTCCGACGCCACTAGCTCTCAGAGATAGTGCCGGATCTCCAATCACTTCCCCTAGCCAAGTAGCCGAGGCTTTTAGCTCCCACTTCCGTACAATTTTTAGCTCCATACCCATATCATCCCACCCTACCGTGCACCTGATATCTCTGGCCACTACCCTTAGCTGCGTCACTATTCCCATTGGTGCAGTCGCTCAAGGTTTCCGACGGCTCAACCAATATTGCTCCATGGGTATTGACCTAACCCACCCCCGTATTTTCAAGGAAGCCGCGGACACATTAGCTGCTCCTTGTGCCTCGCTTTTTCAGCGGTGTTAACGATGGAGTTTTCCCCAGTAGCTGGAAAAAGCAGTGATCGCACCCATTTATAAGAAGGGTAGTAGACATCTTGATTCTAGTTACAGACCCATAAGTCTCATGAGCATCCCCAGCAAACATTTTGAGGGAATTCGTAAGAGTGAGGTTCTTTCCCATCTTCATAGAAATAGGATCCTCTCCCCATCCCAACATGGGTTTCTTGCTGGCAGATCATGCATCACCAATATGCCTACTGTCATGGATAGTCTAACGAAAGCCTATGATGATGACCAGCTCTCACACGCCGTATTCAGCGATTTTGCTAAGGCCTTCGATAAGGTCCCCCATGTACCTCTTCTTTATAGGCTGCAGACATACGGGATCACAGGCTCCATGTTGGCCATCCTACGCAGCTTCCTTACCGACCGCACCTTTGTGGTTAAAGTCGGGAATGTCTCGTGTCAACTCTCCCCAGTAACAACTGGGGTCCCCCAAGAGTCGGTCTTAGGCCCTTCTCTTTTCTTGATCTACATCAACGATCTTCCGACAGCCCTTCCCGCGGACATTGCCATGTACGCAAACGATGTAACCCTCTGGAGTTCAAGCGTTGAAGACCTGCGAATTGCAGTTTATGAAACAAAACGCTGGTCCGAGGATTGGAACCTCCCAGTTAATGATGACAAATGCGTGAGCATGTCTTTCGGCAGAGAGACTGGTCACACGTTTTCCATTAATGTAGCAACCACACTGCCTAGGGTTGACCGACACAAGGTGCTCGGTTTCTGGTTAGATTGTAACTTATCCTTCTCTCATCATCACCAACTTGCGAGCAAGTCTGCCTTTCGAGTCCTAAACATGATTCGAGGGTCCTTCCCGCGCGTATCTAAGGATGATTTCCCCATAATTTTCGGCACGTATATCCGACCTCTGCTGGAGTACGGCAGTCAGATAGTGCACTCTGGTCTTGTCCGAGACCGTGGGATCCTAGAGAGAGTTCAGCGGGCCTCCACCAAGGCAGTAAGGGGTCTATCCCATCTACCTTATCCCGTCCGCCTCTCACTCCTCAACCTCTATCCCCTAGACATACGACGCGAAAGAGGTGATCTGTTTTTGATGTTCCACCTTTTTGAATCAGGTCAAGGCGATTGCTTTTTCTCCGTCTGTCCAGTCTCTTCTCTCCGTGGTCACAGCAGAAAGGTCTTCGAACCGAGGCCAAGCACTTCACTGAGGATTAACTTTTTTAGCTATAGGGTTACTACTCTGTGGAACGCACTTCCGGAAGATATTGTTCTCTCGCAGAACAAAACTATCATCAAGAAAAGGCTAGACCTCTATCTGGGTCTCCCTTGTCAAAAAACGAAATAGATGTCTTTTATTGCATATATGTTCATGAATGTCGCACCCCCACTCCGCTTAAGGCACTGTCCACAGTGTGACACTGCATGATGTTATGTGTATTTTGTTTTCGCTGCCACCCCCGTCCCCCGGCTTCTTTTTACCCTAGTTTCAGCTCGGTGAATCCGACAGAAGATCAAAGATTTTCTCGAGAACCGGGACAATTGGGCTCAAAGCCTCGAACCCGTGTAGTACTTCAAGACTTCAAGACTACAAAGAAAGCACTCGAGGCTCCGAATTAGGGCGAATTACTTCCAAGATTGAGTGGCACCCTTTTGGAATTAGCTCCGAAAGAGGTCATAAACACCACAACAGTGAAGGCCTTTAAGAAAGCAGTAGACTTGTGTTGGGTGGCAGTATACACCGAATTGTGCTAAGCAGCTTTTAGGGTCAGATGCAATTTACTCATTGCTTCCACCTTTCTCTGCCAGGGCTGATACTGCACACAATTTCTGCCTTTTGAGAAAACGAAGTCACGCAGTGTTAGGAGCTATGGAAAAGCGCAGACATCACAACTATCTGGACGCACGATTGGGTCTACCCACACCAAGTGCTGTGCAAAATGAACTTACCTTAACTGAGCATAAGGGCTAATAGTGTTGTACTCACGTGCAATAGACTGTCACAGGAGGCTGTGAGAAGCGGCAACGTACCATCTGTCAAGAAGACCCTAGATTCACGCTGGAACACAGCGTTCTCTAAGCTAGATTTCTGAACTAGGGGTGGGATAGAGAGCCACTGGTAACTTTCTCAATGAACTTATATCTGTGAAGGTGATACTTCCTCGCAAATTCTGCCTTTCAGACACAGCATTCAACGCGCAGTGTTGAATTCCAAGGAAAACCAACGACAACACAACGATCTGGACGCTCGATTCGTCTCAGCCACTTTCGTCCCGTGGAAACTTAACTGAGCTGAATTGAGCCGATCCGATCCGATCCGATCCGATCCGATCCGATCCGATCCGATCCGAACGTCGCTATAGAAGCACGTAATGGACGCACCCAACTGCAGATTATGGAATGTGAAGGTGTCTGACATTCTATGTATTTACTAAAAATTATTGTTTGAAGAATTAACTGCTGAGGAAAAAGAAAGATTAAAGTACATAACGCAGCAGAAGCTGCAAGTAATGAAACATATAGAGGTAACCTTTTTTCCGCGGCGTAACCCTTCAGTCCTTAAAAATTGAACTACATGATATCACTAATCAAATCGAAAACTTGGGATTTCCTCTGGACTGGTATGCCTGTAAACTTCGCTATTGACTTGGATTTTCAGTGAGGATCCCCAAATGCGAAGGAGGATCATCGGCTGCAAGGAGTTCAACGCAGATACGAAGCAGGTATGTGTTTATTGATGCGAATCGACATCACTGAAATGTAGGGACTTGACTATCTTTTCGAAAACAAGGTAGTCGAACGGACCCCGGAAGCTGTCGCCAGATTCTTCATAGAAGAAAAAGATAGGCTGTCCAAGTTTGCCGTGGGAACGTTTCTAGGAGAAGTGTAAGTTTTATTCATCCGTGTCTTCATAAATCTAGTCAACCGAGCCTTCGTTCGACTCATGATCCAATTTTTTTCATGGGAAGACTTGAAAATAATGTTGAAGAAGGTCCTTCAGTAAAATCCAATCACCAGATTGTTGTCACTGATATTTGTAGGCTGTGTCCTGCCGTTGCTCATCTTTTAGTTTCTCCTTTCGTGTACGAATGACTTATTAAATCTTTATGCAACGTTGGTAATGTAGAAGTTTTATTCGTGACTGAAGGTGTTAACTTTTGGGACCGACCCTGCAACTTGCAACTATTTCTAAATAATCCGAACCACAGTACACTAATAATCAGGGTGCATTTTGAACCTTGAATATGTCAAATGCTGCTACGAGACTGGGTTTTCCCCGTAAAAGCTCAAAAGGAGAAGTATTTTCCGAAACAGACGTATTATCATCTAAAGAGCTCGGGTTTCAGATACCAGATGAGTCGTGTCGCTTATGCAAAAGACGTGTTTGGTTCTTACCAATCGCGGCTCTTGTGATGCTTATATGATATCCATTTGGTCGCTGTGCTTGTTAGGCCAGTTTTACGATACGGCTCGTAATTAATGCCATATGGCCGTTCACTTCATCCTGTAGTGTGCTGCGAAGCAACGATTAAAAATGAAGCACAGCAATGTGGTTTTTAATCGAAAACTGTGCCTAGACTGTTTGAACCAAAGCTTGAAGTGCCATATTGTATGACATGGTCACCGTTTTTGGTATTGTATTTTACTTGAGCAAAATGCAGCTTCTGTCGAGTTGCTGATTTACACATCTATGCAGAATATGCAGATGCCCACTATAGGTTATTTGCGAGATATTTCAAGATATGCAAAATACGTTTTCGAGTTACCAGAGAAAGAGTTTGTTGGTTTTCTCTACATAAATTCCTCCGGTTTTCGTGTTCAGCTCACGCTCGAGCTCATCATCGTTGTGCTTCATTCAAAAAGCTTTCAAATAATGCACTGGATAAATTCGAACCACACTCAGATGGTTTTTTCGGTGTTACCTCTCAAGCCGGACTGATTGGCGAATTATTTAAAGCAACAATCGATAAGTTAAGTTCAACTCAAGATTAAAAACCACAGGTGTTTCATGGTTGTTGAGAATCACCAGTGCCGGACATCCTACGAGTCCCAATCGCCACTTAAACCCGGAGTGGACGATCCCGAGCGAAAAATCTTACAACCAATCTATGTGGGATGGCTCTCAACGTCGAGACTACATGATGTAGGGCTCTTCGATCACTGACATCAGAATATCGTCTGCACGACAATCGGCTTCGTGTAGATGAACTGAGGGCATTCTGTTTCAGGTCTTACACAGTTTGGCTGGTGGCAAGGTGCTCGACTAAGTCGTTCACCGCAGGTTCGAGTTCCTGTGGGAGCTCGGTGGATGTGTAATCTTTCTTTTCTTTTACGGGACCATCTCCTGCTAGAGAATAAGTCGGCTCCATGAATATCGTGAAAATTATTAATAGAGATTTTCGGGAATACAATGGGAGGCGGTGTCCTCAGCACCGTTGGGGACTGTTGTACTGTTCGGTCACCTGCTCCGGAGTAGGAAGTAAGTTGACTACCTCATCCGACGTTTTTGTTCGAGGATATACCTCTAGTTTTTGCACAACCCATTTCAGCTTGCAAGGCAGAAAGGTTGTTCCAGAATAACCGGTGGCCTGTTGTGTGGCTCATTCACCGCCTCTTGAATACCGGGTCGGTTAGGTTGGACAGTTTTTCTTTATAACCGTTGGATGAATGGATCTTGTCCGCCCATTCAGGAGTGTCTTCGCATGCCGAACACCATCTCGCCCAGGTTTTTAGACCCTGGTTATCATCAACCTGATATAGCCCACCTGTCGAGCGATTTTCTGGGGTGTGGCTGCTGATACATACTTCGGTTTCGTGGAGCCACAGGTGAAAGTTAGGTGAATACTGGAGACGAAGACGGAGAATACTCCAGGGGACAACAGTTTACCACCTCCGAGGTGCTACTCCTCTCATAACAATTGTAGTGTGCTCCATACTTTTCAGTGGTGAGTTGAGCGTTGGTACAACACGAATAATCGCGCACTTTGCTGTGATTTTGGTTTTAGCTGCAACCTCGCAGCGTCATCCAGGTAAGAGTGAACTAATGACAGCACACAAAACAAATAAACAAAATAAATAAAGGTGAAAAATCATGTATACTAAGAGGAGATTAATGTCTCCAACGAGCCGGTGGTCAGATCACGTGAATTCCAACTCAAAAGCCCAATAAATCCTACTTGACCGAGTCTACTGGTTGAATTTTTCATACTTTTTTTTGCCATGTTACGAATTGAACACTTCGATCCACCTTACAATTTTTGCTCTCTACGAAGAAAAACATACATTGGTGGTCTATCCAGGGACATGCATAAATCAAGTTATTAAATTGGAGGCTGGTCGAAAGAAGTCGTCCAAGGAAAATGAACAGCCTATATCATCCAGGACTAAACAACAGCAAACTTGGCGTTGTTCACCGTCCGCATAACTTGCGTGATCTGCATTACATCTGCCTCCTTGCTTGCATAACTTTCTTCAGCCTTCGTGCAAAAAACCGTGATGTGCTGTTCTGATTGAGATATTGACTGATGGTAGTTATGTGGTTTAGAGCACTTTAGTGGTTAAAGTTTCGAGCCCCGCTACCACCGGTCACTTTGGTGGTAAGCAGTAATCCACTGTCACTCTGCTCCTTACCACACTCAACCTATTGGGACCTGTGATTCTTCGCTCCAAGTCCCAAAGTCAGGTTTCTGGTTATCCCTAATAGTGCAGTGGGCTTTCGAGGCTATGAGGTATACCTCTTCCACTACACTCATGTACAAGCGTGTAGTGAAAAACTCCTGGCAGTCGTTCTGTCCGTCTCTTCAGTTGTTCATTAGTACAATCAGGAGGGCAGCGGTAATCGAGAGTATGCTGTTCTTTGCTACGGGGGTTACAAATACTGAATATACAAATGACAGATTGAATTTCTAGAAAATACGACCATACAAACCTCGATTAGTTGTTTCAGAAATTTGTTTTGTTTAAAGATATACCATTTTCTCTCTGGTTCTGGTAAAAGATCTCGATTTAAATCTGCATTTATCACTTTCTTTAGGACGAGGATGTCTCTCTTAGTACATCGATATTTTGGTGAGGTAGCTTGCATAAACATGGCGTTTGGTTATGCCCGTACATTAGGTTATTTTCACATCTATCATTCTCGAACGATTCTCGGTGTCCACTCTGCCACGACGCGACTTACTGTTAATTGATGTGCGTTGTTCTCGCTTTTCGTTCCCGTCATAGGCGCAAGGAATTTAACATGCAAGTCCTCGACGCCTTCACAAATTTGCATAATTTCCGTGATCAAGATTTTCTCCAAGCACTCAGGTCAGCTTTGATTCCTGTTTGCACCCGACTGATGGAACTTCATGCTTTCCCCTGATATATGTTTAGCTCATCGAACGGTTTTCATCCTATTTTATGATTGTGAATCACAGCACATTGAAGTATTTGATCATATTTATACCACAAAACTTGGTGCATTCGCGTTTCGGGACTCGCGAAACTCACTAATTTGCATTTGAGATTTTTTCACGTAGCGAAAGTTGCGAAATCCTCGAAAAACCCTGCAGAAGTGGTTGTTAAATTTATGTGATTCTTACCAACTTATCACGATTCCTTCTGATCTGAGATGGGTTGTAGAATCTAGCCTCTCAAATTTCCGAGGAATTATTGCAATTGTACCTCACGTGGAGGCCAATTGTAGTCGAAAACGTCGCAATAACTTAATTAGCAAACTAATGTTGGTGAGCAAGGACCACCAGATTGTTTCCCATTCGTGATTACTTTTGGTAGTCAGGGGCCGTTATATTGTCGCGTCCCTAGTGACATGGTCTTATGGTAATATTAAAATTCCATTCACATCCAGCGGTCGACGCCGCGATCCCGTTTACTCAAGATTGTTTGTCAGTCAGGTGCCCGTGTGTGTGTATACATCGTTACGGTTACTGTGAAAATGTCTATTAGAAAAATTCTCCTAGCGAAGCTCTCAAGGCAGGAAATTTTGATCGGATATGTGTATATACCAGCGACCTAGTACAGTATTTGAGGGAGTGGTGCTGCGAAAATCATGACTGGAAAGAAATGGTCGAATTCGTGATAAAAGACTTTGGGATTGAAACACCAGGTTTCACAAAGAAACTGTCGTTGACTACGACTTTGATCTATGCCCATCAAGGTTCTCACTCAAGCATACTGTGGATCCCATAAATGCAAGAAATCGGACGCAAATTCTACTGTCAACGTCTTGACCAAACTGTGTAATGCAGCCAACTCTGCTCGTGAATTTGTAAAGCCTCAGTTCAGTTCTGAACTGAGTTTGGTTAATTCAACCATCAAACTTGCATTTCGATACCTTGGTTTTGGTTTTTACGTCGCAGCACCGTCCAGTTGAGAACCAAATGAGACCGTAATTTTTTCTATTCCCAAAGACGGCGACTCCTTCGACCCGTTCTATTTCCCTAACAACTGTCACTTCGAAAGTCACCGAGACCATAATTTCAGACCAGTTGCGGCCGTTCCTCGAACGTGAAGGACTGCTAAGAGATCTTCAATACGGGTTCCGACCTCGTGGTTCCCAAGGGCAGTCTACTAGCTATGGTCTCGCACTCCTAGTCAACCTCACCCGGTAACCGCGACAAAAACACACCTGGTCTCACCAGACATATCAAAGGGTTTTGGCCGCGTCTGGCACACTGGTTTACTGTTTAAATTGCCCACTTTTGGGTTTCCTCCAGCCCCTGTCTTGTGGACGTCGAATTTCTCTCAGTAACCGGACCATCTTCGTTCGAGCAGATGGGTACAATCACAGCCTTTTTCGTGAATGCTGGTGTTCCTCGGGGTTTCTTTACTTTCGCCCACTCTCTTTCTGCTTTTCATTAATTGTTTGTTATCCACCGTTTCCAACCCTATCCATGCTTTTGCCGATGATGCCACCCTTCACAACTCCATTTCATATCCCACCTCCCACTATGCCCCCGCCAGCATCGATCGTGACCTGTGTGCTCTTGTAACGTCACTCTGTTCGAACCTTGGGCAGATCTCTTAGGGCTCTCGAAATAGTGTTCTCTTAAACGCTCCTAAAAAACCTCTTAAACATCATTCCTTTTTACCCCACTCGAATCTTAATTATGTTCTCCTTCGTTCCTCCAACTCGATACCCTTCCAGAGTCTTTCGATGGTCTTCCCTCTATCTCGGTCTCCATACATATGTTCGCTTGCTTCTCGTGCTTCGCGCAAGATTGGTTTTCTTTTCCGCACAAGACCTTTCTTCAAACGAACTCACCTCTTACCGTACAAAGCTCAAATTTGTCCCACACTTGAATACTGCTGTCACACGTGGGGTGCAGCTTTGTCTTCTTTATCTCTTCCCCACTGAGTCCAACGTAAAGCCATTCGTCTGGTAAATGATCTAGTTTTAACATCCAGTTCGCAGTCGCTTGCCCATCGCTGAGTAGTTGCTTCATTGTCCCTATTCTACCGCTATCATTTCGGGTTTTGTTCCTCTAAGTTTGTTTCGACTGTCCCTATTTTCATTACTTTCCAACGTCAATCCCGAGCACAGGAAGCTAGTCACACTTATCAGGTTTCTTTCGCTCGATCTCGGATTTTGACCTCAGTTTTTTTCCCCCGGACGGTTAAGTTATGGAACACCTTCTCTCTGTCTTTCCATCCGCCTACAACCTTTTTCTTTTCAAAAGCGGAATCGACAAACTGGTTTTGATCTGAATGCTCCCTATCGACGCTTCTTACATTGTTTTTGACCTATGGGGTTTACCTCTTTTACTGTAATTCACTTCGTGTATAGTAAAAAAGAGCCGAAAACGAAGTAATTTCGCGAATAAGTTTGAACAGTCGTTGACTGTTACCTCAAACAATTGGTACTCTCATTCCTTCGACTACCTTGACCCACCAATTTTCGCGATCATTCTTAAGGCTTCTTGAAACTTGCTTTCGTAGATGTCTTCCTATCTTATTCATCTCCTTACAGTTCGAGAGCTGAAGTTTATACTCAGTTAGACTCAGCGACTCTTGCGAAATCCAGTGTTTTTGATGGACATCGGATCTAGGACCGCCGGTGAAACTTGCTGCCACATGCATCACCCGTTTGATATGGTTCCAGTGTTCGTCTACATTACTGTTTGTTGTAGATCCTAGCTCATGTGATAGTTTCTGCTCACAGCTGGGGCGAACTTCGGGATCCAACAGATGTTGCACGGCTAACCGGGTTTGCGGTTTGCGCCGATGTTCACAGAGCTGGAGCACAAATCGCACTAAAACTGATGCATAGTCCGACTCGACATACGTAGACCAGTATGATCTACAGTTCTGAACAGAAATGCGCCACTGGTAGCTTACTGCGATATGATCGATATGGCTCAGAGTTCCTGTAGAGTTAGAGCACCATGTCACTGTGCGACGCTAATCCGAAGCTCTGACTGTTTCATATCCTGAAGTGCACAGGAAATACCTCGATGATACGCCAGGAATAGTTAGTTAAATCACACTGCTCGAATCCTGAATACGCGTTTCACTTACGCAGCAAACATCAATCTTCAGAGAGTCTATTGTGAGCTTTAGACACGCCCACCGACCGGCCTGCATGAGATTCAGAGGCTAACGAGGCTTGAGAAAATGTGAGTTACAAGATAGGTGATTACTTACGACACTATTCAACCGTGAACTGTTTCGAGTATCGAGTGTGTTATCAGTGGCGGCATTATGGGTGGATAGAGGGGACAAGGAGAGGTGGTTGGGAACAGAAGACCAAGGTTGAATAAAAGAGGGTAGTCCACTTATCACTACCCACCCCACTCGACGCGATGGGCAGTGCAGTCCTGATTATCCTGCGCGACGACCGATGCAGTATGGAATTCTTTGTAGTCCTGCAGTTCATGGGATATGTTGGACGGGTTCTACTAGGGTGTCTAGCCGCAAAGTAGGAGAAAGATTAGGGTTCTCAATCAAAGCCTTTAGTTCTGACAAGAACCTGTCCACAAGGCAGTGGGGTGGTTAAGTGGAAGCCCATTTGGTTGGATCAATTATTCTTTCACTGATTTTACCGACTGAGTAGTCAGCACAAATTGACCTTTAACCTGGAAGACCAGGAGACTGGACTTTGTCTGGCCTCTATCTACTGATCGGTCAGACATGATAGCGTCTCCGGCTTGAGGAAGTCATCTTGTACAGCTCTTTGGGTCATAGAGGCACTCAAGCCATCACACAAGGTCAAGGTGCAGTTTCGTCGTGATGGCCAAGAAGTGCGTTTGATTTATGTCCCGCTCCCAGACCGTTGTTTTCTTCAAAGCCGCAGTAACCCGTGGGGTTTTGCATCTATTTTGAGTTACTGGATAGGAAATTAGCAAGACCCTTTACCGAAAGGATGCTGGAGACTTCTGGGCGAATCATACTTCGCGGCTGCCTACATCGTAAAAGCTATTTTTTAACCCTAACCGGGGTCTTTGACCCCAAAGTCTGACCCACAAGGCAGTAGAGCGTTGACTCAGCACGGGAACGTGACCGAAGCATTTGTGAAAGAACTTCTGGTCTGTCTCGTGAGATATAATTGTTGATCTTACCTTGACTCGTCTTCGTTGATGCTTTGTTATCGACCCGCTTTTCGGGTTTAGTTTTTAGTCTTATGCACCCAGTGGAACGGGCGGAACGTGGACGGGGCAGTATCCTTTGAGTCGAGGGCTGCCCAGTTTTGGCTTGCGATAGCTACCCAATAAAGTGTGACGACATCTCCTACCGTTGAGAGAAACCACAGGTACTTCACTCCTACATTCCATCTAGTGAAGGCTTTCAGACCAGTAAACTGTTCCTCTCCGTGTTTGTTCGATGGAGTGTCTTCTTCAGGGGCTTGTTGGTTATGATTAGGTGCTGCCCAAAACCTGGTTGAGACTGGATTTCGTCTGGTGTCTACCCATTGACCTGTCTGGCATGATTCCATCTTCGGATTAAGAAAACCATCCTGCATAACTCTTAGGGTCATTGAGGCACGCAAGCCATCACACGTCGTCAAGGTTCAGTCTGTTCATGTCAGATTGGTTGTGCGTGTTGATGGGATAGGCAAAATGTGCGATTCAAAAAACGCATCCAAGGGCTGCGATGTTGCTAATTTGAGGATGTTATTAAGCTCACCAGGCTCTCCAAAACGATCAATGGCTAAAGACAGTCCGCCAAAATCTGCCAAAATATCCCATGGTGAAAAAAAAACGCTGGACACAGCGGTGCTGCAGGCTTCATATTTCAACAGAAGCATCATATTTCTCAGTCCTCATAACACAATACGATGTCAAGTAGAATGAAGTTCAATGGATTCCGTATCTGACCCTTCGCTATTCATTCTCGACTTCCTCTTTCACTTTTCTAAAAGCACCTAAGAATCCGAATTTTCGGACAGTTTTTGATAGATTACTAGCGACACTAAATTTGGTTACGGAATCCTGCCAGTTTTGCAGCATTGTTCCACATTTTGAAGGCAAAGATCATTTTATACCGAAAGCGGTTTCCCCGAATACCTCGTATCACAAAGCCTATCACAAACCAACAACTAGTTTGCTTTGTCCGTTATATTTCTTGTTCTTGTAATTACTGCAAACAAAACACCAAATGCTGTTACTACTGTTTTCTCGTTATAACTATCTCTCTTTGTTCACTGCTGGCTTTGCTGTTGTTTTTAAAAATACTTTTAGACGTTTTTTGCTCAGTTTCCAATTACCCGGTGAAAGTCAAAAGATTGATCGGATCTTAACAAGCTTTGCCGAGCGATATGTGTCACATAATCCGGCTATTTTCAAGTCGCCACGTGAGTACATCCACCAGATGCTTTTCGTGTATTCCTGTGTGTTCATTTCTGTTTTCATTTACGGTGCTCCGTATTCAAGACAACGCTTTTGTTGCTCACAGTGCTGGTCAGTTTCTAAGCATCTTTTCACCGACGATGTATTGGTCGGTATACAGATGTACATGACGAAAATAACCCATGCAGATGATGTAACGAAATACCCGCCTTGTCCCACACTAAGTCTTGTGGTATCCAAATGTCGGTAGATCCGTGGTAGTCGAGTGGTACCAATAGCTGGCTTATTAACCGTAATACGTTTTATCTGATAGGCTGCGGGACTTATCCTTTCAACTATGCCGTTGGGTCAGCATTGACTAAAAGTTTTCTCAGTCACGTCTTATTTGGTGACCAGATATCGCTTCGCTTTGTGGAGAGTGCTGTCAGCTATTTTCTGAGCATTATTCGTCTACGGTACAAATACGAAATTCATTTGCCACTCAGAAATCGGGTGTATACTGAAGCACTTAGGTGGTTTTTACCGATGGGTTCGTAAACTTTGTCCCCATTTGCGGAAGCACCTCGGAAGCCGCCATCACTTGACCGGCATTATCTTCGTTGGTCATCGGTCAGCTATATAGAAGTCAAGCGCTAAGTACCGGTTCACAGCGATACGTCGTTGCTGGGCCGAGTGTGACGTTAACCCGTACACGTAGTACTTTTGCATTTATAATATCCACGGACTACCGTGGTGTGCGTTCTCTGTCGAGATAGTTCACAAACAAAAGATAAGCTATTATGACCTGTTTATCAGACGTTAAAAAGGAAGACGTTTGCCAAACTCTGGTACGAATACCACGTAATTGGTTCTCGTGAAGTTTGTTCGTAATGAAGCAGATGAGAATAGAATCACACAAATGGCATCCCTTCAAATCGCCGACCTGTTAAAGTAATTCTTTTTCAGAAACTAAGATTCCATCTCGAAAAATAAAAATGGAGTGTAAACATGATGATCGCAGGTTTCTCTGTCTTTATTTCGTGCAAAATCATGAGCGAGTTGGGAGAAAAGAAAACCCCGACAATCCCGGTATTGGTTCTTTATTTAGTGACAAGTCACAATGATTAGACACCTTAGTGATCCCGTCCGAATTCCTTGCATACCGGCTTTGTTTAATAATATTTCCCATCACTGCTATCTACCATTGGGATACCTTCAACTACGTACAGTTTCCAGGTGGACAGATAACGAATGAAGTGCCATCGCGTATACAGAAGGCGCGTGTGGCTTCTGCCAACATCCGTCATCTGTGGCGTCGGCGTGACATCCAATTGTCTGTTAAAGGTAGAGTATACACTGCGGTGGTTAGGTCCGTTCTTTTATACGGCTCAGAAACATGGCCGCCGAGGGTAGAAGATAGACGAATACTGTCTGTGTTCGGGCACCGATGTCTCCGTAGCATTGCCCGAGTATTGTGGGAACACCGTATCAGCAATGTTGAGGTTCGGCGAAAGGTGTTGGGAACGAGAGGTCAGTCTGTGGATCAAGTACCGAATCTAAACAGGTTAAGGTGGTTGGGACATGTGGTACGCATGCCCACGGATAGAATTCCTCAGCGTACACTGTCCTCTGAGGCAGGTAATAAATGGTAGGTAGGTCGAGGTGATCAGTCCATGATATGGCAAAAGGGTATAAAAACCTTGACCAGTGGACTTGGCTGGGTAGGAAGTGTTAGACTTTCAGGTTGGGGTACACGTGATCCGCCTTCTAGGTGGTTGGAGACATTAAGTGTCATGGCTAGGTGTCCCAGTCAGTGGCGTAGTTGCATTCGGACTCTTTCCTTGTCGTCTTGATTTCCTCTTGGTACTTGGACTTTTTGGATCTTATCACTATGCTTCTATTCCTTTCTCCTTTTACTGGACGATACTGGAAGGTACCAACCGAAACCAGAGCACAGAAGTGCGAGGTTAATGGTTGAATAAACTGAAACTGAAACATATCCTTTCACTTTCGTAACTCTCCACCATCTTTCAAAATGGTGGTAGACAGTAATCCACTGGATAGAAGTGTCAGAGAATATAAAGACCATGCCGGGCAGTGGCGACTTAGGAAAGTTCTTCTATTCATTCGAAACGCTTCGAATAAGTGATGCAATTCTGAGTCCGTCTTACGTGATGCAGCAAGCTAGATTATCCCTGAACAGAGGAGAAAAATAAGTCGTTGGGTGGACTATTTTGACTAGCTCGTCAACCGACTTTCCGATCACACCACAGATTTACCATCCTCCCTGAGTGTAGAGATGTAAGACGTCAACTGCGAGACACCAACTGACAGAAATCGCCAGTGTCGTCAACCAGCTGAAAAAACAGAAAAGCTACAGGAGTGGATATTTTTTTGTTGAATCACGCGTTAAGTGAATTACAGTATGAGGGTTAAACCCCATAATCAAAGGGCACTGTAAAAGAGGATTGTGGAGGAAAATTCACACCAGAGCCAGTTAATCGACCCCAGGAAAACAGAAAAAGGGTGAGTGTTCCACAGTGTAACAGCCCGGGGAAAAAAGAAGATTGAAAGATAGGAGTGCGACATCCAATGATAGAAACTTAATAAGGATGGGATGACTAGCTGCCTGGGTACGTAATGATAAGGAAAAAGTAATAGAAAGGGGAATCGCCAATGCAAGCTCCGAAGAATAAAATCCGAAATAGTACCGGTAGAAGAGGGACAATGAAGCAATCGCCCGACGATAGGCTAGTGACTGCAGATCGGAGGTTAGAGAAGGGTCATCGATCGTTATCACACCTGACCTATTGCGACCTTATGCGGTTCTCCATTCCAAGTCTTAGGGCCTGGTTGTCGGTTATCCCTAATCGTGCAGTGGGCCTTTGTGGCTATGGCGTATACCTCTTCCGCTGCACTCATGCACAAGTATGTAATAAAAAAGCCTGATGGCCTTTTGTTGAACCCGGTCAAGAAGAGAAATAGACCAAGCCCCACTCCACATGTGGCTGCAGTATTGAAGTACGGGTGGATTTGAGCTTTTTACAGCAGAAAACGATAAGCTTGTGTGAAGAAGCGTCTGACGCGAAATAGAAAATCAACTTTGCGCACGGCGCGAGAAATGAGCTGAGATATGAAGGCTGACCAGCATAAAGGAGTTACGAATAGGCCAAAAAGAGAGATAGCATCCGTGCAATGCAATACAATTGAATCGAAGGATAAATGTGGCGAGAATTATTAGTGTTCCAGAATAATTGAAAGAAGAGAGATTTTGGAAGCAATAGATGCAATGTGATTGTGGGAGCCTCAGGAGGAGAGGTGTACGAGGTCGGAGTCTAAAGACACACTAGCTGCACTACGATGGCGATCGACGATAGTGTTGACATGGCGAGGAGTGCGGTAAGAAAGGGAAGGTTGGAGATTGCGTCATCAGCAAATGGGTGGATTGGGTTGGATAGAAGATCATTAATGAATAAAAGAAATAGGGTGGTCGCGAGTGCTGGACCTTAGGGGACACCAGCACTCATAGGAAATGGCTGGGACAGGATCCCATCAACTTGGACGGAGATGGCTCGCTTGCCGAGAAACTTGATATCCACAATGCCAGAGCGGAAGAGAACCCGGACGTGGGCAGTTTCGCCAGAACTTCTTGCCAAACTCGGTCAAAGGCTTTAGATATGTCGAACGAGACCATGAGTGTTTCTCTGTGTAGCCGATTAGGAGTGTGAGACGAGAGCCGGCAGGTCACTGGTAGAATGACAAGGTTGGAATCCGTTCTGGCGATCGCTTAGTAGTTCTTCGTGTTCGAGAAACGTACGCAAATGATTGAAAATGTCAGTTTCTAATACTTTCGAAATACTAAGTGTGAGGGAAATTGGACGGTGGTTATTCGAATCAGGAAGATCACGGCGTTTGGGAGTAGCGAGAATCATGGTGTGTTTCCAAGGTGTCTGAAAAGTAGAAAGATGAAGAGAGACAGAGAGGGGAAGAGGAAGAAAAAAGGACGACGTGACAGAGAGGCAACTCAGGGGCACATTTTAAGGACGGTGGGTGGTATGCCGTCTGGACCGAGTGTTTTGCACACATTCGGAGAACGCTACGCTCAGCGGATCTTTTTAGTGCTAATGTGAGGAAGAAAATGGGAGACAGAAGAAAGAGGAGAGACTGGAGGAATAAGATATGAGGGTAAGATGGAGTTAGATGCAAACTGAAAAGCAAAAACCTCACCTTTCTTGTATGGTTCACAAACAAGATCACCAGAGAAATAACAGGTGGGACGGAAATTGAAGGATAAAAGTTGCGTGAGACTGCTTTGGCGAGAGACCAAAATGTTTGGCCACCGGTGGTAAATAAGAGTGAACGTTTGGCTTTGCATCGGATGAAGCGTTCTTTGGCTCTGTATGGTTGACAAGCATCTGTTCCTAGCTTGCACGAAGCGGTGATGGAAGTCATAAATGAGCGGATGGCACCAGAGGTGAAATGTTAAACACTTCAAGCAGGCGGCGCGATCGCATGAGTGATTGAACCACTCGGGGGGTTCAGGTTTGCCGGGTTTGGAAAAGTGTGAAATAAAGAGATTCATACGTTGAAGAACAATGTCGGTGAAGTCAGAAGCGGAAGCAGAAACGTCCGAAGTAAAGCAGCAATCATTCCAAGGGTAGAAAGCTGGGAAGTCACGGAGACCGTCTCAGTTGGCTGAACGGTGGAGCCAAAATGGGTTTCTCCAGGTGGGTGCCAGATCGGGGCGAGTAAAATTGATGGAGAAGGAAACAAGAGGCCAGTGGTCCGCTGAACCAAGTGGCGGAAGAGCGGAGACGTTTGAGAAAAGTGAAGGAACAGAGGTAAGAATAAAATGAAGGATATGGGCACGGTCGCCAGCTCAATCGGGGATTCGTGTGGGGAGGTCAACTAGTTGGCACAGGTTGTTGGTCACGGCGAAATGTTCCACTTTGCGCCCCAGAGCCGAAGTGTCCAATGGATAAATCAACAAATCCCGACTGTGAACAATAAAATCTCCTAAGATGGGGATATGACAGTTGGGATCCGTCACAAAAAGTGCTCAAAGATGGATGGGTCACCACCGTTGGGTGAACGGTAAGCAGAACCAAGGTACTTGTTGAGACAAGGAAGTCGGAGCTTCAGTCACACCAACTGAAGTTCACGACTGTAAAGATCAAAATTTTGTAGTCTGGACGTGGGACTGATCAGTGGACAAAGACACAGACACAAACTTTGGATGAGAAGAAAGAGTGAAAGGTATATTTGGGGAATTGAAGGTGGGGGGGGGATTTGGGTTTTGATCGAACACAGGACAAGAGAAGGTCGGAGGAATCGGTAAACAGAATCAATGTTATGATTCAATCCGCGAATGTTAGTGGGAGCGATGAGTTCGTATTTGTTTTATGAGTGAGCAGAATGAGCACGAGGGCGAGAGCGTGTGTTATTGTGTATTTCCATGATTCATACTGTGAGTAGGAAATTGGCAACCATGATCCTGAGGCGTGAGGTGGCGAACCACATAAAGCCTCAATAAATCAGGCGTAGTACTGAGCTGGGCAACAGTAGAACCGTCGGCCACCGTGGAGTGTTTATCATCGCTGATCGACAGGTTGCACATGCTATTCCGTTCTGTATGGGAAGGTGTGACATTACTGAGGAGTTGGAGTGCGTCTATTCGGATCGGTGGTGGTCGAGTGGTTTTGAGCGTTTGCTTGCCGCTTCGCAGGTTAGAGGTCCGAATCCCGCCACCACCGACCACTTTGGTAAAAGGCGGTAATCCACTGTCGTCCGGCTTTTTACCACCCCTGACCCATTGGAGCCTCATGCGGTTCTCCACCCAAAGTCTCGAGGTCTGGCTGCCGACTAGACCTAATAGTGCAGGGTATACTCATTCCGCGTCATTCATGCACAGACATATAGGAAGAAAGCCCATTCCCAAGAAGAGAGACTAGGCGGTGGTCGAGGATTACTGGGCAATCAGTCTGATTGATATCGCTGTAAATATTCTCTGCTTACTGCTGCTCAACCGCTTCTCAGTTGCGAGAGACTCCCGCACCCGACCGAACCAAGGGGATTTCCGTCGTGGTAGAGACTGTGTGAATCAAGTCTTGACATTATGTGGTGTACTGCAACACAGCTACAACTTCCAGTGGCCAACAGTAGCCTGCTTCATTGATCTCCATGCTGCCGTTGACTCCGTCAATCCCGAATCCCACGGCATCTCTTCCAAACTCTCAAGGGTCCTGAGGGCTTACTGTGCCTCTAGCACAAGTGGCCAAATGTATGGTGAAGCATCTAAGTTCTCAATTAATCCCGGAGTTAGACAGGAATGTCCTCCTTGACCGGAGCAGTCGACTGGTCAATGAACAGGATCTTAATTGATTACGCCTATATCCAACTGAGTCCACCGGTGCACATCTCCGAGCTGGAGTTTGCGATCGATATTGTCGTGCTGGAAGGTTCTCGCGCCATACTTCAGCCACTCTTCACCCGACGACTATTGACCTCGAAGTCAGTTAAGTGAAAACCAAGTCTTTCGGCTTACCCTGGGTCATCAGCTTGGCAGTTGTCCATCAATGGTCAGACAATTGAGTATATACTATCCTTCAGATATCTGGGATCAACTGTTGTTCCGAATGACCAGGTGAAAGACGAAGTGCTATCAAAGGTTAATAATGCATGGAGAGCGTTTCTTTAGATCCAGCGTGTGCTGTAGATACAGACAGATTAGCCTTCAGATCAAGATTCGCGTCTTCTATACCGCTACCCGACTCACATGCTCACATGCAGGTTTGAAACCTGGCCACTGTGAGCTGAGGATACCGGGGAAGGGGGGGGGGGTGAGGTTAGAGGTGTTCAGCCACTGGTGTCTGCGCCGTATTCTTCGTACAAACCTTCGGGAAATTATATCAAACGACGAAGTAAGGTGATGCTGAGATATTGACCAACTCTCCGTCCTTCAGCACCGTCGCCTGCAGTGGTTCGGCCAGTAACCGGGCATGAAACTGCCCAGACCAACACTGCCCGGCATCGTGTACGAGATGACGTTGTCGCTTTGAAGGTCTACTGAAAACATGGCTGAGCACACTCGAGAAAAACCATCTAGTCGAGTCACGGATGCACTTTGCTTGTCCGGAAAGAGCAAATTTTCAGTGAAAAGTTATCAGTTTCAAGCTTTGACAATAGTAATAAAACAATAAAGAAAAAAACGGTAGTGATTGAATCAGCACACCGTGTTCGTCAATGAAGAACTAGATCGAAAATGGACAGTTGTGATCAGGGAAACTTTCCTCGCAATTCGTTCACAAGGTGTTCTTTTGAAACAAGCAGCCTTGCCAGATATGGAATGACCGAACTATAAAACATAGTTCGGGAATATATCAGTTTACATTTACTACATGTGGCAGAGTGAAAAATACTGCGAGTGAGAAATGAATGTAGTGGGTGTCATCAGAAACTAGTATTGTACGACGTGGAGCACCTAAGACTACAGACGATCTGTAGTGCGCCATAATGAAAAGAATACTGGGTCACGGTTCGTGTTGATTATCCATGATATCCATGGAGCCGACTTGACCCGTAGCAAGAGTTGGTCGTGTAAAAGCAAAAGTAGTGGTAAAGTAAGTAATCCCCACAGTGCCCCGACTCGTCACCACGCTTGACCCATTGTGACCTTATTTGGTTTTCCGCCACTCCAAGTCTCAGGCTAAAGTTTCTGGTTATCCCTAGTAGTACAGTCAAACTTTGAGGCTATGGTGTACAACCCTTTCACTGCACCCATGAGCAAGCATGTAATAATTTGGCACGGACGTCGCTGATTTATTTGTTTTTAAACAAATATCGCGTTTTGCTATGACGTGTAATGCGTATTACTCGGGTTCTGGTTTTGAACTGACTGCATACAACTGTGCCGTTATCAAGCGTGAGATAATGAAGTTCGCGCAACATCATAATAGTTTAATTTCTCCCCCAGAAAGCACTGTCACATTCGTCGAGTTTGAGGAGAGGTAACCACGTTGTTTCTCCTCGACTGACTTTATTGACTTTGTGTATAAGAAATGGTAATTTTACCACTGTATTCTTCTCCGGCAGAGGCCATAGTTATATCCTAATATTCTTTTTTTCGGAATCCATGCGTCTTCATTTACTGGAGAACTTTAATGAACGCTGTAGTTTTTCATAAGTCGTTTTCACTGCACGTATCTCATTAGCGTCGACCGACCAATAACAAGAAACTAATCGATCACGACCAAAGATTGTGCGAATAACGGTAAAAGAATGATTCTTTAAATACCCGCTAATGTATAGTTATCACTTTCTAGGTATAAAGTTATCTCTTTTCTGATGATCTGCGTGGTTCGGTGCTTTTCGCCTCGCACGGTAGGGCTGATTTTACAGTTGCACTATTTTTCTTATGAATGTAGAGGGTTTGTTGAGGTGAAAGTAGGGTAGATAAGTTTCGAATTGTCCCTGGTGTGTAGACGTGTCTATGTTGTGAGTGAACGTTTTTGATTTTCGCATTATTTCTCTCCATTTCCTGAGTAGAAAGTATCAAAAGTTTCAGCAAATGCTGTCACCACCAGGTTGGTGATGGAAGCAGAGTGCATTGAAACGTCGATTTTCATGCTCTTGATGTTCTCAACGACAATGTTATTGAGTCCGTAGATGGCTCAATGCATTGTCTAAGGAGTTCCTCATTCGTGTGGCACAGTCAAACGCATCACTGAATAGAACAGCAACTATCTGAACTTGACGTTGAGCCCCTTACCAGATATGTGACCGTGAGGGAAATTGGACAGAGCTTCAACTCCTTATTCAGTTAGTGTCAGATCAGGCACTTTTCACACGTTTAATCTTCCGTATGGCGTCCAACAATGCGGCACCAAACGGGTTATCGCCTGCGGAAATTCTAATCGACCGCAAACTGAGAACAGTCCACAGTCAGCTAATCCCCAAAGAAAACCCGAATCAAAACCAAATGCCGCTAGTGGGGTTTCATGTTGGATCCAGTGTACGCCAAAAAATTCCGTCCCGGAAAACCCAGTTGAGTTAAATGGATAATTTGTGTTTACAGAGAAACAAAACTGTTTGAGGTAGCCGTACTCGATGGAACCTGGGTACGATACCAGAACCACCACATTATATATATATATATATATATATATATATATATATATATATATATATATATGTACTGCTGAGTGATTACGATTAGAACTACCTCACCCAGTGCACGGGTAATGGTTGTTCACAATGAACTGAATTAAACACGCATTATTCATTGTCACACCTCGTGCCAATAATCCTTTGGCTTTAGCGAAATTCGCTTCCTTTTCATTTGCCTAAACATTGTTTTTGCAATCTATATCACACCGAATCTTCCTGATCGCGATCAGTCGCCTACCTGCACAAATTTTGACGACACTGGTTAATCAGTGACGTTTTTTCGATCATCTGGTTCTCAGTTATGTTGTTCATATCGTTGGACATGATTGTGCAACGCGATAAATACACGGTCAGAATTCTCATTCGCATGGTATTTTACGCTCTCGTGGACCACATAATTCGTTAGCCTGCAGCTCCACCATTGTCAGATACATACAACCCCACCAATTTGGTCGATGTTGGTAAAAAAAACAGTACAACGATGGATATGTGTGACTGTAGTACATGATCACGGAAGGAAGATTGATTAGATAGGAGCCAGCTCTGAGCACCATTGAATAATGACAAACGTAATGGCATTCGGGAGGTGAAAATTACCTAGAGTGGTCAGTAATTTTGGAGCTGACGGAATAATCTGTTCTACTAAATTAAGCACCGAAATAATTGATTTCGGTCGGATTCGTACCCACGCTTTGGTACTGCTTTCGCCCGACCAGCTCAGCTAGGAGATCACACCAATATTTGTGTCTACATTGCTTATAACTGCCTGTTACATGGGACCCATTTGTAATCTCAAATACGAAGGGTTCAACGCTGCCTCCGTCAGTTAACTTATGATGGTAGAAATCAATCCACTGTCGCCCGGTTCATCACCACTGCCGGTCTTCTGGAACTCCTTTTAGTTTATCACTCCAAATCTCCGAATCAGAGCTGCATGTTCATCATGATCTAGTGAATTCTAGTGAGACTGTGAAGTGCACCACTTCCACTGTGAACTGAGCTTGGGTATGAAGTTTTGTTGGAAAATTTTCCCAGTCTGCTGCGTGTCATATACCTCAATCGATTGATGGCGGTTCAGTGGTTTAGAGCTTTTGGTTACCACCTCAGAGGTCGGATGCTCGAATCACCGCCACCACCGGTCACGTTGGTGGTAGACAGTAATCCACTGTTGTCCGGCACGTAACCACTCCCGACTCATTGGGACCTAATGCGGTTAACCATCCCAGGTCTCAGGGTCTGGTGCCCGCTTACCCCTGATAGTTTAGTGGGTCTTTTAGGCTATGGGATATACCCTTTCTACTGCACTCATACGCAAGCAAGTAATAAGAAAATTGGAAGAGACCTACTACACATTTAAGTAGCGAAACAGTATGTATACACTGCTTCATCAGCCGGTGTAGCATTGAGCAGGGCGAAAATACTACTACTGCCTCGAAGATATTTGTCACATTCGTTATCCCATGCACGCCCAACTGCCTTGTGCGTCAGAGTAATGAATCGAAGGCTCCAGTAGGGGCTCCCAAAGAAAAAAACCCTTCTGTGATGTGGGCAGCCGCAAAGTATTATTTCACCAGAAATCTACTGCATCCCCTCGGGAAACATTTCTTTTCTCTCCGGCCTTCATCCTCCACATTTTAATTCTAAATGGATGCAAGAAGCTGCAACGAGTCGTGATCGAGAACTTGTCACTAGCGGAGATACAGGAAAACAGTTAATCGATCCTCAGGCCTAAACATTCTCTTCATTTAACTGCTTTTTCACGTTCGCTAACAGGCTGCCCTGACTAGGACTTTCAGAACTTCCCAAATAGATGTGTGGTAGGTCTCCGAAACTTGCATTACAAGACTTCAGCTGTCCAGAGACAAACTCGACTTCTCGTTTGTTGGGTATTCGGTGACCAGACTGGTGTCGGGATCGCTCTAAGCATGAAGGCTGAAGGTGCACTGCTATACTGGATTCCAGTCGGCAGTCGTCTGTGCTGCTCCAAAACATGTGCTCTACGGACATCATGGTTGTTGTTGGCGATTTCAGTGCTCAGGCTGGAAGCCCGAACGAGACGGAGAGGCATGTGGGGAACTCATTTACCATCAAATCCGATCGAACTAATAAGGGTGATCGACTCTTTCAGCTGCGTTTTGACCATTGGCTATTCCTAGTGAGTACACATTTGTGGCACAAAAAAACGGTAACGACTAACCTGGCGCCTTCACAGGGTTGGACACAGGTCGACCGCATTGCTATCGATCACCACTGGTGCGTATCGATTCAAGACTGCCGCTCGCTTTGGTTCATGTCTGTGGACACTGGTTGCGCTCATGTTCGCGCGCGTTTTTTTTTGTTTTCTTATCAGGTTCCCGCTGAGAGATAGCAACCAAAGCCGCTGCACCTAGTACATGGGTAATGATGGTTCGAACTGAACTGTTTCCCCATACCTGGGCATGAGTGTGCTGCATGGAGTGTACCGATAATCACAGGGGCACACTGCACACTGCCGGGTCGAACCGGCAACCATAATCACAAGGCCATGTGTAAAAACGAACAAAATAACAGTGCTATACTGTCGACTCCCGTTATTTCCATTACTTGTCTGGTAATTCTTTTCTGAAAACTATATTATTTATTCGTGTGTTAGTTCCTCATGAATTAGCTCTGCAACCAACTTGACGGGTAAACAGCTACAACAACAAAAAAACTAACACCATGATATGCGAGGTCGAAACTACTGAATACATCCGTATGACACTTGTAAACCTCAAAAGACCACCACAACGTCGCACTCGTATTCGTGTAATAGATCGTCTAGTCGCACACACTGATAGTCCCCGTTTTTAGTCTGTTTTAACAAGAACCAATCAGGTACCAACGGTATTTTGACCCGTTCTCATCCCCTCCCCCCCCCTTCTGATCTGATCTGATCTGTTGTCAGACGAAGCGTACGTGTTGGCCTATGCGGTTATCCTTCTGAACACCACACTCCACAATGCAAATGCCAAAGGTCAGAATTTCGGACTGGCTGATGAGAAGACTTTTGTGCGCACCATGTTGGACTATGATGATCAAACAGAACTGTCCGAGGACCTTGTCAGGGTAGGCGTGTTCACAATATGTTTGCTATCTGTCTTGCTAATGCCCCCCCCCCCCTTATAAAAGCAACCCATAACGTGTCCACCTCTTCCACCACCTAATTCACACTGACCGTTGGCGACCGAACAAGAAAAGCGTTTATTGCCTCAGAGCTACGAGGTTCGAATCCCGTGACCACCGACCACATGAGTGGTAGGCCGCAATCCACTGTCGGTCGCCTCGTTATTACGTCTAACCTATTCAAACGTCATGTGATTTTTTTCTCCATTTCAGGTCTCACGGTAAAGCTATCGATTATCCCTGATAGCGCGGTAGGCATTTGAGGCTATGGGAGTGTACCCCCTCTACTGCACTCATGTCCAAGTATATATGTATATGATAAGTGTGTAATATAAGTAAATGCTGGGGCATGATTGGGAATGCTTTTTTGATGGACGCGTGAAAAAGTACATTTTTACTGAAAAAATTTTCAACTGATCCACCATGAAATATATCTATCTGAGTATCTGTACCGAACTGGTTGACCGATTGACCGCGTTTCAGACACACGACTGCGTTCGGATCACGATGTCTAGTGAATGAGCTCTCAATTGGGAGTGATTTAAAACACTGGATCTCCTTATCCAATCAATGAGAATAGAAAGATGACGTTTTACGTTCGCAGTTGACAAGAGTTAACAGAATGCTTGCATCTCGCGACCTGTCTTCTTTCTGTTCTCATGTGTGGGAGTGATTTATCGTACAACAGTGGACGCGACATGGGGTCGGGCTCAGTTCCGCTCCGGTTAGTCCTTTCAATCTGTAACTTTGCTCTTCTCTGATCTGGTTTGCGCTGCGACCTCGCAGCATCGTCGTCTCTTGGTACCCACTGTTCAATCATCACAGCGTTAGAAGAAAGCCATGTCAGAAGCAACAAGCGATTTGGTGGGAAGAGAACAACAGAACCAAAGCCCGAGAGGTCCTTGTAACGAAATACAGCGGGTAGAGACGGAAATAAACTTGTTGACGGATAATGCACAATTTTGTTCCCTACTTTCGATATGGGGTAAACACATTTCCACACACTTCAAAAGCCGTATATTCATCGTCCTCTTTGGTGGATATCTGGTGATATGTACTTTTGAAACCGATTATGCTAAACACTGTATATTGGGAGATCCTTTCCGCCATCTCATCCATTCTTGGTAAGGGATATGCGTCGACAAGAGTGAAACGATTAATCGTCTAGTTGTAGTCAACGACCATTTTTTGTTTATCATGCTCGTTAGTCTTAACAAGTACTTGGGCACACTAAGGTGAATGTGCGGGTTCTACTACACTGTCTTTTGACCTTTTGGATTACAATTTTAATGAATAATTCGTCTGACGGTGAATATCCACGAGATTTTGTCGCTATCGGGTAATAATCAGGAGAGATTGCCGAACACAGATGGGGGATTGACGTTGGCAACAACAGCATTACACACTGGAAATGTGTCTTTGTTGTCAAAGAGAGGAAGCTCTGATTTTCTGTGAAGATGTAGAAAACCATACCCGAAAAGCACGTCAGCGCAAAGAATGGTTAGAAATGAAAGTTTGACATTTTCGTAATGGTTAATGTTATAAGATAAATTTACAAAGCAATGACCAGGAGTGGAACTTCTAAATCTTGTGGAAGCCATAGGGACAGTATTGCGGGAAGTTACTTTTGTCCAGTTGGATTTCCTAACTGCAGTGGTAGAAACGTAGCTAACAGAACTCTTAGTGTCAATGAGAATCTGGAGTATTGCATTGTTTACAAAAATGTTTATGACAGCGCTAGTCCAGCTCAGTGGGGGCGGCGGCGAGTATTGTTGTAGATATCAGAAGACTGCTGACAATAGGAGATCTAGAATCGGGATTAGATCGGCAAACCTTTTGAAAATGCCCTGTCTCACCACAGCGTTTACAAATGGCATCTTTCGCTGAACATTTGAGATGTAGATGCCTGGAGTATCCACAAAAAATATATCGTGCGCTGCTTATCGCAAATATACATTCTTCCATAACTGAGTCTCGTCATGATTTTAGGCCTGATTGGTTTTTCTTACAATGTCGACATCAGATATGGCGGCAGAGTGAATGGAATCAATAGGACGGAAAGCACTGGACTGTTGGCATGCTGTTTCTAGAAACCATACTAGTTCACAGGTCGTTTTCAGATCAGGCATTAGATTTCTCAGGAGACTCTGCCTTGTACTGCTGGACTGTATACCGCTTATAAATAAATCTCGTATGGCCTCACTGATTCTTCTCGGCCTTAACGGACTCGGAATTGCAATCTTCTGCGGACGAACTTGGAGTTACTAATATATATATATATATATATATATATATATATATATATATATATATATATATATATATATATATATATATATATATATATATATATATATATATATATATATATATAACCATTAATAACCCGGTACAAATTACAGAGGTGTGGTGCCATGCAAACACATGAAGCAGAAAAATAAACGTAGGGGTTCACAGGGGAAATTTCTGTGAATTTGGAACAATTTGTTATAATATAACCACCACAAGGCACGACTCTGAGCTAACCGTTTGATAGACACGGTGCCTTTTCATTTCTTGGCCTCCACGTTGTCATTTCCATTTCATGTGAGCGTGTGGGTTGAATAGTTCCTGGTTTCCCAGACCGAAGTAGAGGGTTGACTTAAGGGGCCCTACCCCGAGCCTCTGACTGGAACGTCTAAGTGACAAGGCAGTGGAACGATATGATGGTCTCGTAGCCCTCTGGAAGCCGGTGACTGAATGCTCAGTTTTTACGCCCTTAGGATGGGGCTAGACACCCTGGGTGCTCAGTATACTTCTCCGCTAGAAGTGCTAGTGAGCAGTGCTGTACGCCCCAGACGCCACCCGTGGTTAGTTTGGAATCAGGGTTTAATCACTTCCTCTAGAATAACCATCAGTCAGTCAACTCGGTAGAAAGCGCCGGGTATTCTTTTTCGTCCTCCCACTTTGGTGGGAACACAACTACAAGAAGACAGTGTGTAGGACTTCCTTTGCAGAGGTTACAGCAGATGCACGGTCATTTCGGGGTGTTTCGAGAGGCGTCCAGGACGAGTTGCCGTCTGGGAGCCTGAGACACCCAACCCCGACCATACTGAGGACTAGCGCAACCAACGAGAATTTTTAGTTTGTTGTCTTCTGAAGAAGCGTTTCTAGTGAGGAATGATTCGAATGTGCGAAACAAGTGATTCTAGACTTTGGCCGACGAACGGCAGCTGGGATCAGCATCTAAACATTCCGGTGGATAGAGTCGATCCATTGGTAAAGTGAATAAATTGTACTACACTGTGTTAAGAGATAGCAGCATAGTTCAGTGGTTTGAGTAAGAATATGGAGGGCCAAAAGCAAGTGCTTCACTCATTCGAACAGTTCGGATGTGTATGCTGAAGGAGAAGAGTCAAACTGTTTGGAGAACTGGACACACATGTAATGAGAAGAGCATGCAATAAAACCACAGAATAATTTGGTTTTTAATCGCGCCAGATGGTTTTCATAAAAATGCGTTTCATCCGGCTCGTTTGTTTTTCTTCTACATGCATTGGTTCGGTGCGCTTCATTCTGCAAATGTTCCGTTATTTCTGTTCATCTAGCTACCTTGAACATTCACACTGTCAGTTCAATCAACTCCGGTATTGTCCGTAGTTTAACGACATTGCGGTATAGTTGTTTAAGGGCCGTCGCTTCGTTGGCGCAGCCTCAGTTTCTCACTTTCTTTGCCACTTGATTCTGTTTCAGGTGCTCGTTGTCAGGCTGATGTGAGATTGACTTTAAGCATAAAAACCGAACATGGGCTGCTGAAGTGGTTTCTAGTCAACAGTTGTTTGTGTACTGTTCGGTTGGATAGATTTGTGCATGCGAACTGAAATAAACTGACATGTCAATATTTTTCTTCATTCATGTGGTTGCGCCAGCTAGCTGCAGTTCTGTTGAAGTTAAAGTCGAATCTCGCCGGTCTTTGTCTCGGTTTCAACAAATCGTGAGCAGTAGTATCATATTTGTTTCTGTCGGTTTCAGCTTCGAAGTCGTATGTCTTTTCAAGACGGAAAGTCACTTCACAGGCTCATTTAGTATTCTGGTCAATCAAGGTATTTGTGGTGATCGACTAGCTCAACAGTTTCCTGATCACAAACTGTTTTGTGCGAATACGTATTTATCACAGAAAGCGGCACCAACTCATCTGACGTCCAACGCCTTCACAGTGTTGGACTCATCGATTGCTTTACTTCTAGTCACTGGCGTGGATTAATCCAATACTGTTGATTATTCAGTCTATTAATCACGCTCTTGTTTGTGTGCGGTTTTATCCGGGCATCGCTGAAATCTGTCACATTACATCGTTGAGGCGACAATAATAATCGATCTGTTCTCCAAACAGGACTATTCATCTTGATTGTCAACGCATTCACATGCCTATGATTCAGATTAATGTTGAGCGTGCATCAAAGAGACTTTGTACAAAGGTTCCAGAACTGGACGTTCCCAAAAACGATAAGTAGATACATCCAGAGTGGATGCGTGCAGCCCTGAGCAATCACAGAGTGCGAAGTGTAGGAGACGAAGAAGGCTGGAGCGATCAGCTATAACCGCATTTTTATTAGAAATAACAGCCAGCGAAAACCGGGTGTAATCGAATTATTCAAGGAGACTAACCGTCCCTGGGGTCATATTCGAGAACACCGGCTAGAACTTTCGGTGATGTATTTTATGGGGCAGATGTGATAAATGGCACATGAGGCACAGTTCTAAGCGTAGATATTAAAGGCCGCTGAACGGGCTGAGTCATCTCCATCCACTTCAAAGACGGAGATGCTGCTTTCTTATTTCAGTGAAAATCTCTGTTTGACATGGATAAAGAAGCAGATCTTCATGAGTTGCAGTCAATCGGTGATCGTGCCGATTTATAAGAAGGCGACATATCCTCTTGTGAACACCACAGAGAAAAAGCTCTAGGAACGTCGCATTCACACTACTCACTGACACTTCCCTCTGTCGGTTGTCTAACGTCCGCGCATAGTACTCGCAAAAAAATCAAGCTTGGTTCAGACTCATTTGAAGGCGTCGATCATACCCTTATTCTTCCACGGATCTCGGTAAAAAAAACCAATTTCCCATAAACCAATTCTCTCAGATTTTCCTAATCTGCAAATGAATTCTAGCTCAGTTAGTTGCACAATTCTTATCTCTAGTGTCTTTAGGTCCGTTTGTCTGCCAGTTTCAGTTTATTCAACCATTAACCTCACACTTCTGTGCTCTGGTTTCGGTTGGTACCTTCCAGCATCGTCCAGTAAAAGGCGAAAGGAATAGAAGCATAGTGATAAAGATCCAAAAAGTCCAAGTACCAAGAGGAAATCAAGACGACAAGGAAAGAGTCCGAATGCAACTATGCCACTGACTGGGACACCTAGCCATGACACTTAATGTCTCCAACCACCTAGAAGGCGGATCACGTGTACCCCAACCTGAAAGTCTAACACTTCCTACCCAGCCAAGTCCACTGGTCAAGGTTTTTATACCCTTTTGCCATATCATGGACTGATCACCTCGACCTACCTACAATTTATTACCTGCCTCAGAGGACAGTGTACGCTGAGGAATTCTATCCGTGGGCATGCGTACCACATGTCCCAACCACCTTAACCTGTTTAGATTCGGTACTTGATCCACAGACTGACCTCTCGTTCCCAACACCTTTCGCCGAACCTCAACATTGCTGATACGGTGTTCCCACAATACTCGGGCAATGCTACGGAGACATCGGTGCCCGAACACAGACAGTATTCGTCTATCTTCTACCCTCGGCGGCCATGTTTCTGAACCGTATAAAAGAACGGACCTAACCACCGCAGTGTATACTCTACCTTTAACAGACAATTGGATGTCACGCCGACGCCACAGATGACGGATGTTGGCAGAAGCCACACGCGCCTTCTGTATACGCGATGGCACTTCATCCGATACCTATCCACTTGGTGAGATGTAACTGCCCAGATAACAAAATTTATCTACTTCAGCTAGAGTTTCCCCTGCCAACACAAGGTTTGGTGTTGAGCCAACCCAGTCCTGCCGCAGCATTTTACACCTTGAAGGTGCAAAACGCATCCCAAACATGGCTACACTGTTATTAAGGCTATCTAAGAGAGCTTGCAACTTATCTGGATCTTCACTCAGAATAAGAACATCGTCCGCGAATTCCAAGCCATACAGTTTACTGAAGAGGAAGGTGAAAGAAGGCTACCCTGACGAACACCAATTTCCATGATGAACTTGGGTGAAAGATCGCCGTAAACACGAATTCGGTTTCAGCTATTTGGATACAAGCATTGGAAAAGAAAAATAAATTTCTCTGGCCCACCCTTCAGTGAGAGGCAGCGCCAGAGAACTTTGCGGTCGGCTGAATCGAACGTCGAGAAAGACAGAGATTGTGGGTCTATGGGAGATGTGTCCGTGCTCTGCGGTTTGCTGAAGAGTGAAGATGTGGTCGATACAACCCCGACCGGGTCTGAAACCGGCTTGATTCTCACGCGTACACATTTCGTGGGTTCTGAATAATCGGTGAAAAACAAGACCGGTGAGCAGCTCAAGCGCGATACTTACCAAGCTAATTTCTCTGTGGTTTTCACAAGATGACCTGCCACCTTTCTTGTAAATCGGCACAATCACCGATTCACCGATTCCTTGTAAATCTGCTCACCATCCCAAATAATACGGAGGAGTTTTGTTAATTCTGAAACCAAAGCTTGGCCCCCATCCTTGAAAAAGATGGAGACAACCCATCTGGTCCAGTGGGTTTTTACTTTTTCGAGTAACCTATCTCCTGCGTAATCTCCATCTCTGATGGAAGACTGATCTCCACCTGCATCATCTATTTGGCAGGTGTATTTGGAAGGTCCAGCGTTGAAGTTGGCCAACTGAATTGCTTCCTAAAGTGTTCAGCCCAGCATTCCAGACGACGTCCTTGAGAGTGAATCAGTGAGCCATCGGATTCCTTAATTAAATCACTTACACGAGGCTTCCATGGACCGGTACCTTCAATCGAGCGGAAAAGGTTATGAGCATTTCCAATGGACACAACCTTTTCCATTTCCCTACATTTCGCATTCGACCACTGTTCACGGTCATTCCTCAGGCTCCTAGTCAGCTGGCGTCTCGAATTTGTGCACTTCATTGAATGTGGCATCCGGAGGGACGGACCTGCGAGCATATAACAGATCAACTGATGTCAAAGACATCCATCGTTTGTGATACCGACTTGAACCAGAGTCCTGGGTGACATTCGAAGCGGCGTACAAAGCTTCCTTGATCTGTTACCAGCGTTCATTTGGCTCCTGAATATATGGCTGCATCGATAACTGCGTAGACAGCTCCATCTGGAAACTGTGTCGCTGTCTATCGTCCAGAAATAACTGCACGGGACGGTTGGCATTTACTTTGGTGCGACCACGGACGAGACTTCAGTGGAAGGGAGCACGTACCAAAGCGTGATCTGAGTCCACAGGCGTAGACCAAAATGGACGACAATCTTCAATTGATCCACACCAGCGGTGACCGATCACAATATGGTTAATCTGAGTCCAACGTTGTGAAGACGGAGGAGGACGCTATGTGAGTCTATGCTGCTTCTTATGGCAGAAGTTTGTACTTTCCAGAAACAATCTATGGTCAGAACACAGCTGAATGAGACGATCGCTGTTATCGGTACGATCTGCTGGGATAGCGAATGGGCCTCCGATGTGCCTTTTGGAATCTCCCAAACGGTCAACTTGGGCATTGAAATTCCGAGAAATGACCATCACGTCTGTTGAACGTGCGTTTCGAAGCAGTTGAGACAAATCGTGATAGAATTCGTCCTTGATCTCAGAGGAACTTCAGTCAGTCGGCGCATACACAGACATGATGAACAAGCATCGGCACTTCAGTTCGTTGTTGTTGACACGAACAGAACCGTCCAACTGAACTGCACACAAACTACTGCTGAGTGGAATCCAGTCTAGCAGTGCACACTCAGCTTTCATGCTCAAAGCAATCCCAACGCCAGCCTGACCGCGAGCTCTATACACCGAATTATCCCACATGCGAAGTGTGAAGCGAGAGAGTGAGGTAGTATCTGAGGTGCGGAGACTTATCACAGAAGTGGGATCTTGTATGCGTGTTTCGGAGACACAGCATACATTTATTTTAAAGGTATCCAGTGTTTTAGCGAGAGCAGCCTGTTGCCCTATCTGACATAGTGTGCGGAAGTAGTAGGCAGCCAAGTGAAGTGAACATTAAGGCTCGAGGAGTGCATTCAGTTAATACCCAACTGCCGAACTGCTGCGCTCATCACAGCCGCAATTTTCCTTGGCGTTTGGCGTCGACCTTAGATTAAAAGAGGGCAAACTGGTAAGGCCATTCACAGAAAAGGTACTGGAGGTTTCTGGGCACATCATACTTCGGTGCTGCCCACATCGCAGAAGGGGTTTTTCTTTGGGAACCCTAGCCGGAGCCTTTGACTCAAAAGTCTTACACACAAGGTAGTGGGACATAACCCAGCATGGGAACGTGACCGAAGAACACGTGAAGGAACTTCTTCTGGTCTGTCACGTGAGACCCGATTGTTGCATGCATTTTGTCCTGTCTTCGCTGATTCTTTGTTATCGAACCGCTTTTTGGATGCAGTCCTTTGCGCCATGCACCCATGGACAAGCGGAACGTGGACGAGTCAGCATCCTTTGGGCTGGGGCTACCTAGCTTAGGCTGGCAATAGCTTCCCAATGAAGTGCGATGACTTCCCCCCACGGTTGAGATGAACCCTAGGTACTCCACTTCTACGTCCATCTGGTGGAGGTTTTTAGACCAGTAAACTGTTTCTCTCCGTGTTTATTTGATGGAGTGTCCTCTCCAGTGGTGTAGTGAATAGGACCAGATGTTACCCATCAACTGATTCTGAGACTGAAATTCGTCTGGCCTTTACCCATTGACCTGTCAGGCATGATTGAAATCTCTAGCTTAAGGAAGCCATCTTGCATAGCTCTTTGGGTCATGGAGGCACGCAAGTCATCACACCATGCCAAGGTGCAGTCTCGTCGTGATGGCGTTTGTCTGCCAGGGATGGCAAACGCACTTCAGCAGATATACGACTTCGAAACATGGCCGGTACTTGAACACGTTTTTGCTTTCTTAAAATTGCTTGAACGCCGTATCAACATTGCCGAGGTAATGCGCAGAGTGGTACGTGCCCGAAATGTGCAGGTAAATCAGACACTGGAACTTACCATGCTGCGATGGTTGTGTATGTGTTGCGTTTACATACTCTCAGATACACTTTCTCGACGTGCAGTGTTCGCTGAGACGGGTAGTTATTGTAAAACAGGTAAAGTTGCCTAATGCATCACAAGTAAACGTGTTCATGCTGGACGCGTTAGGCTTCGTGAGTCGTGTGCAGAAAATCCACCTGCTCATCTAGTAAAGACGTTAGCAAATATAGTGGCATGTGGGACCTGTGGGGTTCTTGTATTCATAGACTTTCTTCATCTTAACAATACCGTCATTTGTAGTGGTTAACTAGAGCTCAGTGTTGTGATTTCCGATTTGGGTTTGTCTTATCCTGATCTTTTATATTCCGTGCTTGGCATGATTGTGATGGGAACGGTATACCCCATCAGTTGAGTTCATTCAACCATTAGCCTCGCACTTCTTCGCTCTGATTTCGATCGCCATCTTCCAGCATCGTCCAGTGAAGGGCAAAAAGAATAAAAGCTCGGAGTGAAAAAATCAAAGTAATAGGCGGAAATCACGAAGACGGAGAAAGAGTCCGAACACAACTACACCACTGACTGTGACACCTACTCACCTCACTTAATGTCTCCAGCTATCTGTTAGGCGGATCATGTGAACTCCAACCTGAAAGTCTAACACTTCCTACTTGGCCAAGTCCACTGGTCAAGGTTTCCATACCTTTTTGCCATGTGATAGACTGACCACCCCGACCTACCTTACCATCACTTCCTGTCTCGGAGAACAGAGTATGCCGAGAAGTTTGTCAGTGGGCAAGCATAACACATGTCCCAACCACCTTGATCTGTTTAGGTTCAGCACTTGATCCACAGACTGACCTCCGGCTCCCAGCGTTCTACGTCTTACCTCAGCATTGCTGATGTGTTGTTCCCATGGTGTTCGGGCAATGCTACGGAGACATCGGTGCCCGAACACCGACAGTCTTCGTCTATCTTCCACCCTCAACGGTCATGTCTCTGATCCGAATAAAAGAGCATTATACCCCATAGCTTCTAAAGCCTATTGTACTATTTAGGGGAAATCGGCAACCATGACTGTGGTACTTGGAGCTCCAAATAAGATCCCAATAATTCAGGCGCGGTAACTGGTCGAGTCAAAGCGGATTTTTTTTCTACCTCTAGTGTGACCGGATTCGAACGTCAGACCTCCAAGGTGTTAAATGTTAATCTATTGGCTGAAAGTAATAGGTGATATGAACAAGCGTTGCGATCAATGGCGCTATGACATTGTAAATTTTATGCTCGCTTATTTCTCCTGCATATATCGTCGTTCTCCCTCCCCTTCCAATTTACGGTGTGTTAGTAACCAAAATCGGAGCCCGTGAGTATGAACTAAATCCGTTGGACTCAGAATCATGGGCTCCTTACACCTCCGTGGGTGTACTTTTATCAAGTTATCGATTCTATGCAAATGCTTTAACAGAAACGCACACACTGTCTTCGATCACTATTCCAATTTCATGTTCTAATCAATCTCCATCGTTGATTACTTTTTTGGTGATATAGGTATTTTTCGTACCTGCTGCGGGGGGAACATTTTCCAGATGATCCACTATTCGCATTTAACATAGGAGCAAAACGAGCAGGTGTCACAATGCTTCATTCCACTCACTTTTTTATGGACAAATGTCGCAACATATTCCGATCTGGAGACTGTTATAGGCATCTAAACAAACAGATACAATCACGGTGTATTAATTGTTTTCTCCGTTCACTTTCGAATCTTCGAATCTGATTGGTTCGGTCTTTGAAGAAGATGGTCGATAGATTCCATTGTTTATCACCTTATATTACCACTCCATTTGGAGGTACTGCAATGAATGACTGATTTGGTGTGGGGTTTGAGGATCCAATACGTGCGCGATTTGTACGGATAATTTGCTCCTGGCTTGCAAGCAAAAGAAATTCTGAAAATAATAACGGGTTTCACGGCATCGAACAGATGTGTGCCAATGCGTGCTCCTGTCAAACACAACACCACACTCTATTTACGCCAGGCTTACTCGTGAGTGAATTAGAAGGAAGAAACCCCATCGCCTCGAAATTCCATTTAGGGGAAATCGGCAACCATAACCTGTAGACTAGAGTGGGGAACCACGTTAAGTCCAAATAGGTCAGGCGTGCTAACGAGTCGGGCGACAGTTGAATACTATCTACCACCAATGCGATGGCTACACAACGCCGCGCTTCGTAGCGTTTAGCTTTACTGTTTGGAGACACGGTCATTGTGTGTTCAGGGTGGTTGGCGGCTTTCCGTATTTGACCACCGATGTCTCCGAAGCATTGCCGGCGTCCGGCGGGACGTCGAGCGAGTAATAACAAAGTACATCATCGTGTGTTAAATGCGGATAGTCACCCTCTGACCGAGGTATTCGCTCTACTCCGCTACTGTGGTAACCCCTGCTCTTACTTTCGCCGATTCAGTTTCAGCTGAAATACAACTCGGACAGCTTCGGAGCTGCTCCACTCTTGTGAACCCCGATAGAGACAATACCCCTCGATTTGTTGTTCTATATATATGTTTTTCACCACAGAGGTCTGTTTCGTTCAGATCCTTCATTTATCCGTCAATCAGTCTGTGTGTGTATGTGTATGTATGTGTGCATGTGCGTGTATGTGTGTTTATCTTCATGTCTGTACCTCTCCCATTACATATAGTAGTACTACATTACCAGAGTACGCGCATATTTCTAGTAATCGGTTATGAATTGTGCTGAATCGTGACGACACTGTTCCGGTCGACGCGCGTGTGCGTTAGGTTCGAGGGATATTCGGATCAAACGCGCGCACACAAACATCCTCGCGGACCCATCCTGCATTTGGTTCGAATTTTTTCTCCAGATGCTCGTACCTTGAAACCGCAAGTTTCATAAGACATAAGACATTTTTGTTCAAAACCAAACCTCACGGTGTCGGAGGAGATAATAAATCAGGTAAATAGTTTCTATTATCTAAGTAGCAGCATTTCACCCAGAACTGGGGTATCGGATCAAATATTTTCATGTATAAAACGAGCGCGCCCGACTTTTTCAAACCACAATCGTCTGTGGCGTCCACGTGACTTCCTGTCAAGGGTTATTTGTATGCGCTGCAGCAGCTGTGCCGGGTTTTCTATTTGGTTCCGAAGCGTGGCCACTGCAGGTGGAGGATTGACGAAGATTATCGGAGTTTGCAACTTTACTGGAATCTGGTGGGACCACCAAACCCGCAAGGCGCAAATTGTTAGGTTTCAAAAATAAATTTCTAGATGAAACGTTGAAGCTCATCGGACTAAGGTGGCTGGGATATTCGGTGCGCATGTCGCCGGATAGAATGTACACTGGGGTGGTTAGTCCAGGATATGGGAGAAAGATATGGAAAGCTTAGCCATTGAACTCAGTCATCCAAATCGTGTTAGACTGCTTAAGTGGGGTCTAAGAAATTCCTCCTTTAGTGGGTAAACGCATTGAAGGATACAGCTAGGTGCTCCGACTAGTGGCGCTCTTGTATTCATGCACTGTCACCATCCATTTGACACGATTATTTGCAATTTTCTTTTCACCCTTGATTTCCGAGAGGGCAGCCGGAGCCGCCACACTCAGCATATGGTCGATGGTTGTTTAGGATAAAGCGGGAACAAGACAGTTTTGACAAAATTTATTACTAATCCTCTTATTCTCAAATGTGTTGATGTGCCATTTATTCATTAAAGTGGTTTGCGGTACCATCTGATGATCTTCCACGCTCGTGAAAAATCCTATGTTCGGCATCTTGGGTTTGTTTTGAAGCAATCTTGCTTGGCTAACAGTGTTTATCAAAATATGTGCACCCTCCAGTTTGTCGTTCAGGCTCAGAACAATTGAGGTGGCGTATGATAATGTGCTCAAATTTGTTACGTCTTGCATTGGTCGTACTGCTTCTCTTATTCTGCTCTGCTCCAAACACGAATTTCGATTTTATGACGTCACTGATTATGGACTCTCGATTGTACGGTCTTTCTTCTATAAAAAAAGAACAACTTACCGTGGACGAATGCAATCCCCAGAATCACGACCCGCTGACTCCTCATTCCACAACGAGGCACTGCTAGTTTAGTTTTATGTCGAAAATATTGTCTTTGATATTCCCCATTGTTTGTCCCAAAGCTCAGCAGGTACCATTCAACTCATTATTTGACCTCACCGATGAGGTACACCCATTTTCAAAATCAGTCCGATTGCGATTTTCGGCTTCCTGCGTTTTTTGTAGTGGGGCAAAGTCAGCGCGTGTTGGTTGGTTTCTTTGCATGCGTTAATTGCGAAGTTTAGCTATACTATCTTGGCGATTTACAAGGTGACTAGTGAGGTATATCCGCCCTAGCTGTGTTCTTCTCCGTCCTTGTTGATCTATCTGTCCTTCTCTTTTTTTCTTCACTTCTGTCACTTGAAACAATAAAGTGATATGCTTCACTTTTTCACCTGACAATTTCCTGTCATTCGGTTTGATGAATTGGTGTTGTTGTTTGTCTTTGTGTGCTTCTTTATGAAGATTAGCTATGCTCTACTCTCCTGTCGTCCAGTCAACCATCAGAGGCGGTTTCAGTGTTCCACGATAATCTGTTTAACGTTTTTAGGGACATTGTGGGGTCCTTCTTTTTCCGTATCCGCTGAACTCAAGATGGCTGAGTTGGACAATCGTGCAGAAACAAAGTATCACTCTCATTTCCGTCTTGAGTGGCTTGCGGCACTTTTGTTTCAGTCTGATGAAGGCCGGTTCGCCCACGCAGAGCAGTAATGAAGGAGATCTTTGGGAATACATTTTTCATGCCAATGGTTTGCGGTAATCAATCAGCAAAGCAACCTACATTAGGTGCTGTTTCAATGACAATTCTTCACGGTGTTCATCGCGTTTCGCGTTGTTCTATTTATCGTTGTATTGTCTGTTCCCCCTCTCCTCTCATTACACTCCATGTCGCCCAAATAATTCTGGGTTCGTGCTGACCGAATAGCGGGTATATCACGAAATCAAAGCGGAACCAATTCGACCAGCTTCGGATGACGGGTTAAATGGGTCCAATCAGAGCAACGCGATCATGAGAGGATGGCTAATGAAACTTGGTAAGCCAGACGCGGGCAGTTTCGTTTTCGTTCTCCTCCCCCCCACCCCCTTTCGGTGGTTGAGACCACTCCTGTTGGTTATCGTCTGATAGACGATAGCGTCGGTGACTCCAAATTGTGGTCAGCTATTTCGTTCTTCCCATTCGTCTATGCTCTGTTTGCACTAATAAAACCCCCAATCTTTTTCTACAAGATGGTACGCTCAGTTGAATATGAGACTGACGCATTCCGTATTCGGTAGTCGAATGAGTCAGGCGTGCCACTCGTATTGCCTCCGTTACATACAACCAACAGGCAGGCAGATCTACAGTTCTCACTCCGAGAGCCTAACGCACTGTACACAACCAAATTCATAAGCGAAGGTTTTTTAGACCCTCTGTGACGTCGTGGATTGGTCATACTTATCTGTCTTCTAGCTTGCTCTTGTCGATGAACAGTACACTGGGAAACTATCCAGATGTCGGGGGTACGTGTTGATCTCGTGCCAGCACGCAGCCCGCCTTCACCAGCGGATCAGCCTCATCACCATGAACCAAGTGAGGCACTAGCGTCGTGCGCAGTGGCTCCCTATCAGTTCGTTGTTGAATTACCAAATGGTAGCGACTAAATCAAACCGAACTGGCCAGTCAGGAGCGGGCACCAAGAATGAGCAGTCTTCATTGTCACTCCATGAAGCTTCAGATTAGATTTCAGTGATCTGTTCATACTAAACATCTGGTTCAGAGGATGACTTTTGATCCCCAATACTGGGAACTGCACTTTAGCGCCGTGGATAGTTTTTATGTCTTCTGCTTGTAACGTGCAAGTTTCTACACGGTATGTTGAAGTTGATTTTACTGCTTCCAGTGAATGCTTACTTCTTGAAGATTAATCGTGTGCCATGTTGACTTGGTAACTGCTTTCGGATTGACAATTCATTCCTCTCGCGCGCGAACGCATCATCAGGTTAGATGAAATCGAACAGATAACAAAACTTATCGGTTTGGACTGAATTTCCCCCTCAAGGGTAGTCCTGTAGCTGGCCGCGACCCACTTCCTGAAATAGTATATCATTATTGTATGATAAAATAATAATTCTTGAAGTAACACATTTTTGTGCCAGTAGCTTTCACTTTAAAGTTTTGTAACGCAATCATAAACATAGCTACACTGTTTTATCTTCGATTTACAACCTCGTGCTGTCCGAAAAATATCCTACAACCTTATGAACTTCAGCAATCACTTCCTCCCATTGGAACACTCGCTAGAAAGCGATTAGCATACCTATAATCGAAAAGGCACAGAATGCACGTGACCAGTAGGGAATTGTTCAAAGACCGGTGGTTCGGATCAGTCCTGTCTTGTCGCCATTTTTTCTGCTCAGTGAAACCGCTCAGGGATGCATAAGGTTCGGCTCTTTTCCAAGTATGACGGAGGCGATTAGAGTATCAGATAATAGCAAAATACAAAATAAGTATCAAATAAAAAATATTACCGAACTGGTTATGTGCTGGGGTCAGTGGATTAATGAGCCAATGTATGCAAATCATGTGGAGATTTTCTGTTTTGTCCACGTGTAAACCCATATCCAGTTTGTGACTCGCCGAGCTGATTGATTGATTCAGTCGTACACGATCGTTCATCACCAATTGGGGTGTGGCATTTTCGTGTACACATTTAATTTGGTCCGGTCACCCGATCTAATCTCGTCCTTCATGCTCATGAGTGGGTGTGGCCGAAACGGCAGGCTCGATGTCCATATAACCCTGCTGTATAATTGGATAAGATCGACTGAGTTGATCATCGTAGTGTGAAACACGTAAACCCTCAATGCCGATCGAACCGGATGTGGGCGAAGCCGCCTGCCACTTAAGTTACCGGCGGAGAGGGAATTGTGACGTCTGGTTGATTCACTCCGGTTTCACAATCCACGTGAAAAACAACTGCAACTGAAATAAATTCCGGACACACAAGAGGTAATCTTGTTGCATAGTATAACGACAATAGCAACCGTGGCAATGTGGGAACGAGTAAACGGCGAAATGATCCCAGTGCTCTGGATGTGGTCGCTATGTAAACGAAGAAAAAGTTCGAATACAACCATGTCACTGACCGCGGCATCTAGCCATGTCACTCAATGTCTCACAGTCAGGTGGGTGAATATATATATATATATATATATATATATATAAATATATATATATATATATAAATATATATATATATATATATATATATTTTATATATATATATATGAAGTTACATTTCAGAATCATTCGCACTCTCGTTTTCCTTCTTCTGATTCTTCTGCAATCTGCTCTTGTTCTTCCTCCGGGGTCATTGGCGTTCACCTGTTCCCCACCTGAAGTTGTATTACGACCTTGGCAGGTGTTTCAGTTCCGCTACATGTTTCTCACTGTATTACACGTCTTGTATCAGTCTGTGCGTTGTACGGCTCGAATACCAATATGAAGTCCCTATTGTTGCTCAAACCGCCAGTGTTGTACAGTATTTTCGAATGAAAGCATCGTTGTGCGGTGCTGTTCGAATAGAATAAGCTTCTGAATATTCCGAAGGAAGTGGTTCGAACTCCGCTACCACCGATCAACCTTTGTAGTGTCTAGCGCTCCGTTGTCTCCCGGCTGTTTACGATGTCTGACCTATTGGGGTCTTTTAGTCCCCTTGCCACTCCAAATCTCAGATATATAGCGGCTTGTTTTCTCACCTCCCCGCTCCAATGTTAGACCCTTGTGGTTTTAAATGTGCCCATTCCACTGCATTTATTCACACGCATGTAGTAATTAGGGTTTTTATTTTAAGGAAAACCTAACAAATGAGTATTACTGTATACCACTAACTGTTTGGGGGGGGGGGGGTGGGGGGGCTGGCTTTATGGGCCTCTATTATGGGATCCGTCTGCTGACCGTTTACCTCAATTTACGTTTGCCCTACTTTTCTTTCGACCGAATTTCAAAAAAATACTAGCAACCGAACCGTATCACCTCACCTCGACACCATCGATTGTTTCGACTGGATTGAGCTGATATAGCATCTTTAGTTCTTTTTGGCAAACCTATTTCGCGTTGTTATATGTGGGAAATTTCTGCTCTTTCATTGCGTGTTCATTTGCATATAAAAACGATTGCTAGAATGGGCCTATTTTCCGAACATCATTTTCTAAAGCAGTCGATCCAGCTCTTATTAGACATGCTCCTCCGCGTAAATTTTCCTTTTTCTGTTTGTTTCCTGCTCCTGCTCCTCCCCCCCCCCACACACACATATGAAGAGGAAGTGAACGGTGTGCCACTCATTCCATTGTGTGTGATTCATATGTGTGAGAGTCTGGTGACTCCCAGAGAAAATATGAAAATGGTTGTCATGCCGTGGAATAGTGAGACGTACTCAATACAGTTTGTTCGTCCACGTCTCTGTGATTAGTTATAGAACTTGTATAATCGTTTGTATACGTCCCCGATTAGCGTTTGGGAAAAGATTTCCAACGTCGATTTTGATTGGTGCATCCATAATTGAAGGAGGGTGATTTTTTGTAGACTAGTGTGTTTGTTGGTGGTCACCGATACTGTACTTGGACAATCACCAGCCTGTTCGTCTATATTGATGAGCTGCTGGGCAATAGTCTGCGACTGAAGTCTGATTTATGTCGAGTAATATCTAGCTGAATGGAGAGCAAAGTTGTTAAATTGACCTTAGGTCATTAGATAGGAGTCGGTTGAAGTTAAATGCCATGCTGTTTGAGAGTTTCCCCAATCGAGACTAATTGGAATTTGCTCATCTTACATTCTCAAAACAATGTGACATAACTTGGTCCCACCGAATAAACAAGATCTGATCGTGTGTGTGTATGTGTGTGTGCAAAAATTGGAACGACTAGTTTAAGCAACCAGATACTCTGAAAATGTTGACCTGACCCAGTCATTCAGAATGATGTTGCGCAATCTAATACCGAAGCTAATACTACACTGTAACGTTAGATGGAAATTTTGAGTTCAAGAAATACGTCTGATCGTTATGGGGAGGTTTGAAACCGTAAACCAAACGCCTTAGTTGCATTGTAGTACACTGAATTCTTCTACAGACTATTATCAGTTCACAGACTCACATTTTAAGCAGAGGATATTGTTCCAATTTGTTCTTTCCTAATCAGGAGGTTGCTTTTTATGCTGATGTGTTTCTTTTTCTTTGGAGAGGAGCACTTGTGCGAATAGTTATTACAAATACCTATGCAAAGCTGTTTTTCTTTGTTTTATGCGACCGCTTCAGTTGAAAACCCGGGTTCATTACAACGGATTGGAGGGTATTTGTCTAACTATCTGTGGTTATCTAAGTGTACGCTCGCACATAAGTACAGGGCTTCAAAAGACCATTGCACTATTAGGGGTAACCGGCAACCAGATCCTGAGTGGAGAACCATTGCTTGTTCATGCGTCCGATTGTGGTTCGAAGATATGAGTGCATGATTGTTGGTCCAACATATTGACAGATGACTTTCCAAAACGTACCGGTTACAATCAAGCGCGGATTGATACACGATTGATAAGGCAAATAGAATGAAGACACTGTTCTTCGATCATTTCACAGCATAACAGATAGCTGTGCCCAAGTTGCATCCTCTGGTCAGTTCTGTCGGGTTTTGTAGTCAGTAGACTGCCTGTAGCTCCCGCTCAGGAATGTTTATTCAGTGGGCACGCTCGTGTAAAACTGATCAAGTCATGTGGTTTTTGTTTTGCTAGATCATGTTTAACCATTCGGACAATGGAATTCGCTTAATCCGAATCAGTTGATCGATGCCTAGATCTCGTTTCCAAATTCTCCGAGGGAAAGCACTTTTGTAGCACTTGTCGGGGATCGTTGCAACAACACATCTCCAACAAATTTATCCATTGATCACCCTCAAGAACTACGTTACTCGTTTTTTTCACGGGGTGTGTGCGTATGGAAATTGACCGTCCTTAATGTTAGCTTAATTAGCTCTGCATATATCACGGTGATACGCAGTTGCAGTGGAACAACTAGACGTGATAATCAATAGGCTTGTTGTATTGCTTGGTGAAGCCAGCAATATTCTCTCGGCGATTTGACTTTGATCGAGTGAGGCACCGTGCATTTCCGATTTCGAGTCCATTAGATCGGTTTACCGGATTGTTTCAGGCATTAAGCGACATGGCATTCAGACTCCTTGGTCTACATAATTTTCACTTCCAATTTTCTGTTCTCCGATTATGCTTCAATTCAACTCAACTATGACTCGACGATATTGAGAAGTAGAAGTTAAAACCGGCGCACAAAAGTGTGAGGTTATTGGTGAAGAAACCGAACTAGGCCAAGAAACTGCCTCATTCAGTCAGACGTGCTTGTAAACCGATCGACAGTGAAACTACCTTCCACTGAATAATTTTAGACTGAATCCATTTCTACAAATGGTTGTTCGCTTGCGAGTGCTTTCTTCCGGGTAATTGTCCGTAACGGTGAATATTCTGTCCATTGAACATCACCAGATCGATCAAACTGTCTGGTTTCGTTTTGTCTACTCGACTTCCTACCAACGAGTCGCACAGAGGGAAATCGTCTACATATGAAGTCCAGGTCGTGACCTGACATTTTTGTTATGGTCTCTCTACACACGCTCTCAGATGGAACAAAACCAAATAATTAGGGTTTCTTGTTAATAAAGAATATGATACGAATTGCTCCGCCACTGCCCAGTTGTGTCGCATAAATTATAATCCTTGTGTGAATGTGCTCAGTTTGAGATCAGCTAAACTGGTCACTTCATGCCTACACCGAAACGAGGAACGCTTCTCTGGTGGTGGTGATCTATGTGATTCGGAGCGTAAAGAGATAAAGAGGTTCGAACTCGGACACCGCCGGTCTCATTGTGGTAGAGTATGCGTTTTACTCAGTAAATAAACGAGCAGTTCATTGCTCAAAAACAAATAATACGAATCACAGAGCGACAAGAAACGTAATCGCATCACATGGACTGAACGTCTTCTGGATTATAACAACGTTAGTGATGAACACCGGTCCGCCGTCCGCCCGGCTCGCTCTTACACGCCCGACGTGTTTATATTTGGGTCTCAACCCCCAAAATCCCATGATCCCATTGTTGCCGGTTGCAGTGAGCTTTTGAGGTTATGTGGCAAATGTCCCCCTTTCCACGTTAAGCAAAACAAATGCGATGTTCCCATTGCACGCCGGATGAGCTTCACCATGTTCCAACGGTGCTAGCGGTAATTCATTTAGTATTTCCAAAGTTACTGAATTGGCTACTAAATGTGGTGGGGGCCTTTATCCTGATCGTCATGCAGATTCACTTGTTTTAATGGTCTGTCTTGTTTCTGAGGGATGCATATTGTCCAATTCGAAACACCACTGGCAACGTCAGGACGCAAGTTGTGCGATGTGCCTGAAGAGATAGATATCTCAGAGGGCTTTCTCAGCATCTTGGAATCAACATCATAGCTTGTGTTCCTTTGTAACTAAGCTGTAAGACGCGAATTTCTCCGAGGAATATACTGGCAATCTTTTTGGGCCGGTGAATGATAAACAGTGGTGCACATTACATCGGCGGTGGTCGAGTGGTTTAGAGCGTTTGATTGCCACCTCGGAGGTCGGAGATTCGAACCCTCGCCATCATCGGTTACTCTGGGGACAGACATTATTCCGCTGTCGTCCGGCTCATTATCGCTCCTGACCCATTGGGGCTTTATGTGATTTTACACTGCAAGTTTCAAGGGCTAGTTGTCGGTTATTTTTACCAGTGCAGTGGGCCTTTTTTGCCAATAGGGTATATCCTTTCCATTGCACTTACGCGCAAGCATTTAATTAAAAAGATTAAGGTAAAGGGAGAGTATAGCTGTATGCTGCCGGACACGTCCCCAGGTGGCAATTTTCGCGGTTAGCCGTATTTAAAGTGGAATTCAGCTCATCAAATGTGCGAAAGCGAACGATCAGCAACAGTCCTCTAGGGCGTGACGAATTTTTTCGCTGGGCTAGCGTTTTCCGCTCTAAAAACGTCACGTGAACCTGTTGACAACACAGTGACGTGACGAATTTAACCCGCCATCAAATGCCGTCATAACCCATTGTCGTGCTCCATTTACTCGACAGGGTTTACCAGGGCGGAGGGGTTGACAAACGGTACAATTGGCCACCGGCTCATCTGGGTCAACGCTGCTGCTTTGTAAGGCGCAAAAAGCCTACTCTGGACCGGTCGACCCATAACGCAACTAATAAGCACAGGTTTTACTCTGACTGACCGTTCTTTCATGCACACAGACGATTCTCACACTTTAAACAACACTATTCAATCATATGCAGCAACTTGCTTACATAATCCATTTTTTTCCTCTTCTACATTTTTTCATTTCAAACAGAAGTCTCGGTCGTCCGTACTAGTAGTAGTGCTTCTCGCGAAAATTCTGCCTAGGTTTTCTCTCGTCCCTCCTCGACTATCTTCCAAGTCTACGCGAACTTGCTGTCACCAGCTGATGCCTTCCTTCGTCCTGTGTGCTTTTTCAAACTAGTCACGTTCAACTTGCAAACCCTAATGCGCATACGACAATAGACAGGTTTAGCTCATACGCTTGAAACCCTTACCATAAGTGTTTGCTACATTCGAGAAACTCGCATTCAAAACTCCAGTTCCACCATTCAATTGACGCCCTCATTTCATTCCTTCGTGAAGTTTCACTTACATCCTTCTGGGGACCCTCAGGCTGCAGTTTCCAGTCTTGCTAGCGTCAGTGTGGTCCTTAGTGAGAGGGTGGAAACTGCTCTGTTAGACTGGATCTCTCAGGATAGTTGACTTTTGCACTGTGAGAACTAGAGGTTCGGGCAAAGTGAGCAATAGCCATTTTGAGGGACGCAATCTATTTATTGTTTTGGCACATGCGTCCTTCGATTGCAGCACTGATGTGATGAAAATAACTTGTACTAAAGTCCACACGACCTTTTACACAAAGCGAGCCGAGCTGATATCAATATTTTAGTTGGAGATATGAATGCTAAAGTAGGTCATTTGTCACCGGGCGAGATGCATATGGGAGGCCTTTTTGGGCTTGATTCTTGTCGTTCGGAAGACGGAAAACGGTTTTTGGCCCTGCTGTGCTAATGCGAACTCCAGACGCTCTAACCGCCGATACGCCACTTGGCGTCCACCCTCTTTAAGGCACCAAGAAACCCCGATTAACCACATCGCAAAAGCCACAAATGGTGGGGTTGTATAGAAGACTGTCAATCGTATTGGAGCACTCCGATTGATTCCGACCACACTAGTTTCCACCATCGAGAGAAACCTCAGATGCTCAACTCCTACATTTATCTAATGGAGGTTTTTTTCACCGGTAAACTGCTTTTGTTCGTGTTTATACGCTGGAGTGTTCCCTCTAGGGCGTAATGGGTTGAGCCAGATGTGGCCCAGCAACCGGTTAAGAGACGACTTCATCTGGCCTCTACCCATTAACCTGTCATACTTGGTTGCACCTCCGACTTAAGGAAGCCATCCTGCATAGCTCTTTGGGTCGCGGAGGCACGCAAGTCGTCACACGACGTCAAGGTGCAGTCTCGTCCTAATGAGTCCTTATGCAAATCCTTTAGAGTTATTAATTGTGCTTTTCTTACTGTCTAGTCGTCTACGGTTGACGACCAAAATATTCGTTTTTTAGCGGAATTTCATATATTGCTTATTCACTTTGCCATGCTTCACCGGTAATTGTTGTTGTACTTTGTTTCACATTGCAGGTGGTCGTGTGAAAAGTTGGAAGCGACGATGGTTCGTGCTGACCGAGGACAGTCTGATCTACTACCTCACACCAGATGTAGGTCTATTTTATGATATTCAAACCCAATCGCATCATGTGTACACATATGTGCCTTGTGATTAATTTAGTTAGTTTGAATAGTGAATGGAATGCCATTTGCAATGATGGAATTGTGTTATGTTCTGTCATTTTTTTGTATGTTGACTCATCACTTCCCCTTACCTATGGCTCTGACATTCCCACTTCCCGGGACTATCTTCGTCTGCATGGTACTACCTCGTCATTTTGTCAAGCTTGACACTTCGCATCCACTCAAGTGGTAATTTGTTCGAGTGGCGATCGTAGACGGCATACCTGTGGTTGGTTGTGTGTGCGATTGTTGCATCTTGTACAGGCGTTCCGAGTTCCATAGACTGTCAAATCGGGAACAGGATTACTCTCACGAGGTAACTCAGCGGGAGCAATCCACAAGTTTATGACATTCTGTTCTGTGGTAGTGAACCTAATCGTGACACATTTAATCGTCACATAGGACCACTTTGTTCTCTTTCCATGAACCCACGCTGGGCGGGAGTATCTTGTGTAGTTTGTTGATGGATTGATTATTACGCATTACTGCTGAAGCAAACATGGTCAACGTGTGCGCGTCAGTGGATGCGTGTATACATACGAGTTCGAGTTTGAGAGGGAATCTTAGACCTCCTCAAGCACTGTTGATCCGTAGGTTTCCCGCTTAAGCGCACTATTGATCGCTTTTAGTCCACTGTTCTCGAGTACCGGCAGCCCTCGAAATGAATCTTACCTTGGTATATATACCTTCATTTGCTCTTCCTCTCACCACTTCCAGGTTTGTATTCTGTGGGATTCCCCGAATTAAATATCAGCTGATAACCTTTCAAAAAGATTGTCTGTTAGCGAAAACCCACCCGAAAAACTAACCCATAGTATGAACTAAGTAATCAGGTTTGACCGATGTTGGCCGAATGGTGTCAGCCTCTGACTACCAGGTCTTATGTATGACGTTCGAAACGCTCGCCACCGCCGTTACCGGAGGTCAACTCTGGTGGTCCACAGAACTCTACTGTCGCGCGGTTACTAAGTCTAAGCTATTGGGTTTGTATGTGGTTCTCTACTCTAGGTTTCAGAATCATGATGGCTGGTTTTTTCTGATAGGGTACTGTGACCCATAGTGGATACGGAGTCTTTGCTCCTTTCATTGCATGATAACACACTTGTGGTTGTTCCTGTCATGAAGACCGGCACAAATTAGTTTGGCGCTTCACTGACTTGTTAGCGAAGCCCCCCCCCACCTGCTTCTACCCCTGCCCCTCCGTGAGGATTAGCAATGGGAACACCTAAGACCGGGCCCGGTCGTGTCAAAAGAACACAAGCTTTACGGGCTTAAAAAAGTCCATTGATTTTTTACTGGCTAGTTAATCACGGTAAACCGGTTGGTTCTGATCTGATATTTTATTGCAGCTCAAGGATCGTTGTGGGGTTTGTTCGATTAAAAGTCAGTCATTTTGCTAGTAGAAAAGAAGAAACAAAATCGATCTCATCTGGACGTGAAACGCTGACAATATCAATTGGTACAATGGATTTTTTAGTGTTCGTTTGTATTTGTTACCATCGTTCGCAATCTCACAAGGCTACGATGGGCGACCAAGAATTTATCGCACACCCGTCGGATACATTTCCTCCCTTCGAGCGAGAGTCTCCTGCCCCCCCCCCCCCCCCCCTCCACAGTTGTGGTTATGTTCACATCGTTCTGTACATCGTACAATTTCTGATACTTTGTTGCCTGCTGGGTCGGTTTCATTCTAGCCGGTGATGTTTCCGGTTGAGGCGACGTTGATGTTTAATACGTTCCGTGGCAAACAGCAATCTTTCCACCGTTACATCTGATCTCGACTTTAGTTATTCCCGATCGATCATGCATCCCGTTTTGCGTTTTGCGAACCGAATTCTCCTTTTTCGTGGGTATGCATGTTTGTATAAAGTTCGGATTATGGTATTGAACACCCACTCACCCCTCGCCGTTCATTCATTGCTCATAGTCACCAGTACGAGATGCACCATTCAATGGATTGCTGATAAGAACTATCATCAACAGCAATAATGCATAGCAGACGGATGCGCACAAATGGGCTTTTCGCCCTGAATCTTGATGGAGCATGTTGAAACCAGATGTTGCGCATTGTTTGTTTTGTGTGTAGACGATTTCACTCCTCGAGGATCAGTTGTTTTCCCTGTCCGATCGACCATCACGACATGTCCGAGCACCAAATGCTTCCCCCCAGTTACAGTACTACTGGACCGGTAAAATGCTAAAAGTCTAGCTTGGTCATGACTACCGTTAGATGTGTGTGTGTGTGTGTGTGTGTGTGTGGCTTATGTTCATGATGGGGCTTTCTGCTTTTTGTCTGGTCCATTCGTTTCGTTTCTGCTCAATCTCAACTGTTTCGAGGTCATTGCAAATGTGGGTGACCGTAAATGCATGCTGCCGCAATCTGTTTCGCAAGTGGCTTGTCCAGTGGTGTTCAGTTTCACCAAATCGTATAGAGATTCAGTTCAGTTCACTTAGCCAATAACCTCGTACTTCATCGTTCTGGCTTAGGTTACTATCTCGTAGCCAAAATCCAAGAAGAAGAAGAAGAAGAAGAAGAATACATCAAATCATGAAGAGCAAACAGATAGCTAAGAAAGCTGTAACGGAACATGTTGAGATAGTCAAATTATCAAATACAAGTACACCACTGAATGCGACACCTAGCCACGAGGTTCAGTGTCTGTAATCATTTGATGAACTGGTCTTATGAACCCCAGTCCAGGAACTTATACGGTTAAAGTCTGCGTACATTTCGGTTCACAATAGGCTTATCACCTTAACCATCACACGGCGTCCTCCTACGCCTTCACAACGTTGAACTCAGACTGACTATATTGTCATTGGTCATTACTGGCGTGAATCAATCGAAGATTGTCGTTAATCTTAGTCCACGTCTGTGGACTCAGATCACGCCTTGGTATGTGTTCGCTTCTGTTTTGTGTCTCGTCTGCGCCAACGCCAAAGCCACCCGTCCCGTGCAGTTGCTTCTAGACGATGGCTGACGATCGGCTTTCTAGGCAGGGTTGTCTGCATGGTTATCGATGCAACTGGATGTTCAGGATCCAGATGAGCATTGGAACCATCTCAAGGAAGCCTTGTATACCGCTTCTAGTGCCACACAAACGATATATATTTTCGACATCCGATGCTTGCCGGTCCCTCATTCCGGAGGCCACATTCAGTGAGCTGCGAAAATTCCTGAAGCGTATCTGTTGGCAATAGTGTCAACCCTGACCGTTTGATTAGAAATACTTGTCCATAGAAGCCCGATGTAAGTGAGTTAATCAAAGAATCCGACGGTTCACTGATCCACTCTCAGGGATGTCGTCTGGACCGTTGGGCTGAGCACTTTCAGGAGTAGTTCAGTTAGTCCACTTCTACAGTGAACCGTCCGAATAAACCTGCAACATGCCGATATGAGTTCTTCTCGTTCTTGTGCTCGACTTTACTCACTCACTCAAGCTACACAGGTAGTTACGGTCAGACAAAACTAACTACCACACCACTCTTTTTCACCCACTGTATCACACACAAACAATACTGTTCCGTGTACTTCTCGGGTTGCCATCGACGAATACGCTGGGCATGCAAATGAGATTCATCCTTCTGTGGTATGCAGTTCATCAAAGCCACTATTGCGACCGCATGTGCCACTAATGCACTCAAGTGCAAATAGGCCAACAAGCAGCTTTAGCGCCCACCCTCGAGACACAGACCGTTGACGTCTGTTGCTTGTCCGAGACTTGTATTCAGGACCCCACCATCATAGTTCGTCTGAATTCACCCCCAGGACATGCTTTTACTCTGCACTTATCCGAAGATACTGTGGCTTCTGCACCTGGTCATGCAGATGTGTGAATCGTTTTGAGTACCAGAGCTGATCTGTGCTACGCGACTGGATCTCAACCAACACCAGATTGTTTGCGATTCGCTCCAATGGTCCGTTCAAAGCTAACAAAGGTCACAACGGCAACCGCTGTCTGTTTGTCGTCGCTGCCTATGCCCCAATTGACTGCAGTTCGGATACAGTCGAAGATATATTCTACCAGAAACTTCACGAACTTCTTGGAAAGGCGTTTATAGAGACAGTGATACTGACTGGAGGTTTAGACGCCCAGATTAGCAACCTAGGTTCAGACGAGTGAGTTCTTAGAGGCCAAAACGACACCAGCCATCAACGCACGGATAACAGCAATCGACTGCTCCATCTGCGCACAATTCAACGCCTATTCTTGTCGAACACAACGCAGCTTTCGCCTCACAGTCACATGGCGACCGCCATCTGTTAGTCTTGAACGTAAATAGACCACGCAGCAGTAAACTATCACTGGCATGGCTCATTAAAGTCTTTTAGGTCGTACTACACACATCTAGATTCATATCACGTCCTTGTGTCACGGGTTCATAGTGCGGTTCTACACCAAGTTACAAGTCCACCGTTAATGGATGGATGTAAACCAACTTTGCCGGACCTCGGTCCGGAAAAGATATCGGAATGAGCTTGCTACCCAGCGAAGTAGTCACACACACTTACACAGGACGATTTGTCAGACCACTGACAATACATCCAAAGCGCTATAAAAGTAGCGAGTACCACATTTTGTGGATTAGTCACAAGGCATGCAGCCACGCACTGGACCTCATTGGATTCTCTGGAACTGCTAGACAGCCGCCGGAATATCCCTGCCGGAAGCGATAACCACAATGCCTGTGCTCAAATACGAAGAAATTTGATTAGAAGCTTGCTCAGAGACCGAGAGAATCGGTGGTTTTGAGTGCGCGGCCGATATGGAACAAAATGCTGCTATCGGCAATGCTTAGAAACTTTTCCAACTCATCCAATTCATGGACCAAGAAGCCCGGAGTGAGATAGATGATCTGCAAATTAAACTGCCAAACAACCCGACAGCTTTCACAGCGCATGGAGCGATGGGCAGAGCACTTTGAGGAACAGTTTACTCGGCCTTCAGCGCCACCACTTCTACTCAGTAGTCCGTTTAAATCACTTCATGCTCCATGGATGGTCCATTCAGTCCCACCCACGGAAAAGAAAATCGATCATGAGTTCCACTTCCTAAAGCGCAATAAAACCCCCGGTCTCCTTCAAATAGGGTAGTAGTACGCCCATCTCCAAAGCGCTCACCAATCACTTTACCGAAATCTGGCTCTGCGGAAGCGCCCCACAAAGTTGGAACTGTGCATCCATCATCCCTATGCATATGAAAGGGGCTAGAGGCATCTGTTCCAATCATCTAGGGATAAGTTCGATCTCGGTCGCGTTGAAGTTGTTAGCTTCAGTAATCCTCCGTAGATTGCCCTCAATGCGCGAACAATAAGTTCCTCAAGAACAGTCCCAACCGCGGGTGCATCGATCAAATTTTCACCATTCGTCAGATACGTGAGCTCCGCCACACATATCGTAGACCGATGGTAGTCATATTTTCGAATAATCGAGCAGTTTCTGGTTCCGTTCATAGAACGGTTCCTCGGGATTGTTTTATCAGATAGGGAGCGCCTGGTAAGCACGTGGAAATCATCGAAGCGCTATACTGTCAAACTTCAGGCTGAGTTCAAGCGTATGGCTCATTGAAACCTTACTTTTCAGTTGGGAGCGGCGTGCGTCAAGGTTGTCCACCCCCACCCTCCTTGTTCAATTTTGCCATCAGTGACATCCTAAGAGAGGCACAAGGAAATCAAACGAACGAATGCTCCTATCTGGTAGCAGACTTTTAGACTTAGACCATGTAGGTAACATCGCATTGGTTTGCGTCGATACTGCTGTCTCATTACGTTATAGACTACCTCGCGTCGTCTGTATTGCGGTACGGGATGTGCTTTTCATCCTCCAAGTGTAGAGTGCTTCTACAAGACCGGAAGGAGTCCATCCCCACACTTACCTTTGGTACTGGTCAGTTAGAAATTGTCGAGAAGTTTGTCTACTTGGGAAGTTGTATAACGGCTAACGGGCGGGTCAAATACATGTGAACAACTAAATGGCAAAGGCTCAAGTGGCGTTCTCCAATTTTCATCACTTGTGGAGACGGCGTGACATCTCTCTCCGATTGAAAAATAGGGTGTAAAACGCTGCTGTGCGTAGTGTGCTCTTATACGCTTTGAGACGTGACCTGTTCTAGCGGCCGGTGACGACCGGTTGTCTGTGTTCGATCATCGGTAGCTGAAGAGTATCTCGCGAGTTTGATGATAACAGCGAATAAGCGGTTCCACAGTTCAAACGCGCCTCTACGGAACCAGGCGTGTGGCACCCCATCGGATTCGATGATTAGGGCATGTGCTACGTATGCCATCTCATCGACTTCCCCCATCGTGTTCTATTCGCAGAGCCTAAGGTTGGCTGGAAGCGACAGCGTGGACACCAAGCCATGATGTGGTACCGATCTATCAAGGTGTTGGTGTCAAGACTTGCCTCTGTCGGTTCCTCACGCTCGCGTGACTGGGGACCTCGAGATACACTACACAACTGGGTGAAAGCTTCGTCGGATATGGCTCAAAGTCGTGCTCAGTGGTGGTTATGTTGTGACAGCTTGTGTTCAAACTTCTAAGAAACTTCCCCTCTGATTCTTCACTTTTATTATTTTTTTTTGCATGGCACAAATCCCATGTACATTGTACCGCGTTATCGGTAAATAAGTACGTGTATGGTAAACGATGCAGGTAGACTACACTCCTCCATCAGAAATGGAGGTTATCTGGAAGATAGACCACTTGAAAAGGTACAAACCCGCTGGACCAGATGGGTTGTCTCCATCTTTTTTCAAGGATAGGGGCCAAGCTTTGGTTTCAGAGTTAACAAAACTCCTCCATATCATTTGGAATAGTGAGTAGATTCCAAAGAAATGATGTGAATCGATGATTGTGCCGATTTACAAGAAAGGTGACGGGTCCTCTAGTGAAAACCATAGGGGAATTAGCTTGACAAATATCGCATCAAAACTGCCTGTCGGCATTATTCCTCATCGATTATCTAACACTCTTGAACAATGTGTGCGTTTCAGGGTTTTATCGATCACATCATTACACGTCGACAAATCTTAGGGTACAGGAACACCTTCCGTAGGTCCTCAAAATCTGTATTCATCTGAAAGCTGCATTCGACTCAGTCGACCGCACAGCTCGCTGGCACTGCCTCCCATTGAAGGACGTGCCCGTGAAATTCGTATCTCCAGTCCTTGTATGCAAACAGCCGAGTTCATCATGAGAAGTGGTGTTCATCAGGCTTGATCTCTCTCGCCCATCCCATTCAGTTTCGCCATTGAAATGGTTCTTGAGATAGCCCTATCCTCGTGTGAGAATAACGGTCTCGGACTGTGTTCAAGCAGTAAACTGTCTGACCTGGAATACGCGGACGACATCGTTCTTCTGAGTGAAGATTCAGGCAAGTTGCAAGCTTTCCTACATAGCCTAACCAACAATGCAGCAATGTTTGGGATGCGTTTTGCACCTTCATAGTGTAAAATGCTGCTGCAGGGCTTGGTTGACTCTAAATCAAATCTTGTGTTGGCAAGGGAAGCTCTGGTTGAAGTGGATAAATCTTGTTACCTGAGAAGTTACATTTCACCAAGTGGACGGATATCGAATGAAGTGTCATCGTGTATAAAGAGGGAGCGTTTGACTTTTGCCAATTTCCGTCATCTGTGTTACCAGTGTGATACCCGTCTGTCCATCAAGGGATGAGTGTGCACTGCGGCGGTTAGACCCGTTCTTTTATACGGTTCAGAAGCAGGGCTTTTAAGGCTAGAAGATAGGTGAAGACTGTTGATGTTCGAGCGCCGATGTCTCTGTAGCATTTCCCGAATATAGTGGGAGCACCGTATTAGCAATGCTGAGGCTAGACGTAGGGCGTTGGGAACCGGAGGCCAGTCTTTGGATCAAGTACTGGATCTAAACAGATTAGGGTGGTTGGGACATGTGTTAGGCATACCCACCGATAGACTTCCTTGGCGTGCACTGTCCTCCGAGACGGGTAATGGTTGGAAGGTAGGTCGAGGTGGTCAGTCCATCACATGGCAAAAAAGTAAAAAATCCTTGACCAAGTAGGACGTGTTAGACCTCCGGGTTGGGGTCCAAGTGGCCCACCTACCAGATATTTGGAGACTGAGTGATATTGATGGTTGGCAGATTTTGATAATGTTTTGAGATGATCCAAATGTGAAAAGTCTTTGGCCAAAGACTTTTCACATTTGGATCATCTCAAAACATTATCAAAATCTGCCAACCATCAATACATTGTAAACATGCCCAATGCACTTAACTGGTGGAGTCCGGTTAGTACAAAGGGAAATCCTGCTGTAGGCAGTCAAATTACTGAGTGATATGTCTAGGTGTCGCAGTCAGTGGCTTAGTTGTGTTCGGACTCTCTCCGTCTTCGCGACTTCCGCATATTGCTTTGTTTTCGACTCTCACTTCATTCTTCCGTTCCTGATGTCCTCAACTGGACGATGCTGGAAGGTAGCAACCGAAACCAGAGCGGAAAAGTGCGAGGTGGATAGTTGAAGGAAGTGGACTGAATTGAATTCAGCAGATTTCATACTGAAAATTTTCACGCAAAGCTGCGAACCGATGTGACCAGGCTGAAGAACTACGGGGAAATCTTCAATGTCTGGCATGAATTGTAGTGTTCAGTGCACTCCTGTAACGACTGTGAATCGAACGAACCACAGATTTGCGCGTGTATAATCGTTTGGTGTGATCAGAGTAATCCAAGCCGCCCAGTTGGACTTCAGTTGCGCTTCACTCGGATCAAGGTGAAGGTCGGTCATTTCAGACATAATCTTTTAGATCTGACCTCTCGGGTACTTGACCGCCAACACCCTGTCAACTGTTTGGCTGAAATCACACCCACCCGGTCTCTCCCCCAGCATGACGATATACTGTGATATGGAATCAAACCACACGGTCTCCAGCTAGCTTCGTGCCAGTCGTTGTTGATTGGGGGGGGGGGGGAGACTGTGGACCAGTTTCATAATTTGCTGTGTTGTTTTGGAGCTTCCCTGTCTCCCTCTCTCCTGACCTCCAAAGGAGCCATGTAATCTAATCCGGATATGGAGTGATGGTAGGCCTGATTTTTGTATCAGTTTCCCCGCCAACTAGGTGTAGACGTCGACCGTTTCTCTGTTCTCCCGGAAATTCGATCCTCCTGGCGTACAGAGCAGATCAAATATCATCAAAGGCCGACAGTTACCGACTTAGTTGAACAAATCCTCGTTTTCTCCAGGATCTTATCGGTTGGATTGGAATAACCACGTGCACATGGATTGTTCTATCTCATCCCCTCTCTCTCTCTGTACAGGAAAAATGATAATCTGGCCTAACCAAGGAGATCATTGTGACTGGAATTTGTTTTATCTGTCTTTTAGGCAGACGAGGATCAACACTCGGTTAAATTGGAACTGCCGAAATCGAGTTATTAGTACAAACTATCAGGACCCGGAATAAATGAGCTAAAAATTTGTACAGTTGTATCGTATCTTGGAAAAATTTCATCTACCACTTGGCCGGTGGCACTGAAGTATATGGCATCCGATCGTGAACAATTCAGAGCTGAGGCTTGAACCCCGTCACCGCCTATCAATATGGTGACGGTGGACAACAACCTGCGGTCATCCGACATGTCACGACACCTTCCTTGTTGGGACCGGATGTTGTTCAATGCCTCACGTCTCGGGGTTGTGGCTGCCAGTTATTGTTTGTAGGACAATGATTTGGAGCTATATCCTTTCCATCGCACTCATGCGAAGGCATGAACTGAAAACCGGTAGCAATTTGGTAGTTCTTTCCTTGCCGCGTCAGGTTGAGTTATAGGGTTTGATGGCTGCATCGCTTCTATAAAACATCTGACTTGATTATGGCACAACATTCCTGAGGGGATAGAAGCAGTAGCCCAAAAGATGACCAATAGTGATCGGTGTTAACCTTGGCTTTAAATGTTGGACTCCAATGGCGTAAGATCGTTCCAGGTGGACGATAGCACTGTCTATTGTTTCGCTCTCTTTGTCTATCCGTCTCACTTATCGTTTATTATGTGTATGCCATTGCGTTTTCCCTTCTCAACCATAAATATCTGCCCATTCCTCTCCCGCCTTCAAGCGTTCACGCCACTGCAAAGGTGTGATTCCACTGGAAGGACTGAACATTCGTATCACACAGGATCGAACAAAAGATCACACTTTCGAGCTATACTCCAGTCGAAATGAACTGATCAAGGCCAGCAAGGCGGATCGTGAAGGAACCACAACTCCGGGTAAGTGAGATAGATGTATGCTGTTGTTGATTTTTCCATCCCATTCTTTCTCGTTTGCCGATGGTTAGTTGGTGACTATTTGACCAGACTGACTCGTGCACACAAATAAAGTATAGTATTTAGTATACATTATATATATATATATATATATATATATATATATATATAAAACTTAGATAATGTAAAGTATACACTTAAGGTTCTTCGTTCCACGGAACACCACCTACTTCCTTAATTTCTATGCAAGAGAGGTGCGTTTCAAATCAACGGTTGGAAACCAAGTTCGAATAGTTGGTACCAAGTTGTTGGTTTACTGACTGAATAGTATCATCTCCTACGACTTATAACTCGAGATGAGTTCAATACAAACATTGTATTCTTTTAATTACATGCGTGCACCTGAGTGCAGTGGAAGAAGCATATACCTCATAACCACAAAGACCCGCTTCACTGTTAGGGATAACCGACCACCAGACCCTGAGACTTGGAATGGGGGTCCCCAAAGGTCCCAATAGATCAGGTGTGGTAGCGAGCCGGACGATAATAGAATACTGTCTACCACCGAACTAACCGGCGGTGGCCGGAATTCGAACCTCCGACCTCTGAGGTGGTAATCACACACTCTAAACCACTCCACCACTACCAGTTGAAATATATACACGAGACGCACAGTACTCCAAAACCCTCAATGGCGAGTTTCGTTTGCCACACGAAGTACTAATTTTCATCAACAAAACTTAATTAAAAATACTCAAATGTGTCCTAGTTAAAATTTTCTCAGTATCCAAATTGACAAAACTCTCTGGTTTGAATGTTTACTTCGGGATACATTGAGTGAGCAGTTCGATCTACTAAATACGAAAGCTGTTCACACATTCCGCAATCAAGTTTGTCGTCTCGTTCGGGCAGATGTGACAAGTACATGGTGTGTTGCGGACCCCAGTAAATCTGGGCTCCTCGGTCCTGTTGCTTAAAGACCCAATAATTTTGCCAAGTTTTTTAGTCGAATAACATCTTTCACGAGGATACAATAAGTAAAACCCGAGAAATCTGCGAGTATTGTGCTCGAGTACGATCCCATCTCCGGTGCTTCACAATCTGCAAGATGGAATCTGGAACATTCTACGTGCTATTCTGATGGGATTTCCGTCTAACCAAATGTAACATGGACTATCGGCTTCTCAAAAATGCAAACGATTTCACTAATCTGCTGATTTTCAAACCAATATAAGTTATCAGTTTCATCAAAAGTGACAATAGGTGATAGGGTCAACAGATGATGCGAATTTCGGGCCCAAAGGTGGCACACTAGTAGGGAAATTTACGTTTCTCGCGTTAAGAAAAAACAGTCTCCCTCGTTCAGGACAATGACAACAGATGTGATTGGTGGCGATATTGTTCTTATTTTCGTCTAATCAGATTCCTTGGAAATGCCTGAATCTCCGCACTATCAGTCTCCACATTCCGTATAATGGAACTAATGCCTCGTCTTGGTAAAGTCCCAAAGCTATCCAACGTGAGGTCAAGTGCTTCAGGTGTATAGTTTGTGAATGGGGCATCGTTTAGAAAACCACAATTCACATTTCTCACTGCGCTATTTGGTGCTAATGAGTATTCTGATACCAAATTGGATAGGAATATCACGGGCCAGCATATTATATAGCAGACTGCACGAAGTACATTACATTACACCGGGTCACTCGTGGGATTTGGCTGTCGTAGTTTCTTTTCGTGTATGTATGTATATATGTGTGTGTTTGTGGTGACCCGCTCAGTCTCATAGAAAACTGAACAATTGGCGATTCGACAAGATCAATGCATACCCGGTCACAGCTACTGATCATTAGGCTCCTGTCAATTCTATCGTGTGTTCAAGTAGTATACATGGCAGTGGTGCGTCGTTTGTGTTTGCGTCCAATCTTTTTCTGTATTTATGAATAAATTATTACTGTTTCTGCTACGACGAGTCATATTGTCACTACTAACTATATTGAACTCACTTAGAAATAACTATTATCCTGTTACGCAATTGATCGTTTTGTATCTTACTCTCTGCTCAGTACCTCATCGCGAACCTGGTAAGTTTTTGTCGTAAAAGCATGCGAATCACAGAGCGAGAGAAAGTTGAAGAACTGGTTTGTGCCGTCGGGTTGGCAGTTGTCACCGTTGATCACACTTTGCACCAGCTCACAACCAACCGTTAGATGTCTCCAATAACCGCTCTTCCCCACCCATCCTCCCTGCCTACCCACCTCGGTTCAAGCTAATCGAATGCATAACCCGGTTGTGTCCTTTCCGTGTATTCTTGTCTTTTATCCTCTTCTATGAGAAGGGCAAACCGTTAGAACGAGTTTAGTTCTATTCGATCATGTTTGATTGGAGTTCGATGAAAATGGTGAAATTTTACAGATTTTGTTCTAGCAAATTAGATAATCCTTTTCGGTCAAAGTGATATGAAGGTCACAAGAACTACCGGTTTTTGTCTTCAGTCGCACCAGCGGGCATACGGTGAACAGTGTTCTTGCATCGAGAAATCCCTTCTTCGTCTGCTTACATTCCCACCTACGGATTATATGCAGCTTCGCCCCCTGTTTCCTATTGCACGTTAGCATCCCCTTTCCGATTGTGTGTGTGTGTGTGTGTGTGTGTGTGTGTTGTTGAAAGACTCTACGAACACAGGTTATGATCTTTAGTGTTCACGTCCATGGTCACTCAAAATAAACAGGAATCCAATCCGTGATTTAGAATACGGCTGTGGCGAACACGGAATCACGCTAAGGAATACGGATCCTGTTGCGCTTGATTTTTATGGACGGATTTACCAAGTGTTTCTTTGGTTCTGTGTTTGTGGTACTTTCCCTGTTGATCTTAAACCCGATGGAGCTGTAGTACCTTCAAGAATAGTTTTTGTTACCACGGGACAGGTCTTTATAAACAGATCACAATCGCGTAGACCATGAAGAGGATTTACTCTCTAATTTTGTGAGTAAGGTTTTTCGTAGAATGAAGAACACTTGAAACAGGAAATACTGGTGATCGTGTACTATCTTGCCACTCCCGGTGGATAAAGTTTGGTTTCAAGACATCATACGCACTAAATTGAAATACGTCCTACCTAGTCGGTGCGGTTCGTGGCTCGGTTGGATGGTCTACATAAGCTGCTTACCGATCGCTGAGCATCGTGTTTAGGCCTTGAACGTTTTACTGTCAGTCTAAATCGCATCGTCCGTGCACTCTATTTATTGCCACTTTCGACTGATAACTGGCCGTTTTTGATTGGAACACCAAGATCAGCGAGCAGTACCTTGCGAAAAGGGGTGAAAAGTCTTGGAACTACCCCGCTGAACTGTTGCCGTAACCGTTTAGTTTACCTTTTCTTTAGTAGGCAATAATTGACCGAACATTGAGTAGAAAACCTCGAGATTTTTTCTATCTCTGCTCATCACAAAATTTCCTGGTAGACTTAAATGAACGAGTCGGATACCATCCGGTGATACTAAACGATGCGAACTAAGCCAGTTGAGCAGAATTTTTCCGCTTGCATTGTTCGCCGCAGTGAGCAAGGATTACAGAATGCTTGTAGATGACTGGTCTATAGCTTTGGATTTATATACTGTAACCAGGTGATTTGGTTATACGTAGCATGTTAATGTTACGATTTTTTCTTTGAGTGGGAATGGGGAGGGGTTGTTCATCAGATCTGTCTACCTGGTTGTTGATCACGGACACTAAGTGACACGGTGTCCAGTAGGACTGGTCAGCGATACATCTGTCTCAATCTGGGCTTTACCACTCTATCTGCCTTTTCAAGAATTCCACTTTCGACTGATTTGTAGTGTAAAACGGCATTGAAACCAGAGTGACAGACAAAATGTAAAATGCCAAGTTGAATAGCTTTCACCTTGCCGTGAATCAGCTGATGCCAGTCGACAGGGTACACACACACACACACACACACACACACACACACACACACACGGATGATAAAATGGAAGCGGACGGAACGAACAGAATTGGATACGGCATAGCTGACTTTCAAATACCACTTCATAACAACGTTGAAAAAGTTGGACCAGTTCATTGTAGTTAGTGTTGGTCGCCATCGTCCGGTCGTCGCGCATATTGGTGATACGTGAAATAGTGATGCGGTAGGGAGGCACATACTGAAAACGTTCAAGGTCGTGTACATGGAAATGACCGATAAAAAGCGGGTATCTGTGCACATAGAGACAGAGATGTGTCACTGACTAGAAAGTTTTGTGTAGATCCCACCCCAGTCAGGTTTCCACGCTTTGCATGGATTTGTTTACTGATTGGTTTTGCAGACTTTTCTAGGTATATGGTCATCATTTTCAAACCGATTCTCGTTTAACACAATGGTCGACGTTTTTACTACCAAACTACGATTTAAGTTGCGTTCTCTCTCTCTCTCTGGGGCTGAATTTTTCGTGACTCACCGTGGTCCTTCAGGCGATGGAGCACTTCCCGTTATAAGAGTGAGTAAGAGAGACAGATAGATAAACTCTTTGACGAACCAAGTGAAAACTTTGGTTTTTACTTCAATCCCCGGCTCATTGCTTACGCATAGGCGCAACAATAAATAGTCGGATTCCATAGCCATGAAGATCCAAGATACAATTGGATAGGGTTTGTGGTCTTTACCTGGAGACTTTGAGCGGTAAAATACATAAGATCCTAATCAGTCAGCTGGGGAGGATTTTGGTCAAGTTATTATATCCATTTTTTCTTTCGAACGGGCACAAAATTCTCGATCAAAGTTGAGTGAACGCGGTTCACCGTCGTTTCTGACCGATGGCGTTGATAAGCTGGACACCGTAAAAGTCGAGCCATAGATTTGTCTGGTGTGTCACCTACTATTTTGAACAATAGACTCGGAGTGTTTCCTGCGGCAGCATCACCTCTCCACGACGATTTGTTCCGCTTTCATAGCGAACAAATGAAAGTTTTTTCTCTTCAATCATTATTGTGCTTCTCAGCGGTTTCTGTATAGGTCAAACACAGTTTTCCGCGGTCATTAGCTCTATCGTGACGCCTACCCTGTGTAACGCTCGACAACTAGAAGAAGCCTTTGTCTAAATGTGAATTTATCTGGAAAAATGGCGCAGTGCAAATGCAATTACAATAACAAAAGGAATGTACCTTACAATTCAGTTTCCGGCAATAAACGCACTGTCTTCAATTACCTCCGAGCCCCACTAAGTTGATGCGTTTTGCTGGAACAGAGAAAAGACACGAGTTAGTGCGATCAATCCTGCGTCATGCGACCGTTTTCAAATTTCGTAACGCTGGTTGTTGACTAACGACTAAGCGCCTCAAGGTCAAGGTCGTCGAATCTCCTCCTCGGCACACTCCGCGCCCGTTTGGTCCAGTAGTAACAGTGCGGGTAACGAAGCTTAATGCGATTTGTGAACATTCCTTTCCAATCCTGTCAATAATCTCAAAATAGCTCTGATGGTGTTTACGCGTGAGACATTACTGTGCCTGATGGAAATCCGGCCCTCTGGGTGATGGCTTCAAGAAGCAAGTGAAAAATTCAACCTCTGGTGTTGAACCCGTTGACTGATGAGTTTTCTTGTCGTTTGGTATCTTTTAACAGCATACCCCGTTTATAACCTTGGTCTATTAATTTGCGCAACCTTGCTTGCCGTCTATCTGTTTAACATCTTGCGATGAGTCACGTGAACACGTACCCGTCGCACATATTCAAATGTGACTCACAAGAACAAGACGGTAACTCGTCCGTAGCCATCTCTTCGGTGGAACAATCATTTCAAATCTGAGTAGCACTTGTGCAGATCAATTGAAGTTCTACTTCAAGCGCGTTGCCCACTATAGATCAAGGTCTCTGTATACTTTTCCGGCATTCCGTGCTACTCAAACTGATCAAGTAGCGACCCCCTTTATAGAGAGTTTGTAATGTCATCGTCCCACTTCATCTCCTACCGAGAAGACATCTGTCAAAAATGTCGATCGCTGGGTAGACAGTGGGTTCTTGCCATTCGAAACAACCGGTGACGGTCGTAGTGTATCATGTGGTGTTGACGCAGAGCAAGTCGTTCAGAATCAGCTCCCATAGTCTAGTGTTTTTTTATATCATTACATACCTCCGCATGAGTGCAGCGGAAAGAGTATACCCCACAGCCACAAAGATCTACTGCGTTACTAGGGATAACCGACAACCAGACCCTGAGACTTGGAGTGGAGAACCACATAAGGTCCCAGTAGGTCAGATGTCGTCACGAGCCGGGCGAGAGTGGGTTACCGTCTACCATCAAAGTAGCCGGTGATGGCGGGGATTGGAACCTCCGATCTCCGAGGTGGTAAGCAAATACTTTCGACCACTCTGTCACCACCGGGAATTCACAATCGTGCACCCCGTCCGGGTCCGTGTTCCCAGTTCGGACTCGATGGGAATGTACTGCAGTTGCGGATTCGTAGCATGCCGGATGTAACAGTTTCACAGTGTTTTTATGGCTGTTCATTGTTGGTTTAAGAGTGGATATCATGCACGGTGAATCGTTTCTGTGTGGTCTGTTTGAATATCTGCACAGATATTTCAAGTGACATTTTTAACTACTCAGAGGAAGAAAACGAAAAAAGTTCGTACGGCTGCCGATTAATGAAAAAAGTACGAAAGGGGGGGGGGGGGGTTGTAGCAAAATAAAATGGAACTTTATCAATTAACTCCGTAGCTGCTATCTTTTCCCGAGATACGCTGAGGGTCCACGGGATAATATTGGGATTGTTATCATTTTTTTGTCTAAAAGTTTCGCTTTTATTTACAAATTGATCGGTCGTTCTCCTGGCATCGATATGTTCCAAATACAATATATGATAGGCTACTTATAATATTTTATTATTTAAATGGGCATACGAATTTCCAGCGGGAAAACTCACTTTCCCAATCAGTTGACAGATCCAGTGTTTCAAAGCTTATTCTAAGCACCATAAATCCGGCTCAGTCACAGAAATGTTTTGTATAGTTTTTTGTGATGAGCGGGGTTATTATATTCGCATGAAAACTTTCAATGTCTACAGTTCCTCACGGACACGTTTGGTTTTTTTCTATTTCCTTATATGTTGGTTTTGGGCATTGTTTTTTTGTGATGATTGTTACTATTCATTCACTCTCTAGTCTAACTGTCTTTACTCCCTCCGCCCACTTCTTTCGTTGTTTCCACTCTTTTGTACGGATCTGCACACCGTAGGTCATCACACAGTGTACCGATTGGCCGCACCCTCCTCAGCTGAGCGAGATAATTGGATTCGAATGCTCGAGAGTATCACGCATCGAATCGCCGAACATCGTGGAGTTCGAAGCATCAGTGTGGATTGTTCCGGTTCCTCGGCCATGACCAACGGAGTTCGCACACCTCGCCGTCTTCCCTCTCCGGTGGCCTCAACATCACTGAAACGGAACGCCGGTGCCGGGAGTCATCCGGATTTGCCCAGTCAACACTCGGTACTCAACTGAGGGTATCCGTACCCTCACGGGATTCCACAAGTTCATGATCTCTCCTCCTCCTTCCATTGATATCTCCGACTCCGCACTGTCCACCTCGCCCGTCGATCATTCCCATGTGTTTCGTCCCCGCCCTCTGTCCGCCGGCACATGCCATTGCTGTCGGTCTGGCGTTGAATATGCTGGGATGACAACCACTATCACGTGCAAAACAACAGAAAAATCCGGTTTTTCATCACCTCTTTCACTAAGTTAGAGTGGCTCAACGATGGCAACCAGTTTTGAATGTCATCTCACACCTTTTTAGTTCTACACCAAACTCAATTTGGTCACGGATACGTGTGCGTATATGTCCGAGAGAACAAACACATCAGAATTTAATCTTCAGCAAAGCAATAATATCACTGCTCCACTACCGCCTCCGTGGCTCTCATACGTGGAACACAATTTGTGTTTGTGTAGTTGATGTGCGCTTATTGATTTTTACTATCGGATCGAATTAGTCCCGGTTTCTCACGGCCACACGCAGACGGCTTGGTTCATTGTATATTTGATCTTGATGTGTGCAAAACCCGCACACAGTCTATCCCAACCGACGACCCCCTCGCCCAGACTGTTAAATCTGTTTAAGGTCCGTACTCTTTTTTGCATAATTGCGGCATTTTTTGTCTCATAACTATGCACAAGAGTTTCCCACACTCCAAAGAAAGCTCAAAATAGTTTCTCCGATTTCTCACTTCACCAAACTCCGCCACGTTCTGAAACGTGTACCTCTCGCCACCAACCATTCTCTGATTCATGCACATAGCTCCAGTGCTGAACTCCTGGAAATAGGACATTATAATTTTTTGCGAAATCACTCCCAGAAAGAACAGTATCTCCAACAGCAGCAACAACAACAAAACGATTGACTTATGTATATATGTTCATATGTACCCCTCCCCTCCCCCGGTATGCATGTGTGCATGTGCACCTGTGGAGTGGTGTTTGTGTGCGCACTTGCACTTCTCCCTGCCTCGTGAGTTGGGCCCCAGGTCTCTCTATCTCCCTCACTACCCTTATCTTCTTCACAGCTCTTTCTTGGTCCATTCTTCAACTCTATCTATCTGTCTTGTCTCCTCCACACTATCCTTGTCTATTCTTGATCTAATATAGCACTCGGTCTCAGTTCCCTAACCGGTATAGTTTTTCCTCCTTTTTTCACGTCACTTGTACTCGCCTGCTTGCTGGTTGGGTAAATGCTATCTCATTGTCTCTTATCATAATCACTGGAAGTCGGTTAAAAATCTATTGACAGCAAAAAATTACAATCACAACTTATTCGAAGGTAATTGCTCTCTCCCGTGAACATTATCACTCTGGGTTGTGATGTTCGTCCCATAAACCTGAGCCGTTAACCGTCTGATTCATGTAGGCTAGATGTGTTCTGAGGCTGCCACACTCTGTCTCCAATGTAATAACTCCTGTGTCAATAACTGCGACTCCTCGGTGCGCCCACTTCTGTTGTATGGTTGCGAGACATTGCGCTGCGTGCGGGAGACGTTCGTCGTCTTGACGTTTTCGACCATCGATGTTTACGTAGGGTCGCTAAGATAAGTTGAAATAACCGGGTTAGCAAAGCTGAGATCAGAGATCGAGCATTAGGTACCAGTTCAGAGAATGTCCTATCACAGCGTGTCCAGCTTAGTAGACTTCGTTGATTGACGCACCTGTTGCGTTGGGAAGCGCACGCCTATCGTAAGGTGCTCTTCCGGGAGTGGAAGAAATCACGTGAATGTCAACAGATGAAGTGGCAGTAGGAAATAAGAAAATGTACAACGAACTAAGGAAAAGTAGGTGTCTCGCGTTTCCGTAGATGGAGTCCAAAAGATCCGTCAACCAGTTGGCTGGAGATACTGAAGGATATTGTAGCGGACTGAGAACAGTGGCAATCGTGTTATCAGTTTCTGTCGAATGAGAATGGTTGGTCAATGTGCGTTTGTACAGTTAGACCGTCTGTTCCGTTTGTGGGCTACTAGGGCGTTCTTTTTTTCCCTACATCTGTAGATCCACCTCACACATCCATTCTTTTTATTGCTAAGTGCAACATAATTTGAAAAGGCAGTAATAAGTGGAACTCGCCCTACTATTTAACGCTGTGCGATGATGATGATGAATGTGCAGGCGCATACCCTCACAGAGCGATCGTACACTACAACAATCTGACCAGTTTTGCTGTATAGCTCAGAAATCTGAACTTCATACGTAGAAAATAGACAGACACACAGACAAAGAATATCTTTATGTTTGCAGCGTTACTTTTCCCGGTGACATGCTTGCGCATGAGTGCATTGGATATATGTACTATGTATCACATAACCTCAAATGTCGATTGCCCTTTTAGATATAACCGGCAACCAGACCCTGAAACTTCGAGTTTTATCGGTGCACACGATAAAAGCATGTTCAATATCTTTATGCATTTATGGTTTGGATAACAAGATAATTGATTAGAAACCAATATGAATTATGATGTTTGATGGCTACAAAAATATTAGTTGATCAAAATACTGAAGTTTCTTGAAAGACCAGGTCTATGAGACAAAAACATCAGAAAGAATTGTCAGTATAGTCCACCATGCAATCTCAATGTCATAAATACCGCTTGGAGGATTATGTATTCGAATGTTTTGCACGAACATATTGGGAGAGGCACCAATATAACCACAAGACCCTACTGCTTCATCACATAAGGTCCTAATAAGTCGAGTGTAATAACGAACCAGACGACAGTGGATTACTGTCTACTACCGAAGTGACCGGCTTTAGCGGGATTCGACCTTCGAGGTAATAAGCCAGCGCCCCTAAAGTAGTCGACCACCAGCAATGAGAGAACGCCATCTTCACTGCTACGATTTTTGCATGAAGTGACTGGCATCAGAAGTCAGTCTCCGCACGACACACCCTTCGCTGAACAGGTTACGATGGCTAGGACGTGTGTTTTATTCTCTGAGACGGTGTTTATAAAATAATTCGAGTTCTCCAGTTCATGTCGTGGGAGTCCATTTGGACTTCTAGTACTGAAGTAATGTGCAGCTATTCGTTTTGGCGTTTTTCGTTAGATTTCCACGGGGAAATTGATCGTATTTGTGGTAACTCATCAATACATTGGCCTGAGCAAATCCCATAATCGAAAGAGTTGTATAGGCTATGCGCAATTGAATTGGACTGGCGAACTACGCGCAGGACGTGTTTTAACCAACTAATTGACAGTGGAATCTCGTTCGGCTGTGACAGGCTTTGATCGTCGTACCTAGGCTCATTACGTAGCGAGAGATGCGCTGCTGGATTATTACTACAGCAGTCGTAATTGTGGTTGGATATTGGGGAATGGTGATTTGAGAAAGCGGATTCGGAAGAAAATTGGTTGTTTCTATTCGTTCTCTTAGCTTGTGCAGATCACGCTGAAAATGGGTGCCCATTAGACAAATAGTTATAGGGCTTGGCGGGTTTAGGCTAACATGTCAGCCCACGTGAGCAATTCGCGGCAGCCACACGGTCCGGTTCTGAGTCCATGAGATGGGAGTGGTTGACTGGCGTTCACGGTGCTCGGAGGGCTTCAACAGGTTTTCTGTTCATGGACCAATGGATGCTAATAGCCTTTGCGGTAACCGCGGTGTGTGTGTGCGTGTGTGTACATAGGTATACGGATTAGGGGGGCAATCGGTTCTACGATTTGGCAAGTTAATTCTGTTTACCTGACCCATTTTCAATACGATCTTTTCGGGCTAGAGAATGAATGAGTTGAGAACAATTTTTCGCCTCCGAACTCGTTTTGTTATGTCGCAGTGTGCATATTCCGGAGTAATGAGACTGTGGGATAAGTTTGGGATGCGAGTGCAACACTGAACGCACTCGAAATTTGTTTATGTTAGTCAGAATCACTAACCATTGTGTATTTCATGTTCTCATTATCCCACTCGAAAACTTTAACATCATCAGGTCCACCGGTCACTTTTATTCCTCCGTCTTGTTGCGAACGCCCAGTGGTCTGTGTGCGTGTGAGGTGCTTTTGTTACGGGAATTCGTCTACTCACCACTCTTGTTTACCTGGTGAACGATAGGCAGTTCCGATGCGCCTTTCGCAACGTATGCATTGTGCTTATTGCTCGCACAAATGTGTCGCAACCGATTAAACAAATGCATCTCGGAAATGTTATGGTTTGTCCTTTGGACCTTAACTGACATTTGAGAGGAAAACGTACCTCATGTCACCGAATGAACTATTTTCTAGGATTTAGTTATTAGTGATGTGTAGGTTTCGCTGCTGAGAATCGTGACTGTTGCCTGGTTGGAAGTGTGGTGATGTTTGACTATTCATGTCGTCGAAGCACCGCTGAAGTCTGATGTAGTTCACTTTGCCGAGATTGGGTGTAAACTGATTGTATGATTGGGGTCTATCACTTCAGTTGCAACCGGTTAGACCGGTTGGTGCGTCTGCGGACCTTGTTTGCAAAGGGGCACCAGTGATGATGGTTGAATATATATATATATATATATATATATATATATATATATATATATATATATATATATATATATATATATATATATATATATATATATATATATATATATATATATATATATATATACTACTTACTATCAATATGAGCGCTTGCACATGCAGCCTCGTTGTTCGTTGGGTTAGCAGTGACCCAGACACGAATAACTATAAGAAATCACAGTTGTGATTCATTTGTGGGCTCTTCAATGAAGACTATCCATTCACACTCCAAACGATTCAAATTAGATCCTAGTGAACATATAACATCGGAGTGTACAAGTATGAGGACGAGTGGGCAGAGGAGTACCGGGAACGCATACCTGATGAGCGGCAACAACCGCGAAACCGGTCGGGTGCTTCCGAGGAAATTTTTTCCACACGTTTACATACTACTTACTATCAATATATATATATATATTATATATATATATATATATATATATATATATATATATATATATATATATATATATATATATATATATTTCACACATGTCTGGTTTCCGACTGTGTGCCGAACAAAACGTGGTACAATCGGGGAGGAAGGGAAAGATATTCATAGTCCATGATCTGTTTGTGGGCGCAATACTGCCAGGTTGCCCAAGCCAAAGCAGGTGGTTTTTCTTAGGGATCCACAACCGGAGCCTTTAACTATCCAAAGCTTAACCCGCAAGGTAACGGGACGAAACGGTGGGTCCGTAACTCACTGGGGGCCGGTGACTGACTGCTCAGTTCATACATCCTTCGGATGAGGCCAAAAATCCTGGGTGCCCAGTACACCTCTGCGCCACAAATGCCGGTGAGCATACCGTTGTACGCCCCATACGCCACCCGTGGTTGGTTTGGAATCAGGGTTTAGCCAGCTCCCTTAGACTGACTACCAGTCAGCCAACACGGTGGAGAGCGCCAGGCATTCGCTTTCGTCCTCTTACTTTAGTGGGAACACCTCCGCCACGAGAAGGCAGTGAGCAGGGCTTCCTCAGCAGAGGCTGTGTTAAACGCACGGTCACTTGGGAGCATTTCGAGAGGCGTTTAGGATGAGTAGCCATCTGGAAGCCTGAGACACCCACCCCCCGACCATACTGAGGCATTCGGAGGCCTTCCTTTCATCTGAGATGTATGGTATGTTAGGGCCACTCCTTTCCTCACTTTTGGTTTACAATCGTTATTGGCATGATCCCAGATATCATCTTCCAGTTCGAGGAAAGTTGCATTAGACTTCACCCAGATGGGTGGATGGATCAGACTATGGCCACGCCAATGACAGTTCATTTGAGTATAGGTCCTAGTATGTTGAAGGCTTTTCCGCATAACTGCGCGGTATTGTTCGGTACGTGTTTCGTACCTTCAAAATTTAAGATTATACCGCAAGAGTGGGTTGATCTAACACCAAACCGTACGGTGCCAAGGGAGATAATAAATTAATTAAACAAGTCTCGTCACCTATGCAGTTGCATTTCACCCGGAGGTTAGATTTCGGATAGAGTGTCTTCGTGTAGACAGAAGGTGCGTTCGGCTCTTGCCAACTTCGGTCATCTTTGGTGTTCACGTGATATCTGTTTATTCATCAAGAATTGAGTGTGCACTGCAGCAATAGGATCAGCTTTTCTGTACGCTTCCGAAGCGCGCCCACTGCAAGTGGAAAACACAAGAAAATAATCGGTATTCGAACACCACTGTCTTTGTCCTATAGCTCAAATGTAATTGGGACACTGGAATAGCAGTACCGAGGTCCTTTGCAAGTATTTGATACACAGTCAAAATTCAGTGGACTAAGCAGTAAAGCTCACTAGGCTGATGTGGTTAGGAAATGTGTCCCTGAATAGGATTCCTTGGCGTGTTGAGGTTGCCATTGATAAAAATGTGCGTAGGATGATCAGTCCATGACATGGAAGAAAGGTATAAAAAGCCTGACCAGCCATCATCGTACAGCGTTAACCAGCAGGACAAGCCCCACTGACCACTGCCTTTCTCACCATGTTGCACGTGGAATTAGAAAGTATGAATATACAAGATAGGCAAGGAGTGGACCTACACGGTAGGGAAAAGCAAAGAATGCCCTAATAGCCAACACACGGATTACGCAGCTTAACTGTACAAACGCACATCGATCAGTCATTCTGATTCGATAGAAAGTGACAACACGATCGCCACTGCTCGCGGTTCGCAGCCATATCCTTCAGTGTCTCCAGCCAACTGGTAGACGGATCTTTTGGACCCTAACCACGAAGAAATGAAGCAACCACTTTCCCTAAATTCGCTGTACATTTTCGCATATTCGCACTAAAAGTAATGCATGGCTCGACTCTACGTACATAGACCAGTAAGATCTACAGTTTTGAACAGAAGTGCGCCACCGCTAGCTTACGGTGATATGATCAATCTGACTTAGGGTACCTGTAGAGTTAGAGTGCCATGTCGCTGTGCGACGTGAGCTGTGTCGAAAATTAGAGCCTGACCAGTGAACTTGGCCGTGTAGAGCGCATTAGGCTTCCTGGGTGAAGTTCGACCACTCAGTGGTTAAGTGCATTGAGCGACATGGCTAGTTGTCATGACCGGCTTTCTAGTATTCGCGCGCTTTCTTTTTTGATTAAATACTATCAATTGTAGTTTTTTTCCCCTAGCATTGTTTTTTTAATTCCGATGAAATCTCCTGTCTAGTGATAACAACCACAATTACCATACTTGATGCATGGTTGTTGAATTTTCCAACCGAATTCATGCATAGGCACACCCCTTTGGTGTGCATTGTTTGTCGAGGTAAGTAATATTTCCAACACAGGTTCATTTGGCCAGCCGGTGTCGCGACAAGAAGCTATTAAGAAACCTTGATTGAGTGATATGTGTTGAAGCTACCCGGTACAAAACCGGTCGGGAGACGTCTACGATGTGCTCCGAACGTTTGATTGAGGGTATTATAAGTGTCGCGTTCAGTTATACGGTCGCGTTTAGAATGTCTTGGTTCACTTGATGTCTCTCACATCATTATGCTTCGTTGTTTGTCATTTCTAACCGGTATAACAACCATCAACACGAAAGCACTTAAGTGTCACGTGAATAGTGGTCACAGTTGACATTGAACAGTTCCCAGTTGATTGCGTTTGACAGCATTTTTGTTCGGATGAATTATGTGGTTGCTCAATGGTTTTCTTCCAAATCAGTCGAAGTATACTCAAACATTTGGATGCCAATTGACCCTATGTTTTGTTGACACCTTCAGAAACAGTGAATATCTTGCTCCAATTGCACTTTCCTCATAAATGTGACATCCGTCAACTTTGTTTTTATTCATGATCAATGCATGCATTGGAGATCGGACTTCCTCCTCGAGTACATCAAACTGCTTTTCGTCACACATGGTATCCCACTGAGTATGAGATATAGTTGTTGGAAGCAAGATAACAGTCATCAAGAAGGCGATCACTGTCCGCGGTAAAGGGTTGTGTGAGTCGTAGGGAGAGATAAAAAAAGAATCCGCAATTTAAGATCTCTACCCAGTGACCCAAAGATGAAGGTGTTGTGCACTTGGGTCAAAAGTGCTGACTTATTGAATGTTCAGTCACGATTATCCCTAGCAAAACAGATGAAACAGGAGAAAGGAGGGTTGAAAAATCTTTACATAAGTGCTACTGCTCTACCTAATATAAGTCCAACTCTGAGAGAATGCTTCCGATATTTGATCATGCAACCTAGTGACACTACTCAGAAGACCTAACATGACTGATTCCTCTGGTCATGCTTTTCGCACTTTTCCGGCTAGTCATTGACTACGTATTGTTATTACCACTGATCCCGTCATAGCCTTTCAGGCGAGAAAGAAGGAGAAAGAAGGTCCATCTAGTGAAATTTTATGGCAGTGAATGCCAAGGCAAATAGAGCTCCAAAAAGCTGTGCACTTCGTTCGTTCTTCCGCCCAACTTTAATCCCCTCCTCATTTGTCCAAATTACGTGGCTGACTTAGCTATGACTTGTCGACCGCGTTACAACTTTGTTGCACCGAGAAAATGCCGCGTCTTTGAATTGGCCAAAATCGGTCTATTGTGATCGATGGTGATCGAGCGGTTTACTGCATGCGCTTACGACCTCACAGGTCAGAGGTTCGAATCCCCGGCACTGCAGCCGGTCGCTTTGGTGGTAGACAGCAATCCTCAGTGTCGTCCGGCGCGTTATCACACCTGACCTACTGGGGCTTTATATGGGTCTCCGTCATTCCAAATCTCATGGTTTTTAGTTGCAGTAACTCTCTGATGAAGCAGTAGGGTCTTGTGGTTATATTGGTGCCTCTCCCAATATGTTCGTGCAAAACATTCGAATACATAATCTTCCAAGCGGTATTTATGACATTGAGATTGCATGGTGGACTATACTGACAATTCTTTCTGATGTTTTTGTCTCATAGACCTGGTCTTTCAAGAAACTTCAGTATTTTGATCAACTAATATTTTTGTAGCCATCAAACATCATAATTCATATTGGTTTCTAATCAATTATCTTGTTATCCAAACCATAAATGCATAAAGATATTGAAAATGCTTTTATCGTGTGCACCGATAAAACTCGAAGTTTCAGGGTCTGGTTGCCGGTTATATCTAAAAAGACAAAAGGCATTTGAGGCTGTCTGATGCGCTCATGATAAAAAAAGTAATGCTACAAGAATATAGATAATGTTTGTCTTTCTTTCTGTTTTCTACCCATGAAGTTCAGACTTCTGAGCTATATAGAAAAGCTGTTATAGTGTACGGTCGCTCTGTGACATGGCCATGTCACCTGTGACGGTATGCGCCGGCACTTTCATCATCATCATCGTACACCGTCAACTAGTAAGGCGAGCTCCACTGACTGCTGTCTTTCCCACCATGTTGCACGTAACAATGGGAATAATGAATAAGCAAAGTGGATCTACAGATGTAGGGAAAAAAAGAACGCCCTAGTAGCCAGCAAACGGAACAGACGGTCTAACTGTACAAACGCACATTGACCAACCATTCTCATTCGACAGAAACTGATGACACGATTGCCACTGTTCTCTGTCCGCTACAATATCCTTCATTATCTCCAGCCAACTGGTTGAAGTATCACTTTGTCCCGAACCACGAAGATGTGAGGCACCCACTTTTCCTGAATTCGCTGTATATTTTCTCACTATGAAGAAAGGTGTACTGTATGCATCTTACGATAGATTTCGGATATACTTGATTCTTTGGTGACCCAATTTCGGCTATTGCTTGGAAGCGAACGGGGTCCGGTTGATACCCATTGGGGCTTACCATGTAATTAAAGAACTGCAATTCCCTGACACCAAAGTGATATTTCAAAAGCACAAAAATATTTTTTCTCCATTGCATGCGACGATCGTAATATTTCTTTGATGCTCCAAAGGCGATCACATCATCCTGGTATGCCATTACCTCGTTCAAACCATCAACCACATTATCATTAGCAGCTCGAGAATGCAGAATGAAAAGCGCAGACCGAGGGTAGAATAGTGCAGTAAAACATGCCCCACGGGGTGTTGGTGGCGGTAAGTGCTCTTGATTCCGGAATCAGCGGAATTTGCAGGTTCCCGTTAGCTACAGTATTTTCCGTAGTTTAAGGGCTACGCATCAGCATCCCTTGGACTGACTACCCCCATCACCTTGTGTAAACAGTGGAATATCGGATATTTGGGCTCATGCATTCAAGCAAATGATTTGGCAGGGATCTGAATTCCGGAAAGTGGTGCAAACAGGATTCTTGGGTCAGCGCCAGCATGCTAGCACCTTAAAGCCTAACACTAATGTAAAACCAAAGGCACCGCGTGCGCGTACGGAAATCTTCCATTGCTACGGCATGTGATTGTCTCTTTTCGATGTCAGTGAAGCCTAGACACGTGTTTTCACCTACTCGAGGCGTGACGTGATCAACATAAACGGGTTAATAAGGTGATTTTTAAAAAAATGTTCACTGCATGCTTGTGCATGAGTACAAAGGAAGGGATATGCCCCATGGCCACAGAGGCCCACTGCAATACTAGGGCTAACCGACAACCAAATCCTGAGATTTCGAGTGGAGAATCACATATAGTCCCAATAGGTCAGGCGTGATAACGAACCGGACCGGCGGTGTCGAGGATTCGAACCTCTGACCTTTTATGTGGTAATAAAATGCTCTAAACCACTCGATTACCACCGGGTCAATGCACCATCCTGAACGACGCACGAGAGTGTGACAACTAACCATCGGTTTTGTGCGGCTCTAGGTCGTCCGGTCAGTTTCAGCCTAACATAACAGTGTGGGAATATGCAACTGTCATTCGCAAGACGAGCAAGGCATAACGAAGATGTCCGCTGAGGAAATGACAGAGGAGTTAGGTTGGATCGACTTGAACCCAGAGAACGGAAATCCTAAATACAGAACAAAAACTGTCAACAATGAAGATCGCTGGCACATTGTACAATGTACCAGAAACTATGATTACTTGAAGCCGATATCTGAACATCTCGGAATAAACATAAAAACATGCAGAGACATTGCATAAAGAGATCAAGAAACTGGGCTGAAACAAGGCCTCGAGAAAAGGAGGTTTTCGGATGATGTTGTCACTAAGCTATGCAACATTGTGGGTGAGAATCCCTGAGTAACTCTCGCTCGGATAAGAACAATATTTAAGTCTAACGTTGGCACGATCTCTATTGATGGACTCCTTGATAACCATGGCTACAGCGAGATAAAGCTCACATTCCAACCCATTCAGAGCAACAGCATTGATGTCATGACAAAGCGCGCCCAATATGCAGAATGGTTACAAGCACAGGGAAGCTCTGTGTTATGACTTTAGGTTGACGAGACCAATTACAACGTTTAATGTTCTCGACCGATCGGACGATCTGGCAAAGGAAAACCTTGCCGACAAATAAAGGGGCGAATCTGAATATCATTGCATGCATTTAACCCTAAGGATGCTACATAATGGACGTTACAAAAATGAGCAGCCAGATTTCTATTAGTTTCTTGGAAGCATGCTCCCCTAAGATGAACACTGAATAGCCCAATACCAGGGTGGTGTTTATTTTCGACAATGCTCCCATACATCGACGGGCATCTGAAACTCGTTTGGCCATTAGACATTCTTTCCGTTTTCTTCCTCCGTATAGTTCATTTTTCAACCGCATTGAGAAGGCATTTACCTGTTTTAAAAGTTCCGAAAAAGTTTTATTGGAAGGAACCAGAGAAAAGTTCATGGGAGTACCACAAGGACAGTCTGCCCGGATGCATTGGTTTCTCTTATTACAAGACGTTTACCATAAATCTAGTCACGATATCAAAATAACTGCATGTACTTACTGCGATAGGCACAATTTCACATTTGTGCAACCATCCAGGAACCTTTTAGCATTAAAGTTATATTTCTTTTCTAAATGTCATAATTTATATTGTTACGTAGACTCCATTCGTTGGTGATGGATGGCGCTCAAACTGCGGTTCAATGCTTTCAAACAGTAGCGCAAGACCCTGAAACTGCGGCGTCTGGTTCTCGAACTCCGGAAAATACCGTAGATCAACCTTTGGAAATCACGTACTGCAAAACATGGGTCCCATAAAATCTTCCGGTTCCATAGTGGTCGTTACACATTTTCGTGGTCGAGTTCCAAAGTCAGTCTGTATTCCCCACAAACACGCGGTGTTTTCCCATCGCTTTTCACAATCGCCAGTATCAAACTTGCCCAAGAAAACGAAATGACTTGGATAACCACGCCATTCTGTTCATTTTCCTCAGTGTTTTCAGAATGTATTCTCGTTGACCAAAGGGCAGCATTCTTCGTTTGATGAGTGCGGGATCACCGTCAACTTCGAAGTTCAACGGCTCCACCACAATTCCGCTGCTGAAGCTGGAACGGTGTATCACTAATTTCTGAGGATTCATATGATTCACGGAAGGAGCTAACGATGTGTGAAGGGAAAATGAATGATTCATAGTCCGTAGTATATTCAAACCTAAGGTAGCTAGACTGTCAGACGGGATGAATGCGTATATCGATTTGTTTTATGGATGCTGACTTCACGATGAAAGCGCAGTCATCGTTTAACCGATGAAAATTAAGGACGCATTCGAAGTTGGAATTGGTTCAGTGCTTGGTCAGGACGGATGCCCGATCGTATGTGCGTTTCTACTCCCCAATGCGTTAGAAAGCGCTTTAACCGTAAATACCTAAAGAAGAACTACCTGTTTTCTGGGAACTTCATTGATCCCACACACTCACTTGGTTGGGTTGAACTTTTGTGGTTATTAAAGATCATCAATCGGTACAATTCCTGTCTAATTCATATAGGGTCATTTCCAAGTTCACAGCTGCCATGATGGAATGAAGGCGTGTCAGGCTTCATCCACACAGTTATGGAATTATTCGTCGGCCTAAAAACTCGATTACGCCCGCAGATTTTCTGTCAAGGTACCTAGGATTCGCGGTGGCTGAACCGCATAATTTCATTTCTGCGGATGTTACTCTGTTGGGGGAAGAACTACGCAGATATACTGAATGATACTATCCGTCGATGATTTCGTTTTTCGAGATCGGCTAGCAACCACAGTTTTCATTCATCGAAACGAATTCCGCGTACAACCTTCTGGCGTTTTGGGCCGTGGCGACCGCTCAGTCATACATCCTCCTCTATTTAGGACGATCCTGCAAGATTCACTCCAGGCCATTTAGACACGGAGAAGATGAAGTGATTGGTTTGACAAATGTTGGTAGCCTGAGTCGAATGCTGATATCTGTCTAGCAGTCAAGAGCGATGATGTTTGCTTGTGTACAACCAAATGGAGACCAAATTACTGGAACCCGTAGCCAGAAAGCTACATCTCATGTTAGCTTGTGCACGTCGATCTTCTGGTCAGTTCCTGAGCAGACGTTTTAGACACTGATCGATTCCCACTCAAAATGACCAGATACATTTTCCAACATGCACGCCAACCACGTTTTTTTTTTATTCAGGCGCTGAGGAAATGCTTCAACCTGAAGGTATTCCACAGTTGCTTGTTATCGATCATGGCTCCTAGTTCTGTGCAACCGAGTTGAAATGTTGGTTAGGTAACATTGCATGTCGACATCCCATAACGACACGTCACTCGTTCTGTTGGTACTGCGGAAAACTTGCTACGTGTGGGGAAAAGTGCTCTCGTCTAAAATTATCCAAAACTATTCCCTCAGCCGGAGAAATTCGATGATGACTTCCTATTACAGTATCGGAACGCAGTGCATTGGACGACGGGAGGAAATTCTCCCATGCTGTTCAAGTCGAGAGTTCGCATATCGTCATTGATATGCCTAGACTCCATTGATGTGGCACACTTGTGGGGTAACGAACTTCAGCCAGCTCATAGGAACATCACTAGACAACATGGTCAGTCGGTGGGTGTGGGTACCTACCTGAATGATGCATTCGTACACTGACGCCACATTAGCCAAATTCATTTCAGAGCTAATTGTAGAAGTACTGCTGAGAACGACATTGTGAATAATGATCCCCCCGTCCCACGCGAGAACGTAACAGTCGAGGAAACGGAGCTGCGGCCGACCGTCCCAATTCGAATGGCAGCTCGCAGAACGAATCGAATCGATGAAGATGTTTTGAGAAAGGAAAGTTGTGCTGATTTAAACAGTTCTACTCGCGGTGTGATATGCTATTGTCTTGTGTTTAGTATTCAGCCAATCAGATACGAACACCACCCAGCTTGGTTGAACACTGGAGCAATCAAAGTAATTACAAGCGCTGTGTGTTCACACCTTGTTCATTCTAACCACTCAGTGAATGTGACCGAAGCGTTCTGGCCAATCTACAAAGTTCGAAGTGGGCAATAAAGACTGGCAAAGTGCCGTGTCCTAGCCACAGCGGAAGCGGCATGCATTCGTCTCTACAATCCCCCGTTGTACGCCCAAAAACAGTTCGTGCAAGCGCTAAGGCTTCCTTGGCCCACACCCTACCCACAAACTAACCACAGATCCGTTTATCCGACTAATGACACCGCAGACATCCATTCACGGTCCAGAGACGGATCTAGGTCATGCATGTGATGTCTGATCCCCTCTCCCCCACTGAATTTTGACTCATCGCCTTATCTTGATCTCTGTTCTGCTCACCTATCTGGGTTCATATAAAATGTGATGTATTGGCATGATTACGAACCACCGAAAACGAGCTTGTTCGCCATCTTGTTTTTCTCTCCATGCAATCAGATGTAGCGAGACCCTAGTAGTCAGATCGTCCAGGTACAGTCAGGTTGCTTTATTATTGGTCAGTACAGTGTGTACCAATAACGTCACGCTTTACTTCATATATAAACGAGTGTGTACCCAATAATACCGACAGAATACATTCTTGCTATCCTCACCTTATTAATTCTTGATGCGCGTAGTTCCGGTTACGAGTTATTCCATATTGTTGGCCGGGTGGATTTGAGTTCCACGATCGCACTTCATTGTAACTCGGTTCTACCTCACCTTTTGTCTGTTAGGCCCGTAAATGGTTCTCAGGGCCATGACTTGTGGTTCTCCGTGGCAGTATGATGGATCTTCGTGTTCGGAGGCGATACTCCTTCTATTTTCCTCGTATGGAATGAACAAGGCATCCATCTCCGTCCCGTTCTTTTGTCGTTCTAAATAAGTTGTGGTCAGTAATCTGTTTATTCGTTCCAACGCCCTCCCTCGAATATTTGTTTTTGATGGAGTCTTACCCCTATCTAATCGCCTATTCACTTTTCTTTCAGGCGTCTCACTTGTCGGTGATCCTTCGCTTCTTCGTGGCGAGATACGGCACCTCATTGCCAGTCATCCAGTCCACACGACCTCATGTCCTGGCTCTGTATCGTCGTATTCTCCGATTAGCCCGAAATTGGAAATCAGCTACTGGAACGCTTCAGGACACCATGGCTGAGGTGGGCTATATTCGTCAAGAAGCACGCACTTTGTTTCGTCAGAACGCCGCGATCACCGACGAGGAGTTGATTAAGGTAAATTCGTCAATGGGTTTTTCCGGTGGTCGCGTCCCTATGGTGAATAAAATCCACAGCTTCATTTTCGAGGATTTTCGTGACTAAATTTACTCGAGTGAATGTCTCACGAAAATTTGCGTTTTTCGATGACAACAAACACATGTTTGACCTGCACGTGACCCTGTTGTCAATTCATCTCTGTTTGAATATGGTCAACACCGCAATTAAAAATATAGTTCAGAGTGCCTGTCCTTCAAAATAACTTCAGTTTCCGTGTCCCACCCTTCAAGATGCAAAATATGAGCGAAATGCTAGGTTGCTTTCATGTCAATAGATTATCGGGGCGAGTTAGCCCTGCTCCTTTTCTGTTTTCATTTTATCAATGGCCAGTTTCGCTCTTGAATGCCCCAAACATAAGTCAGCTTAAATCGGCTCATAGGAGGCCAATAAACAGGTTGAGGAGTGTGGAAAGGAGGAAACTTACACAGAGTAATAAGGAAAAGTGTATTCCACTTCAAATACACTATGGTCCACGACTATTAACCAGCATACGGTATGATCCCGTGTACCCCCAACGTGGAGGCTTATCCTGCTGAACGCACATTGTAGTCTAAGTGGCTTTGAATACAATGATGTTGTTCGTAGCTCAGGTCGCAGGCTCTTGTTCGTTGAGTTTGGTGTTTAGATCCCTCATGTTTCATCATCAGACTAGGTGACATCATCAGTGTCATATCGACAAGCGGTGGAGCCTGTTTGATCTGAAGATTGAATTCAACGATCCGGGGCTTAAGGGAACACACTTTAGATCCATACACGTAGTTTGACACGTCCTAAATGGCCAAGTCCAGCAGTCTAGATTGTCGTGGTATTCTGTCACACATAAGACTGGTCATCTCGATTAATCTCCCCACCACCACCCGTCTCAGTGAACGACACGCGCTCAGAAAGTCTGTCTGGGAACACGTGCTACAGAAGTCCCAATCATTATGTGCTTGATCTACATGCTGACTTGGGGTTCTGAATGATTCGCTTCAATTTTGTGAACCCCTGACTTAGTCTCGGTGTTGCTGATTCCATCGTCCTCCACAAACGATTCAAGGAAGAGATCGGTCGTGTGTATTCTACACGCAATCTCAATGCTGTAGCTTCCACTTAGCTCCTGAAAAGACAGTAGGATATCAATCATGTTGACATCTCCAGTGATTGACGACAAAAAATGGCAAATGCGATGACATTTCGTTCAGTGTCTAACCATCAGATGAGACAAAGCTGGACAAGTGAAAGGGCATATCCACTGGACCACCTCAATCGATCGCACAATCTGTAGGCGTAAAAAGCTGGCCCATGAGTTCTAATATATATGAAGTTATTAGACGTTCTTTTACTCGCTAGAGGATGTCCGCCAACTCATAGTGTTTGACTATGCAGGTATATTCGTGCTTTTGTTCGAGTCCAGAGGTATCATCATAACCGGGGTTCTTAGGCTGCCTGCTGAGCACTGAGTGAACTCCAGAGCACCTTGGAGTAGGTTTTCCCAGTCCCGTAATTCGGCACGCGCCGCATCTGGATGTCCAGTCTTGGGTGAACTGTTGCTTTGCGAGTTGTTTGGAATACGAAAAAAGATGCGCAACTAAGTAACGTATCCGGTTGGAATCTTGGCTTGGTCCTGGATTACAATTGATCTTAACTTGAACGATGTGTGACTGACCATGGGACGCGAATAGCGAATTTCAGACGTCAGCGCTGGACGAGTGCGAACGACTTAGCAGTTATTCTCTGGACTCCGGTACATATACTAACACACACACACACAAGAGGGAGAGGGAGAGAGCACGAATGAGCGCGAACATAATAGGTTTTATTATAACGGATCCAATCGTACAAGCCAATTACTCGTTTCACGTCCTCCACAGTTCATCTTCTCCATTTATTCCGTTCCTTTCGCGTGCATCATTTGGTTGGTGTTTCTCGAATAAACCGTTTGGCGCTCTTCGGGGCCCAGAATCAGACATGGAAAATACGATTTGCCAGTCACCATTAGTTTCTCATCGGCCCGTGTTTTTCCAGTACCGTTACGGCTGTAGATTGGATAGTATCAACAGCTATGCCATCGGCTGCATCTCATCTTTGCTCATCCGAACCCACTTATTTCCACCCTGGTGAAAGCTTATATAGCCTGTTTTGGAAGTACTTAGTGTGAGGGTATGCGCTGATTCATGGTTGATTGACGGCCAAGTCCCGTTAGCAGTCAGCACATCAGCGCCTGTCCAGAATCCAGGTGAGTGCTTGAGCAGCAGATCGATTAGATGAAAACAGATTCTTGTCAAGTGGGAGCTGGTCATATAACCAATCATCCAACTAGAGGAGATGTTACCCAGTGCAAGCTTGAACCAATTAGTTTGTCTTGCAACGATTGGTGACAGTGACTTTTTCTTCCTATATGAATAATGTATCCTGCGCTAATAAACTGAAATGGTTTGAAGGCAGAAAGCTCTCACTAGGACTAGTGAAACGTATCGGAACACCTTGTCTTCTCTCTCTCTCTCAATTTAATGGATGCTTTTGATTTGAAAGAAAAGCGTTCAATTATCGACGAAAGTAAGATGATTCTCCGCTCGCTTTAATCATGCTTGAATGTTTTTTTTTTTAATTCCTTGACCCAGGCCCATATTCGTGAGGCAGAGTCTCGCATCGAGTTAGCCGAACACTACGGTACCCCATATCCTCGTTTGGCGAACTTACCCTCGAACACGATGGCTGCACAGATGAGCCGAAAACCCACCGGAACCGCCCATTCGGACGAGGTTGGCAATCTTCAGTCAGGTCGAACTCATATATCACGTCGAACGGAACGTGCCCTGCGCGATTCTGTACCATCTTACTTGAAATCCTACGCTACTGGGAAGCATCGAAAGTCGTAGCCTTGTTCATCTTGCCGAACTCCCCTCCCGCCACATTCTATCCATCAATATTACTACCACTGCTACTGTACGATAACTCCCAATCTTATAGTAATTATTGCTTTAGTCAAAATATCGAGCCATTCGAAACTGAATACATTTGCGCAACAGTCTATTCTACTTCTCCCAATCCCAAGCTTAGAGTGGATTAGCATTGAGTGCTTATTGTTGGTGGTTTCAAGTGTCATGTAATCTCGAAAGGAATCATTCCCGATGCGAGAATCCAGTACCACAATAGAGCTATAAGTCCTGAACAAACTCAATGAGTTTATCGAAGTCGTAGAACGGTACCGTAGGGTTCGACTCTGATTTCGTCCATTCAGAGTCGATCAGTACAATGCGTCCCTCCGGGCACAGAGAAATTGACCTTATGAATCAGATAGAATGCAAGAAAAACTGAGAGCGGAAAGACGAATGTCCAGGGCAAATAAAAAATGTATACGCCGCAACAAAAGTATCCGATCCCCCTTCCCCTACTGTTTTTTTGCATTTCGGCGCACTCATACTTGCTCCAAGAATTCCAGCTATGAGGAGAAACTGTGGGGTTCCGTTCATAAACGCCATACCTGGTTGGAGCTGGTGGTTTTGTTTCGGTGAATAAATAGCGACAAATTTCCCGACTCCAAAACTTAGGTCCTTTTCCAATCTCCTTTAAATTTCGTGCTACGGTCAGTCCCTCTAAGGACCTTGATAAATCTTCTCCGCACGCCGTGTTCAGCACAATATATAGATGCTCCTCTACTTACGAACAAAGGGGATCGCAAGCCCAATTTCCGTTCACTCGACTCCGATTTCCCGACTGCAATTCTGTTGTGCGTGCTGCTCCCGTTTAGTACGAATTCTGCTCACTACCAACGCTGCGCAGCACCGTAACAGACGTCGTTCACAGCCTCCCAGTTCTTTGTATCTGCGGCTTCCGCAAAGCGCTGCATATGAAACTTACGATGCTAGTCATGGGGAGGTTATAATTAGCCGACGTTTCGGTTCCCGCGGATAACCTTTTTTAGGGCAGGTTTTTCAGTCAACTTTTTTCAAAAATACAAATCACATGGAGCATCGATTCTTCGATACACTCCGAACCTCATCTGGTTTTGATATACTCAAGCTACGGGTGGTTTCAGAGGTTACAGAAACGACCAAACTTGCATCACAAGTGTATTGAGTCAGTATCATGCTTGCTTATGCCGATAAATCTCAATACAGCACGGTACCACGTAAAATGATGTCAAGTTGCGAAAGGCCATTCGGAACGTAACTAGTTCGTGAGCTGAGGGGTGCCTGTAGTTTACGTGAAATCTATAGGAATCGCAAAAGATCACGAAATACTGCACGGTGATGTTTAAAAGGGAAGTATTGAACTGCATTAAACAACCGAATCAGCCACTCAGTCGCACACTTTCTAGCTCAGACAACTGCAGATTATTCCGTCCAGCGTCCCAAGCTAAACGTTTCGCATCATGAGTAGCAGTTATATCCCGGTTATACGTTTCATTTAGAGCAATACAAGGAATTCCCACATCCATACCGTGAGATTATTGAATAAATTAAAGTAAAATTAAGGTGGATATCCCTCTCCCATTCCGTTGCACGTATAAAATCGGTTTTAGCGGCACGCCACTCACGTAGCATGAACAGATCAATGGAATTATCTTCATTCTGTTGATGATAAAAAGTTCAACTTAGATAAACAAGATACCTAGAACAACCAACTACTGGCGTCATTTGAGGAAATACGAGAGGTGTTTCATTCTACGAATCAAAGAGTGAAACTCAGTGATGGTGTGGGATACCTTCCCGACTCCCGGGGCTGAGTGAACTAGCGATTCTGCATGCGGTGAAGGATCCTGATGCACATTTATCCATGGACCGGAACATTATATTCTCCCGCAGTAAAGAAAACTTGGTTACCATCCAATGGCGTCAAGAATATCGTGTGACTAGCTTGTTGCCTGATCTCAACCCAGTCACGAACCTATGCGGCATTCTGACTCCCATAATATTCAGGGATGTCAAAATTTATGCTTCCATGAATGAACTTGTGGTTGTGCCGAAACCATAATGGAATAATACCGGTCAAACTATGATCCAGTCTCTCGTGAAGTGATATATCGAAATCTTAGAAATAGATTGGTCGTATCATGCGATCTAAAGCAGATTTGAGAATAAGTCACCGGTTTGGAGTCAGATGCAGTTGTTGCGATGGACTTTCCCATTTTCACGCGTATTTTTACTCTAATGCAAAAGTACCGACCGCGAAATTCGATATTTTGCCTTGGAATGAAATTCCTTCGTTTTTCGTCCGAGATGGAATTCTTGAAGGAAATCTGAGTGCGTCCAGGGGTAACGAATTAAGAAAGAAGTATTCGGAGACATCTAAAATGAAATAAGATACGATCTCCGAATTACTTGGAAATAAAGTCACAGAAGGACAAATATTTTGTTCGCGGTGGCCATCAGTCCATTTTCATAAGCGCTACACTTTCCTGAACACTAGGATGACCATCCGTTTTCGCTATACAGTGATCCACCATGCACTACTGATGCCTTAATACCCATGGAAATCCCTTGGAAGCAATGTTCTACGGCAGCCTCATCTGGCTGATTATCATTTACGACGGTGGTGCATGACTATCAACGAGTGCTAACTGGAATTCGTACTCTACTCGTATATGATTGTGCATTGCACGCCTGAACCGTCAGGTAATCCTAGTTGGCTCTCAATGATCCACCTCGAGACAACGCTACATGATTGTAACATTGTGTGCAACTGAAAATTCCTCATTCCGTTACTTTTTGTATTATTGTTTTTGATGGCTACCCGAACGTTATTTTTTAACAACACTGTTTTTTTCACCGTCACGGTTCGTGTCTGAAACACTACGCTTCCGTCTGCCATCCTATGACGAATTTTTTTCCACTTCGCGTGATAGCGCAATGAACCGCCTTACTTCGGTTTGTTAACACGGCTCAGTTCTGGTTGCTCATTTCGGGAATGATTGCTCGTGTCTTTGTCTGCTCTGAAGTCACTTTTGGCTGCTACACTTAGGAATCCTATCTTTCAGGCCTGATTAAGCGTGCGGACGTTTTACCCTTCGGAGAATTTGTAGTGACAGGTACTTTCACTATTACTCTTTGCTTTATCGAGTAGCAATTCTGTTATTGACAGAGGTTTTGTCACGTGCATTTCCGGAACCTCGGCTGGATAGTGACTGAGGCTCACTGTTAAAGGTAGGATTCACATGTACATTTTATAATCATTAAAACATGGAACCGTAGATTTCTATGGATCAACTTATTCTTGATTGTGAGATCGGTGGGACCGTACCTGTCATCGCTAGCCAGAATTTGATTACAACCTTCGCAGTCTAATTTGGCTGCTACAGAGATATATAGTATTTTCCATAGTTTAAGAGTCGAACACTGTATTCCGGGAGCCATCCAACATCACTGAAAGAGTTATACGTGAAACTGTACGATATATCATAGATTTTCCAAAGAAATAAAGCTATACATATGAAGGGTCCTTGGACGGGTGTATAAATGTGAAATCGGGCTTATCGTAGGAAACACATGCAGTTGTTGTGACACCGTGGATGTGTCTATGGCAAACGTTTTGTAATCTAAGAAACCTGTACATCCTGGGAGGTTGTCCTCCCGGTACTCTCGTGACCCTTTTTCTGTTCTCTTCTAATAAAACTTTTTCAGCACTTAAATGCCTCCTCAGTGGGGTTGAAAAATGAACAATACGGAGGAAGAAAACGGAAAGAGCATCCAATGGTCAACCTAGCCGGCAACGCCTATTGATGTATTTTAACACGGTCAAAATATGATAATCCTTTCACACTTGGTCTCCGAATTAACCTGTACCCCAATAGGTGTGAAAACTGATCTCTGACACTCTTTGATTGACTGTGTACCTTATGTATTTTGTCATATATATATATATATATATATATATATATATATATATATATATATATATATATATATATATATATATATATATATATATATATAATGTTGTATTGGTAACCTAAGGCTGTTGAACAGTGAGACCTCGAAAGCTATCACACTGGCTGGAATGCGTCCCTACGCTGTGAAATGATTATGATTCGAAGAATACTTTTAACTGTTTTGATGTTGGTCTTTATTTAAGAGTCACTTCTACGCCCAATTTGGTTGTGAAAGGTGATCCATGCAGCGACACTCGCGAATACAAGGAGGGAGACAACAAAGCAGAAAACAGCTGTCAGCGGATTCTTTTTGCGATAAAATAAATTTCTACTGAAATTTCATTTTTCTATCTTATTCCAAACTCGACATTCCTAATAATTTCATCTGAACCTTTCTGAAGTTTGTTGGATACTGACAACCAGGCTTCGACTTTTTGACCATATTTTGTGATATTTTTTCGCATCCCTCCCAAAAGCAAATATTTCCGAGTGAGCGAATTTGGTCGGTCCTATCGGTGTTCCCCTTAGGGGGAGCTCGATATCATGTTGGGGTTCACCGAAAATCTTTTTTTGCACCACCTTCTGTAAGTTAGATCCACGCTAAAAACGTGATTAGATAAATGAGTCAAAATATCTAATACTCCACTGTTTATGCAAGATTGGGGATCGTCAGCCTAAGAGTTGACTCTTGGTTCAAAGTTCTTAAATCGCGGCGCATCGCTTTTGAACTACGGAAAATACTGTAGTGATCATTGTGTTTGGCTTAAACAGTCATATGCGCAAACGGAGGCAGTCTCGCACACACAAGCACTATGCGATCAATTGATCCATATCTTTCGAACTCAAGGGCGTACTCCTGCAATCGTACGCACACACGTGGTGTTGATACTAGTCATGCCCCATCCCGGTCTAGTTTGACCAATAAGATCTTGTCACGTGCCGGACGGCCCTGTGTGGCCTGATCCGACTCTACGCTTGGTTTGCGATTTCATTAGCACGTCACTCCGGCAAGTACTTGCTTGTGTTTTGCTTAGATTCTTACCGCCGACAAATCCGGTTTTGTGCCTACCTGTTACAAATAAATGCAGTACAACCGTGACCGTCACGACTACTCATTCGGAAAACAACAGTACCCGGGTCTCCTAGGTGGTAATCGAGTGGTTTAGAGTGTGTATCTACCACCTCAGAGGTCGGAGCTTCGACCCATCGCCATCAACGATTACTCTGGTGGTAGACAGTTATCCCGTGTCACCTGGCTGATTACTACGTCTGACCCATTAGGACCTTAAGGAGTCCTGTACCCCAAGGCCAGGTTACCGGTTACCCCTAATAGTGCTGTCGGCCTTTGAACCTATGGGATATACCCTTTCAATTACATTTATACTTCTACTTTTATGAAGCTAGATCCTGTGAGAGCACGAGGCGGCTTCATGTATGTTTCTAATGTCACATGTCCATGAGCGACGATCGGATTCGAGACCGGAGCACAGGGAAATCCAGCTCTTCTTACAGTTGTGAACGCCGTAGACAGACTGGAGCCCCAGTCCTTCAACGTCCGATTTGACAGTACTGGCCTTTTGTTCTCAGCTACCGTCCGAGGTGACAGCACCATCCTGGATATGGAACAGGAGCGATGCACCGTTTTGGGATCTCTGTGCCTGGAGATCGTAGGACATTTCCAAGCCACTGCAACATTTACAGCTTTTCGATATCAAAGCACCGCTGGCTTGAAGTTTTGCGTAAAGCAAGTTGTGCTAAGCCACTTTTAGTATCCGTCGCAGAAACCCATGATCAAACACTTCTAGCTTTCTGATGTCCTAGATGCGCAGTGGCCACGTCTCACAGCCGTAGGTCAGCATTGGACGGATGTCAACCTGGAGATACAAACTTTGGTCCAGAGGCTGATTTCTTTGGGCTCCCAGAGTACATTGTGAAGCTGAAGAAGCTCAATTTTGGCGTTGTTAACGCGCAACTTGATTTTGTCTCTGACTTGAACATTTATGAGAATCGTGGAACAAAGATATTTGAACGCCGGGATGTGCTCGATTTGTTTACTGTTCAAGTATATCTGGAGAATGAACTGTGTAATGCATGTCTAGAGGATCTTGATCTTCAAAGTATTGATCTCTAGTCCCATGGATTTTGCAAAAGATTCTTCGCGAGCGAGAGCCGGCTATAAGGCGGTTGAGCTATCTCCAAGGATGGTGATATCGTCTGCGAATTATAGATCGGCGAGGAAAGCATGGGTGCCCAGCTGAATACCAGAGTAATTAGTGAGCATCTGACGCATTATCCAATCGATGGCGCAGTTGAACAGCATTGGGGACAAAAGACGGCCTTGCCGTGAGGAAGAAGTCATCGGACTCCTTCCTGTAGGTTCGTATTTGCACACGCGGATATACGTAGTACGACTTCATGAGACTGAGCAGCTTCTGCAGCATTGTCTGCGCTTGTAGTATAACCCATAACGATTCTCCGTCATCTGAGTCAAAGGCATTCTGAAAACCAATGAAACAAGCTGCAGTGGGTTTCTGAAACTTGTACTGATGTGCTAATACTCTGCGGAGGGTGAATGTTTGGTCCGCGCACCCTCTACCACGGCGGGAGCCTCCTTGATTGGGGCGTGTGCGCACTTCTCGCACCGCTGAGAATCAGTTCAACAAAAGCAAGGAGAATATTTTGGCGGTCACAACGATTAAACCGACGCCACAGTCGTGTCGTGTTTCTTTGGGAGCGGGAGTAACACTGAAGTTCCCCATTCCTCTTGAAATTGTTGTTTTTCCCAGATTGAGCAAAACAAGGTGTGCAATGCTTCCAGCAGTGTCGAAAGATGATTTATATATCTCCGGCGCGATGTCATCTTCTTCATGGACTTCCCGGTTCTTCAGCTTGTGCATTACATCCTCGATATCATCTCGGCTTGGTGGGTTGCTGTTAACGTCATGCATCTCACTCTGGATTGTTGGGATTTGGTTCACAGAGCTTGCAGCAGGATAGTTTAGTAGACGACCGAAGTGTTCGGCCCATCACTGCGGCTTCTTGTCCTGCTCAGGAATTTGCGGTCCAGCAGGAGATCGCTTACCAGGTGCAGTGCGAGTTTCACCGAAGAGATTTCAGAAGTCCTTGCAGCTAGCCAGAATCTTCATGGTTTCCGTGATTTGGGTCCAGTAGTTGTTGCGGTCGCTCCTTGTCGAACGGGTGGTTTTTCGTCGGATATCACGGAAGTCTGGTAACCACTGAGGCGGGCAGCTCTGGTCTTTTCCGTTACTTGGAGAGTGTTCCCTGAGATTCAGTCTTTCTGTCATCGTCGCGTAAAGCCCATTTCATCTAAAGCAGATTGTTGTATTCAATAAAGTCAACCAGTGTTCCATTGGCACTTCTTCATCTAACACCAATGTGGCTAGATGAGCCGCAATAGCTTCTGAGACCATTTAGAACTTTAGCGGTGACCCTAACGCTGCTGTGTCATTCCTCTTGGGGGCACAATTTTTGCGGTGATTGGCTGGGTGAATCTTAAAGCGTGCATAGACGAGAGCATGATCAGTGCCATTCTTGTTACCAGTCTCCGCGTCCCATTAGGACCAGTAATCTTTAGTCGAAGATGACCAGCGTAACCCAATGAGAACGTAGTCAATTAGTTGTGCTGTGTGGCCGTCAACTGAGTACCACGTTAGCAATTGCTTCTTGGGAAGTTGGAAGCGGGCGTTGGTGACTGTAAGGCTGTTAGAATCTGCAAAACTGACGAGACCTTCATCATTGCTGCACTGTTGTCCAAGGCCATATTTCCCTAAAATGTGCCTAGTTGCCTGGGTGGAGGCACCAGTGTAGGCGTCCCAGATCCCCGTGACCAAGCGAAGGTCACGTTTCGGGAAGTTGTTCATCAACTCTTGTAGCCTGTCGTAGAACTTGTTCTTCGCCGTTTCTTCGGCTTCAACTGTCAGGACATAGATAACGATAACCGAGACGTTCAGGGGTGAGGAGCGAAAACGAGCTGAGCCGATCCGAGGGAATATCGGGTTTCATGCGAGCCGGATCTCATTAGTCTTCTTGCTGACAGCCATCACGACATCGTGGAGACCAGAACTGTCCGTGGGTCCATTATGATAGAGGCGGGAACCTTGATACACCGGGTACCAGAATTTGGCAGTCGAACTTCAGAGATGCGTGTGATTTTGATGCATGATGGCTTGGCTTCCGATGTCCAAGAGTGTTCTCACATTCCAGCTGGCGATTTGGATGTGATTTCGCGTTTTAAAGCCCCCAGCTATCATATCTTGTCACCCCGGCCGAGGCGCACCGCTTACCGGGGAGGCCGTAGCACGAGCGAGTCTTGGGAATTTGCTACGAAGTGGCGTCCCCAGCATCACTCGGCTTTTTGTTCGAGGTAGCAACTCTAGCACGTTCATAACAGAGTGCTACCTGTAGGGTAACAGGGATTTTTTGTGTTAGGAGCCAGTGACCGAACGAGCGCTTCGTACCCCTTTTTGGATGGTGGTCTACCAATTCGGTATGCCCAACGCGTCCTAGTGATCTTGGTGCATGGTTGCCGGTGTCTCTCTAGGAGCTCGTTCGCCATTTGGTAGAGGCCACCTAGATCTAGGGGTCCATTCAACCCGGTTGATTGGACAGATTTCCGTGGAAGCAGTTGGATCCCAGCAGACCTCATCCGCCCATCCAGTAGTATCCGTCCTCGCATGCTGGACGTAGTCTCACCGAGGTTTTTAGGCCTTAGTTACCCTCAAACTGGTGTGGCGCGCCTGTCGAGCGGTTTGCCAGGGAGTGGCCTCAGATGTATGCCTCACACTCCTGGAGTTGGACAGGTGATGGAGACCAGAGAGATGAAAGGTACTCCAAGGGGCAGGACAGTCCACCAACTCACAGGCGCAACTCCTCTCAAGTACCCCATATACACACGCAAGCATTTCATAGTGAAAAAGGTTAGGGTGAACGATTCGCTCCGGTAGTATACTAGGTGCTATAGCACACTGGAATGATCCTGGAGCGTACAAAGCAATCTCATTGTTTGGAGTAAACATACTTCACACGAATAAACGACAACGTTCAGCAAATTTCTGACTAATGAAGAAATTTCCGGTCTTTCATTGTGTAGATGGTAAGGCGCAAACGTATGCAAATATGCACGTTACGAAGAGACTCATGACCCCGCTGAATGTTAACAGAAAGAGAGCTCCAAGAATGCTGACTATCTGATGGGTTCTATATGACGGGTCACAAGCCGAAACTTCAATGAACATGACTTGCCCAGGGCACATGCGAACGGTTTGGAAGCGGATAACTTTTAACATTTATTCAGTATTGCAGTTGCTCATATCTGCAATACAATCAAAAACGCCATTTGATGCAGAACTTGGTCAGACTGTTAGTGTTGTATCGTAAGAGGTATCCATATGAGTTTATTTGCAGTGAAAAAACAAGAAAATTCGAGAACAACGATGTTCCAGGGCTTGTGAATGGGCCACCAAAAATAATCAATTTCCGAATGCCCACAGCTCTCATGAATATGAAGACCAGGAGTTCCAAGACAAGAATTAATAAACAGATGGGCACCGATTTCGAAGGCCAGCGTACTGTTGAGAGAAGCGTTTGATTTTCCAGTCATTTTTAACCATTCAGTACTGTTTTCAACTCCCATTTCACCACATCTACGAACCGAAACCATATGTTCCCTCAGTTACATTCATTCAGAAGTACCTGTTCCTTACAAGGCGGTGGTAATCAGTCGATCCTGGACTTAAGTACCGCGTACCCTGTACCCGTTGAACCACGTGACTCTGCTAGGAGCTTCAGGTATTCCATACACACGCAAATTGTTCTTCCGGGATATCTGCACCATTTCTCCTTGAAGAATGGTACTACCAGCGCTGAACCTACCATTGAAAATTCATGGTGCTGTAATAGGAAGGCCACCGTGGTGTGACTGAAAGTGAAGTGAAGTGAACGTTCACTTGTATACGACCGGACCGAGCGCGCGTGTGTAAGATCAGCGGACTGCTTGCTGAGCAACGAATGGACGCTGCTTTTGAAGCTCAGAAGAGATAAGAAAAAAATCAACCAAGTCGAGTGCCCGGACTAAGGCCGTCCTGAATGGCGTAAAAATCACTACGCGCTCTACAGGACCACTTATAGTACACAGGATGCAGCGCTCTTCCGTGTGGGTTGCACGTACTCCGTCTGCAAGGGCATAGAAGGAAGGTGAACTCGGTGAGCTGGATTTCAGTAAGTGTATCAGCAGGCACCAAATTTTGCATCAAAGTAGAGGATGAGTACGACGATCTATGTCCGAGCGTTACCAATCTGTGTGACTGTTTTACACTTGTGTGATGAACATCAGTTACCGTGCATAGTTATCGACTTCGAAATGGGAATTGCAGCAGGCGAACAAGACTGAGTCGCACACACACACTTCCCCGCTAAGCTAGCAGTGTAGCTGCACCTCAACAGTCAGTGATATTGCACCCATCCAGCATCAATAATTTGGGACGTTAGCCGCGGGTTACCCACGCAGTGGTCGATTCCTATGATAAGCATGCTTTCCTCCTCTCTCTCTCTCTCGCGCCTTCACCCTCTCCCCCCAATTAGGACATATGCGTGACTTGGATAGCACAAATGACCTACACAGCTGGACCACTTAGTCAGTTCAAGTACACCGCAAAGTATTATCGAACCGCCATCAGCGACAATAACCTGAACAGCTCTGTTCATAGTGTCCTCAAAGTGCATCTGAACGATCTGTTAGCACATTTTACCTAGCGGAACCTAACAATAATGTAATGGCTAGGACACTAGAACTGATTCGGACAGTGTGTAGTTTAGCAATCAGCTGTTTATTTATTGATCTAATAATATGTGACTTAGCTATTCGTGTAGGCGATTGTGTGGATACTGGCATGCGTGCACGTCTGTTTACGTCCCTATTTTAGGTCTAGTTGATAATATACGATTAGTCGAGGAATAATTTATCCCTGTGACAGAACACAGACTACTTGATATGATTGTACCATTAGTTCATCATCCATGATTGTCATCCAAGTTTGACGTCCTTTATCGAATTGAAACTGAAGTGTACTTATGTGCACTATGTCCTAGCAGTAAATGAACCAAAAATGTGGTCTCACAGGTAGCAACATGTCGCGAGTGAGATCGCTAAAAATACGGGATTGTGTTCACTTCCGTGCAAAATGGACTTGGGACTACTGATAAGTCACGGTTCAGTTAAGAAACCGAACGATTATGCACTGGTTGAGGTGGTTCTGCATGCTATCTGTCAGTAATAGCTCCAATGGGAAACCAAAACATTAGGCAAATGGCTATGTGGTATGATAGCTTCAAATGATTCATTCAAGTGCATCACCAAGTTCACTAGTCAGGCCTCATTCCTTTCTTCTATGTCATATATTGACCACCTTGTTTGTCTTCCTACTTCAGTGCATCTCAGCGAGCGTAATACGCCGAACAATTCTCCCCGGTGAAATGTGCAGACAACAATTTTGCCAATCACCACATCCTTGTGAGCCATGGTCCTCCCACTACCGTGATTTTCTTCGTGTTTTAAATACTCCGATCCTAATCCCATCACAGCTGGTTATTTATTCTCCCCAGGCTCGAGAATTGCTTCAAAATTGTTGATGTTCAGAAGCTGTGAGTTTGCGCATATCTTCCGTACGCATTTGCCAGATTGCCGAACCTATTTAGCCTAACTTCTTTGGTTTATTCTCTACCCCTGACGGGTAAACTGATGTCATGTCCAAGCCACAGAACAGACCATGGTTGACGAAAAGCAAGATCGGGAAGTGTAATCTCGGAAATACTTCATCCACTGTCCAGTATCTGATAGATGCAGAATGTTATAGATATTCTGCATGGTCAGTTTACACCCTTCAGTCTGGGGCATCTGATCATCCGCAAGGAGTTTCAAAGGGTCTCAAAAACCTTCCTGAAACAAAGATACCAGTTAAAAGGGCTAGCTTGTTCACTCGGTTCAAACACGTTGTTGGTGGGTGAAGTCGAATTATGTCCAGCCAAAGAGGTGATTTCGGGTGGTATAGAAACTAGACCAAACTGATTGGTCGCACATGTAAATACATCTCGAAATTTCACCTTACTCACTGGAAAACGTGTTGTCTAAGCAAGAATTACTTTTACTGATCCATTCTCACCAGCTGTCCAATCCGAACAGAGCAAAGATGAATGCTACCGGGCGCATCTCCAGGTCGCGCACAGCAGGACCGCCACTCCATTACGACGAGACTGCACCTTGACATAATGTGATGGCTTGCTTGCTCCCATGACCCAAAGAGCTATGCAAGATGGCTTCCTTGAGCCGGAGATTCGGTCACGTTTGACAGGTCAGTGGGTAGAGGCTGGATGAAGTTCAGTCTCAGGATCAGTTGATGGGCAATATCTGGTCCTATTCACTACACCACTGGAGAAGACAGTCCAGCAAATAAACACAGAGAGAATCAGTTTACTGGTCTAAAAACCTCCATCAGATGGACGTAGAAGTGGAGTACCTAGGGTTCATCTCAACTGTGGGGGAAGTCATCGCACTTCATTGGGAAGCTATCACCCGCCTAAGCTAGGTAGCCCCAGCCCAAAGGATGCTGACTCGTCCACGTTCCGCTTGCTCTATTGGGTACATGGGGCTAAGGACTGAACCCGAAAAGTGGATCGATAACAGAGCACCAGCAACGACAGGACAAAATGCATGCAACAATCGAGTCTCACGTGACAGACCAGAAGAAGTTCCTTCACGTGTTCTTCGGTCACGTTCCCATGCTGGGTTAACGCCCCACTACCTTGTGGGTGAGGCTTTTGAGTCAAAGGCTCCGGTTAGGGTTCCCAAAGAAAAACCCCTTCTGCGGTGTGGGCAGCCGTGAAATACGCTGTGCCTAGAAATCTCCAGCGGTCCCTTCGGAAATTTCTCTTATCCTTCTGCTTTTCGTCACTCATATCTCAATTCTCAATGAATACGAGAAATCACAATGAGTCGTGACTGAGAGCATGTAACTCTCTGTAACTGCAATAGATTGTGGACAAAGGAAAAGAGAGGACCGATTCTCCGACCTAAGCATTCATTTCACTTTGCTGCTTTCAATGTCCGCACTCTTCACCAAACAGGACAACAGGCTGCTCTAGCTAGAACTCCTGAAACCTTTGGAACAGATGTAAGTTGTGAAACCGAAACAAGAGTACATAGTCAAAATACTGCGTCAACACACTGCACCCCAAATACAAGCACGGATTCTCGTTTCAGTCTTCACTTGTCGGGCTCGTGGTCAGTCGAGTGTTGGCATCGCCCCGGGCGTGCTCTGCTCGGCTGGATCCCAGTCAGCAGTCTTCTGTGTGCACTTTGGTTGAATGGTTCTATCCAAGTCAGCAGCAATAGACTGAAGCTCCGATACCTGTCTGACATATCTAGAATCCAGATATGATGAGGCACGGAGATACCTTAAATGCCAACTGATTCGTAGCCTGAGAAACGACCGTGAGCAGTAGTGGATTTCGAAGTTTAGGGAGACGGAAAAAGCTGCAGCAATCGGCAACAGCCACAACATTTTCCGTCTAATCAGAAATACCGGTCCACTAAAGCCAGGCGTTAGTAAGCTGATCGAAGAAGAGAACAGCTTACCGATTCAGATCCTAGTCGACCAGTTCGCTTGGCGTCGCCTATTTCGCCGAGCGGAGCATTTCGAGAAGCAGTTTAACCAGCCATTATTCACCACAGGTTTGATATCTAGCAAGGTGGTCACTGTTGTAGTAATAGATACCAGTCCTCCGTCAGAAGATGAAGTTCTCCGTGAGATTATCTACCTTAAAAGGCATAAAGCTGCTGCACCAGATGAGACAGCTCCTTCTGTTTCCAAAGACGGTGGCTCAGCTTTGTAACTGGGGTTGACGAAACTTCTCCGCTTGATACGAGAGAAGGAACAAGTTCCAAATAATTGGTATGAATCGGTGAACTTACCGATTTATAAAGTGGGCGACAGGTCCTCCCATGAAAACCACAGGAGAAAATGTCTGGTTAGCATGGCATCTACACTGACTTCCGGTATTATGTTCCACCACTTATCAGACGCCCGAGAACAGTGCTCACGCGAGAAACAAGCTGGGTTTAGACCTGGTTGAGATCGTGTTGATCAAATCTTCCCTTTTCGACAGGTTGTAGAACGTAAGCCCCCCCCCCCCACTATCTCCATTTTTTCTTCGTCCTAAAGTGGCATTCGACTCAGTCGAGTGTATGATTCTCTGGAAGTTCCTGTCATGGAAGGGTGTAACAGAGAAGTTCATTTCCATCATTAAGTCCCTCTTTGCAAGTAGCCGAAGCCGAGTTCGAGCCTACGGTGATCTTTCATCGGACTTCGCCACGGAAAGTTGTGTTCGTCAGGGTTGCTCTCTTTCTTCTTTTCCCTTTAACTTTGTGGTTGATATGGTCCTAGAGACCGAGATTTTGTTAGGCGAGGACAGTGGCAGTGAAATTTTCCCGAGTGGAAAAGTATCTGACCTTGAATACGTGGACAACATAGTTGTGGTGGTTCTGTCCTATTCGAATACATTTCGAGAAAACCGATTTGAAGCAATCAGTGCTCACTTGTTTAATGTACACTGCAGTCGGCATTCATGCGATTCCGAGCACAGACAAATACACCATGCGAGTATGACTCATCTTGGTCCGACTATGGATGCTGACTATCACAGTACACGTCTCGCGCGCATGATCGGCTTCCACACCACGTGACAATGTTTGTCAAGTTTGTGTCCTCCAATCTCGGGGTTCATGGATCAATACTTGTGTGCATATGCGTTCCGTCACGTATTCCATGCCTATATAAGTGCCCTATTTTATATGCTAAGTTAACAATACATTCCAATGTCAGTTTATGTACCTTCCGAATCCATTTCGGGCAAATCGGTCCTTACAATAGTTCATCTATATGAAGATCCGGGCTATTCTGGATAGCTTGAGCAAATACGTAGCGGTGTTCGGTATGAGTTTTACACCTCTGAAGTAAAAAAACGCTGTTGCAGGATTGGGTTGATTCAACTCCAAACCTCTCACTGTCAGAGAACATTATAGTCCATGTAGACACGTTTCGTTATCACGGCCGTTGCTTTTCAACCCGAAGCCGAATGTCGGATGCGGTGTCTATGCGTACACGGAAGGCATCATTGGCTTTTGCCGACCTGAGTCATCTGTGGTGTTGACGTGACATTTGTTTATCTGTCAAGGGTCGAGTGTATGTTGCGACATTCAGGCCAGTTCTTCTTCATGGTTTAGAAACGTAGCCACTGTCGGCGGAGGATATACAAAGATTGGCGACAGATGAACACCGATGTCTTCATAGCATTGCTCGGATCTGGTAGGTATAAATAATGATAAGGTTCGATGGTGAGTTCGAGGTTCATGAATCAAATTGTTAAACTAAACACTTGAGCTCACTAAGCAAGGACCGTTGGAACATGTGTTGCGCTTGTCTCGTGAAGGAATTCCTCGGCGCACTATGTTCGCTAAGGCACGTAGTGGTTGGAGGATGAGCAAGGCTGGTCAGTCTATGATATGGAAGAAAGTTCTGAAAAATCTAACCGGTGAATTCGGACATGTATGGCATGTTAGATTTTTTGGTTGGGTTTCAAGAGACTATCACGCTATACGGTGAGATACTTTGGAGGATATGGCTAGGTGTTGCGATCAGTGGCGGTCTTGTATTGACAAACTATTTTTATTGACATGATACTAATGCTGAAGCCCTCCCTCTACTTCTTTCATACTCTCGTTCTTTTTCATTATTTCCTTTTGAGGTTTTCGCTCGGAGATAGCAACTTAAGCCATCACAGTCAGTGCATGGCTACTGTTTATATAAACTGAACTGAATTCCGCGGGTTAACCATGAATAGGGTGTTTTTACCAAATAGGTGTTGTTGGACAATCAGCGGAAGTGCTTGAAGATGTGGTAGGATTTCCTCTTGGGTAAAGTATTCCGTTCTAAAACGACACATATCTCCTGACTACACTGTGATGTACGACTTAGTGAGGCCATAGCTCCTCGTCTTGTTCCATTCACCCGTCAAGTCTTTCCGGAAGAGGCGAATAAATCAAACAGTTGACCACCGGCTCATCTGGACTAGCGCTGCTGCCTTGCAGGAAGTGCTTGGCTACGTAAAAGATAGAAATACATCTTTGAATAAAAAGGCCCACTATGAATTGAGCAACTAAGTAGCACAACAACCCACAACGCAAACCGCCACGGAAGACAGCGATGATACAAAGATTTACTGGTATACTGTGCTATACCTCCCACCCTTCCCTTCATCTTTGTAATTGATATTGCTGCTTCGGTACCATGCTTGATTTCACGTGGGCGTAAAAATAATAATAATTTCACCAGAAGTGCAGCGGTGAGAGCGAGAACATGTATGGGTTTGAAAAGAGTACACAGGACCGTTCAGAATGACCTACGTGCCGGTTGAACAGTACCAGTTTATGACTCTGTGTGCGCGTGTATTGTACGGATAGCTTGAATTGACGAATTTAACTGATTGAGAGGTTTTGCTGTTTTCCGTTACTCTATGGAATCCATGATCAACACAACTTCCCCAGCTGGTCTTCTCGGATAGTAAAATGGGATGTCAACAAGGATTAGTACTGGAGCAGTATAAGTGTCTGAGTTAAAAGCCTAAATCAAGTGGTTCAGTTTCCGCCGTCGTCAGTCGTCGATTGTAATAGATAGCGCTCTGTTTTTTGCCTGGTTCATTGTCATGCCTAATCAGTTTGGGGCTTTAGGTAAATCTCGGCTACAGGTCTCAAAATCAGAGTAGACGGGTCTTCCTTTTACCACAGTGAGCCCCTCTTATATTTACTGATTTGCCGTACTAAACTTCAGTCATGCGCACGCACACAACGACCCAAATTTCTACAGAATTCTTCGACAAACAGGATAAGTTAACAACGACCTATCGAGTTTGGTTATTTCACTCTCTTGGGGCTAAACCTATTTGATTGTACTCCCAAAAAATAGTTATCGCTCAGAGTTCTTCAATGAGGACTTTTGTCCCACCACAAAATGTGAAGATAATATTAGACATTACGTAACTACTTTGAAGATGAAACACAATACCTACCGGTAAATATGTGAAATTGCCTTACGGATATATTCAAATAGTGCAAACACTCGGGACCCAGAACAAAAATGTCGTGAGAATGTGCAAGTTTTGCAAACGGGAAAAGTACCTTTACAAATCCTCAGAATATGCTCATCCATTTAAACTTGGAAAGAATCACCGCGGGATTCCAAAAACGGACTGTTCGTCCATTCACTCTGCTCACGATGCAAATATGACTAGGGTGATGATTCTACTGTGGATTGCTCATGTATAGGGATGATTGGGCGGGAGAGTACCAGGGACGCACACCTAATGAGCGCGACCGGTCGTGTGCTTCCGGGGAAATTTTGTCCTGTCGTCCAGATACAATACCCTACCGGTTATGTGATAAGTGCCCATTGATTCATGAAAAAGGCAGAAACATGGAGAAATTACTTTTCGAAAGATCACTGCGGGAATTTACATATACAGTTCTGGGTAAATGGCAGTATGTGTGCGGTTAAATATAGCAGTGGGTGAATAAGCGTGCAACAAGTCCGGTAACTTGACAACGTGCTGGAACTTAGTGATCTTTGTCCTCTGTGTGAACCATAGCGTGTGCGAAATGTGTGACTACTGGAATGAGAAACGGTGAGAAGAATAAAACGAAGAGACTGGGCAGAGCTTGTAGATGGGAACGAAAAAAAAAGGATCAGCAACCATCAGCGTAATCCCTGGGTTTGAATTTCTGGACTTGCCAGGACTGGTGTGAAGGCTGCCACTGTATGGATTTGATGTTCATTATCAACCAGATGTAGGATTGTGCTGTTGCCCTACCCAGTATATTGCACATGCCGTGATGTCAGGCTATCAGATCACGTCCCAGCTTTTTCACACACTGGCACTCCAATGATTTGACTCACTCTTTTCAAAATTATACCGCAGCAGGATACAATTCATCAGTTTTACAACAACCTAAAGACCGAGAAACGGCTTTTTGTTACTTGTGTCAAATGGCTGATCTCGAAGAGCCTCCGCTGGATATCTAGCACCACTACGACATCGTACGACTTTCTTCTTGTTCCGTAATTAAGGTAGCAACTTGTAGACAGAGCCACTTCTTCATTCAATGGCTCTAAATATTGACGGTTAGTGGTTTTCATGCGCAACTGGTAGTTGAGCCTGACATGCGGTAACCAGTTGAGGTGACATCATTAGTGTGCAGTGGAAGGTTGCTGTATTAGTCTGCGTTTGCAGAATTTCTATCCCAGATCTTAACTACACCTCGCGAGTGACCTTGAAAGCCCCTCCCTAGCTTGGTTGTATTTTTCACAAATTCAAACATTTCGTCATCTTTTTCAAAGTTTGGAATTTCGACCAATCTAACAGTGATTTTCATAAATATATTAACGTAGCAAACTGGAATTCTCGGTCCATCCATTAGATCAATGAATTTCGGTATCTAATTCAGTTTACCTCTTTGGTGGAACTTGAAGAGAGCGTACATTTCGAGAACACCTTATAGTACCTTGTGTTTGTGTGATTTCGAATTTTAATTTCATCCTGAATGAAACTGTTTTAATCACGAGCCTCGGGGCTGAATACTAGGGAAAGTGTTGTGCGTCCTTTCGTAGCTGGTTTATTTTCGCGAATTCCTGTTGCCGCCTTTCTTACAGTTTGGTATCCCTTGCCACTGACGTCCCAACTTCATCTAATAATGATGATTTTTCCTTGGCCCGTGATGATGCATTTTAGACCCAGTGACCAAGCTCCGTTTTCAGGAGCTTATGAAAACTATCCCTGCGCTTCTACTCAGAAACTGTATAATGTGCAACTTGGCTGTAGCCCATTGTCCTCGCTCAAATTGTGTGGGCATAAACAAAACCCATGGTCTAGACCTACTTAGTCAAGCCTTTCCGATATACATATATGTTCCTTCCAGTCTGAATGCGATATTAGTCGGGGAGCGGGGGAGGGGGGGGGGTGGAGTTTCCACGTCACCCTTGAAAAGAATGACACAAAATCGTATGAAGACTGACCATAAGCACTTACGTAAAAGTAAATAGAACAAAGCCTGTAGCCCAAAATCCCCTTGGCACGCCTCAGATTCCACTTCCGTAGCATTTCTTGTGCATTCAAAGAAACACACTTCCAATGCGGACACGTCCAGTGCGTCATAAACTTGTCAGTCGTATAGAGAAACGTCTTTGGAAAAGGAAAACACCTAGATCGCAATGCTCAGTAGCACTCCGGTAGCTTTACCGAACCCCAAGTGAACTCATATCCAGTCTCAGGAATTCGCAACACAACTTAGAATGGCTAAAAAGAAAACGAATTTCCCGCCCACATAAATTGAACAGCGGTTCTTGGAAAGTCTGTAGTCTGATTACGAGCTTCGCGGTTTGAAGGATTTGATTTAGCTTGAACTGATCTTTTGTCCAAAGTTGGGTGGTCTCGGCGGGAATCACACTCACGAACATAGGTTTACATGAGTCTATTGTGATGTAATTTGGGTGAATCAACAAGAACACAACGAAACATTTGCTGAAATTCCTAAATCCTTTCTTTCGGCCCAGTAGCTCAGCCGTTGGAGCACTCGAGATACTCAAGCGCGCCTGGGGTTCGAGTTGCAATCGCAGTCTTACTTATTTCATTGGATAAATGTTCGTCAATGCCGGATATTTTTATTTTTCATTTGTCTGCGCTGAGCTTGGAGCATTCTCCTCACAATAAACATGAGTATGCAAAATCTGTGAGGTGAAATTCCTTTCGTGTGCTTCCATCGGCAGCGTATTACTGAAACTAAATAAAAATAATGAAAGTGCTTATAGGAAGTGGGACTGACCGATTATTACCAAGTGGAATGGTCGAACACATCCCAAAGTAGGTACTTGACACGATAACTTAGTCATACTCACGCAGGCCGACTTAGGTAGCTGGTCGCCACTTGATCAAAGTGAACTCAGTGAACGCGTCCTGTCTTGTTACATAATCATGATAAACGTCGAATAAGGATATTAGGAGCATTCACGACCACCAACACAAAATTCTCCAAATTTCCAAGAGCACTGGGCGTTTAGCCCTGATCTAATATAGTTTTATCAAATCCTTAACATACACTTGATTTCAAGTCTCACATAAAATGATTCGAATACATTATTCGTTTAATAATTGTTATTTTGCACCTGATATCATACGCATGCGACGGATGAGAACATACGAAAGTAATTCCTCTGGCGGCTCTCGTTTTTCCACTTGCTTGTGACGCAGAGTAACTTTGTGCGTGTGACAATGTTCAGATTCATTTATCCAACGTTGTGATTTCATATGCTCAATAAAAAACCTGCAAAGTGGTTCAGTTTTGTGAGTTCTGCTAGTCGATCTACTCCCAGGCCAAAAATGGGGATTTTCTTTGAGCTTTTATTCTGCACTCACCGTGACCCTCGATCTGTTTTCCTGTCCGATTTCTGGGTAAAAAATCAATAACGTTTCGCCGTGATTACTTTCACTTCTACACTTGTACGCCATGTGCTCCGGGGTATTTATGATCAACTTGGTGCCACCGTTCGCACGTTCGGCTGGTAAAATTCGCTGCGTGTGAAACCGTATTAGTCGTTTAGAAAAAAAAAAACAGATATACGAGTTCACCCCCAGGTCAGTTTTGTTCTGTTTGGTGCTCCGGGTGTCACTGATTCCGGATAAATCCAGCACATTACCTTTGATGCGAATTTCACAATGATGTTGAAATGCAGCTAGTGAAATAGACTGTTGTACTTTTTAAAAATGTCACCGTCCTGACGTGTATCTATCAATGCTACTGATCCACCTGCGTTGTGCATGCATGATTGCTGTGTTTCCAGATCATACAAGCTGACACACTAAAGTCTCGAACTAATTGAGACTGAATAACACAGATCGGATTTGCGATGTTACGTCACACAATTAACACAAGGCACACGATACGATGCTACATAACACAAGACACAAAGACATACAACGCCGAATACACACTACACCTACGTCCACGCAGGAGTAGAATACACTTGACACCCACGAAAGAATTTGACTGGGCTCCCCTAGACTATTATTTGTACAACGGAACAACGCGCGAACGACACAGATTCGAAAACTCTACGCACACTCCGACTAGGTTAGCCCACTCGCTAGGTAGAGAAAGAAGACGACCACCGACATGGCCAGAATGTCCATTGACGACGCGACAACAGAGTGCAAAAAACGCTTCCAATTCCATCGCTTATATTGTGTTCGCAGATGGCCTTGTTAAACTGCGGATTGGGACCGACGGGAGGTGAGAAAAATACAATGGAACAACGATAAAACAGTATAGTTAGCGAATTAGGAAATATTATAACTGGTTGGGAAAAATTCAAATTTTTGACAAAATTAAGAATGTTGATTTTCTCCAGAGTTCGAAGTTTTTGAATAAAAACAGTTTTCTTAGTGAATCCTACGATATTGAATTTCGGGGAAGAATGGTAATTTCTCCCAACAAAGAGATGTTCTCTGACTATTCTTTCTTACGCTACAATAATACCTTTTTCTGACTGGTTAAAAAAGGACTTCAGATTTCCAGATCGGACGAGATCCATCTTATTGGGGCAAAAGGCGTTATAATCCGATGGGCGTCTTTGGTATCGAGCGTGATTTCTGTGTATTCATCAAAAGGGATGACAAACGGATTGGTTTTCACGAAACTGCCTTCAAACACGTCGACAGCATCCGGCTGTCTGGTTCACTATCTAAACCAAATGGGCCATTTTACGTAACCAATCTTTAATGATATCCTCCCAAAATTTTAAAAAATTCTATTCGTGTTCTCCCTCTGGTTTTCGGAACTGACTGAAACATCCAACTGACTGACCCCCTCATGTCATACCATATGGCTGATATCGCCTAAAAAGGCCACCTTTTTATTTGAATACACAACATGTTCCATCTTTTAGAGGACGATATTCCAAGCGGTCAACAGCTTTCCGAATTTATTAAGATCAGCAAATGATATCTTGATTTTTGATGAAACGATCTTTTCCGTATTTCCATTTCATTCTTGACGTACTCGAGCTGCAGTAATGTTAGTTGATGTCAATTGGGCAATTTGGAGCATAGCTTTCCCAGGACTGAATTTGTGAACAGCGCATCAAGTAGTAGGACAGCACGGTTTTTCCTTTTTAGTCGCTTTACCGCATCATAACTGGTGACTAGTGATAAGTAAAGAGTGAGAAACTCTTCCATATTTGCGAAGAACTCGCAGACAAACAACCTCAGCTCTAGGTTAGTCCCCAAGGCAGACTCTGAATCAGCTTGAATCTACGCGCAATCCTGCTCTGCAGTTTTGACCCGTAGAATGCATTGCCGTTATCGTTGAAACCAAATCTTGTACTCTACACGTTATAACAGGAGAGATTTTACGGCCGAGGCAGCATCCGCTCCATTCCCTCAAGTCGGATGATGGGGTAAGGATTCAGCCTCTGTAACCAGCAGGATGAGTTAGCATAACACATGAAGTGGAATAGATCACCGTTGAGAAGAATTTCGTAGCCGATTCGTAATAGAAAGCGTCGTGCAATAATAAGCTGAGTTCACCTGAACAAGGCACAGGAAGATGCTCATTATGAAGACGCAATGGATAATTTCTGGAAAAAAGCAACTTGGAGAAGACGGAAAAAGTATTTGCAAAAGACGGAAATAGGCGGAGCTGTAGAAACAGCAGTCAAAGTGAAACGCATTCAACCTACTGAACACGGTCTAGTTTAGTACACAAACCAGAAATGATCATTTTAATACTATGTTTTTGGTTCTCAGTTACTTTACTAAATACAGCTTGTTTTCTGATTGGTCGAACGTTAGCCCACCGATCACGTTCGGTTGCGAACAATAATTTGGTGCTTTGCATCACCCTAATGGATGTCAAACCTTGCATACTCAGTAAATAATATCTACCCACGTACGTATATATTGCTGACGTCCCTCAGTATGCCCGCGATAAGTCAGTAGACATTTCAGAAACAATTCGTGCCTAGGTTTTATAAAAACGGCGCTAACGGTGTCTCAGGTTTTGAATTTCTACACCCTGAAGCCTTTTTGGTAAGTTGATTCAGACAGTCGGACTTTCTGAAATTTTTCACTTTCTCATCGACTTTTGGACAGATAGTTAACCTCATGGTAAACATTTCTTTTCCATTTTGTATGCATATAAGACCTGAATCTACCCGGTCAATCGCATGTACTGGAATAACTCATTCCCGGAACCATGTTCACCAAGAACTGGCAAGATGAGAATAGCATATATCTTGTACACCCTGGTTTATATATGAAGTAAGGCGTGACACAATTGGCAAACAAAGTAGTGATAAATAACAGAGCGATCTGACCTTATGTGGTACACCTGACTTTCAAGGTTTGGGTTCATCTGATCTCTTGAATCCTGGAGAAGATAAAGTGCACTGCGTCGTGTGCACAAGCATTCAAGTCATCAAATCCATTCTCTCACGATAGTTCTTCATTGATCTGAGAAGCCTGGAAAAACTTATCTTCGAATCCAGACGGTCCGTGACAGCTGCATTTCCTCGAGTGTAACGTTCGAATCAGACAAGTTAATTATCATCCACTGACGTACTTCTGTGAGTTAGTCTGGAGTTATTTTGCCACATGTGGCGTCGGTGAACGAAAGCCTCATTCAGGACCACGATCGGCCATCGATTAACCAAACTATCTATTGATGACCCCATGAGCTGACAGAAGTTCATTGAATCACCAGTGTGCCCCGTCACTGGAATCTAGGTATCTCAATGACGACATGAGAATTGTCGACTTGAACAAGATGAATGGAGTTCCTATCTTATAACAGAAATGCATATGACTGTTTCGAGTGGGAATCGATCAATGTCTAAAACGTCTGCTGAGGAACTGACCAAAAGATCGACGTGCACAAGCTGACATGAAATGTAGCTTTCTGGCTGCGGATTCCAGTTATTTAGTCTCCATTTTGTTTCATGCGAGCAAAAATCATGGTTCTTGACTGCGGGACAGATATCAGCACTCAACTCAAGTTACCAACACATTTTTCAAGTCAAATGACCCTAATGCACATCTTCTAGGACCGTCTTACGCACGGGAATACGCATGATTAACCAGTCGCCACGGCCCTGTCAGGTTGTACGTAGAATCCGCCTCCACACATAAAAACTGGGGATAATAGCAATTCTTGAGAACGGAGATCATTGACACAGTATCACTCAGTATATCTGTGCAGTTCTTCCCTCGACGCGGTAACACCCGCACAAATGAAACTACGCGATTCAACCACCGCGAATTCTAGTTACCTTGACAGAAAATCTGCTTGTGATCGATTAGCCAGGCCGACGGAAAATTCCGTAACAAGATGGATGAAGCCTAACATGCCTTCATTCCGTCATGGCGGCTGTGAACTTGGAAATGACCCTATTTGAATTAAGCAAGAATTGTAATGACTGGCGACTTATAATAACCGCAAACTTTAACCCAGTCAAGTACGTATGAGATCAACGCACTTACCAAAATACTGTTAGTGCTTCTTTAGGTTCTCACGACTAAGCTCCTTCTAACGCACTGAGGAGTTGAGTTATGTAGATGGTCGGGCATCGCTCTTGGCCAAGCACCCCACCAATTCCAACGTCAAATGCGTCCTTAAATTCCATCGGTTGAACGATGACTGCGCTCTCATCGTGAAGTCAGCATCCATAAAACAAATTGATATACGCATTCATCCCGACTGACAGTCTAGTTACCTTCGGTTTGAATATATAACGGACTATGAATCATTCACTTTCATTTCGTCTATCATTGGCCCATTCCGTAGACCACACGAATCTTCAGAAACTGGTGATTCACCGTTCCAGCTTCAGCAGCGGAATTGTGGTGGAGCCGTTGAACTTCGAAGTTGACGGTGATCCCGCACTCATCAAATGAAGAATGCTGCCCTTTGGTCAACGAGAATACTTTATGAAAACACTGAGGAAAATGAACAGAATGACGTGGTTATCCAAGTCAGTTCGTTTTCTTGGGCAAGTTTGATAGTGGCGATTGTGAAAAGCGATGGGAAAACACCGCGTGTTTGTGGAGAACGCAGACTGGCTTTGGAACATGACCACGAAGATGCACAGTGAATACTATGGAACCGGAAGATCCTATGGAATTCACATTCTGCAGTACGTGCTTTACGAGGGTGTATCTAAAATATCTTCCGGCGTTTAAGTGACAGACGCCGCACTTTAGGAACGCTGAACCGTAGTTTGAGCGCCATCCATCACCAACGAATGAATTCTGCGTAGCAATATAAATTATGTCATTTAGAAAAGAAACATACTTATAAAGCTAGAAGGTTCCTGATTGGCTGTGTGAATATGAAATTGTCCCTGTCGTAGTAAGTACATGCAGTTATTTTGATATGGTGAATGGACGACGTGACCGCACCTTGGCATAATGTGATGGCTTGCGTGCCTCCATGACCCAAAGAGCAATGCAAGATGGCTTCCTTAAGCTAGAGATTTTAATCATGCCTGACAGATCAATGAGTAAAGGCCAGACGAAGTCCCGTCTCAGGATCAGTTGATGGGCAATATCTGGTTCTAACCACTATGCCCCTGGAGAGGACAGTCCAGCAAATAAACACAGAGAGAATCAGTTTACTGGTCTAAAAATCTCCACCAGATGGACGTAGAAGTGGAGTACCTAGGGCTCATCTCAACCGTGGGGGGAAGTCATCGCAATTAATTGGGAAGCTATTGCCAGCCTAAGCTGGGAAGCTCCCAGCCCAAAGGATGCTGCCTCGTCCACGTTCCGCTTGTCCATGGATGCATGGCGCAAAGGACTGCATCCGAAAAGTGGATCGATTACAGAGCACCAGCGACGACAGGACAAAATGCATGCAACAATCGGGTCTCACGTGACAGACCAGGAGAAGTTCCTTCACGGGTTCTTCGGTCACGTTCCCATGCTGGGTTAACGCCCCACTACCTTGTGAGTGAGGCTTTTGTGTCAAAGGCTCCAGTTAGGGTTTCCAAAAAAAAACCTTCTGCGATGTGGGCAGCACCGAAGTATGATGTGCCCAGAAACCTCCAGTACCTTTCCTGTGAATGGCCTTACCAGTTTACCCTCTTTTAATCTAAGGTCGACACAAAACTCCACGGGAAACTGCGGCTGTGATGAGCGCAGCAGTTCGGCAGTTGGGCATTAACTGAATGCACTCCTCGAGCCTTAATGTCCACTTCACTTGGCTGCCTACTACTTCCGCACACTATGTCAGATAGGGCAACAGGCTGCTCTCGCTAAAACACCGGATACCTTTAAAATAAATGTATGCTGTGTCTCCGAAACACGCATACAAGATCCCACTTCTGTGATAATTCTCCGCACCCCAGATACTACTTCACTCTCTCGCTTTACTCTTCGCATGTCGGGTAATTCAGTGTCTAGAGGTCGCGGTCAGGCTGGCGTTGAGATTGCATTGAGCATGAAAGCTTAATGTGCACTGCTAGACTGGATTCCACTCAGCAGTAGTTTGTGTGCAGTTCGGTTGGACACTTCTGTTCGTGTCAACAACAACAAACCGAAGTGCCGATGCTTGTTCATCATGTCTGTGTATGCGCCGACTGACTGCAGTTCCTCTGAGACCAAGAACGAATTCTATCACGATTTGTCTCAACTGCTTCGAAACGCACGTTCAACAGACGTGATGGTCATTTCTCGGAATTTCAATGCCCAAGTTGGCCGTTTGGGAGATTCCAAAAGGCACATCGGAAGCCCATTCGCTATCCCAGCAGATCGTACCGATAACAGCGATCGTCTCATTCAGCTGTGTTCTGACCATAGATTGTTTCTGGAAAGTACAAACTTCTGCCATAAGAAGCAGCATAGACTCACATAGCGTCCTCCTCCGTCTCCACAACGTTGGACTCAGATTAACCATATTGTGATCGGTCATCGCTGGTGTGGATCAATTGAAGATTGTCGTTCATTTTGGTCTACGCCTGTGGACTCAGATCACGCTTTGGTACGCGCTCCTTTCCGTTGAAATCTCCTTCGTGGTCGCATCCAAGTAAATGCCACCCGTCCCGTGCAGTTATTTCTGGACGATAGACAGCGACACAGTTTCCAGATGGAGCTGTCTACGCAGTTATCGATGCAGCCAGATGTTGACGACCCAAATGAACGCTGGTAACAGATCAAGAGGGCTTTGTACGCCGCTTCGAATGGCACCCAGGACTCTGGTTCAAGTCGGTATCACAAACGATGGATATCTTCGACATCAGTTGATCTGTTATATGCTCGCAGGTCCGTCCCTCCGGATGCCACATTCAATGAAGTGCACAAATCCCTGAGACGCCAGCTGACTAGGAGCCTGAGGAATGACCGTGAGCAGTGGTCGATTGCGAAATGTAGGGAAATGGAAAAGGCTGCGTCCATTGGCAATGCTCACAATCTTTTCCGCTCGATTGAAGGTACCGGTCCATGGAAGCCTCGTGTAAGTGATTTAATTAAGGAATCCGATGGCTCACTGATTCACTCTCAAGGACGTCGTCTGGAGTGCTGGGCTGAACACTTTAAGAAGCAGTTCAGTTGGTCATCTTCAACGCTGGAACTTCCAAATATACCTGCCAAATAGATGATGCAGGTGGAGATCAGTCTTCCATCAGAGATGGAGATTACGCAGGAGATAGGTTACTTGAAAAAGTAAAAACCCACTGGACCAGATGGGTTGTCTCCATCTTCTTAAGGATGGGGGCCAAGCTTTGGTTTCAGAATTAACAAAACTCCTCCGTATTATTTGAGATAGTGAGCAGATTCACAAGGAATCGGTGAATCGGTGATTGTGCCGATTTACAAGAAAGGTGGCAGGTCATCTTTTGAAAACCACAGAGAAATTAGATTGGTAAGTAACGCGCTTGAGCTGCTCACCGGTCTTGTTTTTCCCCGATTATTCAGAACCCACGAAATGTGTACGCGTGAGAATCAAGCCGGTTTCAGACCCGGTCGGGGTTGTATGAACCACATTTTTAGTCTACGGCAGACCTTAGAGCACAGACACATCTTTCATAGGCCCACAGTCGGTATCTTTCTTGATCTGAAAGCGGCATTCCACTCAGTCGACCGCACAGTTCTGTGGTGCTGCCTCTCATTGAAGGATGTGCCGGAGAAGTTTCTTTTTCTTTTTCAATGCTTGAATCCAATCAGCCGAAGCCGAATTCGTGCTTACGGCGATCTTTCACCCGAGTTCATCACGGAAAGTGGTGTTCGTCAGGGTTTCCCTCTTTCACCCTTCCTCTTCAATTCGTATTTGAATTGATTCTTGAGATAGCCTTATCCTCGGATGAGAATAGCGGTATCGATCTTTGCTCAGACAGTAAACTGTTTGACTTGGAATATGCGGACGACATTGTTCTTCTAAGTGAAGACCCGGATAAGTTGCAAGCTCTCTTAGATAGACTTACCAACAGTGTAACAATGTTTGGGATGTGTTTTGCCCCTTCGTAGTGTAAAATGCTGCTGCAGGACTGGGTTGGCTCAACACCGAACCTTGTGCTGGCAAGAGAAACTCTAGCTGAGATGGGTAAATTTTGTTACCTGGGTAGGTACATCTCACCAGGTGGACAGATATCGAATGAAGTGCCATCGCGTATACAGAAGGCGCGTTTGGCTTTTGCCAACCTTCATCATCTGTGGCGTCGGCGTGACATCCGATTGTCTGTTAAGGGTAGAGTGTACAATGCGGCGGTTAAACCCGTTCTTTTATATGGTTCAGAAGCATGACCGTTAGGGGTGGAAGAGAGACGAAGACTGTCGGTGTTCGAGCAAAGATGTCGCTGTAGCATTTCCCGAATATAGTGGAAAAACCGTATCAGCCATACTGAGGTTAGACGTGAGGTGTTAGGAACCAGATGTCAGTCACTGAAATCACTGTGGAATCTACACTGGTTAGGGTGTTTCGGACATGTGTTACGAATGTCCACCGATAGATTTCCTTGGCGTGCATTGTCCTCCGAGACGGGTAATGGTTGGAAGGTAGGTCGAGGTGGTCAGTCCATCACATGGCAAAAAGGTATGAAATCCCTGACCTAGTAGGACGTGTTAGACCTCCGGGTTGGGGTCCACGCGACCCACCGACTAGGTAGTTGGAAACATCAGGTGATATGTCTAGGTGTCGCGGTCAGTGGCTGAGTTGTGTTCGGACTCTTTTTCCGTCTTCGTGACTTCCGCATATTGCTTTGTTTTCGACTCTCACTTCATTCTTCCGTTCCTGATGTCCTCAACTGGACGATGGTGGAACGTAGCAACCGAAACCAGAGCAGAAAAGTGCGAGGTTAATGGTTGAATGAACTAAAACTAAACTAATTTACGGTAAATGTCGTGTAATAAAAGAAACCAACGCATCCTGGCAGATTCCTTGTGGTACTCTCACGAACTTCTCTCTGGTCCTATACAATAAAACATTTTTGGAACTGTTAAAACAGTTTAATGCTTCCTCAATAGGGTCAAGCTCTACTGTAGGCGCACTAGGATAAATCTCAAATGAGCCAGATCCTTTAGCTATTCCGTTCCGTAAACTGGTTCGGAGCCACCAGGGTCATAGCCATTCGCACTCATGGTAGAATCAAAGAGCTCTAATTCCCTGACACCGAAGTGATATCGCAAAAGCATAAAAATACATTCTTTGTCACAAATCTCTCTCTTTCTGTTCGAAAGGACGATCGAGTTCCTTGTTTGATGCTGTAAAGACAAACACATCATCCTGGTATTTCATTCCCCTGTTCAAACCATCAACCATCTTGTAAATATCAGCTCAAAAATACCGGAATAAACGACAGAACAAATGGTACAATAGTGCATTAAAACACGCCATGTGGAGTGTTGATGGTGGTAAATGGTCCTGATTTCGGAATCAGCGGGACTAATAGTATACTTCAGCTGGATCAACCTTTGGAAAGCACGTACTGCAGAATATGAATTCCATAGGATCTTCCGGTTCCATGGTATTCACTGTGCATCTTCGTGGTCATGTTCCAAAGCCAGTCTGCGTTCTCCACAAACACGCGGTGTTTTCCCATCGCTTTTCACAATCGCCACTATCAAACTTGCCCAAGAAAACGAACTGACTTGGATAACCACGTCATTCTGTTCATTTTCCTCAGTGTTTTCATAAAGTATTCTCGTTGACCAAAGGGCAGCATTCTTCATTTGATGAGTGCGGGATCACCGTCAACTTCGAAGTTCAACGGCTCCACCACAATTCCGCTGCTGAAGCTGGAACGGTGAATCACCAGTTTCTGAAGATTCATAATGACAGATGAGATGAAAGCGAATGATTCAAAGTCGGTTATGTATTCGGCAACAAAATATAAGGACTGTCAGCTGAAATCAGGAAACGGAATTGGGCGTATGGTTGTTGTTTGGATTGTATCATTAACATCGTTTCACCCAACAACGTAAGACTTCAGCCGGTTGTCCCATGAATGCTCATATCGGTTATTGTTCCGGGTGCACACGAGCAAATCATGTTCGAGACCTTCGCCGGGACGATGAACTCACAGCCCCCAGTATTCACAATGAGTTCATGCTGAAGTCAGAAATTTAAATGACACCGGTTGATCGTTCTGGCCTGTAGCATTTGATGTGTACTTACGGTTGGTTGCATTGGTCACACCCGTATGCATCTCTCGAATTTGGTTCACTTGGATCCACGGCTTACCTTCCGTATATGGCCCGTTGTCCGACGACGCGTTGAACGTAGCTGGGAATCGCTAAATATCATACATCCGTGAACAGGTTTGGGAGACACTTTGGTATCGGACTGGCTTGATTTGTGTAACTGAACTGGCATTTATAGCACAGTCGCATTGACTTAGACGTTGTTTAATGAAGAAGTATTGTGGCATCTCGCGCTTGTCTGAATTTATGCATTCGTTCTGTTAAAAAAAATTCTACGGGCCTCTGAAAAATTCCAGCCATTCTGTTCCAGCAACCTCCGTTGCAGTTTGACGTTGTTGACTACAGCAATTAGCTGGTCACACAGTTTTTCCTCTAAACGACTCCCACAATGTAAACGGGCAGCTTTTTGATCGAGCTGTCGGATAAACTCTTGACAAAATATATTCTCACCTCAAACCGAGGAATCGAATTCCTCACTTCCGGTTCCCTGAAAACTGACTATCAGAACATGGTTTAGCAAACGTTGCTTCACCTTCTCGAACGGAAATTTTGCTGGTGTATCTGAGAATGCCAAATTCTTCAACAGCGAATACATGTGAAGCCCCTAGTAATCAGCAATAAGGCCGACTCATCTAGCTTGGTTCCTTTCCAAACAATGCAGCAAATTTCAAATACTCGACCCACTCTTCAATCTGAGATAGACAGCTGTGCAAGTTCAAATGTTTCGTGGTCAAAGACCCATACCTCGACGCCAAACGCGAGACTCTAGTTCAGCGAACGCCTGTTATGTGAGGGCTGTCTAACGGCTGAATCAATGAGATGAGAAGTCCGAAAAATCCCCCAGAGCACATTTGGAAAACACAGGTTGGCGAACAAGCTCGTTTTCAGTTATTCTTAATCATTGCCAATTCAACACAATATATAGGACTAGATGCATAAGGGATACAGTCAACAAAAATCGCGTCAGGGATCATCGTTCACACCTAGTGTGGTACAGGATTATCCGGAAACCAGGTGTGAATGGACTAACACGTTCTCAACATGTAAGCTTTCGGACGTTCGTGGACCTGACGTTGGGTGGTGAGTGGGCCAGGGTAGATTGAGTGCATGCACAAATTTCTTCTGAGCACATAAAGGGGGGTTGTGGAGGCGAATCCCGACCGCTTCCGCTGTGGCCAAGATGCGACTTCTCACTGATCTTGAAAGCCGACCTCGGACCCTATACAGAGGGCGGAATGCTTGATCTACGTTCACCATGTGATTAGTTTCAGCTAGGTGTGAAACGTCTGCGCTGGTAATTGACCTAATTGTTCCAGTCCTCAACCACGCTGGATGATGCTCACGGATGCGTTCAGACAGGCGTCTGGTCGTGCGGCCGATATACGTTGTTCCACAGGAACAAGTGAAAGAATACACACAAAATGAGGCTGCAGAAACAGGCACATTGTCTTTTATCCGCAAACACACCGCTGGCTTAGAGATGAACGAAACACGCAGTTTAGCAGCGTAGAATGTTTTGTTGACGACGCTCGCTTATCTTCGGTGAATTACATCTGCCAGAGTGTCGCCTTTAAATGGCAGAGAGATGTAAACTGATTTCTTTTCAACTACCATTTTCCTTGGAATTTCTTTATCCAACTGCATTATCCGGTCGACTAGGCGTTCCGGGTATCCGTTCTGAATAAAAATATTGCGCACCGTAACAAGCTCTTCTTTTATGGTATCTTCGGCGCAGATCTTTTTCGCTCTGTTTGATAGGCACATAATTAGATTTATTTTCAATTTAAGCGGTACAAAACGGAAGTGGATATACTGTCCATTCCATGTTGATTTTCTGTGCACTGACCGCCGTATTGAGCCATCTTCTCGACGGGTCAAAAATACGTCTAAGAAGGCTAGTGAGTTGTCTGATTCCGATTCTAGTGTAAATCGCAAGTTCGGATGTGCTGAGTTGAAGCTGTTTAGTAGTTGTTCTCTGTGGAGAAATTGGTCTGTTATACATACAATGTCATCCACATATCGCGTGTACAACCGAAGTCCGCGAATCGATGATTGTAACGGGCCGTTTTCCAATTTTGCCATAAAGATATCAGCAAACAGTGGCCCGAGTGGAGAGATGAGAAGTCTTGATGGTTCTGGCGGTTGTATTGTCGGTCTGGTAGATCTGACAGAGAGTGAGAGATTGGGCCAGCTAGAAAATCCAACCAATAAACTGAGGTGCTCCAAGCTTCTAAGACTAGAAGTGGGAAATGGTGGCGAGTCAATGCCGGACAGCACCAGGTGAACTTGAACAAGTAAATTTCAAACAACCAGTCGATTGCTAAGATCGCAGTTAACATGAATTTCTAACCTACCAACGAATGCTTTTTATTACATGCTTGTACATGAGTGCAATAGAAGTGGTATTGCCCTTAGTCACAGGGCCCACTGTACTGTTATGGAAAACCGACAACCAGACTCTGGGATTTTGAGTGTCAGTGTACTGACGATGTCACCTCGATTGGTGATGAAACGTTTGCGATCTAAACGCAAAGCTCAGCGATCAGAACATCATGACAACCGACAGCCTGAGCTACAACCAACACAAATAGTTAGAACCACTGAAAGTAGAAGCCCTTGCTACCGCCTGATGAATCATCTCATAAACGATTACTACTGAAACTGATAAAGCATGAAGCATCACTGCTGCCATATTCACCTTTTTTTTCCTTCCAAGTTTACCTTTCATCGCAGTTTCACCCCTGTTTGCCCTCAGGCGCTGTTTCTTCTCAACCGGCTTGGGATCTTTGGTCATCACGCTCAGTTTCGGCTAGCACACGTCTGGTCCTCTTAGGTCAGCCAAGTAGTAATTGATAGAAAATCCAGAATCTTTTCGTCAATTCCTTCAGCACAATGTGGACCAATTCTTTCGTCAGATGATAAAGAGCAAAACGTGGTTTACAAGAGTTCCATCAAAATACCATAATGACGACTACTGTACCCCGCATGAGGAAAACCGATGTATTTTCAAGCTCCCATATCCTTTTTTAACTCACTATCACCCTTTTTCTGTTGGGAAAAATATGAAGATCGGGAATAAAAATGTGCATGCTTCCGGCACAAAGCAAAATTCAACTTTGGGAGAAGATTGGAAACATAACTTTCCCGAATCAAATTCGAACACAGAAGTCAATGACATGAGGTTGCACCATGTATTCCGGAGCATTTCACTGCATCTTCACTAGTGCATACTGCAGTCAAGGTAATCGTTTATCAGTGGTAAATTAAACATTCCCATGAGACTAAAGGCAAACGCACACAACCGGATTGATACTGTAACGGGGAGTACTGGGCAAGAGAACGACGTGAATATCAGGGCGAACGGACGAACCGACCGAGGGACACAGACAAAAGAACAAACGGCAAATATGTTGGAGGCGTCCCGAAGCAGACAAAAGGAGGCATACGGACTAGCGGAGGGGAAGCAGCGGAATCTTCGACAGCCAGCAAGATAGCCCAAGTGAAGGGCTGCAGATCAAGCCGTCAACTGAGACAACCGGACCAACCGAACAGAAATGATGACCAGGAGAAACAAGCTATCGGCCACGGGCAACTGGCCAGAACGTAGTCGAAGCATTCAAGCAGCCGTAAGTGCAGTGTTGGTGCCGTGTGGTCTAGAAAAGGGCCTATATAAACGATTGTTTGTCTCGTGAACTGGACTTGTTTGGCCGTTGGGATACAAGTATCCTACCCCGTCTTGTTGTCCTTGTTACAATACGACAAGTGTTAGCAATAAGAAATACACTACTAAGGCAAGGCTAACGTGATTAGCCACTCTCGCTGTTTGCACAAATGGGGATGATGGCTAATGGTTTGTGCCTCCGCGTATCTCCATAGTCTCTGATTGTTTGTGACGTAAATAACGGTGAATGCTTTGCTCAGAATGACAGTGCTTTGTCTCCCATGGGTGTTGTTTAATGGATGACTTGAGTGTTCTGCTTTCACTCGATAACGTTGCCCACTGTGGCCGCTCATCTCTGTTTGTAGCCAAATCGGAATATGTTCGACCCCTCGGTTACGCAGCTGGGTAGAGTCCATGCGGTCGTTCATTTCGTACAACTTCCTGTTGGATTTGAAGCCAAGTTTTTCTGTCCCATGGTAACGGCATCCGTCAAGGCGTCTATGCAGCTTTTTCAGAGGTGATAAAGTTAGCAGCTCTCACAATCACATGTTCATTATGAGTTGATGGGTTTTTGGCCGGCTTTTATGGTAGGCATCTTTGACACAAAATTGCACTAACCCATCTCTTTATTATGCCTCATCAGTAAATATGGCGATGAAAATCTGTGATTTGCCCCCTACGACTCCAAGTGGTCAACCGCGCAGACCATGAATTGGAACCTCGTACGGACCACGTGGTGTACTGTGTTGTAAGGCTAGTCGCGATTTCCTAATATGACACATCTTTGACTGCTTAATGTGGCCATCCGTACCGTGGATAGTCCCACCAATATTCTTATCGATCGGTGCTGAAGTGGGCCAGTTAACTAGAACAATAACCAGTCAGTACCAGGAAATTCCCGTTTGTTAAAAATGCCGTTGACTCAGCTCTCATAGGTGAACACGTCCTAATTTATAGTATTGATCAAATCCAGTCACCAGTGTTTTGGCTCATACCATAGAGGGTTAAATTCATAGGCGGATTGCTATGAATTGCGTCCCTGCGGGTGAAACCCGGAGCTCACGTTTTACCCAGTGACTGGACTAGCTGCTTAAATTCCACACCGTGCTAGTATTTTGCCGTCAACTAAAACTGTTCTTGATGTGCGATTATGGCTTTAGAAGTCTGGACTACGCTAGTCAAGTATCCGTGTTCTTTTTTTCCGGATGTGCCTGTCCTTTTCTCTACGTATCCACTAAATACAGTGCTCTGAAGATCTGCGTCTATCGCCTTGGCGGCGTATTGACTGCGAATTTGTGTAACCTGCGTGAATTAAAGCTTGTGCTTGATTCTGGATGGACCTCTATCTCTGCTCCTCTGAGAGCACAAAAATTAGTTGCGGTTTTGTCTAGGTTGTTCTTGAAGAATACTGCATCTCCCATGAGTCAAAAAACTAAATCACACAGAGATAACAGTTTGTAGTCGGAAAACCCCTAGGCAATGGTGGAAATTATCTGTGGTGTTAAGAATTGATCGTTCTTGACATCAAAAAACCTGGTTGACGGAAGCGGTAAAACAGTGAAAATTCTGGATTTCTTGGGGAACAGTGAACGATTGGCAACGTGATACCAAAGAGGTTGACAAATCCCAATTATTGGAGAAAAAATCCCCCACAGCGATGTAGACACTCTGCGATTATCGGCACAGTTTTGATCGCAGTATCAGGTACGTAAAAAGACAGCTCGGATGACCAGATGATAGTGCATTCGTTGCAATATACACCCTGAATCATGGGTTCTGTTTAATGGGCCTCCAAACAGTTGTGTTCTAGCGCTTCAAAACTGCAGTGCTTCCAGTCCAGACCCGCTGACCAAACTATGCCCGTGGTGCGAAACGACTGCCCTGTCACACGCCATCTGAAATAAGGAGTACTTCTTGTCTTCATAGGGTAGATGAGTTATTTATCGTACCCATTTTCGAAAGAGGATCAGTTGACGACTGCAAAAACAACCAAACTCCTACACTGTTCTACTTTACCCTCTAACACTGAATCATCGGTTGATTATTCGTGAAGTGCGGCCCAGGATTCCAACCACGTAATAGCTACATTTATCATATCTTCAGTCAATGCCAACGGTTTCGACTACGTCACAAAGTCGAAATCCTACTGGACATATCATCCAACTGATAACAACCCAACCTGGTGGTGGTACCGCGCAGTATCGCCCAGTCTTAGGTTAAGTAACTCGAAAGATATCTAAGCATATCTAGGATAGGTTTAAGAATCATTTGGACGAAAAAAAAGCCTTGAATACAATTTCCCCACCAAGTTATGACCCCTGGTATCTTCAACCACCTCGCAGTCAGATCTCGTGGTCTCAAGCGCGGAAACCTCAAGCACAGTATTGGACCAGAACGACCGGCGAAGCTTATCCCACCCTTTGGTTGCACCATGGATAGACCTCTTCCACATGTCCTTTAAGCGCTACCTTCATCGTAGAACAGTGCATACCACGGTCGTCTGTCGCTTGGTATATGTAACACGTATCTCAAACACTGTAGTCTGTTCAGATTGACTGCCTGGTTCAAAGATAGACCTCCGATCCCTAAAAATCTAACCGGTTTGATTCTCACGAGTAAACTTTTCATGGGTGTTGGATAATCGGCGGGGATTCAGGATATATAAGTCGGAAATGCACAGGAAAGTGTTTTCTTTATGTGTAGTGATAAGAAGTGTTTCCATATACTAGAGATCAAAGAAGCATGTCTGAGAAGTACTCATCGAATTCCTCATCTTGCGTTTTTGGAACACCGGATGAGGACTGTGTCCGGGTTGATGATGTACACCAAACAGCGTTCAGATCCCGGGTTGGATCGTTACCACTACTGGTTTCCGCTTCCAACCTGGATCGTTTGGCCGGAATTTCATCGGTCGAGGTGACGACCGCGGATGGAGTTTCACCCGACTGATTGGAAACCGCCGGCTTTGATTTGTAAGTCAGTTGTGAACCGGTCACGTCACGACGTCTGTCACGCAAGAAAGGAACGGGGAAAGAGCACAGAAGAGGAGGAAATATTTATCGTAATGATATCGGAGCGTCATTTTTGAAGAAGTGTGAACATATAATATTCGGACAAAGAGATTCGGTGGCTTGTAGAAAAACTGTGCGATTGGTTGATTATACTGACTAATAAACACTCGGGCTTTCTGATAACTGGAATGTGGATGTGGAGGGATAATATTTTGTACTCTATAAGGTAGAACAGAGGCACCCGTGAAAGTCGCAAGGGCCCCGAACACTGTAAAAAAGGGAACCGGTAATCTTCACTCGGAGACTTGAAATAGTGAATCACACAAGGTCTCGATAGACCATGCCTGATGATGAGCAGAGCGACAGAAAATTTCTGCATATCATCAAAGCTTATTGACAGCAGCGGAACGGGGGAGTTGAACTTATAACCGCAGACTTGTAAACCAAAAATTCAGACCAACCGAGCACCACGGGATTAGCAATACTGATTTTCGGCCGTAAAGTGTAGAATAGTTGATCAACCTGCACACAAAAAGTGCATTGAGTATGATGAGCCTTGGGAGGCATCAATTATCAATAGAAATAATATTGAATTATTGTTATCAAACCGATATACCAAATTGAATACCATTCGCATCCTACAGTTTAGAAAGGAGGCATAAAACTCGCAACCAGAACCAAAGTTGTTTTTCAAAAGTGTACAAAGTTTCTTGAAAAGAACTGTTCCGCATTAGTGGAAGAGTATTATTGGTATATGTGCCTCTCCACTTCTGATCTTGTCCGATACATTTCTCCACGCATTTCACCGTATAGGACAATACTGTTTGCACATAATGGACAATCTGAATCCTCTTGTAGCAGATAGGAAGCAGACTTTACAAATGGAGAAGGAGGTCCTTTCAGTTGAGTTCTCATAATCTGATTTGGAAATTCAATCAACAGTCACAGCGAAAAACACGTTAAACAAACGTCGTTTTCGTTTTCCACCGTAAACCGCCACATCTTATTCATCTTCTCTTACTGATGATTACCGGGTGGTGTAATTCTCAGACCAAGGAGCTTTAGTTACGTGCTTTCAACTCTGCGACCGATGGTCATTTTCGAAGTCGCTCAGCTCATTACCATACTTGACCTGGGATAGCGGAAACCTATGAAGGTTTCCACTCCGCGTATTACGATGACACTGGTCGAGTTTTCGTAGCTGTGACTTACGCCTAGTCAAGTTTGTGATCCATTTCGTGCCACGAATACTCAAATAAGAGTTGGACCCAACGGACTTTCCACTGATATCCCCTCAACTGGCCGCTTGTGGTCGAGTGGTATAAAGCGTTTGAATACCGCTTCGGAGGTTCGGATTCCTGTCACCACCAGTCACTTCGGTGTTAGACAGAAATCCCCAATGTCGTCCGGGTCGTTACCACACCTGACCTATTTAAACCTCATGTAATTCTCCACTCCAAGTTTCAGGGTTTGGTGGCCGGTTATCCCTAATAGTGCAGTGGGCCTTTTTGGCTATAGGGTGTACCCCTTCCACTGCACTCATGAGCAAGCATGTAATAAATAAAATAATTGCCAATTTACACTAGTCAGGTCTGCGCCAATCATTAACACATCTACGCATATAGAATTTGATCATTTTATTCTTGCAATAACCAGCTGAAAATATAGTAAATAAGCACACTACCCGGAGTCCCTTTTTTATCCAACTTTTGTCTTCTGTCCCCAACCACCTCTCGTCGCCCCCTCTATCCACCCGTTATGCTTCCACTCATAAAATGTCCAATACTCGCAACGGTTTATTGTCAAATAGTGTCCTGAATAATCCTCTGTCCTGTAACTCACACTTTCTCAAGCCTCGTCAACCTCAATCTCAACTCCTTTAAAGTGCGTACTCTCACGCAGGCCGATCATCAAGCGTGCCTAGCCCTTACAATGAACGCTCTGACGATTGATGTCAGCTGCATCAATGAAACGCGTATTCAGGATTGGAGCAGTGTGATTCAACTAACGGTTCCTGGTATCTCATCGAGATATTTTCTGCGCACTTCAGGAGACAAAGTAGATAGAGCTGCGAGTCAACGTGGTATTTGAAGTCTTGACTGACAAGACTAAGGCTGCCATGTTAGACTGGATACCGTTTAATAATCGTTTTAGTGCTGTAAGAACTCCAGGAACCACCAGGCGTTCGAAAGGATAGCTGTGTTAAGCACAGTTTGTTTGTGATCTCGGCATACGCCCCAACAAACTTCAACTTGGACATGCAGAAGGATGAGTTCTATGATGGACTCACCACTCTTATTCACATGAGCAAAGGCTCTGACACTGTAGTGCTAGCCGGTGATTTTAATGCACAAGTTGGCAAAATTAGTGTCAGAAGCTTGTTAAGATGAATGCAGTGCCTTACCCGCTTAGCGCACAGATAACAGGGATTGGCTTGTCTAGTTTTGTGCAGACAATCGGTTATTCCTGCCTAGCATAAATTTCAGACATAGCTCGCATCGCACAGCGACATGGCACTCTAACTCTACGGGTACCCTAAGTCAGATTGATCATATCACCGTAAGCTAGCTGTGGCGCATTTCTGTTCAAAACTGTAGATCTTACTGGTCCACGTACGTAGAGTCGAGCCATGCATTACTTTTAGTGCGAATATCCCTCAGTCGTGTAATTTATAGGCATGTTTAATCTCCTCGGAGATTTGAGCAATGGAGAAGCCATTCTGCCGTTGTCAAAAAAATACAATCTCCATAATACAACACAAATCAAATACCACCATCAATGTCTTCATAAATAAGTCTAGCGGGCAAACAGGGTGGTGTAACTATCAGACAAAGGAGCCTTAGTCACATGGATCCAACCCTGTGACCAGCGAGTGACTTCAATTTAGCTTGAACAACCATAACTCCTACACTGGGTATGGTGGTTCTGATTACAATCTCATAGCAAGAACGTCACTCGGAAAACAAAGTAATCAAGGGGATCAAAGAGTACGAGTGGAACTACCGTTAATATCAAGTGAGGGAACAAAGTGTGTGTAGTATGACAGCTCACTTATGTCGATAGTTTAACTTATCCGAACAGGCCGGACAAAGTCGGAGTTTGACCAGTGCGTTTCGTCGCTCCCCACGTTCTTTGTAGGCGAAATTCACTTCCCAACTACGTAGACGTCCTTCTTCGACGGATCCAGTGGCTGCGCAGTGAACACTACCGCAAGTAAACTGACCTGAGTCACAGTTGGATGGAGAAGGACGGGGCAAAAGGTGAATCAATCAATCAATCAATTAGGGAAAAATTCAATTAGAGCACAAATTATTGACCAATCTGATTGTTAGTGATATATACGAATATACATACATATATACCAATACATCACAGTCCGTACAACTCGTATCAAATGGTATCAAGAAACGACAGGATGGCGTGATGAATTACAGATTTATATCAAAGTGTACCGTAATCCGTTTTTCACAAAGAATCCTATAGTGCGGTCCTGCTGACGAAGCCGAAGACCGTACAAATGTGTAGGAACACGACGCTGGTCGATCTTTGGAAACCATGACGGCGTTCAAACACTTGTTGGAGAATGAAGATTTGATCGATGCAGTCACAGCTTGTGTAAAACCCAATCTTCTCTACTCGCGAGTCTGCTCTTCGCACCTGTGGCACAGCTCACGGAGAAAGATTAAGGCTATTAGTTCGGGCGTTGTTGGGATTGTATTAGTAACCCTGTGGTTGGTGTAGTCATTGCGCGAACTCTTATTGAAAACCGGGGACAATAACTGACCTTCCCTGAAGAAGTGATCAGCTCCAAATCCTGAACTTTAGAAAATAGAATATGAAGCTCTTTCACATTTTGAAAGGGAACGGGGGAAAGATAATAGGAACTCGGTGACCTGTAACCTACTAACGACCAAATCCCTTTGCAAACATTCGTCTCTTTCGGTGGTTCCGTTGAAACAGACCATGGGCCGCGTGTGAAAAAGTCAGTAGTAGAAGACGGCGTGGGGAGCCAGTGAAATCGTGCTTCAAAGGGGTCTCTCTGGTGATACAGGAACCGCTTTTGATTGTGGACAAACGCGTCGTTAGCCCCACAGATTGGTTTACTTCTTCCTACTGCTGACGCGGATGATATGGAACCTCTTTCGGGGTTTATCCATGGTTGTTGTATGTTCCACCTTTGGTGGACACTAAGGCCACCAGATTTCGCGACCTCTAAGGAGACACAGTTGCGTGCACTTTTTGTGGCGAGACCTTTCATCGTGCTCACTACCAGTTAAGATCAACCGGCACATGCCTTAAACGGCGGCAATCCAGGGTTTTACCACACGACTTGCCAGATTACTGATTACCACGCACAAACAGGGCAGAGTATTCATTATCAGTGACCAGTATTGATTATTGTTATGCGGTGGGGATTTCACAATCTTCTCAACTCGCGCGCATATTGAAAGTTGGTTAGAAAAGCTCATTATAACCTAACCGGTATTACACTGCATTTTGGGCACCCAACAAAGCTTGTGGAAAACGTGATCGGAATCAACGCAGTGAGTCCGGTAAAATCGGCAATCCAGGATATGTGCGCGTGTGAAACTAGTCCCAAACAAGTCTGCTCCATTTGTCTCTGACATGTTGGGGGAAAGCCTGATGATCACTTGACAAATAGTTTTTGGGTGCACAAAATGGGAGAAGAGTTCGTTTCGCTGTAATCAAGATACGATGCTTGACTTAACCCGATCTTCTTCAACCAACTCTACTTTTTCCCATATCACCAAAAATCTGCATATGAATATCATTTGAGACGAGTTACATAAATGATATATTTGGGGCGATTATGAATATCTGAAAACGAGGTTGATTAGCAATTTCTTTTTTCACACCAAGGGCATCTGGACTTGGCGATATGTGTATCTTACGGGATACCAACGAAAATGAAGGTGCATTAAAACGTCGTCTGGCGAGAATGTCAAGATACGTTCATATATTACCGTGTCTCAGCAACCGACTCGCTTACCACATCGGTGCACCGATATACCGTCGGTCCAGACAGTCCGCCGGTCAAATCACATCAAAAAAGGTGTAACCACCACGTAGTCTGTTCTATTTTGAGTAGAAATGAATCGTGTTATGTTCCTAACAGACTTCTTTGCGTGCAGATGTGTTCTGTCTCTTCATTTCACCGGGCGCGTTTGTGACAGGAGACTGTGATGATGTCCATTCAATACAACAACTACTGATACCTACCGCGAGCTTTCACGCGGTTCAAACGTGCTCAACTTCGACCAAACAGCGAGAGGGATAAGAATGTTAGGGAGGAAAAAATACACCCTCTCCATATTTACTTATGGGAGGAAAGTGATTCGAAGGACTGATGTGTAGGGAATGGATGACAAAGATGTTATCTTTCATAACTGCGTTCAGATTATTGCAGATAAACTTGTAGAAAACAATCATATTCGAATCAGACGACGCATGAAGGAGGCTTTACGACGATAAACTACGTCGACTTGTCGTTTCACATATGAACTCCTACTCGTGACCCTGGGCAAGATTATGGGGATAGCTGACGGGGCAAATAGATGTAGCGCTTCATACAATTGTGACTTGGTGTGATACGCTCTGTGTACACTCATGCAGTAGTCAGTTAGCTTAGCTACCCTTCTCTCGTCTACTGTTGCCCACCGCCCAATGAAGTTGGCAATGTGCGCTTGTGGGAGCAAGCGTCTCAACGTAACACGATGCACACTCGAGCACAAACAGTGGAAAAACACACACACGAATACTGTTAAGAAACTGACTGCATATTGCGTAACAACGAACTGGATTGATTCGAACTATAGGTGAGGTGTGCACTGAAGCTCATCGAGAGGAAGAGAGAGAGAGTTATTTTGTCACCCCAAAAAGCGCGCCGAAAGTCGAAGATTTCGTCAGCATGAGTCACTCAGCGTATTTCCACTCTGGCGAAGACGACAGGGATATCAGCAAACAAATGCAAACAACTATATATATATATATACACACACACACACACATGGAAACTATGATTGTTAGGAGGAAAGAGTTTGATGGGGTCAGGACAAGGAGTGTGACGTGATTGCGGGGACGGGAGTGGTGGTGGTGGTGATAGTAACGGAGCACATTTACCGCGCACATACACATGCACAAAACCACTTGAGGCCTAGTGAAGTAAACTGTAACCCAGCCCATAGGTGGACGAACGAGAGATGAAGCAGATAAATTTTGCCTGGTAAGCTATATTAACTGTGGACGATGTACAGTGTGACTCAGTGATTGAAGAAACGAACGCAAATGGTTCGGACAGGGAAACGTCACCGAAGAACAACGACCAAATGACAAACCGAGGGAGGTGGATGAGAGGAACAACACAAGGGGAAGAGAATAAACGATGAGATTCGGCGGGCAGTTTCAATCATGACGTGCACAAAACATTGTCAGGATTTATTTGCCAATACGGTTGGTAACAAGGCATGATACTGAAGTCAAAGAATAGGATGAGATTAAAAAGAGGGCCAAAAAGTTAAAAAAAGACTACAATCGTCAATTTCGTGAGAGTTCTGTGAACAGGCAGCGCAGTGTCCCGTAAGTTTGTGGAAGAAATGATACGCTTCAACAGATAGATCCTTACCATTGATCGAAATATTCTCCTCATTTTTTGGTATTACTATGCACAACTAATATTTAAGTATTCTCTCAATGGGAACGACCACAAAACACAGCGAGCGTAAGCGGATTACCAGAAAAGGACAAGCCTCTCCTCCCACTGAAAGTCACATGACATCTTATTTGAGGAAAATTGCGATTCTTTTCTCTCAAACTAAATTGTTCCTTGTCGAATGTTTTCTGGGGAATAGATGGAACTCGTATGAGAGGAACAAAGATATCATGAGAGAAAAAAACAACGTTAGGATTTTTTATTTCAGACTTACTCAACAACGTAGTAGAACGGATGCGTCCTATTAGCCACAGTGGCTCATTGCATTATCAATGAGAACGGGCTTTTGCATTGCATACTTGCACATGAGTACAGTGGAAAGGGTACACCCCATAGCCTGGGAGGCCCACTGCACCATTAGATAAAACCAGCAATCAGATCGTGAGATTTGAGGCGAAGAATCGAGTAAGATCCCAGCGGGTCAGGCGTGGTAGCGAGCCGGGGCACAGTGGATTAATATCTCCACCATAATGACCAGTGGTAGCTAGATTCGGACCTGGTAAGTGGATAGCTTGCACTTTATATCATTGGACTACTCGATCTGACGGATAAGCGACAATTCAAGACCCGCGAAAGACGTGGCAAATCATCCGCATGGAACTTTATAGGTGTTCGCTAATAGGTATAGACAACACATTGGCACTGGTCACATTCCGAACTCGTTTCTTTGTGACCTACTAGAGATGATTAAAGCACGCAGTTGTGATTGATGTTCACCGACTGGCGATTTCCTGTACCTGATCTTTACAAAAATTGGCCACGGTTAGACAATGTTTGAGGTAGCATTGAGGTCAGATGGTTTGCAAGATGATACCGGAAAAACCCTAGAGGTCTTCGTAACTCGAAGTCAAACGAGTGGTGGTTGAGGCGTTGAAAGAGTCCATTACTTCGGAAGATTCGAATCTGGCGACCGACGGTCCTTATGTGGCTCTCCGCTCCAAGTCTCAAAATCAGTTTGTCGGCAATTCTTAACAGTGAAGCGAGCCTTAAAAACTATGAGGTACGCCGCTTGCATTGCATTCTTGCGCAAGCATGTAACTTGTTTAATTAACTCCGATTCTTAAGTCTTATTGCAACAAGGACAACAACACACGACAGGATACTTGTATTTCACCGGCCAAACAAGTCAAGTCATGGAACACACAGTCGTTCATATAGGCCTTTTTCCAGACTGCGCGGCGCCAAGATTGCTATTGCCGCTGCTTGAATGCTTCGGCTGCGTTCTGTCCAGTTGCCTGTGGCCGATGGCTTGCTTCTCTTGGCCGTCATTTCCCTTCGGTTGGTCCGACTGTCTCAGTTGACAGCTCGATCTGCAGCCCTTCACCTGAGCTATCTTGCTGGTTGCCGGAGACCCCGCTGGTTCCTCTCTGGTCGTCTGTATGCCTCCTTTTGCCTGCTTCGGGACGCCTCCGACATATTCGCCACCTGTTCTTTTGTCGGTGGCCCTCGTTTGGTTCGTTCGTTCGCCTCGATGTTCCCGCCGTTCCCTCGCCCCAGCATTCCCTGTTACACTATGACCTTTTGTTTTGATTAGCACCATCGTATTAGAAGGGAGAAGATTGGTCATTAACGCATAAAAACTTTAGGGGATGGTGTACACAACGAGCACGACGCTTACCTTTGCCCGAAATCACTTCCTTTTCCAGGCGCCACCGCATTCCAAACTGAGAGGATGGGACGATAATGAGAATATGAGTCCTTTCCGGGGATATCTGATGGTACATATGTGCTGTGACTAGTTGTATAGTTATCAGAATGGTACGAAAAAAGGCAAATCGGGACCAGTGGGATTGATTAGATTACACACAGTGTCAACATCATCCTACGGGAACAGAAGTACAAAGTAATGAAAAATCGAAACCAAAGTGTTCCGGTTGTTTTTTTTTACTCCAACGTCTTCGTGTTCTATTATTCCAGCTTAAGAAAATTTACTGAGGTTCGCAAGGGTTCATATCTAACATATCAAAGTAGGAGCGCCACAGACTCCGACTATGAGTTGCATATTTACCCAGGTTTCTAACTGACTAACGGTAATTTTTTTATGTGAACTCCAACTGAAAAGATAAAAAGAACCACCAAAGAAGGCTGGCTTTCATGCTCACTTTCCTATGGTCCTGTTCTACTTCATAATTTGACTGTCGCAACGTTTCATTCAATCCAGTTACGCAAACAGCACGGTAGAGAAGACCCCTTGATGTAGCGTTTATCAATTTGGACTTCGAGTTCAGCGACCCAAGCTCCATCCCTGACGGAGCCTAGGTATTTGACCGTCAGTGTTGGAGCGATATCAGTTTGTGTCCACCCAGTATGAGGCACAAATCCTGAACGTCGTCCTCGGCGGAAGAAAGCGCTCCACTATCATCCGGATTGTGAACGTGTATCATCTATTATTAGGGTCCTATTTGTTTCTATATTCCAAGGTTTAAAGTCATGGTTTCCGGCTCTCACTGCTAGTGCATTGGGTTCTTGTGATCAAGAACTATATTCCTTCCACCGCACTCATTCAAGAGCACGGAATAAAAACGTATGTGAAAAACCTTTGTCCCTTCAAATAGCCATGTCATGAAGGTGCAGATGACGGAAGGTCGCTTAAAACCACAATGGATGTTGCTACTATTTAACGATTTCCGAAACAGCACCGTCAGCAATAGTCCTCAAGGTACGTGTTACTGTTTAGTTTCGACTCCTGAGATTGGCCTTTTTTAATTGCCGCATACACCACAAAAACCCATTTCACTGCTGAAAAGTGCCAACAACCTCGACCATGAGACTCGAAATGATGAACGATATTAGGTCCTAGTATGTCAGAAACAGTGGCTCGAGCAGCAGAATAAGGTTGATAGTGTAGTAGAGTAGTTATGAATATCTCTGGGTGACAAAGTGCGATTAAAAAATGGGGAAGCTATGGTCGTGCGTGGGCTCGGAGAACTTACTTTATTCTCTTTGTATCGAGATAGATCGACCAAGCAGTACTCCTTGAACAATTTATCCCAGTACCGTTTTGCCAAACGCTCGGACCTACGTGCAGAGAAATGAAGGTGAAATCAACAACGTCGGCCCACATTTAGCGACGTAACGAGCGACAGTTCAGAGAATCATCATCTATCACCAAATGCGTCGAAAAAATGGACACACAATAGGTGGTTGGAAGAAATAGCAAAGTCTGAGTAAAGTGACAGAACGCGAAAGTACTTGTTAGGCGAAGGCAGCAGGTGCGTACGGATACGTCGCAAACATAATTGTCCAGATGTCAGCTTAACGGGTGTCCTGGACCTCAGGTACGACAGCGTAACACAACCTGCACGACCAGCAACACCAGTCCTTCTGTCATATCGCAGACAGATTATTCTTCCCCTATATTGCAGTCTATAAGAACATTAGGTGGCTCATTTTTTCATCACATGCTTGCGCATGAGTGCAGTGGAAAGAGTATACCCCATAGCCTCAGAGGTCCACTGCACTATTAGGAGTAGCCGGCAACCAGACTCTGAGACCTCCAGTGGAGACTCGAATAAGGTCCCAACTAGTCAGGTGTGGTAACGAACCGGACAACAGTGTATTACTGTTTACCGCCAAGGTGGCCGGTGTCGGTGGCGCAGTTCGAGCCAGTGACCTCCGAAACAGTAAGCAAACGCTCTAAGCCACTCGACGACCGCCAGTTATCACGATAGCTGATTATCTGTTGAGATTCAGTGGACAGCTTTAGTTATACCCTTTCTGCTGCACGCAAACATAACAAAGGGAAAAAAAGAAGATTGCTACTTTTCCTGGCGAACAAATAAACGCGTTGCAGGACTGCGTATTCTGTGTACTGGTGTGACTGGCCATTTCCTGCCGACCCTTTCATTACGTAAGCCCCTGTTTTCTTCTACATTTGTCTTCTTTGCGCAGACGGTAGCGTACAGTGAATTATTCACTGTGGTTTCTTCCTTAACGATGATGACAAGGACAGAAAATGTTATTTATCTAAAAGAATCTCGATCATTGGCACGGCTTCACTGAAAACGAGTGATAATCACGAATATCCGTCTTTACTGGTTAGAATGAGGATCAAAATATGGTCTTCTCAGATAGCATTGTGCCATGACGGAAACGGGTCACCCGGCCCGCATAGCCGAGTGGAAACGTGTGTCTCACAGTCACGCAACCCCCGGGTTCTAGTCCCGATTGTGACTTGGTAGATATACAACTACGCATTCGGGTTTGGCAGATTTGACAACTTTTTAAAATGATTCGAATGCCAAAAAAATCGTCGGCGACAGCGAGATTCTTACCCACGCATGGTTGTTACTCACGCTTTAGCACCACGTGTGCTCTACAATTTATCACAGTCAGATTGCACCTCGACGTGTTGTCATGGAATGAGTGTCTGCACGACTCCGTACGCTGCGTGTTGACATGTTAGGGATGGTTGCATCTCCAGCTCTTACGAATGCATGCCCATCGTCTACCTTCCCGAGTCCTATTCGCACATGCTGGGCAAGGCTGGAAGAAGCAAAGCGACATTCAGGCCAGGACTTGGCGTATAGGTATGAAGAAACTAGCATCAGCATTGGCTTCGATTGGAACTTCCCACCTCCCTGGAGGGCACCCAAGGGATGAGGATTGTCATTTGTTAGAGACGTTGAGGGACATGGCTGAGAATAGGAGTCAGTGGCGCGAATGCTGTGCAGTCTGTCTGTCGAGCTTTCATGCCCCGTAATCATAAAAATGTCACCCCGGCAAACGAAGTGACAAAAAACATCGGAAGGTGTACGGTGAAAAGCAAGAAGAAAATCAGCATTTCCCCCCAACTGTCAGTAAAAATGACGCTCTTAAGGACAATATCGATCACAAAAGTGAACAGAGAAGGAGAAAAGAGGCGACCCTGACGTACACGACTTGTCGTGGTGAACTCGGGTGAAAGATCACCGTAAGCCCGAATTCGGCTTCGCTGTTCACGTAAAGAGACTTTGTGATGGAAATGAATTTCTCTGGTACATCCCTCAGAAAGAAGCAATGTCAGCAAACTGTGCGATCGATTGAGTCGAAGGCCGCTTCAAAATCAAGAAAAACGAGGATAGTAAGCCTATGACAGGTATGCATATGTTCTAAAACTTGTCGAAGTGTGAAGATGTTGCGTTACGAAATGGGGGAAGGGGAGTACAATGCAGTAAAAGTGAAAGTTGGGGAAAATTGCTGATTTTCTTCTTGCTTTTCACCGTACACCTTCCGATGTTTTTTGTCACTTCGTTTGCCGGGGTGACATTTTTATGATTACGGGGCATGAAAGCTCGACAGACAGACTGCACAGCATTCGCGCCACTGACTCCTATTCTCAGCCATGTCCCTCAACGTCTCTAACAAATGACAATCCTCATCCCTTGGGTGCCCTCCAGGGAGGTGGGAAGTTCCAATCGAAGCCAATGCTGATGCTAGTTTCTTCATACCTATACGCCAAGTCCTGGCCTGAATGTCGCTTTGCTTCTTCCAGCCTTGCCCAGCATGTGCGAATAGGACTCGGGAAGGTAGACGATGGGCATGCATTCGTAAGAGCTGGAGATGCAACCATCCCTAACATGTCAACACACAGCGTACGGAAAAGTTCCGATCTCAGCCGTTGATGGAATATATTTGGTTCTATATGATCAGCCACTAACATCCAAACAGGACATTCCAGCGAATAAACACGGGGAAAAGTACTTACCGGCCAAAAACCTTTACTAAATGGACGTGAGAGTGGAGTACCTGGGGTTTCTCTTGACCGTAGGAGCAGTGATTACATTACGTTAGGAAGATATCATCCATCAAATCTGGGTTTCCCCCATTCCAGATGATGCTGCTCTGTGTATATTCCGCTTGCTCCGTTGAACGCATGAAGCAAGGGACTGAATCCAAAAGTCAGATCGAAAATTTCAGCATCACTAAACACAAAACAGGATATACGATGAAGCCTAATGTGACAAACGACAAAAAGCTCCTACACGGATGATTCGGTCACGGTCCCGTGTTGTGTTGAAGCCAAGATGTTTTGTGAGTTAAATTTTCGAGTCCAAGGTTCCGGATAAATATCCCAAAGGAAGAAAACCACCAGTCTGATTCTGTTTTTCTCGCTATTCAGGATATAGAATCAGAGGCATTGGTTAGGATGACTAAATAAAAACCCCGCCCACGGTGTGCGAAAACACGAAACATCATTCGTCCGGAAATTTCCCACTGCCTATTAGAAAAACATCAGCTAATTTCGTCTAGGTTCCTCTTTCATATCACCTTATTCTGAACGGATGTAGCTGTGGATACTTCTTATGAAGTCTTAGCATCCTTTTTACTTAATTTCGTTCAAGGCCTGTACCGCCCCAGCAGGGTAACAGGTTATTTTGCCTAAGGCTCCTGACAATTTCAAAATAGATGTGTTGTTTTCAGAAAAACGCACACAAGATTCCATTTTGGTGATAACACTGGGGCTCCCCAGACACAAAATCCGTTTCTCGCTCCACTGTTCGCGTGTCGGACAATCCGGTGTCTAGGGCTCGTGATCAGAATGGCATTGCTATTCCTTTTAGCATGAGTTAGGTGTGCACGGTTGAACTGAACCTTACTCAGCAGTTATGTATATGTAGTCCGGTTGGGCCGCTCTGTACTAGCAAACAGCAATAAACAAAACGGTCGATTCTCACTCGTTTTGTCTGTGTATACCCCAAGTGACCGGATATTCTGAGGTAGGAAACAAAATCGGGCGGGATTTCTCATCTGCCTTGCAGTGTGTATTTTACAGACACGGATCGTTGCTGGCGAAGGTGGATGGCTGGGAGAGAAAAAAAGTCCATGAGAGGTTCGTATACCATTCCAGCCGATCAAACCAATTATGGTGATCGATTTATCCAACTGCTCTGTCATTGCAAATAGGAAATTCTCACACACAAAACGACACTCTCTCCCCTGTCGTTCTCAGGAGCACCACAACGTGGTACTCATATCGGCTATTTTGCTTTAATTTGCTGCCGACGTGGATCAATTCGAAGATGCCACTCATTTGCTGCAAGTCTGTGTATTCCTACCAAGCTCTTGTCCACGCGACCTTTTGTACGCCTCGTCAATGGCCTAACCGGCGCCAAAGCTAACCGTCCCACTAGACAATAAGCATTGATCTGTTTTTACACAAGAATTAGGTTATCGACGCAAGAAGACTCCCAGAATCCGAGTAAACTTTGGGCTATGATCAAGCAGGCCCCTTTTTAGGCTACTAATGCTGCACAAGGGTACACACACAAGAAAGGAGCGATTGGATACACGCATCCTAAGTCACATCGTCAGATTCCCGCAGATCGATTCATTCATACCTCATCATTCATTATACCCCAGATGCCAGCTGATTCAAAGCCAGAGAAATGGCTGTGAGCGATGGTGGACTGCGAAGTGTAAGGAAATGGGAAGGTTATGATGACTGGTAATATCGCGTTCATTTTTGTCTATTCAGGAAAACCGGTAAGCGAGAATCAGGTGTAAGCAGACTGGTCAGGGAACCTAACTGTTTATCGATTCCGACTCAGGAGCATCGTTCGGAACGTTTGGTGGGTCCACTCCACCATCGAAGCTGATCAGTGATGGCGGGGTTCGAACCTCGAACATCAGACTACGTGGTCTGTGACTTGTACAATCTGGCTTCTACCGGCAATTCATCTGTTCTCAATGGTAATTAGTTGCTTTATCGTGCAGTATTGTCGCATAACCGATTTTTTTGCTTAAAAATCTAAAATAACTTTACGTCACGAGTGATTCCTCCGTAGAAAAGTAATATCAAATTATCCCTATACTGTACGGACCTATTGAGAGTGGCAGATATCATGATGTTTCGCATTAACAAGTAGATACTATCAATAGCAGATGAGTGATTGAAAAACTGCAAAACAGAAGACACATTGAAGCTACTACTCACCAAGATGCTGGTTCATCTTTTTCGGACCAAAGAAAACGACCGTGTTCGCGAATTACATCGAGATCATGTCGGTCCGACGATCTGTGGGCGAATTTGAGAACCAGTCACTTGGGCAAAACAATTGTGGAGATGTCAAACAAACAAGCAAGCAAGAGAAAGTATACAAGTAAAGTGACTCACGTATCTCTTTGAAAGTCCGTCCATGAACCACCGTAGAACTGCAAGTAGTCGTTTACAAGCTTTCGATGCCGGTCATACTATTTGGCGAAAAGTGATGGTGAGTTAAGGGCAAGAAACTGCTCGCAACCAAAACATTCACACGGACATCTGGCCCTTGATTACTTGCACCCCCCCCCCATCTACTTTCCTCATACTCTTGATTTTCTGATTTTCGATTGGGGTACCCCCCCCCCCCCCTGAGAGATAACAACCAGAACTGCCGCTTTTAGTGCATAGTTAATGGTTGATCGAACTGAACTGACCAAGACTAGACCCGGGAGCCATTTCTGCCGAGAAAACTAGACAGAAACCATGAATTAGCCTTGAAATGATGAAAAATAACAGCGCATAGCATCAAAACCAAGCGGATTCTGATGATGGAAGCAACTTTATATAAAGCTGATCCCCCACTTTGAGACCGTTTAAATCGGTCGCGACCGTAGTGCTCAAAACATTGCTTAGCTCTGACTGGAGGGGGGATGCTCAAGTGGTGATCCTGTGTTCAACTATTCCAAAACTTTTCGTTTACTCATCACCCGTCAAAAAACAAGCATTTATATTGTTTCTAATTTCCATTTAGTACTTCTTTGTCCCACAGGCTGGTGCTTTGTCTGTCTCTAGCGCTGGACCTTGTATACTTTTATCCTTGCTTCAGAAAACCTCTCCACTTGCTTGTGATTACAAACACGCCAGACCCCGCCCTGAGAAACCAGGTTTTACAAGCATACATGGGGGTGTGAACAGCGGCCCGACAAACGCGTAGTTTCATTCGGAGGCTTATTTCGCGGCGGGACACAGCGGTTTGTCAAGTTGCAAAAATGATATCCTGGTGCAATCAACAGGAAGTCTGATCTCATCTTTAGCTCGGTCGCTTAGTCGTGTGGTAGGTCCAAGACACTTAAAGTTGTGAACCAGATCAAGCGTTGTATCGCCGGCGTGGATAGAGTGCGTCGGGTCTGTAGAAGTAATAGACATTTTGGTTTTCGTGGCGTTTATCTCCAAACCGATTGCTTTGGCTTTGAACTTTGTACGGTAGAGAATAGACTGAAGACTGTCGGGCGAATTTCTCAGAACGACAATATCGTTGACAAATTCGAGATCAAACACTCGTGGTTGGGTTAAATTCCTCGGTAGTTGATGAGGGCGCAACGCATTACCGAGTCTACGGCTCAGTTGAACGGGACTGGTAACACAAGGCAGTCTTGACTGGCGCCCAAGTCCTAGGCGTGGACGCGCGCTAGCGGAATCAAAATAACAACCTCAATAGCCTTATGCATATTTGGACATCCCATCAGGTCGTAGCGGCTTAGGATAGTAGTCGTGAAAGTTTTGGTCGTAATGTCAATGAGAGTGACGCCTTTGTAGTTCGCTCAAATGGATTTATTGCTTTTTTGGCATATGGAGTAGGATGGAGAATGTCCAAACTTTAGGGAAAACTTGCCTTCAAAATAAAGCGGAATAAGGTCAAGAGGTCTAGCAGAGCTGGCAAATAGGTACTAGACAGGATCCCAGACGGGAGAATTCTCGTTTTCCGTTATTTTGATGGCGGGAGCTATGTCCGTTTGGCTGGGTGGATCGTAGTCGATTTCAAATTGTTTGCAGCCACTACGCGAAACGACGCAGTTGGTTTGGGGAAGAGCGGTTGAGTGGTAGGCTGAAATGCTCACCCCATCAAGGAAGTTTTGTTCACTCCCCGGTACGATGTGACTGCTTTCGTCACATTGGAAGGAAGGCAGGGGTTGCACATTTCCTGAAGCAGAGCGTATGAGTCGAAACAATTCCCTTAAATCTGTTCCGTCGCCGTTTGAATACGAAGTCAACAGGTGCTTCTCGGATGTTGCAAGCGGGTGTTGTTATATATATATATATATATATATATATATATATATATATATATATATATATATATATATATATATATATAAGTATATTTTCTTTTCTAAGTTTCGCGGTTTGGTTTCCGGTACAGTGGGCCTTTGTGACTATGGAGTATACCCCTTGCGTTCTACTCAAACGCAAGCATGTAATAAAAAATAATACGTCATTTGTGTACGGCTCAGCGTGTAGGGTCAAACTTCTGGCGATCTGATGCTTTGGATACAAAAAATATAACCGGATTCTCAACGTTCTGCTTCCGCTCGCTCGAGGTCACTGATTTTTCTGTCTCAAGACAACCATACATTTGAAAAATTAAGGGAGCAGAGCGTGATACTTAGTGTCGACTAAATACCCGTTCGAAACGTAAAAAATAAATACAAATTATTGGTTAGATCAAAAAGGATACCGCATCCATGCTTAGCAGCTGATGACGAACAGCCAAATTGTGTGTTCTATGGTAATTTTTCTTCAAATAAAGTATAATTTAAACCAACCTTCGCTGCTCCGAGTCCCATGCTGTTTTTGCATTCCCATAAGCCGGAAATCGAGGCTTCTGGGTTGAAGTTGAAAGCTCGGGATCATGTAATGGGTGAATTTCGCTCACACTGTCTCATCACATCACATCGTGAGAGAGGGAGAAGAATGAGGTATTTGGTGTAAAACCAGGCGTCAATGCATCACAGCTAACCTGATCTCACTGCCAGTATCCGTGTGACTGGCCGTTTCGGATTCGTAATCAGACACATAGTCTTCAGATGGGAACAACTGCATACCACGGAATGACTGGAAAGGGTTTAATAGGACTAACTTCTGTGGAGTGTTTTGCCATTGTGTACTGCAATACAGACATCAGTACGACTGGGAACAACAAACCATTCAGAATATCGAGATAGGGCTAGTTCTGTGGGGCGAAAAAAACAAATGACTGATTAAATTTGTTCGGTAAAGCCTGAGTATAAATTTGCTATGAAGGATGCGTTGAAACACAACAGTTGTTCGCAAATCTCATTTTGGTTAGATCGTTAATCTAATCAGTTTAATTTATTCAACCATTGACCTAGCCTATCAACGCTTCAGATTTGGACGATATATCTTAGAATCACCCAATTGGAAGTGAAACAAACCGAAAGAGAAACAAAAAATGTATGTACTCGTTAAGGTTCTCATACCTTTCCATCATGTTATAAATTGACTGTCTTGAACTGCCCTAACATCTATTTGCCCCGGACAACGACGCACATTTGTGGGCATGTGCAGTGCATGTCCCAACCCTGGTATGCAATTCCGACTAGGCACCCGGGCTAAAAGCTGAACTCTAGTTTTGGGCATCTTACGCCTAACCTCAACACTGCGGATGGTCAATCACGGATAGTCACGGTGGGTCTTCGAACCACAGGTGGCCAAGTTTCTGAGCCATGTAAAGGAGCGATCTAACTATGGCTGCACACACTGAACTCTTGACAGACAATGCGATGTCACAGGTGGTTCCAGTTGGCAAAAGTCAAACATGTCTGTTGTGTACGCGACGGAACTACATCCAACACCCGACCACTTAATGAGATGTAAATCTGCAGTGATCACGGACCTGCAGAAAGTGTGCCTGTACACTAAAATTTGTCGAAAGGTAAAGATGTGGTCTATACAGCCTGGACCGGGTCACAAACCAGCTTGATTCTCACGCGCACACCCTTCATGAGTGTTCGATAACCGACAAAAAATGATACCAGCAAGCAGTATGGATGCAATACTTGCCAAGTTAGTTCCTCTGTGGTTCACAGGGAGGAACTTGTCACCTTTCTGGTAAATCGATACAATCATCGGTTTACGCCATTCCCAGGGAATCTGTTGGCTTTCTCAGATTGAGGGAGTTCCGTTTACTCTGACATCTGAACTACGCTATCATCCTTTGAAAGGTAGACAATCCATCCAGTTGGACAGAATGACACTTTTCAGATAATCCACTTCCCATATAATCTTCATTCCGGATGGAGGAGTGGTATCTTCCTGCTTCTTTTCTCTTACAGGTATACTCGGAAGATACACTGTGAAAGTGGGCCAACTGAAATGCTTCTCAAATTGATTCGCTCAACGTTTTAGACGGTAATCCTGAGAGTGAATCAATGAACTGTCGCATTCCTTACCTTGCTTATAGTTGGTTCCCGTAGAACGGTACGTCTAATGAAACGGCAAAGGCTGAGACTGTAATCAACAGACACAGTTTTCTCTGTTTTCCTACATGTCGCAACCCACTACTATTCACGGTCATTTCTAAGGCTCCTAGTCATTTGGTATCTCAGGAATCTGCGCAAGCCACTGATTGTGACATCAAGAGGAACGGATCTGCGAGCATCTAACAGAGGAAATGGTCTCGAAGATATTCATTGTGTGAGGCTTACTTGAACCGGAGTCTTTCGTGGCATTGAAAGTTGTGTGCAAAGCCTCCTTGAGCTGTTACCAGCGTTCACTCGGGTCCTGGACATCCGGCTGTGTCGATAGACGTGTAGACAGCTCTGCTTGGGAAGCAGACCGTCGGCCATCGTCTAAAGGCAACTGTGCAGGACGAGTAGCTCTGGTGGGACTACAGGCGACACGTAAACGGAAGCGAGCAGGTATCAAGGCATATTCTCAGTCAACAGGTGCAGACCAATTTGAACGACAATATTCAACTGATCCACACCAGCGGTGGCCAGTAACAATATGGTTAATCTGAGTCCAACGTTGTGAAGACGTAGGAGGATGCCATGTGAGTCCATACTGCTTATTATAGTAGAAGTTCGTACTTGCTAGAAACAATCTATGGTCAGAACACAGCTGAATGAGACCGGCTGGAATGTCAAACGGGTTTTCAGTGTTTTTCAAAATCTCCCAAGCGGCTAATTTGGGCGTTGAAATCCCCAGCAATGACCGCCACGTCTGTTGAACGTGCGTTTCGAAGCAGCTAAGACAAATCGTGGTAGAAATTGTCCTTGATTTCAAAGGAAATGCAGTCAGTGGGTGCATACACAGACATAACGAACAAGCATCGACACTTCAGCCTATTGCTGCTGACACGAACAGAACCGCCCAACCGAACTGAACACAAATGACAACTGACTTGCACACAGCCTAACGGTTTACACTCAGCTCTCATACTCAAAGTAATCCCAATGCCGCCCTGACTACGAGCACTAGACACGCGAAGAGTGAAGCGAGAGATTAAGGTTGTATCTGGGGTGCGGCCAGTGATCACAGAAGCCAGATCTCGTATGCGTGTTTCGGAAACACAGCATGCATCTATTTTGAAAGTCTCAAGAGTTCTAGAGAGGCCAACCTGTTGTCCTATCTGACAGTGTGCGGACGTTAAAGGCAGCCAAGTGAAGTGAACATATAGGCTTAAGAAGTGCGTTTGATTTGCATCCTACTCCTGAACTACTGCTTTCTTCAGAGCCACAATAACCCGTGGCGTTTTGCACTGACCTCTGCTTAAGGGAGGGAAAAGTGGTGAGGTCTCTCATAGGAACGATGCTGGAAATTTCTGAGCAAATCATACTTCGCAGATGCCCGAACCACAGAAGAGGTTTTTCTTTGGGAACCCTAACCGAAGTCTTTGACTTAAAAGTCTCACCTACAAGATAGTGGGGCGATAATCCAGTACGGAGACGTGACAAAAAAACCCGTGGAGAAGCTTCAGATCTGTCACGTGAGACCTGATTGTTGCGCATATCTTGACTTGCCTTTGCTAGTGCTGTTATCGATCTGCTTTTCGGATTCAGTCCCTAGCCCAATGTACTCAATAGAGCAAGCGGGACGTGGGCGGAGCAGGATCCTTTGGTACGGAGGTTGCCCAACCCTGCCGGGCAACAGCTGCCCAATGAAGTGCGATAAATCCACACGCCGTTGAGAGAAACACCAAGCACTCCGCTCCTACGTCCATCTAGTGCAGGATTTTGGACTGATAAACGGCTTCTCTTTGTGTTTGTTCGCTGCAGTGTTCTCTCCGTGGGCACAGTGGTAGGCAACATGTGTTTCCTAAAACCTGATTCACAGATTGGACTTCGTCTGGCTTTTACCGATTGCTGTGTTTTACCGTTATCATTCACCGTGTACTTGTGAGTTTACAACACGCTGCCGGATTCCGCCTAAATCGAGGATGCATCGATCAGATTTTTACTCTTCGTCAATTACTTGAGACGCATCACATACATCGACCTGAAAGGTGCCTTCAATTCGGTTGACTGAACAGCGCTATTCAGTGTTATTAACCGAAAGGGTACGCCACAGAAGTTTGTGAATCTATGGAGATCATTGTACTCTCATACTCCTGGCCGCGTAAGGGCTTACAGTGAACTATTCGGTCCATTCGGCACCGACTGTCCTCTCACGCGCATGTTTCAAAACTCATCTGTCTACGAGTGCTAGAGTCTTTGCACCCTCCCGAATAAACGTTGCTGCACTAGAAAATCCGGAGAAGCGAGCAATTACAACTCGACTTATCGCCGCAACCAACGCGCAAGACGAAATTCCCGCGGAAGAGCGATGGACTCGAATAAAGACGACAATTAAGGAAGCTACTTGGACGGTAATCAGGAAAACAAAAAGGGGGGAGAAAGATTGGATCTCCGAGAGCACGCTGCAGCTATCAACCAAAGCACATGAAGCCCGGCTTGCAGGTAGTGATGAACACCGCGGACCGTAACGAAAAGCCACACGATCCGCCGAGGCTGATCGCAAAAGATATTAGATAGAAATAGTTGAAAAAGCGGAGACCGCGTCAGGAACTGGTGACTTTGGTAAACTGTTCCGCCTCATTCGCAACGCGTCGATTCGGTACTACAAACAAGATTCGCTTTTACGTGAAGTGACAGGAAACCTAATACCCGAATATAGTAAGAAACTGGATCGATGGGTCGAACACTTTGGTACATTGCTCAACCGGCCTACAAACCGCCCGACGGAGCAACCAATATCAACCCCTCCAATCCAGTACGAAAGTAACTGTTACCCGCCCAGTACCGCGGAAATCACAGAAATAATTAACGAACTGCAGGACAGAAATGATGCTGGGGGAGATAGCATCCTTCCAGAAGTATGTAAAGCCTGTTAACCATCATTGATTGACAGGTTGTGTACATCTTTTGGCTCCACTCGGCGAGAGGAAGCGTTTCCACCCGACTGGGGAATGTCCATTCTGCTGCCCATTCCGAAGAAGGGTGATAAATCGAAATGTGAGAAGTACCGAAGTATTACCTTGATTGATGTGGCCGAAAAGATCTTTGGTGCGTTGTTACTAAACCGTTTCTCCGAGGCAAGACACCGGCGCATTCGCCCGAACCAGGAGGTTTTCCGCCGTGGCAGAGGCTGGGTGGATCAAATCTTCATACTGCACCGAATACTGGACCACCGCTTTAAGTTCCAGCAGCCAACGGTAGCTTGTTTCGTCGACTTCCGGGCCGCCTTCGCTTCCAAGGTACTTAAAGTTGTCATTTTACACCTGAAAAGCGCAAAGTGCACTCAATATCTGGATGCCTGAACCGCCAAGCGGTTTAAAGCACGTTGCATTGTTTGTGTATTATCACTCAGCAAGGCGATATCATCGACATATTCCAAGTAAGGAACTCTGTTCCCTGGGAGGAGTTGAACTCCACCATTTGGAAGACCTGACGAGGAACTCCGTAAAACATTGTCTATGGCAAAGTTAAAAAGGAATGGGGATATAAGGTAACCTTGTCGTACTCCACTGGAGACGACAAAAAGGGACGAAAACTGGCCGCGACCTGAGGTGTGACGATGCAACTCTTTGAAGACTGATGTATACGTCTCAGATACTCCATTTCTCAACAAACAGTTCCATAGTACAGTCCTATCAACGGGGGCAAAGGCCGGGCGAATCTTCAGAAACGCGATGATTCCTGGTCTTTGGAAAGTGTGATAGTGCTCTAGCAGTTGTCGGAGGGTGACTATTTGATCGATACATCCACAGTAATCCACTATCATCCGGCTCGGTACCACACCCGATCTACTGGAACCTTATGTGGTTCCCCACTCCAAGTTTCATGGTCTGGTTACCGGTTATCCCCAATCGTGCAGTAAACCTTTTTGGCTATGGAGCAAATGCCCCTTCCACTGCACTCATGGGTAAAGATGTAATAAAAAAACGACCGGCACGAAACCTAGCTTGCTCCTCACGAGTCTGCTGTTTACGCGTTTGGTAGAACCTGCGAAATACGACAGGTTCAAGCAGCTTCGATGCTATTGGGATAAGGCTTGCACCCCTGTGGTTAGCGCAGTTAGTGCGCGAGCCCTTCATGAAGATGGACAACAATCGATTATATATATATATATATATATATATATATATATATATATATATATATATATATATATATATAATGTATAAATACATATATATAGAGAGAGGGAGGGACTGGATTTCCAAGAGAAAATGCCTAATTGTTGTAATTTCATTTTCAATGTGATGGGTTTCCATAGGGTCCCATTCAACAGCTCCACCCGACCACTTCTGCGTAGGCTGTACGGAGTGGTGCGGCTGGCTGGCACTCCCTTGTCGTGGAGAAATGTCTGAACTTCAAAGGACATGAAAGCAGGGCCACGGTCGGAGTGAATATAGAAGGACATCCGAAATAGGGAAACAGTTGGGTAAGGCAGTGGATAAATGTGGAAGAAAATAAGTCTGGACAAACAAAAACGAAAGAAAATCGTGAATATTCACCCATCGTCGTCAGAAGGTACTTTTTACGGGTGGTGGATGGCAGAGAGCCCTTGAAGTTTATGCTGATTCTTTCAAATGGTTGAGTAGCATCTTTCAATGTGATGAACTGTTATTTAACTAAACGGGGTTTTAGTTTCGCACAAATTTCACACTGACTGACAGCTGCTCGAACTTTATCAACAGAGAACGGTGAGTTTTTGGAACGGACAAGATGTAGCATGTGTGTGATACCAGGATGACAGTGCATTGTGTAAATATTTTAGATCAACGCGCGATACGGCGGAAACATAACTTCCCCGAGAGAACGTGTCGGCCGCTTCGTTGTAGACTCCAGGACGCTATTGAATATCATAATATTAACAGGAGAGCTCCGACTTCTATCGCTGAATTTTGTCATTCCTCACTTAACACTTATGCAGCTGGTCATACACGAGGGCGACTGAGCGTTTATCAGTGATGAGAGTAAAGTGATTTCGCAGAACATAATGCCTCCATTTTCTCAAAACATCTACGATCGCACATGTTTCTTTTTCAATCGATGAGTACCTACGTTTGCTTCGAGACAGAGTGCGTGAAAAGAAAGCAACAGGACGACCGTCTTGGTTCATTGTAGCCACAATGCTATTGGAGTTGACAAAACTCTTCCGTTTGGTATAGGATAGAGGACAAATTCCAAATTATTGGTGTGAATCAGTGATCGTACCGATTTACAACAAGAGCGACAGGTTCTCCTGTGGAAACCACAGTGGAATGAGTCTGGTTAGCATCGCATGTAAACTGCTCACTGGTATTATTCTCCACCGCTCATCAAACGCTCGTGAACAGCGCTCGCGCGAGATCCAGGCTAGGTTTAGACCTGGTTGAAGTTGTATTGATCACATCTTCACACTTCGACAAGTTTTAGAACATATGCATACCTGTCATAGGCTTACTATCCTCGTTTTTCTTGATTTTGAAGCGGCCTTCGACTCAATCGATCGCACAGTTTGCTGACATTGCTTCTTTCTGAGGGATGTACCAGAGAAATTCATTTCCATCACAAAGTCTCCTTACGTGAACAGCGAAGCCGAATTCGGGCTTACGGTGATCTTTCACCCGAGTTCACCACGACAAGTCGTGTACGTCAGGGTCGCCTCCTTTCTCCTTCTCTGTTCACTTTTGTGATTGATATGGTCCTTGAGACCACACTTTTGTCATGTGGAGATAGTGGTATCGAACCTTACCCGGGTGGAAAGGTATCAGACCTTGAGTATGCGGACGACATAGATCTTCTAAGTGAAGATCCGAGTAAGTTGCAAGCTTTTCTAGACAGCTTGGCGGACTGCATAGCAATGTTCGGTATGCGTTTTGCACCTTCAAAGTGCAAGATGCTGCTACAGGATTAGGTTGGTCCAACCCCAAACGTTTCACTGTTTGGGGACATTACAGACCATGTAGACAAGTTCCTTTACCGGGGCAGCTGCATTTCACCCAGCGGTCGGATATCGGATGATGTGTCTTTGCTTATACAGAAGGCTCGTTTGGCATTTGCCAACCTGAGTCATCTGTGGCGTCGACATGACATCCGTTTATCTACCAAGGATCGAGTGTACGCTGCAGCAGTCAGGCCTGTGCTTCTGTGTGGTTCAGAAACGTGACCACTGCGGGTGGAGGATATACGAAGATTGTCGGTACTTGAATACCGATATCTTTGTAGCATTACTCGAATCTGGTGGGAACACCGTATAAGCAATGCTAAGGTTCGGCGAAGAGTCTTAGGTTCACGAACCAAATCATTAGATGAAACATTAAAGCTCACCGGGATAACATGGCTGGGACGTGTTGCGCGTGTCCCCTGACAGGATTCCTCGGCGCGCAATGTTCGCTGAGGCACATAGTGGTTGGAAAATTGGTGAGGGTGGCCAGTCTATGGCGTGTAAGAAGTCAGTCGCCGGCTCCCAGATGTTTTCAGAAGAAACCAATGAACCATACAATTAGCCAACGGCTCAGCCGGATCAAAAGTGCTGCCTTGCAGGATGCGCTTGGCTGCTCAAGGGCTAGAGGTGCATCCTCAAATACGAAGGTCTACTCTGGACTGGGTGACCGAGTAGTACAACAGCCCACAACGCAAACAACCACGCAAGACATCACTTATAAGTATTGACTGTTACACTCTGCTGTATTTCCCAACCTAATTTCGTAGTTGTTGCATTGGCACCATGGTTAGTCTCAAGACGGTGTACTAAAATAAATACAAAAGAATTCACTGTCAAACTGGCTGCTTTCCCCTGGACCTGTTTCATTGCGAAGGAACGTGTGTCAGCTTAAGTACGATCGATCGGTAAACGAAGTCGAAGTTATTGATTACAACACAAAGTAAGCCTACGTACGTCTCCCAGAAGAAAGAAAAGAAGCCATACCGCTCGGCATTTAGCCCAGCGGAAGTAGAAAGGGGTGAACAGTCAGTCTTTTTTCACTACATGGTTACGCATGAGTGCAATGAAATGGATATGCCCCATAGCCAAAAAGGTTTACTGCACTACTAGGGATAACCGGCAACCAAGCCATGAGACTTTCAATGGAGAACCACATAAGGTCCCAATAAGTCAGGTGTGGTAACGAGCCGGACAACATTGGGTTACTGTCTATCACCAAGTCGAACCCACCTAAGTGCCAAAGACAGCACAATCTATTGAGACGCCCGTTGTAAAAAACCCTAACTCCCACCCTAAGAGTCCACGAACCGACACAAAGACACAAGAGCGAAAACACCGAATACATAGCAACATAACAACGCATCAAGCCGCATTGTTTATGGAGCACAGATGTAATACATTAAAAACATCAGTGACTGATCTATTCTATTCGTCTGCTATGGATATCGCCAGAACTGTTCAACCGGGATAGAATACTGAGTGTTTCGTTATGTTATCGTTCATTGTGCAATTAAGTCTATATAACACGCTGCTTCCGTTTTCATAACAGCATATGTCAAGTTCCAGATGATTAAAGTCTAAGGTACTAGGCCTTTCGTTCTCTCCTGTTTGGACTCAATCTCTCGTAATCCATCAGCCGTATAGTTCTGTTCTACACCATCTACTGACCTATCAAGCATAATTGCACCTTCGGCCTAAAAAGCCATCCTGCGTAGCTCTTTGTATCGAAGAGGCAAACAGGCTATGACACCACACCAAGGTGCACTCTCGTTGTCGCCTATTATTTTGTCCTCTCCCCTCTGCAATGTGTGGCGGTTAGGTGTGAAGGCTGGCAACAGGTGGTTGTACTTCCCTGTGTTGTGGTAAGTGTCACTTGTTAGCCCACGCACGGATATGGGATAGATCCCATTGGATGTTGGAGTTTGAGGTACTTTCTAGTAACCGTTATTCATCCGCGAATAGACTGAAGCTAGTGCGTTCCTACGTTAAGTCGTTCGTGTACACGAGGAATAGTAATGATCCTAACGACGACCCTTGTGGGACCCCTTTAGAGGCCCTGGGAAGTTTCGATTTATTCCCCCAAATCAACATTGAACGACCTGTCCCTGGGGTACGCTTCTATTCGAGCCCTCACCCTGAAGCTTGTGCTCATTTCTCCTAATTCCACTAATAACATACGATGATCAACAGAGACAAATGCCTTCTCTGGGTCGAGATAGCAGACTCCCATTTATTCACCCCTGTCCAATCGTGAGGGGACCTCGTCCAGGAAAGACAGCATGTTTAACAAATATGACCGGTCGTCTATAAACCCATAGTGTCCATTCGACATCAGACAATCATATGTCAGGTGGGTCACCACCTTGATTTTTGTGACCCAATGGAATATCTTCAGCATCACTGGTAGGAGAATTACTGGTCTTTAATTCCCAACAGGTACCCTTGATAAACAGTCATGAATAAGAACAGTCTTAGCTATTTCCCATTCACACGGAAGCGTGTTTCTATGGATGTGCTGAACAACCGAGTTAGGGGGTCCAATATTATCACCCCCAGTGACTTAATAGTAGTAGGATGCAATCCGTCAGAATCCGTCGGAATCCGCGGCCCTATTGGAACTCAGTTTTCTAGCGACCTCTGCAATTTGAACCGGTTGTATGAAAAAGCACTGCATTCGCGTCGTAGCCCCATAGGAGATTCGGTCGGTTTGGCACCTTGAGCCCTCTGAATGTGCCTGTTCACAGTGGAATTTCAGGACTCTCGCCTTAAAATTGTTTTGTGGCATGCTGCCCATCATCTCCAACTACGCATCCTGTTACCACTCTGAAGATGAATTTGGATTGCACATAGTTGTAGCAAACATAAGAACAGGACTCGACCGCTGCCGTAAGTGTCATTTCATACACTGATTGATAATTAGTGTGGAGAATGATGGCCATAGTGCTTGCCTTATTGAAATGTAGTTTTCAGTGGTTCCTTGATACTGAAACTAACTCTATGTCCTCTTTTCCTCTCAGCACAAGCTGCACTGGAGGCTTTTACCCGGGCAGCTTGCCCTATGTTGGAACCGTGTGATGGAACAAAGACCTTAGTTGCCGTTTCTTTCGGGACATCGTCCATCCCTCCCCAACGTAACGTATGCATGGTTCCACTCAAAATCCACAGTCATATCGAATAGCTCTCAATTGTCAATTTTGTTTTGCCGTCTCTTTTTGGGTAGATTTCCACTTGGTCCATATTGAAAAATTCAGAGTACTGTGAACATTCTTACCCAGAGGAGGAGCAACTTGCAGATTTCCGAAGTCATTCGGGAACATGGTATCAACAACATCAATTAAACTGTAAGACTGCCAGTCTCCACCTAGTCGGTTCCTGTGCACCCAGTAACATGGCTTGGTCAAGGAGGAAGCTCAGTAGATGAGCGACGATTCTGTAACCCAAAGTCAACAGGGCAAATCCAGACAGTCAAGATCCCCGTTATCACTAACCTTTCAGCCCTCGTATTTGGTAGCGCAGATAATCGATGGGCAATGTGGCCCCGAGACTCTGAGATGCTTGGCACCTTTAGATGCAAACTAGTCTCAAACAATAGGATCCTAAATTGATATTATGTGGTACAACTTGGGTGTTGGCCGTTATCACAGGTTCGCCTGCTAGCTGTTTTTTATTCGCAATGATAAGCATATCTACTCTTCCCCTTCTATTTTCGCTGTTCGCCTAGTGGATGCAGAATCCAGGCGGAGCCAACAGTGCTAAATTGTCTAGATTCATTTCTCCGTTTCAGCAATGCGGTCGACGCTGTCGGCCTCAAAAGCAAGCTTCTTTCCTTTTTCCCCAATGCTACGCGCATTGGTTCTTAATACTACCCAAGCATTACATCACTATCGGGGCGTTGGGTTGAGTCTAGCGCTCCGTTTGTTTGCTGAAAATCGGTGTCCCCTTTTTGCTTCTAATTTGTCTCTCACCATTTTCTTGTTTTGATTTTTACTGACCCAAGGACCTACCGATAAATAGCTCAAATAGACGTCATCCAGTGGTGCGCCAGACAATGAATACATTTAAAAATTTACAAAGACAAACTTTTCATTGTCCACTTTGTCTTTCCACAGGATGTTATTCGTTATGCTTTCATATTCGTGTTACCCCGTTTCACACGTATATTCGGCGTTTTTACAGCGTTATGCTGGGCATTGTGTAGCTTGGGTATACTCAAGTTCATATATGAACTGCTCTAGAGCAGTTTCCTGGATCGCGTACGGTGCACTTCGTCATCCCATAACCTTTGGAAACAACCTGGTAGTCTCGAGAAAAACCTTATAGCCGATAAAACGCAGTCCGAATACGCCCGGGTGCACTCTACCCAGTTAGGCTGTTACCGCGGCCATACACGGATTACAAATTTTCGAAGCTCGAAGGGATTCACCCCGGGGTCCACTGGAGCAAGGTACCGGATTTAATCCCCAGGCTGAAGCCGCAAGACCTGTGACCTGACCAGGCCTGAGTACAGCGAGACCATTATTTCAGGAAAAAACCGCTGTATTAAAGAAGAGGGCGGTGACAGCACCCGCCAGGCTGCATAGAAGATATCTTATATCAGAAGTTAAGGACTTGCAGCATAAATAAGACGGGTGGCTGTATTCACCATCAACACCGAGTGATCCAAGGATCTCACGGTGAAAGAATCTGGACAAACTTGGCACCGCCGTCTACGTCCTGGGGCCCGATTTGATTTGATTTGATAGACAGTAAATACGCAGTTGCGATTTCTGCGTATGCGAGTCTGCCTAACTTTCTCTATTGTCCACAAACTTCCCTTTTTACTCTATAACTTCTGCGGCAAAAAAATGAACATTGGGGCTAAAGTCCCAAATAGGTGTGTGCCACTCCACTACCAGCTTTCCATCGCGGGAGAAGCCCACGCACGCCGTAATCGCACAACGACAGTGATCACGGCTGACGGCCGCGACTTGACGAAAATGGACAGTGTCCAGCTCAGACTGAATCACAGGATATGGCTGCTTGGGCCATATTTGCATCCAGTTTCCTGCATCCGATGCTCCAGAGGTCCACAAGTGCTGCAACAGAAAAACGAAACACAGAATTCTTTCCAGTGGTCACGACAATGAGGCAGGTTTCTAGTTGTCTGACCATCCATTTCCTCTTCCCAAAAACAAGTAAACCCCGGTAGAAGTACAAGCCACCTCGGACATCACTGAGATATGGGACATGGCAGCATTACAAGCAGTCTTCGTCTAAAGTGCGACCTTCAAGCTCATGTTGTCTTGTCTTGAAGTCTTGAAGTACTACACGGTTTCGAGGCTTTGAGCCAAATTCTCCTGGTTCTTGAGGAAATTTTTGATCTTCTGTAGGATTCGTCACATTCATCACCACATATCGGAAAGAACCTTCTGTAATGTCAACGAAAAGACCGCGAGCACCTTAACGTGTTTGACGGAGACCGTGTGGTATATATGGTGTTTCTTTATCCACCTCGATTACTGGTGTGAAAAAAGGTTTACTAGGCCTCAGGGTTATCAGCTCCTCCGTCTTCGCTCTCGAGTAGGTTAATACTGCGTATGTCACGAATGAGTACTCCGTTAGCTGTCTTCAACTTCACCGTTCTTGTCATTCCGTCAGTGCTTTTGATGGTTTCCGTAACTACTCCCAAAGATCAAGCGCTGAAATGTGCGCAATTGTCGGCGATCATAACCACGTCCCCAACTTTGAATGGTCTTGTTTTGGCCAGCCACTTCTGTCGAGTCTGCAAAGCCGGTAGGCACTCCCGTAGCCATCGCCTCCAGAAGACCTTGGCCAGATAGTTCGCTTGCTTCCACCTGTGGAGGTAGCTCCCACGAAGGTTTACCGGCCCTTGGAAACCCTCGTTCGACCTTAACGTCAATAAGTCGTTTGGGGTGAGCGCCAGGTGGATGGGGTCGCCGTTCAATACTGGAACCAGGGGGCGGTTGTTCATAATTCTCTCCACCTCGGTCATGACGATGTTCAGCGTCTCGTCGTCGGGCGGTTGCTGCTCCATGATTGACAGCAATATCCGTCTGGCGGACCGGATCATGCGTTCCCATATCCCGCCTCGGTGGCTGGCCTGTGGGGGGTTGAAATGCCATCGCATGCCGTAGGTCACGGTTCAATTCTGCAGTTCGTCCCTGTTTATGTTCTTGTGCCAACGCTGCAATTCCCGGTGAGCGCCCACAAAGTTCGACCCATTATCTGAGTATATATCGGCCGGTACGCCTCTTCGGTTGATAAATCGCTGCAAGACCCGTAGAAACGAATCGGTCGTCATCGAATGTGCGACTTCTAGGTGTACCGCACGTGATTTCATGCACGTCATGATACATCCGTATCGCTTTTCTGATCTTTTCCCGCACTTGATCCACAAGGGCCCGAAATAGTCCAACCCGGTGTCGCTGAGTGGCCACAAACACGCAGTCACCCTGCATTCTGGTAGTGGGGCCATGAGTTGTTTGCCCACCGTGGCATTGCGTCTCCTGCATTGCACACACTGTCGGATTACGCGTTTTACAATCTCTCGTCCTCTCAGCAACCAAAGGCGCTTTCGGATGACGCTCGTCACATGACTTTCCCCGGCATGTCCCTCCACGGCGTGGACGTGTTGAATCATTAGCTCTACTACAGGTTGTCTCGCAGGAAGCAGTATAGGATACTTTGTGTCGAAGTTCAGGTGGGCGTTGGTCAGCCTACCATCCACCCGCAGCAGTCCGTCGATGATGTTGGGGTTTGAACGCTTCAGTTCGCCTCTTGGAGATGGTATGTCCTTATTGGTCGGCCCCACTTCTTCCGCCCTCTTGAGTTCTCGAGCGAAAGCCTCGCGTTGTATCATGCTGAAAATATCGTACTCTGCCGCTTGTAGCTCATCGGGACCTATCGGGCCGAACCGTATCCGACCTGAGGACCGTAGCCCTTTCATGACTAGTAAATTTCTCTTGAACCTGGTTAACCAAACTAGCGAACGAAGCGTCTTCATCCAGGAAGAAAACCTGACCAGTCGCGATAGAATGGATGACGCTTCGACGACGTTGGTTGCTATCACTACGCCTTTGATCTCCAGTTCCACTTCCGTAGGGGGTCTTAATTCGAACACGGGCCGGTCCTGTTTGGGCAAGTGCAGGAAGTTCGGCCCTCTCATCCACGTGTCCAGTTGCCTGAAGTTGTTCGCACCTCGGGAGCACAGGTCGGCCGGATTATCGCCAGACCTGACATGACTCCACTGGTGCGTGGCTGATTCATCGTGGATAATCGTGGGCCGGTTAGCAACGAAAGTACTAAACCGGCTCCGGACGTTGTTAATGTAGTAAAGTACTATCGTTGAATCCGTCCACAAGCTCACCGACCAAATGTAGAGATCGAAACATCCCTTCACAGCTTGCACCACCCTGACTGCTAAAATGGCTGCGCTGAGTTCAAGGCGCGGGATCGAGGCCGGCTTCAGTGGAGCAACGCGGGCTTTGGCGAACAGGATCCTCGTGGTATATTGTCCATATCCTGTGCACCATCGTCCGTACACCACAGCTCCATAACCGACTTCGAATGCATCGGAAATGGCATGTAGTTCTCCAGTCCGTGTCGTATGGCCAGGAGTCAAACATCGTGGGATTCTTATGTCCCCTAATTTCTTCAAGGTGTTCAAAAATTCTTCCCAGTCTAGCCGGTCCCCTCGGTCCAGTGACTGGTCCCAATCAACTTTCTTACGGCACAGCCGCTGCAGCAAGATCTTTCCGGGTAGCAGCCATGGTGAGACGAAACCGAGCGGGTCGAACAAATTTGAGACGGCAGATAGTATGCCACGACGGGTTACTGGCATCTCGGGATAGTTTAGTTCGAAAACAAAATCGTCCGTTTCCGCGTCCCATTGTATCCCTGAGGTGCGCTCGATAGGAAGTGGAGAGCCGTCCAAATCTCTTACACTTTCGGCCTTTTCGTGATACGGAATGACCTTCAGCACTTCTGAAGCGTTCGACATCCATTTAGTTAGATGGAAGCCGCCCTCTTCCAGCAATCTCGTCAGACCCCTGAACTGCTCTAGAGCTGATTCCACATCATCGAATGACCCAAGGTAGTCGTCGACGTAGAAGTTCCTGCTGATGCTTTCTACCACCGTCCGATGTACTAGATCGCCATGTTTGTTCGCTGATTCTCGGAGGACGTAGTTCGCACAAAATGGTGACGATATGGCTCCGAAGGGGTGGACGGTCATCCTATAATTCACCACTGCGTTGTCCCGGTCGCTCCCTTCTCACCACAGGAAACGCAAAGCATCTCGTTCTCCTACCGGAATCTTCACCTGATGGAACATTTCCCTAATGTCGGCAGACAAGGCCACTTTATCCACTCTGAAACGGCACAAAACATCGATCAATGGTGTGGTCCAGTCAGACCCCTGTAGTAGGCGATCGTTTAACGACTTGCCCCGGAACTTGGCCGCACAGTCGAAAACCACCCGCAGTTTATTGGGTTTCTTGGGGTTGATAACCGGATGGTGAGGCAGATACCAGATACCCCTTTAACTGTCGGTGTTGGCAGGCACCTTTCCAACGTAACCGAGGACTTCGTTTCGCTTCATCAAATCCGCGTATCGTTCCCACAGATTCCGGTCTCGAATGAAGCGTTCTTTTAGTCGTAGTAATCGATGGAGAACATAATTTCTGTTGTCAGTCCACGGGTCGACCGATGTGCGCCATGGGAGGGGAACCTCGAACTGTATTTTGAGGCCTCTAGTGCCTTGCCGTACCGTTTGTAGAGCGAAGTGATCCTCTTGAGACAACGTTGGTCTTTCGTCTCCAATGTCATGAAACTCCTTTTCATAGAGCCGTTGCAGATTATACTCTATGCGGTCCGTTTCGGCGGATAAGTAATTCACGGAACCGCGTACCCCTACTGGACCGTATAACATCCATCCCAGAGCCGTGCGTACGGCATAAGGTGCCTGGCGGTCGCCCACTCTCTGGTCAAGCACCCAATGCGCCTCTGGCACGTCGCAGCCGATGAGGAGATCCACTTCATCATCTTCCCAGTCTACAACGGTTACATCCTGCAGGTGGGGCCACCGAGTCAAGATTGCGTTCACCGACCTTGGTGCTCGCATGGGGAGATCCGCTAACGTGAATGCCTCCGTTGGTTCAATTTCCTCGTTAGTGTCTAGAGAGATGAGTTGCAGCCTTAATCTACCAGCAGTCGTTACATGTGTTCCGCCCACCGTGCTCACTGCTAACGACGTCGCACCTTTAGCCAGTTGGTGTTTGTCAGCAAACCGCTCTTTCACTAAAGTGGTGTCGGATCCACTATCGACGAAAGCCAACGCCTTGACTATCCCAGTCGGAGTCACTACTCCCACGGCCACTACGCCTAAACGTACCGGTTTACTGGCAGATTGTGAAGTTGAACAAATAACACTGAGCTTGGTACTTGCCTTGTGTACGGTTACTCTCGCCTGATGCAGCAGCCGATGGTGTCTGCCCGTGCAGCCTTCGTAACCACATCGTGCTCCTGCCATCCTCGCCATTCCCCACCGTTCGTCTATTGTGGCGTTGCCGAACTTGGGGCATTCTGGTAGGCCATGGCTAGTACCGCAGGATCTGCAATTTGGTTTCACCGTAGCATCTCGTGAAATGACGTGTGTATTGGTCCAAGGTTGGTTCTTTGGATGTTCCCGTACAGGGGTTTGGACTTGGCTAGTACTGGGCTTGTTTGCTCGGTTGCTGTCCCGGATGAGTCGTCCGAATCTGCTGTCAGCTATCTTCGTTTGCCTGTCTAAGTATTCGGTCAGGTCTTCGAAGTTGGCTTCTCTGTCGCTTCGGCTTATCCGTTCTGCTTCTTCCGCCCACCGACCCTGTAGTTCGGGAGAGAGGTGACGGACTATGCCTTCCAAAGTGTGCATTGCATCTAGGTCAGCCTTGTAACCTAAATGGTCGAGGGCTATTGAGCAGTTCTGCATCTTAATCACCAGGTCGGCCATGGTGTAGACGTCGCCCTTGGTTCTCTTTGCCTCTACCATCACGCCCTCTATTATGTTACGGGCTACTTTGAAAGGTTGGCCAAACAAGTCCCTTAGAATCTTCCTTGCCCTTGTGTAGCCTTGTTCTGGGTCGAGCATGGTGCACCCGTCGATAGCTTCTCTTGCTCGGCCTCGGCAGTAGTGAGTAAGGTAGAGAAGCCTTTGCCCGGGGTCGGTTACCTTATTTTCAACGAACGCCTCGAACTGCTTGACAAACTTGCAGTATTGCTCAGCTCGCCCGTCGAAAACCGTTAGCTCCACTCTAGGCAGATCGATCGATGGTGGTTTGTAGTCGGCGACCGGCATGAGGTTCCTTACCTTATTGCACCCTAACCTATCGGAAGTGTCGAAGTCACTGGTCTCATGCTCTCGCTGTTTCTGTGTAGGCTTCTCTGCTTCCTGCGCCTGTAATCTAGCCGATAATAACAGTTGCTCTAGTTCTAGTTTTCTCAGCTTATATAAATCGACATCCTTACGATCAATATTGTTCTCAATAACACATGAACTAGCACTGATAGGACTAGGCGATCTAACATTAACTAAAGAATCAAATGTACCCGAAACCTCCTTAGAGACTTGCCGTGATACTTCCTGTCCGGATTCCAATGTTTTCGATTCTTTTCTTGGCATTTTGCGTGTTTTTCCTCGTTCTAAATTGATCTATTGAGTATAGCGGGGATTGGATCAAACGCACTCGGCAGTGGTGGGTGCTTAACTGGTGTGCATAACATCGAAGGAATTCTGGACGCTCGATTGGCCGTGGCCATTACCTGTCTTGTGCAAACTGAACTGAACTGAACTGAACTGAACGTTTGAGCAATGCGTAGCCAAATTCACAACGGATCCCGAAATCAAAGGACGATTATCCACGATATCCTACGACACTAGATTATTACATGAACAATGACATCAAAAATATACAAACCTCAATAATACGATCACAAGGACTCAACAACGAGAAACCGAATAGCAGCTTGTGAGCAAACAGCACGTGCGTCACATAGGTCCTGAACAAGGATGCGCCAAATTAGCGCTGTAGGCGCGAACAAACAACAATTGGTCCATGGAAACAACCAGTTCGTAAAGACAAGTCAATGGTGTAGGCGACTGAGTGGCGTTTGGGTAAAATACTGAATCGCGAGGGGAAAAGGGGGATTTTCCACGACCGGCTGTTACAGCGTGCGCGTACGTCTAGAATGCGCCTAATGGGGCGAGAGAGGGGCCGCTTAGCGGTCTGTGGGCGACGAATTCTGGGGACAAAATGCCTATCAGCTAAGGAGATTAACTCTCTGAGATTCTTTGCCATTTAATCCGCAGAGTTACCTGGGTTAGTTGAATTTAGCTGGGAGCGAATAAATGCAGAGACTTGGTCAAAATTGATCCTTTTGAAGGATCTCAAAATTTCAGTTTATTAGGGAAGAGGAGGCCATTTCACGATATAATCGAATCCAATGAAAATGTGATCACTTTTGCCGAGGGGCGGCAAGTAATGCACCACATCTATTAGGAACCGATCATTGGTGTTGACCAGGTCTATTAGGGATGGGGCGTGGCCTGTGCGATATCTAGCCAGATCTCTTACGTTCTGCACCCATGAGTTTTTCAGTACGAGATCAAGGAGGGGTTTACCGAAAGTGATAGCCGGGGCATAGGCTCTTTGCCAGTTTGTACTGGGAGAGTTGAAGTCACCAGTGACTAACAGATGGGTGAAGTCTGTATAGCCTTTCAGGGAGCCTAATAAGTCTATGAGACCTAGGCTATCAGTTGAATTGCATGCGGGAGGACGGTAGACTACACCAAGCAATAGGGTGTCTGTCCTAGAGAGGTTAAACACGGCCTACAAATAATCAATACATGAAAAGGTTGGGGTTGTCAGTAAAGTGGGAGGAGGAATCGAATTGCCGTAGTATATGATGACCCCGCCGGCACGACCTCTACTGGAGTCCTGCCTTACTGTGAAGTATCCCGGAAGGGATATTTCGGCAACAAGTATGCCAGGGGTAAGCCAGGTTTCTGTGAGGGCTATGATCTGAGGCTGCTTATCCACTGCAAGCTGCCGAAGCCCCGGGATCTTATTCAACACACTCAGGCAATTGCTGTAAAAACATTTGAGAACATGCTCAGGAGTTGTTGCAGAATCTCCAGAGGCAGCTGGTTTTGCGTTTAGGGAGTGGGAAAGAGGGGGGTTTGGGGATAGAAAGGAGGTCCTGGGGGAGTCGGGGGCTGAAGATATTGGGGGGCTGGAGGGTAAGCAGACTGCTGGGGGGACCGGTAGGCTTTGATGTATAGTAGCCTGGGGGGTATCATACCAGGCGGACGGTCTACATCCTTCGGTCTCCGAAAAGGGTGGGCTGCTTTTTGTGGTTTGCCCTTCGGCGCACTGCGCGATGCCCTGTTCTGAGTTTTATTGTTGGTGAGCTTGTTTTTCATGACAGCACCAGATACATTTTCTGATGCCTTAACCTCCTCACTGCAGCTTTCAGCAGAAACAGGTTGCAGGTTCATGTCTGGGCTCAAGGCTGAGTGGGTCTCGTCCGTTGAAATGGTCTTATTGGATATGTTGGGGCCTGGGATACTTTTCGCAGGCGACAGATGTTTAGTGGCACTAGGCCTACTATTGAGAATACTCTCCGCGACGGGAGATGGTATGAGTAGGGAAGCGACGGACGGTGGGCATGCAGCTCGGTCCTCAAAGCGAGATACCTGAACGACTGGCAGCACCCTGAGCTTGGGATCGGCTTTTAGTGGAATTGCTGGCTTAGCCTTCTCACTGCAGGGCCTCATATGAAGTGGCTTATCAATGGATACGCCCTTGAGCCCTTCAATTTCCTCCTTGAGCTTTGCAGCAGAGGAAACAATTCGTTTGGCTGCATCTGTAGAATCCATTACAATGAGAATACCGTGAACCCGGTTGGTGCGTTTGGTTACCAACCAAGTGGACCGACCTTTAAGTGGGAAAGGGAGCTTAAGGCGATTAAACACCTGGGGGTAGGTGTCATGAGGATGATCTGAACTGAGGAAGCGGCCCCAAGGGATGACTCGCTTGGAGCAATTCTCGGTATCTTGTAAAATGTTTGCGGCGTCAAGAAGTTGCTGCTCAGAAACTCTACACACCTGATCGGCTGCCTGGGACACCGGGAGGGATTTGATTACCAAACTCCTTAGGCTGGTCAGCTCATCCTCAAGGGTGCGGACGGTTGCCCTTAGCTCGGCTAGCTCTGCAGCCTGACTTTGGACTGCACATTTTAGTGCATCCGTTGCCAGCGCATTATGAAGGACCGTTTCGTCCGGATTGAGGAGTGGGGCATTGGCCACGGAGGGGGAGTCACACTGCCTCATGGGGAAAGTAGCCTCATCTGAGCAAGCGGTTATATCAGTGGTGAGGGGCGATGACATTATTCAGGATCCAGTCAGCACAGATAAAGATAAACTTAGATGGAGGGGGACGAGCTGTGTGTTCTAAAAATTTCAAGAACAGCCACACTCACCGAGGAGACGACCGCACAGTTGGTGTACCGCAGTTCCGATTCTCTCTCTCCAGGCTGCTGTGATAGTGCTTACTTGGATGATAATGAAGGCTTTCTACCTTTCTACTGCAACCATAAGCACTGCCGAAGGTGTGGTAGTAAATATGGGAAGCCAGAAAATAATAGAAGTGGGAAAACAGAAATTTACTAATAATAATAATGGAGGATAAAATAACCACACATGGAAATAGAGGAAGGTGAGAAGGAGAAGCTCAACGATCTGGAAGTTGGTTAGAAGTAGCAGCTATGCTGGCTTCAGTGAGAGTGAAAATATGCCGGCCTAACATGTCAGATATAGGACACTTCACCGTACTAGGAATCCACCTGCAACGCGACACAAGACAATCTCTGCTATATTTTCAGTTTGATTCCAAAATAGGTTGTGGACCATTTGTGCATTGGGTGGGGGGTGATTTGTTGCGTCGTGAGTTGTGATGGCAGGGAGGCAGATCCCTGCACCCCTTGCGCAGGAGCTCGCCATACTTTTTTACTTTTCTTCCAACCTTTGATTTACAGGCGTTTAGGCTTCCTCAATGTGCTTCGGGACCCTTTTAAAACCATAATATTTTGGCAGTCCAGTTTTGTAAATCACTTTTTCGCCGGCTTCCGTGGTCGGGGCTCATTAGCTCCCTCCATCACATCACATTCCGGCGGCACTTAGTTAAGATAAGAGCCAACGAGAGATTATTACACATCAGCCTTTGTTTTTTGGTTTTTTAGGAACGTTCCGCCAGGCCGGGAACCACTGCCGCGGCATAGTGACTTTTTTGGGGAGGCCAATAAGGTTAGTGTTTCGGTGCTGTGTGTTTCGAATAATGTCAGTTTTCCCATACGGTCGTGCATCACATGTCCCAACGACTGGGCTCGGTACGCTGCCAAAGGCGTTTTAGTCCGTAGTGGCGCCTTGCAAACATGTGGGAAATAGGTATGACGATAGGTCTACTCAATTTTGCCTGCCTAGCCTATGAAACTGAATTTAATTTCATCCTTGTAGGTTTGTGGTAGAGGTTGGATTTCAGCATCATCCGCAGGCGAGCGTCTCTGCACGGCCCATGTCTTCTGTCTCCTGATGAAATTTTTTGCCGTGGCTTCAAGTACTACTTTTCCTGTTACCCCCGGGGGTCTTGGGGTAGTCTACCATTCTACTCTAGGTTTCCAAACAAGCTGTCCCACTGGGCTTATAGCTTTCTCTCGAAATCAGCAACCGTCTGGGCCCCCATCACCGAGGACGGAAGTTTGTTCCATCGTTGCCTTGATGTCTTGAATTATTTCGCGTGTACGAGGCTTGAGCCCAAATGTTCCCTGATCTTGTGGTTAGCTTGCCATCCGGATGACACCAGCCAGCTGGAGGATAGTTCACTGGATGATGGGGCAGTGGGAGAAAGGGGAAGGGTTCAGGACACTAATCTTGACTGCGTTTCAGCTCCGCAGCACAGAATTGTGATCCATCATCGGTGACTAGTACGTGTGGGATTCCTTCTTAGCCGAAGAATTTCCGTAACACCTGGATTACGAACGAGATGGTTGGTGAAATCGTCAGGAACACTTCCGGCCATCTAGAGTAGGAGTCAATCAGTACAAGGGCATGACACCGGTTCAAGAATGGACCGCAGAAGTCCGCATGAACTCTCTGCCATGTAATGTAGCTTTCGGGCTGTGCTTCTGTGTGGTTCAGAAACGTGACCACTGCGGGTGGAGGATATACGAAGATTGTCGGTACTTGAATACCGATATCTTTGTAGCATTACTCGAATCTGGTGGGAACACCGTATAAGCAATGCTAAGGTTCGGCGAAGAGTCTTAGGTTCACGAACCAAATCATTAGATGAAACATTAAAGCTCACCGGGATAACATGGCTGGGACGTGTTGCGCGTGTCCCCTGACAGGATTCCTCGGCGCGCAATGTTCGCTGAGGCACATAGTGGTTGGAAAATTGGTGAGGGTGGCCAGTCTATGGCGTGTAAGAAGTCAGTCGCCGGCTCCCAGATGTTTTCAGAAGAAACCAATGAACCATACAATTAGCCAACGGCTCAGCCGGATCAAAAGTGCTGCCTTGCAGGATGCGCTTGGCTGCTCAAGGGCTAGAGGTGCATCCTCAAATACGAAGGTCTACTCTGGACTGGGTGACCGAGTAGTACAACAGCCCACAACGCAAACAACCACGCAAGACATCACTTATAAGTATTGACTGTTACACTCTGCTGTATTTCCCAACCTAATTTCGTAGTTGTTGCATTGGCACCATGGTTAGTCTCAAGACGGTGTACTAAAATAAATACAAAAGAATTCACTGTCAAACTGGCTGCTTTCCCCTGGACCTGTTTCATTGCGAAGGAACGTGTGTCAGCTTAAGTACGATCGATCGGTAAACGAAGTCGAAGTTATTGATTACAACACAAAGTAAGCCTACGTACGTCTCCCAGAAGAAAGAAAAGAAGCCATACCGCTCGGCATTTAGCCCAGCGGAAGTAGAAAGGGGTGAACAGTCAGTCTTTTTTCACTACATGGTTACGCATGAGTGCAATGAAATGGATATGCCCCATAGCCAAAAAGGTTTACTGCACTACTAGGGATAACCGGCAACCAAGCCATGAGACTTTCAATGGAGAACCACATAAGGTCCCAGTAAGTCAGGTGTGGTAACGAGCCGGACAACATTGGGTTACTGTCTATCACCAAGTCGAACCCACCTAAGTGCCAAAGACAGCACAATCTATTGAGACGCCCGTTGTAAAAAACCCTAACTCCCACCCTAAGAGTCCACGAACCGACACAAAGACACAAGAGCGAAAACACCGAATACATAGCAACATAACAACGCATCAAGCCGCATTGTTTATGGAGCACAGATGTAATACATTAAAAACATCAGTGACTGATCTATTCTATTCGTCTGCTATGGATATCGCCAGAACTGTTCAACCGGGATAGAATACTGAGTGTTTCGTTATGTTATCGTTCATTGTGCAATTAAGTCTATATAACACGCTGCTTCCGTTTTCATAACAGCATATGTCAAGTTCCAGATGATTAAAGTCTAAGGTACTAGGCCTTTCGTTCTCTCCTGTTTGGACTCAATCTCTCGTAATCCATCAGCCGTATAGTTCTGTTCTACACCATCTACTGACCTATCAAGCATAATTGCACCTTCGGCCTAAAAAGCCATCCTGCGTAGCTCTTTGTATCGAAGAGGCAAACAGGCTATGACACCACACCAAGGTGCACTCTCGTTGTCGCCTATTATTTTGTCCTCTCCCCTCTGCAATGTGTGGCGGTTAGGTGTGAAGGCTGGCAACAGGTGGTTGTACTTCCCTGTGTTGTGGTAAGTGTCACTTGTTAGCCCACGCACGGATATGGGATAGATCCCATTGGATGTTGGAGTTTGAGGTACTTTCTAGTAACCGTTATTCATCCGCGAATAGACTGAAGCTAGTGCGTTCCTACGTTAAGTCGTTCGTGTACACGAGGAATAGTAATGATCCTAACGACGACCCTTGTGGGACCCCTTTAGAGGCCCTGGGAAGTTTCGATTTATTCCCCCAAATCAACATTGAACGACCTGTCCCTGGGGTACGCTTCTATTCGAGCCCTCACCCTGAAGCTTGTGCTCATTTCTCCTAATTCCACTAATAACATACGATGATCAACAGAGACAAATGCCTTCTCTGGGTCGAGATAGCAGACTCCCATTTATTCACCCCTGTCCAATCGTGAGGGGACCTCGTCCAGGAAAGACAGCATGTTTAACAAATATGACCGGTCGTCTATAAACCCATAGTGTCCATTCGACATCAGACAATCATATGTCAGGTGGGTCACCACCTTGATTTTTGTGACCCAATGGAATATCTTCAGCATCACTGGTAGGAGAATTACTGGTCTTTAATTCCCAACAGGTACCCTTGATAAACAGTCATGAATAAGAACAGTCTTAGCTATTTCCCATTCACACGGAAGCGTGTTTCTATGGATGTGCTGAACAACCGAGTTAGGGGGTCCAATATTATCACCCCCAGTGACTTAATAGTAGTAGGATGCAATCCGTCAGAATCCGTCGGAATCCGCGGCCCTATTGGAACTCAGTTTTCTAGCGACCTCTGCAATTTGAACCGGTTGTATGAAAAAGCACTGCATTCGCGTCGTAGCCCCATAGGAGATTCGGTCGGTTTGGCACCTTGAGCCCTCTGAATGTGCCTGTTCACAGTGGAATTTCAGGACTCTCGCCTTAAAATTGTTTTGTGGCATGCTGCCCATCATCTCCAACTACGCATCCTGTTACCACTCTGAAGATGAATTTGGATTGCACATAGTTGTAGCAAACATAAGAACAGGACTCGACCGCTGCCGTAAGTGTCATTTCATACACTGATTGATAATTAGTGTGGAGAATGATGGCCATAGTGCTTGCCTTATTGAAATGTAGTTTTCAGTGGTTCCTTGATACTGAAACTAACTCTATGTCCTCTTTTCCTCTCAGCACAAGCTGCACTGGAGGCTTTTACCCGGGCAGCTTGCCCTATGTTGGAACCGTGTGATGGAACAAAGACCTTAGTTGCCGTTTCTTTCGGGACATCGTCCATCCCTCCCCAACGTAACGTATGCATGGTTCCACTCAAAATCCACAGTCATATCGAATAGCTCTCAATTGTCAATTTTGTTTTGCCGTCTCTTTTTGGGTAGATTTCCACTTGGTCCATATTGAAAAATTCAGAGTACTGTGAACATTCTTACCCAGAGGAGGAGCAACTTGCAGATTTCCGAAGTCATTCGGGAACATGGTATCAACAACATCAATTAAACTGTAAGACTGCCAGTCTCCACCTAGTCGGTTCCTGTGCACCCAGTAACATGGCTTGGTCAAGGAGGAAGCTCAGTAGATGAGCGACGATTCTGTAACCCAAAGTCAACAGGGCAAATCCAGACAGTCAAGATCCCCGTTATCACTAACCTTTCAGCCCTCGTATTTGGTAGCGCAGATAATCGATGGGCAATGTGGCCCCGAGACTCTGAGATGCTTGGCACCTTTAGATGCAAACTAGTCTCAAACAATAGGATCCTAAATTGATATTATGTGGTACAACTTGGGTGTTGGCCGTTATCACAGGTTCGCCTGCTAGCTGTTTTTTATTCGCAATGATAAGCATATCTACTCTTCCCCTTCTATTTTCGCTGTTCGCCTAGTGGATGCAGAATCCAGGCGGAGCCAACAGTGCTAAATTGTCTAGATTCATTTCTCCGTTTCAGCAATGCGGTCGACGCTGTCGGCCTCAAAAGCAAGCTTCTTTCCTTTTTCCCCAATGCTACGCGCATTGGTTCTTAATACTACCCAAGCATTACATCACTATCGGGGCGTTGGGTTGAGTCTAGCGCTCCGTTTGTTTGCTGAAAATCGGTGTCCCCTTTTTGCTTCTAATTTGTCTCTCACCATTTTCTTGTTTTGATTTTTACTGACCCAAGGACCTACCGATAAATAGCTCAAATAGACGTCATCCAGTGGTGCGCCAGACAATGAATACATTTAAAAATTTACAAAGACAAACTTTTCATTGTCCACTTTGTCTTTCCACAGGATGTTATTCGTTATGCTTTCATATTCGTGTTACCCCGTTTCACACGTATATTCGGCGTTTTTACAGCGTTATGCTGGGCATTGTGTAGCTTGGGTATACTCAAGTTCATATATGAACTGCTCTAGAGCAGTTTCCTGGATCGCGTACGGTGCACTTCGTCATCCCATAACCTTTGGAAACAACCTGGTAGTCTCGAGAAAAACCTTATAGCCGATAAAACGCAGTCCGAATACGCCCGGGTGCACTCTACCCAGTTAGGCTGTTACCGCGGCCATACACGGATTACAAATTTTCGAAGCTCGAAGGGATTCACCCCGGGGTCCACTGGAGCAAGGTACCGGATTTAATCCCCAGGCTGAAGCCGCAAGACCTGTGACCTGACCAGGCCTGAGTACAGCGAGACCATTATTTCAGGAAAAAACCGCTGTATTAAAGAAGAGGGCGGTGACAGCACCCGCCAGGCTGCATAGAAGATATCTTATATCAGAAGTTAAGGACTTGCAGCATAAATAAGACGGGTGGCTGTATTCACCATCAACACCGAGTGATCCAAGGATCTCACGGTGAAAGAATCTGGACAAACTTGGCACCGCCGTCTACGTCCTGGGGCCCGATTTGATTTGATTTGATAGACAGTAAATACGCAGTTGCGATTTCTGCGTATGCGAGTCTGCCTAACTTTCTCTATTGTCCACAAACTTCCCTTTTTACTCTATAACTTCTGCGGCAAAAAAATGAACATTGGGGCTAAAGTCCCAAATAGGTGTGTGCCACTCCACTACCAGCTTTCCATCGCGGGAGAAGCCCACGCACGCCGTAATCGCACAACGACAGTGATCACGGCTGACGGCCGCGACTTGACGAAAATGGACAGTGTCCAGCTCAGACTGAATCACAGGATATGGCTGCTTGGGCCATATTTGCATCCAGTTTCCTGCATCCGATGCTCCAGAGGTCCACAAGTGCTGCAACAGAAAAACGAAACACAGAATTCTTTCCAGTGGTCACGACAATGAGGCAGGTTTCTAGTTGTCTGACCATCCATTTCCTCTTCCCAAAAACAAGTAAACCCCGGTAGAAGTACAAGCCACCTCGGACATCACTGAGATATGGGACATGGCAGCATTACAAGCAGTCTTCGTCTAAAGTGCGACCTTCAAGCTCATGTTGTCTTGTCTTGAAGTCTTGAAGTACTACACGGTTTCGAGGCTTTGAGCCAAATTCTCCTGGTTCTTGAGGAAATTTTTGATCTTCTGTAGGATTCGTCACATTCATCACCACATATCGGAAAGAACCTTCTGTAATGTCAACGAAAAGACCGCGAGCACCTTAACGTGTTTGACGGAGACCGTGTGGTATATATGGTGTTTCTTTATCCACCTCGATTACTGGTGTGAAAAAAGGTTTACTAGGCCTCAGGGTTATCAGCTCCTCCGTCTTCGCTCTCGAGTAGGTTAATACTGCGTATGTCACGAATGAGTACTCCGTTAGCTGTCTTCAACTTCACCGTTCTTGTCATTCCGTCAGTGCTTTTGATGGTTTCCGTAACTACTCCCAAAGATCAAGCGCTGAAATGTGCGCAATTGTCGGCGATCATAACCACGTCCCCAACTTTGAATGGTCTTGTTTTGGCCAGCCACTTCTGTCGAGTCTGCAAAGCCGGTAGGCACTCCCGTAGCCATCGCCTCCAGAAGACCTTGGCCAGATAGTTCGCTTGCTTCCACCTGTGGAGGTAGCTCCCACGAAGGTTTACCGGCCCTTGGAAACCCTCGTTCGACCTTAACGTCAATAAGTCGTTTGGGGTGAGCGCCAGGTGGATGGGGTCGCCGTTCAATACTGGAACCAGGGGGCGGTTGTTCATAATTCTCTCCACCTCGGTCATGACGATGTTCAGCGTTTCGTCGTCGGGCGGTTGCTGCTCCATGATTGACAGCAATATCCGTCTGGCGGACCGGATCATGCGTTCCCATATCCCGCCTCGGTGGCTGGCCTGTGGGGGGTTGAAATGCCATCGCATGCCGTAGGTCACGGTTCGATTCTGCAGTTCGTCCCTGTTTATGTTCTTGTGCCAACGCTGCAATTCCCGGTGAGCGCCCACAAAGTTCGACCCATTATCTGAGTATATATCGGCCGGTACGCCTCTTCGGTTGATAAATCGCTGCAAGACCCGTAGAAACGAATCGGTCGTCATCGAATGTGCGACTTCTAGGTGTACCGCACGTGATTTCATGCACGTCATGATACATCCGTATCGCTTTTCTGATCTTTTCCCGCACTTGATCCACAAGGGCCCGAAATAGTCCAACCCGGTGTCGCTGAGTGGCCACAAACACGCAGTCACCCTGCATTCTGGTAGTGGGGCCATGAGTTGTTTGCCCACCGTGGCATTGCGTCTCCTGCATTGCACACACTGTCGGATTACGCGTTTTACAATCTCTCGTCCTCTCAGCAACCAAAGGCGCTTTCGGATGACGCTCGTCACATGACTTTCCCCGGCATGTCCCTCCACGGCGTGGACGTGTTGAATCATTAGCTCTACTACAGGTTGTCTCGCAGGAAGCAGTATAGGATACTTTGTGTCGAAGTTCAGGTGGGCGTTGGTCAGCCTACCATCCACCCGCAGCAGTCCGTCGATGATGTTGGGGTTTGAACGCTTCAGTTCGCCTCTTGGAGATGGTATGTCCTTATTGGTCGGCCCCACTTCTTCCGCCCTCTTGAGTTCTCGAGCGAAAGCCTCGCGTTGTATCATGCTGAAAATATCGTACTCTGCCGCTTGTAGCTCATCGGGACCTATCGGGCCGAACCGTATCCGACCTGAGGACCGTAGCCCTTTCATGACTAGTAAATTTCTCTTGAACCTGGTTAACCAAACTAGCGAACGAAGCGTCTTCATCCAGGAAGAAAACCTGACCAGTCGCGATAGAATGGATGACGCTTCGACGACGTTGGTTGCTATCACTACGCCTTTGATCTCCAGTTCCACTTCCGTAGGGGGTCTTAATTCGAACACGGACCGGTCCTGTTTGGGCAAGTGCAGGAAGTTCGGCCCTCTCATCCACGTGTCCAGTTGCCTGAAGTTGTTCGCACCTCGGGAGCACAGGTCGGCCGGATTATCGCCAGACCTGACATGACTCCACTGGTGCGTGGCTGATTCATCGTGGATAATCGTGGGCCGGTTAGCAACGAAAGTACTAAACCGGCTCCGGACGTTGTTAATGTAGTAAAGTACTATCGTTGAATCCGTCCACAAGCTCACCGACCAAATGTAGAGATCGAAACATCCCTTCACAGCTTGCACCACCCTGACTGCTAAAATGGCTGCGCTGAGTTCAAGGCGCGGGATCGAGGCCGGCTTCAGTGGAGCAACGCGGGCTTTGGCGAACAGGATCCTCGTGGTATATTGTCCATATCCTGTGCACCATCGTCCGTACACCACAGCTCCATAACCGACTTCGAATGCATCGGAAATGGCATGTAGTTCTCCAGTCCGTGTCGTATGGCCAGGAGTCAAACATCGTGGGATTCTTATGTCCCCTAATTTCTTCAAGGTGTTCAAAAATTCTTCCCAGTCTAGCCGGTCCCCTCGGTCCAGTGACTGGTCCCAATCAACTTTCTTACGGCACAGCCGCTGCAGCAAGATCTTTCCGGGTAGCAGCCATGGTGAGACGAAACCGAGCGGGTCGAACAAATTTGAGACGGCAGATAGTATGCCACGACGGGTTACTGGCATCTCGGGATAGTTTAGTTCGAAAACAAAATCGTCCGTTTCCGCGTCCCATTGTATCCCTGAGGTGCGCTCGATAGGAAGTGGAGAGCCGTCCAAATCTCTTACACTTTCGGCCTTTTCGTGATACGGAATGACCTTCAGCACTTCTGAAGCGTTCGACATCCATTTAGTTAGATGGAAGCCGCCCTCTTCCAGCAATCTCGTCAGACCCCTGAACTGCTCTAGAGCTGATTCCACATCATCGAATGACCCAAGGTAGTCGTCGACGTAGAAGTTCCTGCTGATGCTTTCTACCACCGTCCGATGTACTAGATCGCCATGTTTGTTCGCTGGTTCTCGGAGGACGTAGTTCGCACAAAATGGTGACGATATGGCTCCGAAGGGGTGGACGGTCATCCTATAATTCACCACTGCGTTGTCCCGGTCGCTCCCTTCTCACCACAGGAAACGCAAAGCATCTCGTTCTCCTACCGGAATCTTCACCTGATGGAACATTTCCCTAATGTCGGCAGACAAGGCCACTTTATTCACTCTGAAACGGCACAAAACATCGATCAATGGTGTGGTCCAGTCAGACCCCTGTAGTAGGCGATCGTTTAACGACTTGCCCCGGAACTTGGCCGCACAGTCGAAAACCACCCGCAGTTTATTGGGTTTCTTGGGGTTGATAACCGGATGGTGAGTCAGATACCAGATACCCCTTTAACTGTCGGTGTTGGCAGGCACCTTTCCAACGTAACCGAGGACTTCGTTTCGCTTCATCAAATCCGCGTATCGTTCCCACAGATTCCGGTCTCGAATGAAGCGTTCTTTTAGTCGTAGTAATCGATGGAGAACATAATTTCTGTTGTCAGTCCACGGGTCGACCGATGTGCGCCATGGGAGGGGAACCTCGAACTGTATTTTGAGGCCTCTAGTGCCTTGTCGTACCGTTTGTAGAGCGAAGTGATCCTCTTGAGACAACGTTGGTCTTTCGTCTCCAATGTCATGAAACTCCTTTTCATACAGCCGTTGCAGATTATACTCTATGCGGTCCGTTTCGGCGGATAAGTAATTCACGGAACCGCGTACCCCTACTGGACCGTATAACATCCATCCCAGAGCCGTGCGTACGGCATAAGGTGCCTGGCGGTCGCCCACTCTCTGGTCAAGCACCCAATGCGCCTCTGGCACGTCGCAGCCGATGAGGAGATCCACTTCATCATCTTCCCAGTCTACAACGGTTACATCCTGCAGGTGGGGCCACCGAGTCAAGATTGCGTTCACCGACCCTGGTGCTCGCATGGGGAGATCCGCTAACGTGAATGCCTCCGTTGGTTCAATTTCCTCGTTAGTGTCTAGAGAGATGAGTTGCAGCCTTAATCTACCAGCAGTCGTTACATGTGTTCCGCCCACCGTGCTCACTGCTAACGACGTCGCACCTTTAGCCAGTTGGTGTTTGTCAGCAAACCGCTCTTTCACTAAAGTGGTGTCGGATCCACTATCGACGAAAGCCAACGCCTTGACTATCCCAGTCGGAGTCACTACTCCCACGGCCACTACGCCTAAACGTACCGGTTTACTGGCAGATTGTGAAGTTGAACAAATAACACTGAGCTTGGTACTTGCCTTGTGTACGGTTACTCTCGCCTGATGCAGCAGCCGATGGTGTCTGCCCGTGCAGCCTTCGTAACCACATCGTGCTCCTGCCATCCTCGCCATTCCCCACCGTTCGTCTATTGTGGCGTTGCCGAACTTGGGGCATTCTGGTAGGCCATGGCTAGTACCGCAGGATCTGCAATTTGGTTTCACCGTAGCATCTCGTGAAATGACGTGTGTATTGGTCCAAGGTTGGTTCTTTGGATGTTCCCGTACAGGGGTTTGGACTTGGCTAGTACTGGGCTTGTTTGCTCGGTTGCTGTCCCGGATGAGTCGTCCGAATCTGCTGTCAGCTATCTTCGTTTGCCTGTCTAAGTATTCGGTCAGGTCTTCGAAGTTGGCTTCTCTGTCGCTTCGGCTTATCCGTTCTGCTTCTTCCGCCCACCGACCCTGTAGTTCGGGAGAGAGGTGACGGACTATGCCTTCCAAAGTGTGCATTGCATCTAGGTCAGCCTTGTAACCTAAATGGTCGAGGGCTATTGAGCAGTTCTGCATCTTAATCACCAGGTCGGCCATGGTGTAGACGTCGCCCTTGGTTCTCTTTGCCTCTACCATCACGCCCTCTATTATGTTACGGGCTACTTTGAAAGGTTGGCCAAACAAGTCCCTTAGAATCTTCCTTGCCCTTGTGTAGCCTTGTTCTGGGTCGAGCATGGTGCACCCGTCGATAGCTTCTCTTGCTCGGCCTCGGCAGTAGTGAGTAAGGTAGAGAAGCCTTTGCCCGGGGTCGGTTACCTTATTTTCAACGAACGCCTCGAACTGCTTGACAAACTTGCAGTATTGCTCAGCTCGCCCGTCGAAAACCGTTAGCTCCACTCTAGGCAGATCGATCGATGGTGGTTTGTAGTCGGCGACCGGCATGAGGTTCCTTACCTTATTGCACCCTAACCTATCGGAAGTGTCGAAGTCACTGGTCTCATGCTCTCGCTGTTTCTGTGTAGGCTTCTCTGCTTCCTGCGCCTGTAATCTAGCCGATAGTAACAGTTGCTCTAGTTCTAGTATTCTCAGCTTATATAAATCGACATCCTTACGATCAATATTGTTCTCAATAACACATGAACTAGCACTGATAGGACTAGGCGATCTAACATTAACTAAAGAATCAAATGTACCCGAAACCTCCTTAGAGACTTGCCGTGATACTTCCTGTCCGGATTCCAATGTTTTCGATTCTTTTCTTGGCATTTTGCGTGTTTTTCCTCGTTCTAAATTGATCTATTGAGTATAGCGGGGATTGGATCAAACGCACTCGGCAGTGGTGGGTGCTTAACTGGTGTGCATAACATCGAAGGAATTCTGGACGCTCGATTGGCCGTGGTCATTACCTGTCTTGTGCAAACTGAACTGAACTGAACTGAACTGAACGTTTGAGCAATGCGTAGCCAAATTCACAACGGATCCCGAAATCAAAGGACGATTATCCACGATATCCTACGACACTAGATTATTACATGAACAATGACATCAAAAATATACAAACCTCAATAATACGATCACAAGGACTCAACAACGAGAAACCGAATAGCAGCTTGTGAGCAAACAGCACGTGCGTCACATAGGTCCTGAACAAGGATGCGCCAAATTAGCGCTGTAGGCGCGAACAAACAACAATTGGTCCATGGAAACAACCAGTTCGTAAAGACAAGTCAATGGTGTAGGCGACTGAGTGGCGTTTGGGTAAAATACTGAATCGCGAGGGGAAAAGGGGGATTTTCCACGACCGGCTGTTACAGCGTGCGCGTACGTCTAGAATGCGCCTAATGGGGCGAGAGAGGGGCCGCTTAGCGGTCTGTGGGCGACGAATTCTGGGGACAAAATGCCTATCAGCTAAGGAGATTAACTCTCTGAGATTCTTTGCCATTTAATCCGCAGAGTTACCTGGGTTAGTTGAATTTAGCTGGGAGCGAATAAATGCAGAGACTTGGTCAAAATTGATCCTTTTGAAGGATCTCAAAATTTCAGTTTATTAGGGAAGAGGAGGCCATTTCACGATATAATCGAATCCAATGAAAATGTGATCACTTTTGCCGAGGGGCGGCAAGTAATGCACCACATCTATTAGGAACCGATCATTGGTGTTGACCAGGTCTATTAGGGATGGGGCGTGGCCTGTGCGATATCTAGCCAGATCTCTTACGTTCTGCACCCATGAGTTTTTCAGTACGAGATCAAGGAGGGGTTTACCGAAAGTGATAGCCGGGGCATAGGCTCTTTGCCAGTTTGTACTGGGAGAGTTGAAGTCACCAGTGACTAACAGATGGGTGAAGTCTGTATAGCCTTTCAGGGAGCCTAATAAGTCTATGAGACCTAGGCTATCAGTTGAATTGCATGCGGGAGGACGGTAGACTACACCAAGCAATAGGGTGTCTGTCCTAGAGAGGTTAAACACGGCCTACAAATAATCAATACATGAAAAGGTTGGGGTTGTCAGTAAAGTGGGAGGAGGAATCGAATTGCCGTAGTATATGATGACCCCGCCGGCACGACCTCTACTGGAGTCCTGCCTTACTGTGAAGTATCCCGGAAGGGATATTTCGGCAACAAGTATGCCAGGGGTAAGCCAGGTTTCTGTGAGGGCTATGATCTGAGGCTGCTTATCCACTGCAAGCTGCCGAAGCCCCGGGATCTTATTCAACACACTCAGGCAATTGCTGTAAAAACATTTGAGAACATGCTCAGGAGTTGTTGCAGAATCTCCAGAGGCAGCTGGTTTTGCGTTTAGGGAGTGGGAAAGAGGGGGGTTTGGGGATAGAAAGGAGGTCCTGGGGGAGTCGGGGGCTGAAGATATTGGGGGGCTAGAGGGTAAGCAGACTGCTGGGGGGACCGGTAGGCTTTGATGTATAGTAGCCTGGGGGGTATCATACCAGGCGGACGGTCTACATCCTTCGGTCTCCGAAAAGGGTGGGCTGCTTTTTGTGGTTTGCCCTTCGGCGCACTGCGCGATGCCCTGTTCTGAGTTTTATTGTTGGTGAGCTTGTTTTTCATGACAGCACCAGATACATTTTCTGATGCCTTAACCTCCTCACTGCAGCTTTCAGCAGAAACAGGTTGCAGGTTCATGTCTGGGCTCAAGGCTGAGTGGGTCTCGTCCGTTGAAATGGTCTTATTGGATATGTTGGGGCCTGGGATACTTTTCGCAGGCGACAGATGTTTAGTGGCACTAGGCCTACTATTGAGAATACTCTCCGCGACGGGAGATGGTATGAGTAGGGAAGCGACGGACGGTGGGCATGCAGCTCGGTCCTCAAAGCGAGATACCTGAACGACTGGCAGCACCCTGAGCTTGGGATCGGCTTTTAGTGGAATTGCTGGCTTAGCCTTCTCACTGCAGGGCCTCATATGAAGTGGCTTATCAATGGATACGCCCTTGAGCCCTTCAATTTCCTTCTTGAGCTTTGCAGCAGAGGAAACAATTCGTTTGGCTGCATCTGTGGAATCCATTACAATGAGAATACCGTGAACCCGGTTGGTGCGTTTGGTTACCAACCAAGTGGACCGACCTTTAAGTGGGAAAGGGAGCTTAAGGCGATTAAACACCTGGGGGTAGGTGTCATGAGGATGATCTGAACTGAGGAAGCGGCCCCAAGGGATGACTCGCTTGGAGCAATTCTCGGTATCTTGTAAAATGTTTGCGGCGTCAAGAAGTTGCTGCTCAGAAACTCTACACACCTGATCGGCTGCCTGGGACACCGGGAGGGATTTGATTACCAAACTCCTTAGGCTGGTCAGCTCATCCTCAAGGGTGCGGACGGTTGCCCTTAGCTCGGCTAGCTCTGCAGCCTGACTTTGGACTGCACATTTTAGTGCATCCGTTGCCAGCGCATTATGAAGGACCGTTTCGTCCGGATTGAGGAGTGGGGCATTGGCCACGGAGGGGGAGTCACACTGCCTCATGGGGAAAGTAGCCTCATCTGAGCAAGCGGTTATATCAGTGGTGAGGGGCGATGACATTATTCAGGATCCAGTCAGCACAGATAAAGATAAACTTAGATGGAGGGGGACGAGCTGTGTGTTCTAAAAATTTCAAGAACAGCCACACTCACCGAGGAGACGACCGCACAGTTGGTGTACCGCAGTTCCGATTCTCTCTCTCCAGGCTGCTGTGATAGTGCTTACTTGGATGATAATGAAGGCTTTCTACCTTTCTACTGCAACCATAAGCACTGCCGAAGGTGTGGTAGTAAATATGGGAAGCCAGAAAATAATAGAAGTGGGAAAACAGAAATTTACTAATAATAATAATGGAGGATAAAATAACCACACATGGAAATAGAGGAAGGTGAGAAGGAGAAGCTCAACGATCTGGAAGTTGGTTAGAAGTAGCAGCTATGCTGGCTTCAGTGAGAGTGAAAATATGCCGGCCTAACATGTCAGATATAGGACACTTCACCGTACTAGGAATCCACCTGCAACGCGACACAAGACAATCTCTGCTATATTTTCAGTTTGATTCCAAAATAGGTTGTGGACCATTTGTGCATTGGGTGGGGGGTGATTTGTTGCGTCGTGAGTTGTGATGGCAGGGAGGCAGATCCCTGCACCCCTTGCGCAGGAGCTCGCCATACTTTTTTACTTTTCTTCCAACCTTTGATTTACAGGCGTTTAGGCTTCCTCAATGTGCTTCGGGACCCTTTTAAAACCATAATATTTTGGCAGTCCAGTTTTGTAAATCACTTTTTCGCCGGCTTCCGTGGTCGGGGCTCATTAGCTCCCTCCATCACATCACATTCCGGCGGCACTTAGTTAAGATAAGGGCCAACGAGAGATTATTACACATCAGCCTTTGTTTTTTGGTTTTTTAGGAACGTTCCGCCAGGCCGGGAACCACTGCCGCGGCATAGTGACTTTTTTGGGGAGGCCAATAAGGTTAGTGTTTCGGTGCTGTGTGTTTCGAATAATGTCAGTTTTCCCATACGGTCGTGCATCACATGTCCCAACGACTGGGCTCGGTACGCTGCCAAAGGCGTTTTAGTCCGTAGTGGCGCCTTGCAAACATGTGGGAAATAGGTGTGACGATAGGTCTACTCAATTTTGCCTGCCTAGCCTATGAAACTGAATTTAATTTCATCCTTGTAGGTTTGTGGTAGAGGTTGGATTTCAGCATCATCCGCAGGCGAGCGTCTCTGCACGGCCCATGTCTTCTGTCTCCTGATGAAATTTTTTGCCGTGGCTTCAAGTACTACTTTTCCTGTTACCCCCGGGGGTCTTGGGGTAGTCTACCATTCTACTCTAGGTTTCCAAACAAGCTGTCCCACTGGGCTTATAGCTTTCTCTCGAAATCAGCAACCGTCTGGGCCCCCATCACCGAGGACGGAAGTTTGTTCCATCGTTGCCTTGATGTCTTGAATTATTTCGCGTGTACGAGGCTTGAGCCCAAATGTTCCCTGATCTTGTGGTTAGCTTGCCATCCGGATGACACCAGCCAGCTGGAGGATAGTTCACTGGATGATGGGGCAGTGGGAGAAAGGGGAAGGGTTCAGGACACTAATCTTGACTGCGTTTCAGCTCCGCAGCACAGAATTGTGATCCATCATCGGTGACTAGTACGTGTGGGATTCCTTCTTAGCCGAAGAATTTCCGTAACACCTGGATTACGAACGAGATGGTTGGTGAAATCGTCAGGAACACTTCCGGCCATCTAGAGTAGGAGTCAATCAGTACAAGGGCATGACACCGGTTCAAGAATGGACCGCAGAAGTCCGCATGAACTCTCTGCCATGTAATGTAGCTTTCGGGCTATGGATTCCAGTTTTTTGGCCTCCACTGGACTTTGTGCAAACACGCACCATAGTTTTTTACCGAAGTGCAAAAATCCGCATCCAGTTCCGGCCACCAACACATCTATCAAGCCAGAGACCCCATTCATCCGCGTTCAAGTGGCTTTTGTGCAGTTCCTCCAAAACCGACTTGTGCAATGTGTATGGAAAAAAAAGCCCGTCACCTCGACAAAGGACGCCGTCGGGTTGGCTACTGAATCCCTCTCGCGGAGCAAGGAAATGAGGAAATTTGCGCTTCAGCTCGGGTTGTCATCTCTTTCTGACCGCCGAAGTCACAGACAAGCAGTATCGTTTTGTCTGCTCGCTCAGTTCTTCTCTCGACACAGGCGCATCCGGCGAGATGAGATGGCATTTGTCCGCTGCTGCGAGTAGTGAGTAACGGGACAGGAAGTCCGCCCGCGGGATTGTCTTGCCAGATCAGCACGTGATGCCATAGTAGTGGAAAGCCAGGGCAATGCGTCATCGCCGAATCATAGCAGCTGTAACGAACGTTTGAGCAATACGTAGCCAAACTCGCAACGGATCCCAAAATCAAAAGACGATAATCCGTGATATTCTACGATACTAGATTATTACAATAAACAATGACATAAACAATATACTAACCTCAATAATACGATCACAAAGACTCAACAACGAGAAACCGAATGGCAGCGTGTGAGCAGACAGCACGTGCGTCACGCAGGTCCTGAACAAGGATTTGCCAAAGTAGCGCTCTGGGAGCGAACAAACAACAATTGGACCAGAAGAACAACCAGTTCGCAAAGACAAGTTGATAGTGTATGGAAATGAGTGATGTTAGGAAAAACACTGAATCGCGAGGGAAAAAGGGGGATTTTCCACGACCGGCTGTTACACCGCCCACCAAAATCCTCCTGGATCCTTAGCAAAGTCAAAGGTTCGGTATGAAGGTACTGATTCTTCCTACCTGCCTAGGCCCTGCTGTCAGTGCGCGCGTCTAATGCTCGTCGTCAACGTTCTACTACTGGTCGCACCTAATCCATTGGATACATAGACGTGAGGCTAGTCTACATCTTCCACAAGACCAAATTACCGATGGCGGGCGTGAATGGTCACATAGACGTTGTCCTCGTAAGGGGCCTTCCGGTCCTGGATGTACGTGCTTGAGTGTGCGTGTGAGTGTGTGTGTGCCGGGGTTACAATGAAATCGCAGGTATGACTACACATCAAAGGAGGACTTTCTGCAATGTCAACAAAAGACCGCGTGGCAAGAAAACGAGTCAAATGTAGCATGTGTGTGTGACTTGAGCTCCGCTACTTCCACATATGCAAGGGGCATTTGGTAGCGTCAACGAAAAGCCAAAACTACGAACACTGTCACATGTTTGATGGGTTTACGGGATGTAGAGTGCGTCGTGCATGCGTGTATGTATCGGGATGTACAATGGAATCGCATTCATCACCACATATCGGAAAGAACCTTCTGTAATGTCAACGAAAAGACCGCGAGCACCTTAACGTGTTTGACGGAGACCGTGTGGTATATATGGTGTTTCTTTATCCACCTCGATTACTGGTGTGAAAAAAGGTTTACTAGGCCTCAGGGTTATCAGCTCCTCCGTCTTCGCTCTCGAGTAGGTTAATACTGCGTATGTCACGAATGAGTACTCCGTTAGCTGTCTTCAACTTCACCGTTCTTGTCATTCCGTCAGTGCTTTTGATGGTTTCCGTAACTACTCCCAAAGATCAAGCGCTGAAATGTGCGCAATTGTCGGCGATCATAACCACGTCCCCAACTTTGAATGGTCTTGTTTTGGCCAGCCACTTCTGTCGAGTCTGCAAAGCCGGTAGGCACTCCCGTAGCCATCGCCTCCAGAAGACCTTGGCCAGATAGTTCGCTTGCTTCCACCTGTGGAGGTAGCTCCCACGAAGGTTTACCGGCCCTTGGAAACCCTCGTTCGACCTTAACGTCAATAAGTCGTTTGGGGTGAGCGCCAGGTGGATGGGGTCGCCGTTCAATACTGGAACCAGGGGGCGGTTGTTCATAATTCTCTCCACCTCGGTCATGACGATGTTCAGCGTTTCGTCGTCGGGCGGTTGCTGCTCCATGATTGACAGCAATATCCGTCTGGCGGACCGGATCATGCGTTCCCATATCCCGCCTCGGTGGCTGGCCTGTGGGGGGTTGAAATGCCATCGCATGCCGTAGGTCACGGTTCGATTCTGCAGTTCGTCCCTGTTTATGTTCTTGTGCCAACGCTGCAATTCCCGGTGAGCGCCCACAAAGTTCGACCCATTATCTGAGTATATATCGGCCGGTACGCCTCTTCGGTTGATAAATCGCTGCAAGACCCGTAGAAACGAATCGGTCGTCATCGAATGTGCGACTTCTAGGTGTACCGCACGTGATTTCATGCACGTCATGATACATCCGTATCGCTTTTCTGATCTTTTCCCGCACTTGATCCACAAGGGCCCGAAATAGTCCAACCCGGTGTCACTGAACGGCCACCAGCCCGTAGTCACCCTGCATTCTGGTGGTGGGGACTCATGGCCCTACCACCAGAATGCAGGGTGACTGCGTGTTTGTGGCCACTCAGCTGTGGCATTGCGTCTCCTGCATTGCACACACTGTCGGATTACGCGTTTTACAATCTCTCGTCCTCTCAGCAACCAAAGGCGCTTTCGGATGACGCTCGTCGCATGACTTTCCCCGACATGTCTCTCCACGGCGTGGGCGTGTTGAATCATTAGCTCTACTACAGGTTGTCTCGCAGGAAGCAGTATAGGATACTTTGTGTCGAAGTTCAGGTGGGCGTTGGTCAGCCTACCATCCACCCGCAGCAGTCCGTCGATGAGTTTGGGGTTTAAACGCTTCAGCTCGCCTCTTGGAGATGGCATGTCTTTATTGGTCGGCCCCACTCCTTCCGCCCTCTTGAGTTCTCGGGCGAAAGCCTCGCGTTGTATCATTCTGAAAATATCGTACTCTGCCGCTTGTAGCTCATCGGGACCTATCGGGCCGAACCGTATCCGACCTGAGGACCGTAGCCCTTTCATGACTAGTAAATTTCTCTTGAACCTGGTTAACCAAACTAGCGAACGAAGCGTCTTCATCCAGGAAGAAAACCTGACCGGTCGCGATAGAATGGATGACGCTTCGACGACGTTGGTTGCTATCACTACGCCTTTGATCTCCAGTTCCACTTCCGTAGGGGGTCTTAATTCGAACACGGGCCAGTCCTGTTTGGGCAATTGCAGGAAGTTCGGCCCTCTCGTCCACGTGTCCAGTTGCCTGAAGTTGGTCGCACCTCGGGAGCACAGGTCGGCCGGATTATCGCCAGACCTGACATGACTCCACTGGTGCGTGGCTGATTCATCGTGGATAATCGTGGGCCGGTTAGCAACAAAAGTACTATCGTTGAATCCGTCCACAAGCTCACTGACCAAATGTAGAGGTCGGAGCATCTCTTTACACCTTGCACCGCCCTGACTGCTAAAATAGCTGCGCTGAGTTCAAGGCGTGGGATTGAGACCGACTTCAGTGGAGCAACGCGGGCTTTAGCAAACAGGATCCTCGTGGTATATTGTCCATATCCTGTGCACCATCGTCCGTACACCACAGCTCCATAACCGACTTCGGATGCATCGGAAAAGGCATGTAGTTCTCCAGTCCGTGTCGTATGGCCAGGAGTCAAACATCGTGGGATTCTTATGTCCCCTAATTTCTTCAAGGTGTTCAAAAATTCTTCCCAGTCTAGCCGGTCCCCTCGGTCCAGTGACTGGTCCCAATCAACTTTCTTACGGCACAGCCGCTGCAGCAAGATCTTTCCGGGTAGCAGCCATGGTGAGACGAAACCGAGCGGGTCGAACAAATTTGAGACGGCAGATAGTATGCCACGACGGGTTACTGGCATCTCGGGATAGTTTAGTTCGAAAACAAAATCGTCCGTTTCCGCGTCCCATTGTATCCCTAAGGTGCGCTCGATAGGAAGTGGAGAGCCGCCCAAATCTCTCACCCTTTCGGCCTTTTCGTGATACGGGACGACCTTCAGCACTTCTGAAGCGTTTGACATCCATTTAGTTAGATGGAAGCAGCCCTCTTCCAGCAATCTCGTCAGACCCCTGAACTGCTCTAGAGCTGATTCCACATCATCGAATGACCCAAGGTAGTCGTCGACGTAGAAGTTCCTGCTGATGCTTTCTACCACCGTCCGATGTACTAGGTCGCCATGTTTGTTCGCTGGTTCTCGGAGGACGTAGTTCGCACAAAATGGTGACGATATGGCTCCGAAGGGGTGGACGGTCATCCTATAATTCACCACTGCGTTGTCCCGGTCGCTCCCTTCTCACCACAGGAAACGCAAAGCATCTCGTTCTCCTACCGGAATCTTCACCTGATGGAACATTTCCCTAATGTCGGCAGACAAGGCCACTTTATTCACTCTGAAACGGCACAAAACATCGATCAATGGTGTGGTCCAGTCAGACCCCTGTAGTAGGCGATCGTTTAACGACTTGCCCCGGAACTTGGCCGCACAGTCGAAAACCACCCGCAGTTTATTGGGTTTCTTGGGGTTGATAACCGGATGGTGAGGCAGATACCAGATACCCCTTTAACTGTCGGTGTTGGCAGGCACCTTTCCAACGTAACCGAGGACTTCGTTTCGCTTCATCAAATCCGCGTATCGTTCCCACAGATTCCGGTCTCGAATGAAGCGTTCTTTTAGTCGTAGTAATCGATGGAGAACATAATTTCTGTTGTCAGTCCACGGGTCGACCGATGTGCGCCATGGGAGGGGAACCTCGAACTGTATTTTGAGGCCTCTAGTTCCTTGCCGTACCGTTTGTAGAGCGAAGTGATCCTCTTGAGACAACGTTGGTCTTTCGTCTCCAATGTCATGAAACTCCTTTTCATACAGCCGTTGCAGATGATACTCTATGCGGTCCGTTTCGGCGGATAAGTAATTCACGGAACCGCGTACCCCTACTGGACCGTATAACATCCATCCCAGAGCCGTGCGTACGGCATAAGGTGCCTGGCGGTCGCCCACTCTCTGGTCAAGCACCCAATGCGCCTCTGGCACGTCGCAGCCGATGAGGAGATCCACTTCATCATCTTCCCAGTCTACAACGGTTACATCCTGCAGGTGGGGCCACCGAGTCAAGATTGCGTTCACCGACCTTGGTGCTCGCATGGGGAGATCCGCTAACGTGAATGCCTCCGTTGGTTCAATTTCCTCGTTAGTGTCTAGAGAGATGAGTTGCAGCCTTAATCTACCAGCGGTCGTTACATGTGTTCCGCCCACCGTGCTCACTGCTAACGACGTCGCACCTTTAGCCAGTTGGTGTTTGTCAGCAAACCGCTCTTTCACTAAAGTGGTGTCGGATCCACTATCGACGAAAGCCAACGCCTTGACTATCCCAGTCGGAGTCACTACTCCCACGGCCACTACGCCTAAACGTACCGGTTTACTGGCAGATTGTGAAGTTGAACAAATAACACTGAGCTTGGTACTTGCCTTGTGTACGGTTACTCTCGCCTGATGCAGCAGCCGATGGTGTCTGCCCGTGCAGCCTTCGTAACCACATCGATTCCTTGTCCTACAGGCTGCTGCCCGGTGCGTGGTGTTGAGACAGATAAAACGTGCTCCTGCCATCCTCGCCATTCCCCACCGTTCGTCTATTGTGGCGTTGCCGAACTTGGGGCATTCTGGTAGGCCATGGCTAGTACCACAGGATCTGCAATTTGGTTTCACCGTAGCATCTCGTGAAATGACGTGTGTATTGGTCCAAGGTTGGTTCTTTGGATGTTCCCGTACAGGGGTTTGGACTTGGCTAGTACTGGGCTTGTTTGCTCGGTTGCTGTCCCGGATGAGTCGTCCGAATCTGCTGTCAGCTATCTTCGTTTGCCTGTCTAAGTATTCGGTCAGGTCTTCGAAGTTGGCTTCTCTGTCGCTTCGGCTTATCCGTTCTGCTTCTTCCGCCCACCGACCCTGTAGTTCGGGAGAGAGGTGACGGACTATGCCTTCCAAAGTGTGCATTGCATCTAGGTCAGCCTTGTAACCTAAATGGTCGAGGGCTATTGAGCAGTTCTGCATCTTAATCACCAGGTCGGCCATGGTGTAGACGTCGCCCTTGGTTCTCTTTGCCTCTACCATCACGCCCTCTATTAGTGTAAAGGAGTTCAGGAAACCCCATTCCATGCATTAGCATCCATGTTACAAACGACATTAATCATTCGTATGAACTATATTTGCTGGAATTCCGATTGTTTGTTTTATTTCTCTAAGCCTTTGTTACAAACCGGACTCCTACCGTTGCCTCGAGCGAGAGTCGCTCAGTTTGAACTTCGTTGTGACTGTATTTGGTAATCTTATCTTCTGTATCTAACCTTTGGCTGTAACCCAGCTGCAGTTGTTGATTTGTTTTCCAATTTGGAGCGAAAGAGCCCAGAAGGAACACTATTGAGGTTTGATTATTGTAAAATTAATTAATTTGTTGTATATAGTACCGTAGCTATTTGGAATCGACTTTGTTTTGAATTGTGTCGAAATTGGTTGCTACGCGTCGCTCGAACGTTCCGGTGGCTGGACTTTACAGTACTCAATATCCTTGGCAATTGCTGAGACATGAAATTACGCAGCAAATCGGCAAACCGTTCCGAATCAAAGGACAATACCCCGCAGGTGAACGAAACCCTTTTGCCCGTAGGTGTTGGTCATGTTTCTTGCTCAGGCTCTAGTATATCAGGTTGTTCTAGGGTTAGCTCGGTTTCACATAGAGCTAGAGCTGATCTGTTGTTAGCCGAGTTGAAGGAGAAGCAGGTTGTAGAACAGTTAGAGTTAGATAAGCAACGTAAGCTGCTCCAGGTGAGGAATGAGACGGAAATGGCGAAACTGCGTTTGGCACTCGCTGGGGAAGAAGAAAATCTAGTCAACGGAGATGAAGTCAAGGGTGGAGTAATGGTCAGTGAACATCTTTCTCGTTACTTAGGTGATTGCCACGTGCAGAACGACGCACCACAAAAAACAAGCTTGGTTCCAATGGTGAAACCTGCAGCGGATTATCGTTTGGACTTGCCTAGGGTGGAACTGGAGTCATTCGCGGGCTGCTCGTCAACGTACTGGAGGTTTGTGAAACAGTTCGAATATTACGTCGAAGGTAGAGTTCGAGACGATGGACAGCGCCTACTTTATTTGATGCATTACTGCAAGGGACAAGCAAGGGATGCGATTGCCGAATGTGTTATGTTGCCTCCAACACTGGCATACAATAGGGCTAGGGAAATCCTAAAGGATCTGTATGGACAAGATCATGTAGTGGCTCGTTCACTGATTGACGGCTTGCTGCAAGGTTTAAAGCCTCTGGCAGAAGATTCGGATGCCCTGACCAAATTGTCGTTAAAAATGCTGAACTGCGAAGTTGCCCTCACGCAGATGAATTGCATGTCAGACCTCAACTCATTGCAGACTATGGAACGTATCACTCGAGTGCTACCAACGCGTCTCCAGGATTTGTGGGCTAGGACCGTTGATGATATTTTGGGAAGAGGAGTCGAACCGAGGTTCCAAGATCTGCAGCACCTAGTGTCCCGTGAGGCACGGATTGCTCGAAGTAGGTTTGGCAAACTTGCCGCCAATAGCAAGGCTCAGGGGTATTCGCGGTCATCCAGTTGGAGGAATTATGCACAAAACCCGCGTCCAGAAGCGACACGGTTCACGCCAAATCAGGGTAGTACTTTGTTGGTCGCAGCTAACAGGTGCTCGGTATGTAATGGAATACACACACTTGAGGAATGTCAGCGATTCCTGTCTCGTGATATACCCGGTCGTTGGGCATTGATCAAAGAAATCAAGGCTTGTTTTTCGTGTCTCAAGTGTGGACATCTGTCCAGCAACTGTTCTGTTTCAAAACCATGTTCAACATCAGGTTGTTTGAAACGGCACCACCCTCTACTGCATGTTGCACAGAAGCAAGGTGCCGATCAAGTCACGCAAGATACAACACAAGGGCCGCAGCTGGATAAGCTGGGTACGGACAGTGCGAAAGGGCATGGGCAGTGGACCAATAACTGTGCGGCTACTCTTAGGCCAGAATGTCGGGTCAGTTTAGGTGTGCTACCAGTGCGAGTAGACGGACCGGGGGGCTCCGTGGAGACCTACGCTCTGCTGGACAGCGGGTCTGATGTGACTCTAATACAAAAGGACATTATGGAGCTGGTGGGCCTGAAGGCATCCCCGACCTCACTTTCGATTTCGACCGTAAATGGGACTACCACTTGGAATTCGGGAATAACGGAGCTGCGACTGAACTCATTGTCAGAGAATGATTTCGTGAATGTAGAGAGAGCATTTTGTGTTGATAGGTTACCAATCCAAGCAGTGCAGTACTGCACAGATGCGGACATTTTATCCTGGCCTCACCTACATTGCGTCCAAAGACGGAATCTGGAAGATTCGAGAGTGCGAATCCTGATAGGTGCCGACGTCCCAGAAGCACATTGGGCATTAGAGCAAAGATGCGGCAAAAGAAAACAACCCTATGCTGTGCGGACGATTTTAGGATGGATTGTTCTTGGTCCGATAAACCAGGAACCACACTTTGCGAGAACAGTAAACTACATTGAGAGGGGAATCGATCCCTTAGCAGAACAGATCGATCGACTATACAACGCCGAATTCTGCGATGGGTGTGCGTCAGAAAACTCTCTTTCATTAGAGGACAAACAGGCCGTCGATATGGTTTCCAATGCCATAACCTGGTTGAACGGACACTATGAAATTGCACTCCCGTGGAGGAATCCCGAAGTGAGACTTCCAAATAACTATATTGTGGCCAAAGAGAGATTGAACGGCCTGAGGAAAAGGTTTGCGCGTGACCCTGAATTCTTTGAAAAATACTCTACAATAATAGAGGGTTATGTGCGCAAGGGCCACGCCCAGTTAGTTCCCGATGTACAGCTAAAAATGGGTTTTGAGCCAAAGTGGTACTTACCACATCACGCAGTTACAAACCCTAAAAAGCCTAGCAAGTTGAGGGTGGTGTTTGACTGCGCGGCTGCATTCCAGGGACGCTCCTTGAATGATTACTTGCTACAGGGACCGGATACGACAGCAAGCTTAGTTGGAGTGTTGCTTCGTTTCCGAAAGGAATCTGTCGCGTTGGCTGCGGATATTGAAGAAATGTTCATGCAGGTTCGAGTGCCAACGAGAGACAAAGGAGCACTGAGGTTCCTGTGGTGGGAAAATGGTCGACTAGGTGGTAATCCTGTTGAATATCAGATGAATGCCCACCCTTTTGGTGCCACTTCCTCCCCATTTTGTGCAAATTTCGCGTTACGTCGCACGGCAAACGATTGGGGAGGACAGTATGAGGATTACGTCTCCACGGCAGTGTATAACAACTTCTATGTAGACGACTGTCTTGTTTCTTTGCCCACACCGGAGAATGCGAGAGTTTTCGCTATCCAGATGAGTGAGTTACTATCACGAGGCGGATTCCGGCTTCATAAGTGGGTGTGTAATCGTAAGGAGGTGCTGGATATTTTACCAAAATCTGAGCTCGCCCATCCCACTTTGGAAGTAGATGATTGCGCGCCTGTGCCGGAGAGGACGTTGGGGTTAGAATGGAACGCAATAGAAGACACGTTCCAGTTTTCATTCTCAATACGCGAAAAACCTCAAACAAGGCGTGGCTTGTTGTCTATAGTATCATCCGTGTTCGACCCGCTAGGGTTGGTTTCACCTTTCATTCTGCCAGGCAAGGTGTTATTGCAATCACTGTGTCGCTTGAAGCTTGGTTGGGACGATCCAATTGGAGAAGGACCCCTACGATGCTGGAATGAGTGGTTAAGAAGTATGGAACAACTTTGCGCATTCAAAATTCAGCGTCCCATTATTAGAGGTAACTCGTTGAACGAAGGTGTGCAGCTTCATGTATTTTGTGACGCTTCTGAAGTTGGCTATGGGGTGGTGGCGTATTCCAGAATGGTTTCAAGGGACATAGCCCCCTACTGTGCCCTATTGTTCTCTAAGTCAAGGGTAGCTCCTCTGAAGACCATAACGATCCCGCGCTTGGAGTTAGCCGCAGCAAGACTGGCCGTTAGAGTTTCTCGGATGCTCATGGAAGAAACTGGAATCAAGTTTGGTAAGGCCTACTACTGGACGGACTCTGCTATAGTTTTGCATTACATAAACAACACTAAAACGAGATTTAGTACGTACGTTGCGAACCGTTTGGCTGAAATCCATCAGTGGTCGGAACCCTGGCAGTGGCGGCATGTCAGATCGGAGGCTAACCCCGCAGACTTGGCATCAAGAGGCACAACATCACCGAGTGATATCAGCTGCTGGTTCGAAGGTCCTAAATTCCTGATGGGCGATGAAACCTCATGGCCGACCTGGCCTACGGTTGATGCAGCACCACCAAACGTTGAGTTGAAGCAGCTTTCGAGTACAGTTCTCACAGTGTTGCGGGATACATGGTCGGACGCACTTCTAGCTAGGCACTCCAGTTGGTTTCACTTGCTGAAGTCGGTAGCGTGGTTAACCCGTTTTAAAATGTACGTTGCAGTCATGAGAGGCGGGCGCACGGATCTAGGATTGACAACTGGGCCGTTGAAGTTACACGACATTGCTAAAGCGGAGGAAAGTGTTATTATGATTGTACAAGCTAAGGTCTATGGCGAAGAGTTAAAATGGCTACGAGACAGGAGCAATAACCTATGCACTAACAAATCTCCGATGAACAGGACTCTATTAAAACTCGATCCAATTTTATTAAATGGAATTATTTGTGTTGGAGGACGACTGAACTACTCCAGTCAGCTTCGGGGTGTGAAACATCCGGTGATACTACCCAAGACTCACCCGATTACAGACTCGATAATCCGATGGTACCACGCGATGGAAGGACGCGCAGGACCTTCTCAGTTACTCGCGGAACTTCGCAAAAAATTTTGGATTGTACAGGGGGGAGCTGCCGTCAAGCGAGTACTTGGAGGATGTTGGAAATGCCGGAAGCATTTGGCGGTTGTGGGCAAACAGATGATGGCTCCTCTACCAGCCATTAGAGTCTAACAAGGTTGGTTTCCGTTCAAGTACGTCGGAATAGATTACTTCGGCCCATTTGCGGTTAAACATGGGCGCAGCATGGAGAAACGATATGGATGCATCTTCACCTGTCTCCAGATGCGTGCGGTACATATTGAAGTTTCTTATTCTCTAAGCACGGATTCATTCATCATGACATTACTGCGTTTCATGTCGAGGAGAGGAGCACCGTCCGAGATTTTTAGTGATAACGGTACAAACTTTGTTGGGGCTCAAAGGGAATTGAAGAACCTAATGGAAAACTGGTCTAGTGATAAGATTGCCGATAGATTGTTGCAACGGGGCGTGCAGTGGCACTTCAATCCTCCACATGCTAGTCACCGTGGTGGCATATGGGAGATCATGGTGCGCTCGGTTAGAAGAGTACTTCTTTCAGTTTGTGACGAGCAGCCGATGACTGACGAAATACTGTTGACATTCCTCACGGAAAGTGAGCGGATAGTAAACGGACGACCGCTAGTGCCTTTGACCTCGGACTGTCGTGATCTGCCAGTACTCACGCCCAATGACCTGCTTATCCTGAGGGCGAACCCACGAGATATTCCGACGGATTCGTTGCGCGATAGAATGGTTCGTCAGTAGAGGCAGGCAAACTACCTAGCGTCTGTGTTTTGGAAGAGATGGATCAGGGAATATCTTCCACTATTACAACAGCGGCAGAAGTGGATAACTCGAGAACGCAATTTTAGATCGGGTGATGTAGTGCTCCTAGTTTCGGAGGTTTTGCCGCGTGGCCGGTGGCCGATAGGAGTAATCGAAAACATCTCAGTTTCGGACGATGGCTTGGTACGAACGGCAACAGTGCGAACTAATGAAGGATTAGTGCTCCGTGACATTAGAAAGATTTGTCTTATTGAGGGCTAACCGGACACTGGTGGTGTAAGTTCAGAGGCCAACTTTCCTCAAGTGGGAGGCGGGTCTTCGGATCTGCCGAACCGGGAGGGACCACTGAGAGTTGATCCACTTGTCCGACTGGGAGCTGCTATTGACGGTGACCAGTTTTAGGTATTGGGGAACCGTAGGGCGAGCCGATGCATGAGGCCGACCACACCTAGCGGTGCACGGGAAAAAATCCGGGTCGGATTTTGGGGGCCGGTGTAAAGGAGTTCAGGAAACCCCATTCCATGCATTAGCATCCATGTTACAAACGACATTAATCATTCGTATGAACTATATTTGCTGGAATTCCGATTGTTTGTTTTATTTCTCTAAGCCTTTGTTACAAACCGGACTCCTACCGTTGCCTCGAGCGAGAGTCGCTCAGTTTGAACTTCGTTGTGACTGTATTTGGTAATCTTATCTTCTGTATCTAACCTTTGGCTGTAACCCAGCTGCAGTTGTTGATTTGTTTTCCAATTTGGAGCGAAAGAGCCCAGAAGGAACACTATTGAGGTTTGATTATTGTAAAATTAATTAATTTGTTGTATATAGTACCGTAGCTATTTGGAATCGACTTTGTTTTGAATTGTGTCGAAATTGGTTGCTACGCGTCGCTCGAACGTTCCGGTGGCTGGACTTTACAATTAGGTTACGGGCTACTTTGAAAGGTTGGCCAAACAAGTCCCTTAGAATCTTCCTTGCCCTTGTGTAGCCTTGTTCTGGGTCGAGCATGGTGCACCCGTCGATAGCTTCTCTTGCTCGGCCTCGGCAGTAGTGAGTAAGGTAGAGAAGCCTTTGCCCGGGGTCGGTTACCTTATTTTCAACGAACGCCTCGAACTGCTTGACAAACTTGCAGTATTGCTCAGCTCGCCCGTCGAAAACCGTTAGCTCCACTCTAGGCAGATCGATCGATGGTGGTTTGTAGTCGGCGACCGGCATGAGGTTCCTTACCTTATTGCACCCTAACCTATCGGAAGTGTCGAAGTCACTGGTCTCATGCTCTCGCTGTTTCTGTGTAGGCTTCTCTGCTTCCTGCGCCTGTAATCTAGCCGATAGTAACAGTTGCTCTAGTTCTAGTATTCTCAGCTTATATAAATCGACATCCTTACGATCAATATTGTTCTCAATAACACATGAACTAGCACTGATAGGACTAGGCGATCTAACATTAACTAAAGAATCAAATGTACCCGAAACCTCCTTAGAGACTTGCCGTGATACTTCCTGTCCGGATTCCAATGTTTTCGATTCTTTTCTTGGCATTTTGCGTGTTTCTCCTCGTTCCAAATTGATCTATTGAGTATTGTAACGCACTTTTGAGCAATGCGTAGCCAAATTCGCAACGGATCCCGAAATCAAAAGACGATTATCCGTGATATTCTCAGTAATACGATCACAAGGACTCAACAACGAGAAACCGAATAGCAGCGTGTGAGCAAACAGCACGTGCGTCACACAGGTCCTGAACAAGGATGTGCCAAAGTAGCGCTCTGGGAGTGAACAAACAACAATTGGACCAGAAAAACAACCAGTTCGTAAAGACAAGTCAATAGTGTATGGAAATGAGTGATGTTGGGAAAAACACTGAATCGCGAGGGAAAAGGGGGATTCTCCACGACCGGCTGTTACAGCAGCCATGAATCTGGTGATGGATTTCTTGGTTATATAGGATCTTAAGAGCTTGGTGGTTAGTGAAAATTGTAAATTTCAGTCCAAATAAGTACTCGGGTACTCGGCGTACCGCCCAGAAAATGGCCAAAGCTTCCCTCTGCGCCTGGGAATAACCGTTCTCTGCAGTATTAAGAAGACGAGAGATACGGATGATTGGACATCCATCTGGTTCCGGAATTGCTCCTATCCTCAATTCGGACGTGCAAGTGATCAGCATAGTCCGCCTAGATGGTGCAAATGGGGCTAGTATCGGTCGGTCGATGATATTTTGAATACGACCGCGCAATATCTGTTCAAACTGCTTTTTCCCCTGCCACACATTGGACGACTGAGCTGGAAACAATGGTTGGGCTCTTGTTGCGAAGTTCGGAAAAAACCTGGTGCAGTATCATGGGCATCCAAGAATCGATCCTAAGTGTGTCTGGTTCTCGGTGACTCGATGCCAATCAGGGTTTTGAAACGCTCTGGGTCGGGTTGGTATCCGCTTGCATTGGCAGTGAACCCGAGGAAACCTAATTCGGTGACACCGAATTTGCACTCAGGGTCTTTGATGGACATTTTATTTAAAGAACGACCCCAGCAACTATTGCAATCTGTGGTCATGCTCATCCTTGGTGGATTCGAAAATTACCACATCATCTTGATATGCCATCACAGTAATGAACGTTTGAGCAACGCGTAGCCAAATTCACAACGGATCCCGAAATCAAAGGACGATTATCCCCGATATTCTACGATACTAGATTATTACAATAAACAATGACATCAAAAATATACAAACCTCAATAATACGATCACAAGGACTCAACAACGAGAAACCGAATGGCAGCTTGCGAGCAAACAGCACGTGCGTCACATAGGTCCTGAACAAGGATGCGCCAAATTAGCGCTGTGGGCGCGAACAAACAACAATTGGTCCATGGAAACAACCAGTTCGTAAAGACAAGTCAATGGTGTAGGCGACTGAGTGGCGTTTAGGTAAGACACTGAATCGCGAGGGAAACAGGGGATTTTCCAAGACCGGTTGTTGCAATCGCCTCTCGATATCATGGATCACCTCGTCTATTGCAGCCTGGAATATCCCGGACGACACGTGCAGACCAAACGGTAAGAAGTTGTATTGGAACATGCCACATGGAGAGTTAATAGTCGTTAGGGGTTTGGACCCTATGTGCAGCGGAATTTGTAAGTACGCATCAGCCAGGTCGGTTTCCGAGAAATACTTGCCACCGAGCATGCGTTTCATGAAGTCCTCGGGCTCCACCGTGGTTGTCGCGCATTTCCGTAAGCGAGGATTAAAGGTCCATCGGTGTGTGAACGGGTGCAGTGTATCCGGTAGTACGCCATCCACGGAAAATAATTACAAACGGCTCGGTGGCAACCCGTGTGTGAAAAAATTGTCCAAAAAACTGACATGTTGAAAATGCACATTATTATCCAATATGGTTGAATTTTTGCAGGGCTTTTGTTGAGGATGTCAGTGTTGTCTGGTTGAATAGCTGAGTTAAAAACTCCTTTCAGAACACAAGATGAATTCATTTGGTACAAACGGGCGGCGGGAATTAAAGTAGCATCCGGAGCTACGTTACCATCTTTCTCGGATAACACTTCACTTGCTTCGTGAATTCTTTGGTATAACTGTTCCGCTGGTTTTGCGGGCTTCTTGACGAAAGACTTGGGTTTTCTCGTATAATGAGTCCGTAGATTCTCCATCAAGTGGTATTTGCAAATATGCTTCCTTGAGGTCAATCTTGAAAAAGACCGTGGGACCTGAAGGGCGGTAGAGCACATTCTCCGGTTCTTTGGTCTTCTGTTGACGGTCAACCGATAATCACTGCATATCCGTAGGGCTTGCCGTTTGACTTTAGGGGAATTACAACGGGAGTAGCCCATTTGGATGATTCAGCTGTCGCGATAACATCTATTCCAATTATGGATTGTATAGCGAGGCAAACTGGTTCAGATAGATCAAATGGTATGATGCTCCGTTTGATAAATATCAGATACAAGACACCTGGAGTTCAATGGGTGACATATGCATCGCAATAGTAACCTAAAATCATCGAAGAAAAAGGTTTTGAAAGCAAGGAGCATCAGCCTGAGAGCTAAACAAAGAAATATTTACATATAACGGACAAAGAATTTTCAGACCCAGGCTAGACCGACCGGAATCAGAAATAAGAAAGTCACACAGAATGGGAGAAGAGTTGGAGACCTGAATCGGAATGACGCGTGAGCCTAAAATTGGTAAAGAATGATCAGCGATACCTCGGATAGTGACATTAGTGGGCTGAATATGAGCCTCAAAGGAAAATGATTCGAGGGGAGATTTTGGGAAAATAGACTCAGTACCGCAAATGCCAACAATAAACTTATGAGACGTACCTTTCGGAGCAGAGAGAATCTGAGCAACATGGGGTGAAGGATGACGGACAGCAGCCAATGCGAGGGAAGAAAGTTTATCTTCAAGTGAAGCTGGGGTAAAATCTGGATAAACAGCAATGAGGGACATTTTTCGGTGTCGATAAAAACTCTGTATACGGCCAGTATTACCACCCGGAGAACACCTAAAATTTCGGTGTTGACAGAAAAGCCAAGAATATAATAATAATAATAATAATAATAATAATAATAATAATAACAATAATATTAATAATAAGCGTCCACTTGAGGCGCCTTCTTCTATCGACAACTGCCCGAAGCATGAGGAGTGTTCGCATCCCTGAGAGGAATATTACCGGTGCGGTCATCACATAGGGTTGGAATAGTCGCGGAGATTTTGCCAGTATTTTTCATTATGACGTCTGGTTGAATTGATTAAAACTGCATTGCTCACAGGTGCTGTAAAGACGTATTGAACGTGGACAGAGAAATTCATCTCCCAAAATCGAGGATCTGCGTTAAATTAGTTCAGTTCAGGTCCCATACCTCCTGTAAATCAATTCTCGCAAATCGAGCAACGCGTAGCCAATTCAAACGAATCCCAAAACCAGAACAAGATTGATTCGTAGTTTCCACCTTACTAAATTGACATTCACAAAGAGCAAAAATATATACAAACCTCAAGTATGCGGCCAAATAGACTTCACAGTAAAGCCTAAAGGTTTAAAGCCCCGTGGATCAAGCACGACGGTCAGAAACGGTTCAAGGCCAAATTCAAATGTCTCACATGGATAAACAAACGTGAAAATGTGTGGTTTACGAGCGAGATTTTTAAGGTAATGTTAAATATGGTTAAGTTTATAAAGCACGTAGAACATTTGGAAGGATTTTCAGTATTTGTTCTTTACACCGCCGGCCAAAATCCTTCCGCAAAAATGGTTGTCTAAGGTTCAGGATGGGGTCATGGTTCTCACCCTACCCACTTATAACTCACTGTCAGTGTCTGTGATTGCTAACTTCCTGTGTTAGCTAGGCAAAAAACAGGTTTTTGCCGTAGTCATCATTCGCACAATCCATAAGGAATTAATTCCAAATCCCGCTGCACAACTTGAGATTGGCATATCCATCAGGAGGCCGACGCACACAGTTAGACGCACGATGAAGATGAAGGCTTTGCAGAGTAAAAACTTTGACTGCACGAGCTCAGTCTACGTATCTTAAGCAGAAAACTATTGCAGCAATTGGTTAGACTAATTTGTTTACAGGCATGGGCGTAGAAGTTGAACTCAGGTGCAACGACCAATGAGATATCGGGTAGCGGTGTAAGTTCCGACCTGGAGATTTTTGAAATGGCGCGGAATTCTGGATTTCTGGGGCACGAATTTGGAAAAATACGAAACTGATCTGCCAAGGTTATTGTGAAATACGAGTTACTTGCTGAGTTGTACGTGACTTATCTGTTATATTTATAATGAGAAAAAATTGGCGGTGTTTCCTTGGTAAAACATTCCGACCGACGAAATGGTAGTCATTCGTGTATAGTGGACTATAAAATTGAACTGCAGTGACGATTCGTATCTGGTTATGGCAAAAGAAAGTGTGAAATATGTTGAAAACTTTGAACTGTTTCTTAATTATTATTTGGAAAAGTGTTTCTCACTTCTCATTGTCTCGAAATCCCTATTTTGTGTGAAAAACTGTTTTTTTCTACCTGCGTGTATATCATTGGCGTAAGGAGTGACGTAAGCAATGGGTGGAAGTCGAGCAGGTTTGGTTTTGCGCCCTTTCCTGACCGAAGGATATATATACATATAGTTATGTCCCACTGTACGAGCTCCCTTCCATGTATCTAGCATCAAAGTTTCACTGAACTAACTAGCTGATCCTCTTGTCTGAACGTAGTAGATAACCGCGCTTCTTCTATCGAATCTTTCCGTATTTATAAGTACTGTAACTTACGTGAAATGGCTAACGGAAGGAGTCGAATGCTACTTCCTTTCCATCTTCTGAAGCTGTTAAACGTCAGCCGATCTTCATGAAATGTTTGACAAAGCGCGCAGTTTTCTACATGATAATATTGGTTTATTTCGGAGACGCCCGAAGCATGCCATTTGCCTAATCTTGTTGATACATGTGATGGAGTGGACAAATATAATTCATGAAAATGTGGAAACTTGCATGAAAATGAAGGATATAAAGGCTCAGGAGGGGGAATAAGGGGGGATGAAGATAGGATAAATGTATGCACACCATAGAGATTGTTGGGGAGTTTAAACGAACTCAAGTGTGGATTTGAATGGACGCCCGGTGAGTGTGAAAGTCAAGGTAAGATGAGGAATGTGACTGGTCCGGGTGGATACATCTGAAGGCCGACTGATAAATATGAGAAAGACTAGAAATCGGTATAAGGAACTGCAGTAGCGAGGGACGATGGAGAAAAAAGTGAGGTGCTTTGCAGTGGATTAGATATCAATAAAGCCTTGGAACTCTGCAGTGCATTGTCGGCGGACAGGGCACAAAACTCATCGTAAAACAAGGAGCTAGCAATACAATACGTAGAGGGTTGATCAGATAACAAAAACGATTTAGAAGGATTGGATACGGTAGATGTGAGGCACAGATTTAGGAGGGCTGGATGCATATCATGACTGTCGGTGGGATGATAGCAAGAGAAATGGCCGGTGAGGAACAGTAAGATGCAAAGCGCGTGCACATATACATGAACCCGCAAGTTTATGTATATATATATGTTATATATATATATATATGTAAAGATATAAGAGAAGCGGGAGCAATAACAATGGGGTCCTAGAAAGAAACTATCAGTCATTGGTAGGGGTAGGTATGGTTAGATCAAATGGTTGTTCAATTACCTTTGGAATATCGTGGTGGATTATCTTCGTGATAGGTGCACATGGCAGCCCAACGGAGAAAGAAAAAGAATGCGGAAGCACTGAAGTGATAAAGACTGTAAGGAGCAGTTCATGAAAGAGTGACGATGAAGGATAGGATCGAAGAGAACAGGTGAGAATGGGTCTAATTGTTTGACCAATGCATGTGAGACATATGGTGACGGACCAGAGGAATCGGGTAGTGACAGATCAAACGATGTAGAACTTTAGAACACCATGGCGTAACGTTGTCATTACAATCGGTGGAACATGGAGAAGCAGACCAAACTGAAAGGTACACAAGAAATGCATGCGGCCCAATTGGGGATATCTGAAAACCATCAGGCATGCATGGAAGGGGCTAGAAATTGATACGAGAAAGGGTGGTAGCGGGAGACGGTGGGGAAAAAAGGGGGATCCATTGCTAGGGATTATATAGTTATAAGCCTGTGCTACACTGCAGTAGATGGTCAGTGGACAGGGCACAAAACTCATCGTAGAACAGGCAGCGGACATTGGAATAAGTAAAGGGTGGCACGGATGGCAAGAATGATCTGTGGGGGTTTGATATGGTAAATATGAGGTGCAGATGTAAAAAGGGTGGACGTATATCATGAGGGTCAGCGGGATGGTAGCATGAGGAATAGCCGGCAAAAAAGGTGCAGGATGCGGTGCAGATGTATATATACATATGTATGTATGTATATATATGTTATATATATATATATATAAGTACATAAATAGATATGCGAGGAGCAGGTGCAAAGAGCAATGGAGTACTAGGAGAAAAAAGTATCAGTGACTGGAGGAGGGGAATAGGATGGGATCATAGTGTGTAGGATTGACTTGGGAGAATTCAAACGAAGTTTTTCATGACGGGATAACATAGTGGACCAAATATAGAGAAGACTGAATAAGCACAAAAGTGATGCCGGCCGTGAGGAGCAGATAATAAACGAGGGAAGATGAAGGGTAGGATCGAAGAGAACAGGTAAGAATGTGTCTTATTATTTGGTCAGTGCAGGTGCGAAATGTGGTGACGGACCAGGGGAATCGGGCAGTGGCAGATCAAAAGGTCTGGAACTGTAAATAAAGCATTATGACGCAACTTTGTCCCAACAATCGGTGGAACATGGAAAAGCTGACCACACTGGAAGGTACAGAAAAACGCTTGTAGCGAGGAATAAACGGATCAAGGGATGAAAGCAATCACCCAGGAGACAGGTAAGACATGACCAATCAGATCATTTTACTGCAGATGAAACACGAAGGAGGCGGAGGAGGAAGCAGGAAGCCCCAAGATAAGTGAACCAGTGACAGAACAAAAAGGCCCAAAGAAAGAAAGACCGACGGAGTTGGGGCAATGGACCTGCAGAGCTTCGCGCCGGCAGACAACTGAACAGATGGATGCTAATCGGTACACTGCCTAATGGAAAGAACCACAGAGGAATCGCCGAGCCAAGAAAGGAAAATATGGTGGTGGCGATCAGATAATAAGTGCAGCCGTAATAGAAGCGAAGTTTGGAGCGGCAAGTTTTGTAAGCGGATTGGTCAAATGTGCGGGTGTGATTGGTGCATAATGGCATTGGGCTTGAGGAGAGATAACAGGGGGGAGTTGCCAAAGCGGCAGGTATAAGAAAGCTATCATAGGGCATTCTGAGTAGAGGGTAATACCAAGTGCATAGAGAATAGAAGCCAGCAATGACGGCGGGTGGGAAAAGAGATATTGGCGAGCATCGGCAGAGAAGAGTGGTTAGGACGATAATGACTCAATGCAACGAAAGTTGATGTAAAGCGAGGCGATAGGAGGAAGGACAGAACGGGTGGGTGTGCATACCGTGGTTGGGCGACAAAAATGGGAAGTGGTAACAGATGATAAGAACTATAGGTGAACAAGCTGTGGCGGAAAAAGGATGAGGCGAAAGCAATTTTCAACCGGCTGCATTGGATTCGGCAGTCCGAAAAAAGTTGAAGCCTGCTATCCGCAACCCTTGCTAGAGGGTGGGACAGGCCGTGCGCTGGGCACCCAACCTGAAGAACACTTCGTGAAGTGAACACAGGAAGTGTGATCCACCAGTCTAATTGCGCTCGTACATCATTGCAGACGGTCTGCACGCCCGATGTGCGCCGGCCATAGCGGTGGATCTGACGGCACCCTCCAAAGTTGGGAGTGGCACGAGTGATCATCAATAATTGCACAAGGGACAGAACGACAGCGATAGGGCTGCGTGATCCAGGAACAATTGGCTAAGAGGTGAGACCGTGGACAGGAGAGCCAAGGGAAACAACGAGTGGTAGGCGACCGTGTAGCAATATTATCCAGGCGCGCCTGTCAGGGAGGTGGTAAGTACAGTGCCTGAAGTGGTTGGCCGTCATTGATGATCACTGGAAAGGGAAAAGGGATAGAGAAGCACAGTCTGGATATGCCCCAGCTGAGAAGCAACTGATACTGAGAGGGAAAAAAGAATATGATGTATAACGGATTAAATTAGGTGAGCAATAGGGTTATCTTGTGAACGCCGGAGGTAAGTTCGCTATGGATCAGTGAAGACAATGGCCTTAGTTCGCGGCACTAAAGCGAGGGGGAATGTCGGGCATGGGGTGTGCCTAGTGGCCTGTGGCGCAAAGATAGTAGAGTTACAGTGTGAGGTCTCTTTCAAAGGCCAGATCGACGGAGACGAGCTCATTGGTGAGCAATACATCATTGGGGACTGTTAAGTATAACACAAGCGAGCACTGAGGAGGCACTGCGTAAGCTAAGTGGGAGGGGCTTATCCCAGATTTTGGAATAGGCTGACATAAAGAATCGGGACTTCAGACTGAGATTAGAATGATGGACAGGGAGAGAGAAGGCACGATGTCGGACGGGGTACGAGCAGGGGGCAGCGAATGAGATGGGATAAGAGGTGCAGGCCTGGTTATGGATTAGCTTAAAGAAGAAAATCAGGTTGAGCCTCATGCGACGGATCCATAAAGGCTCAGGTTTTAGGAGCTTACGGAGCTGGCGGTATGTTAGGGCTATGGAAACGTCCAACTGCCTCTTGGTGAAAGCACGCTGAACTTTCTCATGAGATACAATGGAGGAACGTGGTCAGAGGCTGGAGGTAATGGGACAATATTCTAGGGGCGGTCTTATATATTGGGGATACATGGATAGGCGACCGTTATGAAGAATCACCGATTGATCAGGCCTAGGGTTCGCTTAGCTTTAGCGATTTGGAAAGATGCCTGTCCTGAGAAGTCAAAGGAACGAGAGTAGCGTAAGCCAAGATCGGTAACCATGGGATGTATGGGAATGGGTAGGCCATCCAGGCAAATTTGGCCGGGTGGTACAGTGCACTTGTAAGATAGAAGGAAGCCTTTCTCCGCAGAAAATTTCAGGAACAACGAGACGCGCCAAGTTTGGCGAACTAGTAAGTCACGCGAAATGTTGCACAGAGTCACGGATAAGTCATTAGGGAGGAAGGAGTACACTATTTTTATGTTTTCGGAAAAGAGGAAAGGAGTGCCGTGTTGAATAGAAGAACAAATGTCATTGATATAAATAGGGGATAGTAATGGGCCTAGGACGCTGCCTTGGATGACGCCGCCAGTAACTGGTTTGGAGGAAGATAAGTGGCCGTCAACGAGCACAGCTTGCGATCCGTGAGAGAGATAAGAGGATAGCCAGGAGAGGAGAGGGTCAGTAATACTGAGGGGCCGGATTTTGGCTAACAGATTCATATCGGAGAACACAGTCAAAGGCCATAGACATGTCGAGGTACAAGGCGATTACAGGGTTGCCGGCGTCTGCAGCAGACGACAGAACATTGAGAAAGTCAAGCTGGCAGGAAGAGCAGGAAAGGGGTTCAAGAAACCATGCTGATCAGGGTTCAGCAGGTTGTTGGATAAGAGGTACTGCGCAATGTGTCCTTTGATAGTTCTCTCCATGATTTTGCAGACTACTGGGGTGTGATTATTAAGCCGATAGTTATCTGGGTCATGTAAGGCACTCTTTTTGAAGTGCGGAATTATAGCGGAGGATTTCCATTGAGGTGGAAAGAAACTGTGAAGCAAGGAGGTGGAGTATACATTAGGTAATAATAAAGGAAGGTCAGGACCACCGAAACGGAGGTCAGCCGCTGGGAGATCATCTGGTCCCGGTTTCAAAGAAAGTTTAACAGAGGAAACTGATTTTCCAATTTCTAGATGGGTGAAGGGAATTGATGAAAAAGAGAGAGAGGTGCAGAGATGGATAGTAGGAGCGGGAATACCAGGACAGTTTATAAGGGAGGAGAAAAGCTCATTGAAGGTCTCAGAAGTAGACGCTGGAGTATAAGCGGTAGGTGAGCCACAGATGAGGAATTCGGGCGAGGTATGATTGGAGTGATTGGGCCTTCTACTAAGCAGGTTGGGCAGGTAGCCAGTTTTGTTTAGGTGTGCTAACGTGATGGCCGTAGCTTACATGCGTGGAAATCCTCCCTAGCCGTTTTCATACCCCCGTATCGTTGAGGCTATGCTCCTTATTTTATTGACCCTGGAACAAGTACAACATGCATCAATCACTACATTTCAACATTTGTTTATGTTTTGCTCACTTGAAGTGGCATAATTTTGATTCGAACTTGGACTGCCGTAACGGTGGTATCTGACATTGGCATGTGTTGAAATCTGGTCCCCGTTGTTAGACGTTGTGGCCGTACAGTTGAGGTTTGTACACATTTATATGCGTACAACTTGATAATTTAGTACCGTAGAAACTACGAATCAATCTTGTTCTGGTTTTGGGATTCGTTTTGAATTGGCTACGCATTGCTCACAGTCGGAATAACCGTTACAGTACTCAACGTGGAATCACCAGGAGGAAATCAATCAGAAATGCCAAGAAGTGGACATAGACAAACCGAAGCTGGACAGGAAGTAACCCGGCAAGTTCCTGGGGTATTTTTGGGCGACTCTGACTCTATAGATATGGCTAGGTCTACTAGTCCTCTCAATGCAACTTCATGTACCTCAGCTAGTGGCATAGAATATAAAGGTGATGATATATATGGATTGAGAATAGTTGAATTAGAAACCCGGCTTAGGCGGGCTAGGGAGGAAGCTGAATCTGCCAGGAAAGATCAACTCCGAAGACGGGAGCAAGGGGTGACTTTGGAGACCACTGTGCATACAGTCAGTCAGCCTAGCTGTTCCGTGGAACGAATAAAGTTGACTTGTACCAGTGTAACCCAATAATAATAATAATAATAATTGTATATTTCGGATGCGCCCGAAGCATGCTAGAATGCATGATCAGATGATTATAGTGATGCCGGAATGACAATTCACAAAAGGGTACAACAAGTGCATGCAGAGTATCAGAGAGAGTGTTACAGTGAACTAAAACTGCAGTAATGCCCGGCAAATTTGAAGGTCAAGGTCGAATGATGTCAGTTGGTCTGGAGTACATGCATAAGTGGTATATGAAATAATTACACTAGTGGAAATTCGAACATATTGAAAGGAAATGTTTTTGGTGCGCTACAGAATATGAGAGGCATATGGATAAAAATCTCGTCGAAGCGTTCGGTGAATTATTCACTTTACTACAGGCATGTCAAGAAGTATTAACATGGAAATATTTCAGTCTGAAAAGATGGTAGTATATAAAGTGGTGGCTGTATACTGGAGGAATCATATATGTTGCAAACAATTGCGTATTTCTTGGGGGGGATACTACCAGAGTGATGGTGGCAGGGAACGGCCGGAGTAAAACAGGTGAGCGTGCGGCAAGTTATAAACTTTATGTAGGGTTGGTATGAAATGTCAAAGCGGAAGTGGAAGACTAATCAATATTGACCGTGTGGTTACATCCATTATACAGGTGTTCAGTTCTGCGAGAGGAAAGGTAAAGTAATCCACAGATAAGTGTACGTCAATAGATGAATGCTGTGTGGTATGTACCATGCAAAAATGACAGATCAATAAAACTGCACAGGTATATCGCGGGAAGCGGCCGTGGATCAACGAATATAGAAATAAAATGTATCGGCCGGTGCAGATAGTGGTGTGATTTAGAGGCTGCATACGGGGTCAGTTTCGGTAATATAACACGAATGCAACATCTGGAAAATCAAAGGTCTCGATAACGGTGATGGTATAGCAAGTAGACGGTGAGTGTCACATTTCTAATGACCAATCTGACAGGTGTAACAAATGATGGGAACGGAGCGGCGATGCAGCATGGGAAGTGTATCGAAGACGTTCAATCGTGGAGGGAACGCAGTGATCTACAGAGCCCAAACACTCGATGCAACAGCATTGCGGATGCGATCGGATGGACCGATGAAGAGTGCAGGTAGTTACTAATTACTTCGCTGCCCACTGGATGACTACTGAAAGATATGTCAGCGCCGGACGTTTTTTTTTTTTGGTGACCGATGAAGCAATGAACAGTGACAATAAAGGTGCCAGTGTTTGAACAGTATTAGCGGGTTCTAACACGGAACGGGCATAATGACATATGGGATTAAAATGAGTTGTATGAATGCAGTGAGATCGAGTAGTCCAGGTTCAAGAAGTCCGATGGCGGGAATCTTGGGGAAAGCGATCGTGAGACGGGCGAAAATGAAGTTGTGTGTAAATCTCGTTTGTCCTGTCCAGCAAGAGAGGGTCCAAGTTATTCCTGGGAAGTGGACGGCGACAATCGTCCTTAGGGTACAGGTTCTGAAAACAAAACGGAGAGGGCTGCAGTCTGGCAATTCTACCAGCTGTGGGTTAGGGGAGAAAGACAGAACACCAATATCATGCCAGTAACAGAAATGGGTGGTCGCGACGTTGAGGTCTTGTTTTTTGGATTAAACAACATACGGAAAGCGGAGAAGACCGGTACTAGCGACTAATTCTTGTGAGGCTTAGTGAGAGTTACCAAAAAAGCAAGGAAGCGAGAATAGGCGACACTGGGGGCAAATACTTATGTGTAGTTCGACGAATGGTTTATGGAAGACCACATCGATTGTGGCGATTCGTTCATCAGAACGAGGCCTGGAATCTTGTGTTGAAATAGGGTCTCAATGAGTAAGTAGTTGAAGCGTGGATGAGACTGGTACCTTGAGGACCATATTATATATGCTGCTATGTATTTTCTAACATTATAAATGCTCTTATACCTGGCGGCAGCTGATAAAAAAAAGAAGAACCTAACCGACTATGGTAAAATCTGACAGCATGAAAAAAGAATCACCGGAGTAACGGTGGCCAGTAGGGGGTCGTGGTCAGAAGCGTTGAAAATAGGAAGTGGCTAGACAAACACGTGGAGTGTGCTGTTGACAGTCATGGAGTATAGGTTGGACTGCTTTTATTTGCTAACTATAATACAGAATGCTCCTTACCATCCGTTGGTACTGAACAAAGTTGTTAAGCTTTTGGTTAGTATCCCAGGCCCAGTTCGTAGGCTCGGGTAATAGACATGTAGGGATCATGCATACGGATCAGTTTTTGGACAGTTAGATGTTTATTTATTTCTTTTTTGAATAATAAAGAGGCCGAAGACATTGACCTAAGTTGAGGTGGGAGTTTGTTCCAGAGGGAAGAATATTTAACAATAAAGAAGTTTGACCGCATCGCAGTCCTGGATACTGGAATCAAGACCATAGAGTCCCTATGTCGTAAAGAATAGTTGGAGGGAGTTTTGACCTGGGGGGCTGAATTGCAAGATGTACGTTTTACAATATCGCAAAAGAAAGACAGGTTCATTCGTAGACGGCGCAGCCATAGGGGCTCTAGGTGCAATATTTCACACCTTTCCATATAATTTAAAGGCGAGGAATATCCTAGTAGTTGTTTGGTAAATCTACGTTGTACATTCTCAATTGCAAATCTGTCAATCTGCCGCATGTTAGAAAAGACGACAGTGCAATATTCCAGAAGTGGTCTTACATGAGTTTTAAAAATGCTTAGCTTGCTCTCTGTAAGACTGAAGGTTCTATTAATCAGACCAATTAGCCGTCTAGCTTTAGCAACCTGCACGGCCGAATGTTCGGAGAAATTAAATGTAGAAGAATATTGTAATCCCAAGTCCCTTACTTCCGGACTGTTGGGGATGAACTGATCATTAATTTTAAACATTCCCGCGGGAACCTGACATTTATACATAAGGATACAACTTTTGACAGCGGAGAATTTCATCAACCATTGGTTGCTCCATGAGTCTAGCGATAGTAAATCGCTCGTTATGCTAGCAATGGTAGAAGCTAAGGCGTCAGGTTCAAAGGAGTACATAATTTTTATGTCATCTGCAAAAAGGAACGCAGCCCCGTGTGTGATGACGTTGAAAATGTCATTAACATATATAAGAAAAAGTAAGGGACCTAGTACACTACCCTGAATAACTCCACTAGTAACTGGTCGAGGTGATGATAAACTGCCATCAACGTCCACCACCTGCTTTCGGGATGTTAGATATGATGAAAACCAACTCAGGATCGGGTCAACAATTCCGTAGGTTTTCATCTTCGCCATGAGCCTATTGTGAGATACTCGATCGAAAGCTTTAGTCATGTCAAGGAGGATTACAATCACTGATTTACCACTGTTAGTGGCCGTAGTTATTAGGTTAAGGAAGTCACACATACAGGTGGCACAGGATCTTTTTTGAAGAAAACCGTGCTGTCCAGTGTTAATGAGGTTATTGTTTAGTAAATGAGTTGTCAGCTTATTTTTTATCAGTCTTTCCATAATTCGGGAAACTATAGGGGTGTGGTTCACTGGTCGATAGTTGGTTAGGTCCTGGCGTGAACCTTTCTTAAGAATTGGGATAATAACTGATGTTTTCCAATGGGAGGGGAAAACGCTACTGCTCATAGATAAATTAAAAACCTTTGATAGCAAGAATGGGATATCAGTGCCACCTAGACTAAAAGTAGCCGGTGGTACGGCATCTGGCCCGGGGTGGTATGACCTCCTAATTTTAGTTAGCTGTACTGTTAAGTCGTTCGGGTGAAATGTAACCGCTGAGAACTGTGCAGATGTCAGCGGCTCAACGTGATATAGGCATAGGGAGTCATCGGTCGTTAGAGACGAAGCAAAATAGGCACTGAATGCCTCGGAGATCTCTTGAGAGTTCGTTATATAATTGTTGTTAGATATAACGGATGAGATAGGAGAACTGCACTGGCTGTTTCTCAGCTTCATCAGCTTAGATAAAGCTTCGGACCTCTTGGGGTGACTCAGCGCCCTTAATTCCTGTTTTTTACTGCGGGACATTTCAATCAATTTCGTAGAATTAGATAAACGGTTCATTTGCAAGAACAACGAAAAGTCTCTCGACCTAAGGAATTTGCGTTGTAGCATAGAAAGCTGCTGCTTTAGTCGACAAAAACTGTTTGGTTTATCTCGTCCAGGTAGACCTTGGGTTGGGGTGATTACGTCAAGACATGCATTTAGTGTGGAGTAAAGATGATCCACCACGGTATGCAAGTCATCAGATAAAAAGAAAGTATCCCAGTTCTGCGAGCGAATAAGTGAGGGTAATTGATTCCAGCTAGCTTGGTGGAACGGTCTTTTAACGGTTGGTTTGTGAACGGTTCGTGCTGGCACTGAAAACTCACATTTTACCGGCAAGTGGTCACAACCTGGGATGCTGTTCACGATAGATGTATGCACGCGAGATAATCCTACCGTAAAAATGAGATCAAGGATGCTACTGCCTCTAGTTGGGCACATCACATGTTGAGTCCATCCTCCTAAACGAATGCTGGTCAAGAAGTGTATTAAGTGATGTGGAGCTTTCAAAGTGGACCAACGTATGCCTGGTGCGTTAAAGTCGCCGGCCACCAGTTTTGGGCCGGGTATGTCCGCAACAACGTTTAACGCCTCTATGATAGGCAGGAAGTCGTTTTGACTAGTATTCGGGGGGCGGTAGATGCAACTAACAATGAAGTCAGAACATCCTGTAGTGACCTGTAGCCAAACTGAATCCGGCAAGTTATCAAGTATGGGGTGCTGAAATATTTTCGCTCGCATGTTTTGTCTTACATATATAAGACAGCCTCCCCCTCTCTGAGTGAGTCTATTTTTCCTGAAAGCTTGGTATCCGGTGATAGCGATATCCTCGTTTGGAGTGTTGTCTGTCAACCAGGTTTCGGTAATTAAAATAAGATCGTAATCAGACGTGAGCAGTAATATACGCAGCATTCGCATCTTATTCACTATTGAGCGTGCATTCAGCATAAACAATGAAAACTGTTTAGTGGAGTCAAGGTTAACGTTAAGATCTTTATAGGATTCCGAAATTGCATTTGCTGAAGGCGGATCGGATGACGCAATCATTATTTCTTGAGATGGAGTAGTCGGTAATGTGGATGGTGAAATAAGCTGAGTAGAAACACCTGGCGTGGCAGTCAGCTTGGTTGTTAAGCTAAGCCGGGTGTGGCTAGTACTGATGAGATTCGTTAGATTGGAAGGATGTCGGCGGTTGGTAAGTCTACTTAGCGTGGAACAACACCGCGAAAGATCACTATCGAGTGCTTTACTATTGGTAGATACTATTGACTTACCAAGAGTGGAATTGTCCTCATTCGACGGGATCGCAGAACAGTACTGCAAGTTCGTTAAACAGTACGAGAACTTTGTGGAAAGGAAAGTATCCGATCCAGGGCAGAGATTCTTGTATTTCCTACATTACTGCCGTGGAAGGGCCAGGGAAGTAATCGACGGGTGCTCGATACTGGATCCCGAAGAAGGTTAAACTCGGGCACGTGAAATTCTGAAAAACCTATTTGGGCAGCCGTTTAAAGTCGCCAGGAATTTGCTCGATGGTGTACTATCAGAAGCAAAACGCTCCAAAGGCGAGTCGGGCTCTCTAGCCAGCTTGGTGATGAAAATGCAAAACCGCAGCATCTCATTGAATCACCTAGATTACCGATCAGACCTGAACGCACTGCACACAATGGAGATCATAGTGCGCAGTTTGTCCACAGAACCACGAGGTAGATGGGCCGGGGAGGCCGAAGGGATCAGAAGATTTGGGCGAGAAACACATTTGAAGACCTGACGCAGTTTATAAACCGTCATGCCCGAATAGCAAACAGTCATTTCGGTCAACTTGTGCGCGAGACGTGCAAGCTACCTTGGATTACGACGACGCAAACCTGGACCAGGGAACCAAATAGAAGCCAACCATGGGCGAACGCACACGCATTATCTCGCGAAGGTGAGAGCTTGCCGGTGTGTAAAGTTTGTGGGGCGCCTCATCGCCTAGCGGAATGCTCTCGCTTCCGCAAAGTAGACGTTGACGAACGATGGGAAATGGCTAAGAGACTGGGCGCGCTTCGTCTGTCTGAGCGACTCACATCGAGCAGCGATGTGCCGAACGAAACCCAAGTGTAGTCAGGATGGATGCCATGGGAAGCACCATTACCTACTACACAAATGCCGGAAATTGAACGCCAAAGAAACCCCGAAGCCAAGTGTAGTCTGCTCAGTGTCTCCACTAACAAGCCCTTTGGCACGGGAATAATGGCAGTCGGCTTAGAAACCCAAGTTCGGGTTATAGGATGGTTGGCCTTTGTAGATAGCGACCCGGATACCACGCTAGCAAGGAAAGGGTTTGCAGATAGATATGGGATCAGAGGGGATCAATCTTCATTAGCAGTGAGCACAGTGAGTGGCACCCAGGTCATTCAGTCGATAGAGCAACACCTACAACTAGCTTTCTTGGTCAACAATGATAGAGCAGAAACTCTAGAAACATTCACCATAAAGGACCTGCCGATGGGAGCACCTCAATCAGTGCAGTCGATTCTGACTCAGTGGCCGCATCTCTGAGGGGTTACGATCGAGGAGTGGCAGAATAAAGAAGTTGATCTGCTGATCGGTCGTGATGTACCGGAAGTGCATTGGGCCCCGGTCAAAGAATAGGAAGCCGCAAAGCACCCTATGCAGTAAGCACTGTATTCGGCTGGGCTTTATATGGTAGTACAGATGGAAGACGCGGCAAACAAATCCAAATCAACTGCACTTCGGTGGAAATGGCGAACATTGAACAGGCATTCCAACCACTGCATAACACCGAATTCGCCGACCTGGCCATTGATAGAGATGCCCCATCACGAGAAGATAGGTCGGCTTTGAAAATGGTCGGTTGAAATTCCTCTTGTGGCCAGATCAGCAATTTTATCTTCTGACCGCAAGTGCCGCCATTGGGAAACGTTATTATACTGACGAATAATTGCCAATCGGTTAGCGACGAAGGTACTGTAACGCGTACCATTGTTCTCTATGTAGTACCTGACGATCATCGAGTCTGTCCAAAAATACGCTCCGTCAGAACAATCTGGCCAGCTTCGTTTTAACATCTCACTCAATCGAACACCTAAGACGGCTGCCGCCAACTCAAGCCTCGGGATAGTAACGGTTTTGATAGGTGCTACTCGCGATTTACTACATAGAAGCACATAGTATGGGGCTCCGTCCACGGGAATTCGCCTCGCGTATGCCACTGCACCGTATTCGGCTTCTGAGGCATCGCAGAATATATGCAACTCAGTGCATCCTATTCCTTTTTGGGTCTCTTTAATTATGCTCCTTGGTACTCTTATTTTACCGACGGGATTTGTAAATGATACCCAATTTTTCCACAACACCGTATCTGCTGGGCTGAGTGGGCTATCCCAACCTAATTTCGTCCTGCATAACCTCTGCAACAACTGCTTAGCCGCAAGACATAACGGAGCCACTAGCCCAAGTGGGTCAAACAGGGAACTGACGTTCAACAGTATGCCTGTCCTTGCCAAACGCCCACCAAGCAACTGGAACTGAAAAGTAAATTCGTCCGTGACCGTATCCCACTGAACACCCAGTGCTCTCTGGCCGGTGTCGTTCTGCTGAGGCAGCCCAACGGGACTGGCATTTAAATCAGGGCCTGGAGATAAGGCTATAAACCTCCGTGAATTGGATACCCATTTCCTCAGCTTGAAACCAGCGTGCATCAATAACGCATTTATCCCTGTCGCAAAAGCAGTGGCCTCAGCGCTAGTTTTAAAGGATGCAAGGCAATCATCGACATAAAAACTGCCTTCTACGGCTTGCAAGACCGATGGTTCATAACCTACCCCAAAATCCCTCACAGCTCGGCATAAAGCGAAGTTGGCGCAGAAGGGTGAGGAAGTAGCCCCAAAGGGATGGGCCGTCATCTGATATTCTTCCGGCACCAGTGACAGGTCTCCTTGTGGCCACCATAGGAACCGCAAGGCACTCCTGTCACTTTCGGACACCTTTACTTGCATGAAGATTTCTTCTGTGTCCGCTGAAACGACCACCTTTTCCTTGCGGAATCGCGAAAGTATGCCCACAAGATCAGCATTAGTAACAGGGCCTTGATAAAGCATGTCATTTAGCGACCGCCCCTTATAATTGGCTGCGCAATCCAAGACAATACGCACTTTCTCAGGCTTCTTTGGGTTTAAGACAGCGTGGTGCGGTAAGTACCACCGAGGTCTGTAGTCACAGCTCATTTGATGCAACGGTACCCTTATCGCGTATCCCTTGGCTATGGTTTGATCCATCGCTTTGGTATATCTGATTCACAGGTTTTTGTCATTTGCCAGGCGACGTTTCAAACTGTGCAACCTCGTCCGCGCAGACTCTTGGTTCCCGAACCCGATCGTTACATCCTTCCTCCATGGCAGAGGAACCATGAAGTGTTCCTGTATATGCCGCTTCTCAGACTCGACGTATTTTGTGACTTGAGCGTCTTCTGTGGAAACACTCTTGTCCAGTAGCTGCACATCCCCAAACTCCGCATCATACATCCTTTGTATTTCTTCTATGGGTGATGATTCGCTTTGAGTCACCCAGTTCACCGATGAGGATTGATGCCTTTTGAAGGTGGTCAGACCAAATACCACCCAGCCTAACAGTGTGCGGACTGCATAGGGATGTTTGCAACCGCCTAGTCTCTGGTCTAAAACCCAATGAGTCTCGGGTACGTCACATCCGATAAGCAATAGTACATCCTAATTTACGGTTTCTATAGGTAGGTCCTCCAAGTGAGGCCACTTCCTATACTCATCATCGGAACTGGGCTTGGGCACGGGAAGTGACTCAACAACAACAGATTGCTCTATGCTGACTGAATCGGTGCCATTCAGTGCGATCAATTCGAACGCGTCACTGACCGCATTGGCTGTTTTGGATCCGCCCAGAATTTTAATTGTCAACTAGCTGTTTCGAAAACCTAAACCCAGACGTTGTATGACCTCGGCCCTAATGAGAGTAGTGTCGGATCCATTGTCGAGGATAGCATATCCAACAACCTCCTTTTCTCCGGCCTTAATTCTCACCGGCAGTAGTCCAAGGTGTATGCTATTATGCTGCATCTTGGTTACTCCGCAGCGATTTTCGCTCACTGCCTTGGGTGGTACAGGGCGCTGTGGCATAGTCCTATGGAGTAGTTGATGATGCCTACCGCCACAGCCTTCAATACCGCAGACGGTTTTTGACCTGCAGTCACCAGCTCTATGGCTTCTTTTCAGATAAATGAAGCAAAACCCTTTTTAACGGGCTTTTGCTCATCTCGCAGGTACGTCTAACGCCAAAACCTCTTGTCACGGCGTTATTGAGTGGTTCCCGTCACATGTCGGGCAGGTCTGAGGTCGCCCTTTTTTTCTGCTGCACTGTGCTTATGGATCAACTAGATCCAGATTAACGTGGACCTGGGTTGCGATTGGCTTGATTCACCCTGTCGGGGGTCTTAGTTCGGCTTGCTAGTTGTCCGAAGCGACTACGAGCTATCCTGGCCGTGGTGGACACGAATTACGTTAGCTCATTAAACGTTGGTTCCCGACCGTTTTGCGATAACCGATGGACTCTCTCAGCCCATTCATTCTGTAGGGAGTATGGAAGACCACTAACTACACGTTTCAGGGTGGCTAGCGAGTTCAGATCAGAAGTATAATTCATCTGCTCGAGAGCAATCATGCAGCTCTCCATTCTAACGGCTAGAGTCGATAGTGCTTCTGAGTCCAAGCTGCTAGTGTTCAGTCCTTTCATTAGGCCATCTAGAAGTGATCGCATTACCTCGTGCGGGCGGCCAAATAATTCCTTTAGTATCTCACAAGCTCTACGATATCCTTCGCTGGGAGGAAGCATCACACATTCCTCGATTGCTTCCAGTGCCTTACCCTTACAGTAAGGAAGCAAATACGTCAAGCGTTGGCCGTCATCCATGATCTTCGAGGTGACATACACATGAAACTGTCGAATGAACTTCCAGTACATTTCTGGCCGACCATCGAACGAAAACAATTCTACTTTTGGTAAGTCTATCCCCCCACAAAGTGAGAAGCTGCGTTCCATAACTTATGACTAGGGTCCTGATTACCGGCTTCTTCGTCTCCCTGAACAGCAGTATCTATGAACTCATCACAAATCGACCTGGTGTGCACCTGAACGTACTCACGCACTCTTTTATCACAGTCGATTGAGTCCGAGGATCGCACAGACGCACTTCTGTCTAACCTTTCTGAGAGTTCGGCGATCTCCAAATCTTGCTTAACTCTTAGAAACTCTTTTTTTCTGGCTTTCCTCAAAAGCCTTCAAGTCCTGTGCTAGTTTCTCTTTAAGGTGGCGTTCCCTAAGTTCGACAAGCAACAAATTCGACTTAGAACAACGACTATGCCAACTAGAGCCTGTAACCCTGGGGCCATGAACAGAAAAACTATCAGGAGGGACTTGCCGGGTTCCAGCGATGACTTGATCCGATCCGACCCCGTTGTCAGATCGATTGAGTCCAGTGGTCACCTTATTGCTCCTTGTGGTTCACATCGTTCCGGAGACAGTGTCAAAGTACTGTAACGACGAAAAAGCTCAAGTCCTGGTCCAGGTGAAGCTTGACCAACGATTCAATTAACGATTCACCGACTAATAAGCTTCACTCGTTCTGGATAGCACCTTGGTGCCCCAAAGCAACGCGTAGCCCAAATCGATGCAGAACCCAAATCAATAACACGATTGCCCTGCAAATTCTACGGTACTATTAGCGAGTAAAAATATAAGTACAAACACGATCATACCTTTGACAGTGAGCCTCAGTCACTATCCAGCCAAAAAGGTAGTCAAAAATAGAACAAAATCCTGTAAAAAGGCGAACAGTTGGCCAAAAAGAGTGAATAATAAATACCTGTCCTGAAGTCCAAACAAATAGAACAAGTTCTCCACGCTTAATCAGGCCCAAAGAACAATTTCCTGAGCGTGGCAGCCAAAAATCAGCGTAAACGAGCTGAACGTCTACGGTCAGTCGACGTGAGCGAGAAAGTGAAACCGAGGAGTAATAAAACAAAACTGTTGAATCAGTGCATCTCACTACCGTACCAACTGTCCTCAAAGTAATCACAGTAAGGAAGCACAATCATGGAAAGAAAAAGTAAGTGCACCAAGCGTAGAATAATTGTCGACCACAAAACAGTGTCAGCATGAATTAGGTTGGAGAAAGCAGTCCAAAATTGGTCATAGAGTATAGGAATGTGAGCGGAAGAGGAATTTTTCAATCAGCACTGACATTACATTGGGTGGGGGACGGAAAGTAGGAGAAGCGTTAACATTAGGCGCCGCCGATCGCTGTGGGTGATCAATACGGTGGGTGTGCAGCACACCGCTAATGTGGGCCGGGGGGGGGGGTGTCAGGCGGTACAGGGGGAGGGGGCACGATATGGCAAAGTGAGAGATTAACAATATCTATCGAAGCGGGGTGGACAGGAGGGAGTGCATGGTGTAAGGTACTAAAGAACATGACATCGAGCGGGGGCGACAATGATATAGGTCTGTGAAAGTTTATCGATATGGTCCATAGGGCGACTAGCAATATGGCCACGAGTGCGGAGGGCACCGGTCAGGAAAAAAACGAGATCTTGACTGTGGTAACCTACCTGTTGGGCGGAGTCAATATAAGGCCGGTAGGTCGGCGCAGGGGTGAAGGCATGTGGGAGAGTAACTGGGACGTAGTGTGGGGGGTTGGGAAGTGAGTGGCGAAATTTGGAAGGGTTCGGAGGCCCATGAGGGGCAAGGGAGCCGGTAAGTGGGGAGGTGAGGCAAGGAGGCGGGATACAGGTACGAACCTGGAGTATCTGCTAGGGTACGTACGTGGTACTTCAGGGTTAGATGAGGGTTGGTGGAGGGGAGCAGAGGGGAACAGCGGATCCATGCTGGGGCTATGGTATGGAGGGTTGGTGTCTGGGGGACAGGGAGGGATATAGAGTAGCAACAGAGATGGAGGATTGGTGTGACCCCTTCGATCGGATTGAGGGAAAGACGGTGGAAGGGGGCGCGAGGCAATGGAGAGGTGAGTGGCACTGGCAAGGCCCTGAAGGTCACATCTACTTAAACGAATGATGGCTTTAGACGAATCTGGAAGGTGACCCAACTTGTTTCCACGTGGAGGGTCCGAGAGTACACTATAAGCAGATGCTGGTTGAGAGTGGGACGTGGTGGGTAGAATGATTAGTTGAGCCAGTGCGGACCTGGTAAGGGTACCAGGTAGGCTCATGGGAGGATTGGAGTGGAGGATAACGACGAGGTGTCCCGACTGAGCTAGCAGCTGGTGAATAGTTGGTAGAGTCCTTAGAGCGAGAGCGGTGGTTTACAACACTTGTCAACCGCTCAGAGGACGGATTTCAAGTAGTGCGGCGGGGGCCGATGGTTGTACCAGAGTGTTGTCTTGGCTCTGAGGATACGGTGGGGGAGCTCGGCTTCAATACTGAAGTGGAGTGCCGCTTTGGGCCTGTGGTCGGGGAGCGAGAGCTACTGGAGGTAGAGGCTGCTGGTGGAGATGGTAGAAAAGGGCGTTCGTGTGGAAGCGGAGCCGGGGGTGGGGAGTTAGACATATCTAGGTCGACAGTTTGCAGGTAGGCAGGGTGAGGCGCTTGGCTTGCCTCTGACTTCTTGACAGAGGGGCTTTGGGTAACCTTCATGTCGGTTACAGTGGATTCAGCCTGCATGGACGAGGCAGAGTTGCTTCTAAGCGAGCGAAGTATTTCCCGTTGGAGGGGCTTTTATCAGAGTATATCTTGATGTCCTTATACGGCGAAATGGCAGCAATTGTTGGCTTGTTGCTACTGAACTCTCTAGCTGTAAGGTCGTCCAAGAATTGGAATAGCAGGGAGTAACTATGCCGCTGGGACTTTTTACGTAGCATCCTGCAATGGCATCTATAGTGAGCCATATTGCACGAACTTAGTATGTCGTGTTTCGCTAAGGAAGGTGGTAAGCGGTCTGGAACAATAAAAACCACTTCGTCCTTATATTTGGTAATGCCGAGGTATATTTCAGTAGAGACAGAGTCGCGGAGGTGTCCCACCGAAACCAAGTTCTTGGGCGATGTGGCGGCTACAGGATCAAGGAGAGTAGCCAGGGGTGGAACCTTTGAAAGGATTTCATCAATCAGCTCGACCTTGTTTCTAAGTTCGACGAAACTCTGCTTAAGGCCATTTGGACTATTAGAAGCTTCACCGTCGACGGTAACGAGAGCGACAGAGCACGGTCTGGATTTGGGAGGGGTTTGGTGTGTTTGGATTTGCCAGCTTTAGCGATACGGATTTTCCGAGCACTGGCTGGGGACCGGGATGGCATGATAAGTAGGAATATATGGCGGAAGTAAAGAGGTAGCAGGGATTCGGTCAACTAGACAGAGACAAGCCAAAATTCTGAGCAGGCCAGGAGTGTGCCTGGGCGCTCTACGCGCAAAGGTCGGGATGAGACCAATGCATCAATGCGGTTAGGGAAGTAAGCTGTATGACACACTACATATATAGTTGGGATTAGGAGACCTGGGACGATGAGGAATAGTGAGATAAAAGAAATTTTGCTGTGTGGAGTGCACACATGCAACCCACACAGGATACGGTAGGCACTTAACTGTTGCTCGGATCAAAACAGCAGGGTGTGTGGGGAGGCATGCCCCAATCAGCACAACAGTCCCCAAACAGTCACGAGATAGCCCCTAGGTCGACCTTGTTTGATCCCCAAAACTACCCCAAAGTGACCCCACTGAAACAAAAAAAGTGGGTTTGGGGGCGTTTTTCGGCAGACCACGCAAAAAACCCTCCGATACTTGTGTACATTCTGCATTGCATTATAAACTCAACTTCCCGTATCTATTTTTATAGCACTGCATAAACGACCCCAGAACGAACGATACTAGTCCGGTGCGTCAAATAACCAAACGGAGACGTCCCATTTCATCGCTTTCATTTCTCACTTCCCAAGGTACCTTTACCACTTTCGAAATCACTTCCTTGCCAGTAACTGCGAGCTGCATTTCCAATACCGATTTCGGAAGAAAAAGGACAAAACTTTTTACGCAAGAAAAAACATGTATTGATGGGTAAATTGTACAGTGGTAGAAGGGATTTACAATATATATACTGAGTTTTATCGTTCGCACCCGTTAGTCGCATGAGAACTGTTAGCTGGAATTGCTGTTTTCCAATACCTGAAATGGGGAGAAAGACATTTTCAATTGATCCCTTTTTGTAAAACAAAGTGCAGTGAGCAAAACTTTCACGTCTTTATGAACTAGGAATCGAAATACGTGTACTTGAATAGGAAAATCACTGAGGCAGAAACTGGAACCTCTTGCTGTATGGAAACGGAAAATATCGCAATAGATGCACAGCTTGATATAAGATAACGCCTTCGGAAATATATCATAAATAGAAGTCACTCACGTCGTACGCATTGCACTGAAAGCCGACGTCGCGATACAGTTCACACCGACTCTCTTGATGACTGGCTCTACTCCTTCGTAAGCAACGACGCATTTTTTCTCGGATGAGCTGTGTTGAGGCGCCAGGGTGGTTCTTCCGGCACACAGCGTCTATAGCAATATGGATTCAAAATCTCATACTCACCTATCGCAAGAGAACAAACTTTTGTTCCCGCCAAGGCAGGTCTTCCGTGTGCACATTTTCTAACAGCCGGTCGTTGAAAATCCCCCTTTAACCCTCGCAATTCAGTGTTTTTCCTAACATCAGTCATTTGCCTACACCATTGACTTGTCTTTACGAACTGGTTGTTCCTATGGATCAGTTGTTGTTTGTTCGCGCCCAGAGTGCTACTTTTGCACATCCTTGTTCAGGACCTGTGTGACGCACCTGCTGTTTTCTCACAAGCTGCCATTCGGTTTCTCGTTGTTGAGTCCTTGTGATCGTATTATTGAGGTTTGTATATTTTTGATGTCATTGTTTATTGTAATAATCTAGTATCGTAGAATATCGGGGATAATCGTCCTTTGATTTCGGGATCCGTTATGAATTTGGCTACGCATTGCTCAAACGTTCGTTACACCCTTCATGTTTACCTGCGCGAGGACTTTTATCGTTATTAGCTGACGCATCATATCCCTTGTGCAATCTCTAAAGTTGGTACCAGAAACTTTCTGCAAAAATATGACCTGAATAATAGAAAAAATGAACTATCTTTCACCACTTGCTCGTAGTAGCTGTCGTTTTCCAAGCGTTCATTCAGAGACGCGAGGTCATCGACACTGTTTACGGGGATCCCCCATTGGGACGGGATCTTTGAAGTTGAATTTGCGTTTTACCTCTGCAATTTGTCGACTTTGCAGTTCAACTCCCAAGTATCTTTCTTGATTGAAGCTAAGAAAGCTGGCTTGAGTTAATAAGGATTTAATGAAGCTGATATTACACATAATACTCTCACCATAACTGACTTCCTTGCTAAGAGGACTAGGCTTCCCACGAAATTTGGAATCGGATGGCTTTTCCTCCACAGTACGGCTTGTTGATGCCATGGGACTGACCGTTGGAGTGGAAGCCCAAGGTCTCCCGAAGGATGGACAACTACATGATTTGTGAGAATACAGCGATGGTACTTATGCCATGGTTGCTGGCACATTAAGATTTGGGCCCAGTGACTTCAACGGGGTACGCGGAAGGCAAATTGACTGGTGTTATAAGCAAGGTGGCTTAGGAGACCATAGTTTCTTACTGGCCCGTGCTGAAGGCTCCAGATCATCACTGTCACATTCCGAAAAAAGTACGGGTTTACTGCAGATATATCCTCATTAGCTATTAAACACATACTGTGGTCGTTTCCCATAACGTTCCACGGGCAGCGTCTCATCCGTGGATGGTAAGTCGGACATATCCTCTAGTATTCGTTGCAACTTCACAGCCTGTTGATAGTCGTCTACAAAAGGAAACTGAATGATGGTCATGTTCTCTTACAGACGGCTCTATGGACCTTTACTTTATATGCCTTTGAGTCGACCGGTGGTGGATGACCATCGCATACTGAGCGCTCCACACGAGAAGCGCCAACAGAAGGCCACATAGCGTGCTCTGACCCCACCATCCAGAGGTCATTACCAACAGCAACCGTGTTTTCTCCCACAAACTCCACTACTGTGAACATTTAAAATGTAAGGGTTTGTCACAATCTATTTTACTTACTACCTTTATGAACGCCAGCTATGCACAATAGGATAAAATACCAGGTGTTTGCGGTATGAAATAAATAGCCCTTTACATCATATGTAGTTACAGTTACAGGAGCGAATTTCCTCAGATGGCTGTTTACAGAGGTATATGTTGAGATTCACAGGCAAAATGGGATTAGTGAAAACATTTCCATTCCTTTTGAAATAACGGTAATTCACGGTGTTGTCACTGATGTCAACGATGATCGCCGGTTGGTTATCAATCAGAACACAGTTGTTCGGCGGTTCCGAGGCATAAATTGTGTTCTGCAGACGAAACTTTTTCCCATGCAGCCCACGTTTGGTGACAGGAGAAGATAGAGTGTCATCCCAAAATTGAATGTCGGCATGCATTATCGCTCCCGTAGAACGTTCCATTGTCCTACGAAAAATTTGTTCCGCTACCATGTTTCCACTAGTAACACACTGCCTGATATTGTGCATACATGACTCGAAGGGAAACACCGAGAATGAATCCAAAGAGCCGTGAATCCTCACATCTTCACATATATGCACCCATGGGTGAACATTAAAAACCGCCTCGGTCTCACCGAACAACTTCACGAAGTCCTGCATCATCAAGCAGCGGTGATTGTGGATAAAGTCTACGTAGTAAGAACGCCACTTATCGCTGCACAGTATGTATGCACTAATCGAAAAGCTGAGAAAGTTGGAGTAGTTCTCAACAGGCAGCACATCTTTCATAAAAACCGGTCCGATGTACAACAAGAACTGCCTGTACTCGGATGCCTTCCAGTACTCTAGCTCATCCAGCGTTCGACAAACTCGTGGAAACTCGAAAGGGATACGTTTTCGAACTATCCGAAAATGTTCGTTCACGCGTGCCAATGACTGAGCCGATAGCAGAGCTCTCCTTGGTTTGCCAAACTGGAGCCATACAAGAACGGCTCGCTTCATTATCCCAAGACATAACGTGTGCATGTAGTCCGTTGGGAACGTGTTTATCATATCAGTTGACAAACTCTCGAAGGGCAAATCCCCCGTGTGGTGGCCTGGTTGTCTTCGGCAACGGCAGTCAACGTCAGCCCTTGCTTTTCCTGGGTTGCCTATGAACACCAGTCGTCTACCAATGCTACTGTCTCGTTGGGTGCACCGTGGGCAACGAAAATAGCCACTATGGTACTTTATTTGTTTTATCAAAGCTTAAGCTGGGGCATCAGCTATAAAGCTAGACAAAGCTACACGGAAACGTCTGCATGCACTTCGAACATAAATGCCTTGAGTGAGCAGAGATTTCAGTTTTCGAACGCAGTCATCTAAGTATTCCATCACATCTACGGGCTTCGTCATCCCACAGTAGAGACCCACCACAAACACCCGTGATAACGGTCTGAGGACACGGCCTAGAATAGGCCACAGCTGCTGAGATGACCCACGAAACAAAGTCAGACCGTCTACATGCAACTGAATAGCTATCTCATCGGTTGTGTGCATTGCACTGGAATCCATTGCACGCTGCAAATAATCGTCGAGCCCAAAATGCACGTATTTTCCGTTGCCTACGGACTTCTTTGGCGTTTGACATGGTGATCCCAACAACGTTTGCGGATCTGTCGGCAAATCCGGGATAAACTGCTTGAATATACGAAGCATGGTTCTCAAATTCGCCATTGAGAGACGCGTTTGTTTGGCTGCCTGTCGTGCAACAGAGCGTGCCGAAGGTCCTGGAATTAAGTCTAAATTAATGGGTGGAGTAAGTAGACACAACAATGAACCGTCTTCCTTCACATTTGTGCTCTCCGAAAGGAATTCCGGGGGTACCGTCTTTTAATAAAGGTCTATGCTTTAGGCGGTCAAGTTACCTGAGGCGTGAAAAGTACGTGCAGACCACGAGTTCTCCTCGTACTCACTGGCTTGTAAGTCTTGTGCATCACCTCCAGCTTTCCTTAATATCTTACTAGAAGAATAATTTGAATAGAATACCCATAAAAGCTTGTAGAAATGTCCGGTGCACCGACATCGGTAGGCTGATGGACAGCATCAGGCTCAACCTCATAGTCCGTATTTATTGCCCCGGATGATGACATCCTCACCAACTCATCTGGTTTATTTGGCCATTAGGGTTCACAAAACGTGGAAAACATTACCATTTACAGCGTTTTGTCAATATCCGAGGCATTCAAAGATTCCACTGTGGCATGAGTGGCTCTGACTGAAGCCTTTTGACGTCGCCAGATGGTAGTTCTCGAGCACCCAGGAAGTGGCACCTGCTTACGGCGGTGTCGTCTCATTTCGTACAACGATAGCTACCAGATACGGTTCTAATTTAAAGGGCACATAGCAGTACATAAAGCGTATCTCATGAATAATTGTAAAAATCTACTAGTCACGTGAAAAACTTAGTTTCTTCCATCAAACATGACAACGAATACAGCCGTTCCGTTAATTAGTCAATACTGAGCTAATAAGGAATAAAAGGACACTGCAGTAGACATTAAACATGTAGGCGATATTTATTGACTGAAATAACAGCATTAACGTGAAACAAAACTTCGTTATTGACGAAAGTGAGGACTCGGTACAGGACGACTTACGGCTAGCGTGTAACCTTCGACGGATCACGTGACAGAATGGCGCACCTCAGTAAAACAAAAGAAAGCGAAAATCGTCAGTGACGGTGTTTCATGAAGAAGCATGCTCGAGTTGTCGAAAAAAGAAAGGTACTCATTTGAAGTGATAAATTTGGGTGCTTATATGCTTGAAAAATGAAGACAACCACCGGGAAATGATAAAAAGCAGGGAAACAATAAAGTACGTATATCTCCAAAACCATGAGGTTTATGGGGATAAGACTTCGCATTTGGCCGTTTCAGGCCTCATTAGTATAATTGCTGAACTTATTTATCATAAAAATGGGATTTTGAAGAACAGTCCCGGAAGGTACCGTTTGGGGCTTTTTTCGATCCCTTGGGCACAAGTCAGCATGCTGACTGGGATCGTATATATGGGGTCGATGGACCGGGTGAAACGAGAGTGCGCTCTTATGGCAGAAAAAACAAACAAACGGAGGCACAGTGGGACAGAAACTTCAGAAGATGCACCGTTGGATGCGTGGCGAGAATAAGGTAGGAGTTGGGTTATAGCGAGGGGGGTATAAGAACGCTAGATGGATCTTATTGTGGGAAGAATCAGAAGAGATTTGCTGAGTAAGCCATGTAGAACGTTATTAAATGGAATTGAAGCGGTGAATAACCAATATAGTCTATAACTCTAACTCGCGATAAGTACTAGTGGCTGCACGGTGGTGTGCCGCAGTTGCTTACACAACTAGGTCACGGTTTCAGTTCAGTTCAGTTCAGTCTGCACAGGACAGGTAATGGCCACGGCCAATCGAGCGTCCAGAAGTCCTTCGATGGTATGCACACCAGTTATGCACCCACCACTGCCGAGTGTATTTCGTCGAATCCCCGCTAAAAATGAGAGGGAAACGAAAAACCTCATCGCACATCAACTGCGTGAGACATTATGCATCGTGAGCGTTCACTGAGACAGTATGCAATGAGGGAAAAAGTCTGCTAAAACATACTCCAGAAGGACCACAGTGCTACCCGTCATCCATCTAGTTGATATTCTCAAGGCTCACTACAAGGAAGGATCTCGTATCACTTGCGATCAAGGGCACATTTGCAGGTTGGGCTGTCTGCAGATCTACCATTTCACCAGGCGGACCGTTCCAACTGTTCACAACCCTATTGCTGAAGAAGTGCGATCTAGCCATCAACCTAGATCGGGATTTTATCAACTTTTTTTCGTGTCCCCTTGTTCTGGAGTCTACTGCCACTTGGAATAGACTAGCTGGTCTAAGGCCAGAAAAACCCTTCATTACCTTGAACGTTTCTATGAGATCTCCTCGACGTCTCCTCCTTTCCAAAGAGAAAAGATTCAGGTCACAGAGTCTCTGCTCGTAAGTCTTACCCCTCTGCCCTTCAACCATTCGCGTGGCGAGACGTTGGACTTTCTCGAGGCAGGCGGCGTCCTTTTTGTAGAAGGGTGACCAAGCCTGCACGCTACCTTCTAAGTGAGGTCGTACTATAGCCATGTAAATAGGTACAAATACCTCCGTCTTCCGGCAAGACAAAGCTGATCGCGGTCTAAAGAGCTCCCCACGAGCCTTATGCGCAGCAGCATTGCATTGCTCCGACCATTTTAAGTAACTGTTCATGATGATCCCCAGGTCTTTAACCCTACTGGCTGCCTCTACGGTGAACAGCCCTTGATCATGAGCGACAGTTAGGCTCTCTGTTGCCCTTGACAACAAATGGCTTTTTTGAGCGTTTAGAGGTAAGTCCCATTTGTATGCCCAGTTTAGGACGGTGCCTATTTCCCTGCCCAAGTCCGCCCTACCCTTAGATCCAACAATCTTCACATCATCCGCAAAAACAAAGCTGGGCGATTGAAGAGTGGATGCTAGGTCAGTAATAAATAACAAGAATAGGACCGGGCCTAGGACGGATCCCTGAGTTACACCACTGGTGACGTTCACCAAACTGGAGCACCTGTCCCCCACTTTGACATAAAGCGTCCTGTGGGAGAGGAAGTCCTCCAGCCACCTATATACTGGCCCACCTATCCCGAAAGTCTCCATCTTGCAAAGCAAAAGACGATGATTAACGGAGTCGAACGCCTTGCTTAAGTCGAGGTAACATACCTCAACATGCTTGCCTTCGTCCAGTCGTCGAGTTACTTCATCTAAGAAGCACAGGAGATTGGTGAGGCAAGATCTATTTTTCAGGAATTCATGCTGCGCCGGGCTTAGCATGGAGTGCTGCAGTAAGTGCTGGAAGATATGGGCACGGATGATCTTCTCGAGAACTTTACAGAGAATGCTAGTTAGGCTTACCGGCCTGTAGTTCTGCACATCCGACTTAGGCCCACTCTTATGTATTGCCACGACTGCCGCGACTTTCCAGTCCTGAGGCAGCTTTCCCTGGTCCAACGTGGATCTATACAATCTGCATACCGATGGAGCTATGATATCCGCCAACGGCTTGATGATAGCTGGATGAATGCCATCTAGGCCCGCTGACTTGTGGCTGTTTAACTCCTGTAGGTACTTACGCACGCATTCCTCTGAAAGATCTAGCTCGTTTAACTGAGTAGGATGTACCAGAGCCAGATCTACTCGTACCCCACTATCTATCCTATGTACACTACCAAAGTATTCCCCCAGGGCGTCTGCTTTGCCCTGGTCGTCAGTGACAATACCATATTCTCTAGTGGATAGCGGACCTACGGCATTCCTTGTTGAGCCTTTAGACTGTACATAGCTGTAGAACTTCTTCGGCTGTTATCTTACAGACTGGGCCAATTTCAGCTCAAATTCCCGTTTAGAAGTTCTCAAAAGGCTTACAGTCTCGTTTCTCAGCTTCGTATAGCGATTTCAGGCTAGCTGGCTGCCGGAAGCTTTGTACTGGTTCCAAGAGCGGTTTCTACGTCTGATGGCCTTGGCTATTGCAGCCTTCCACCACATGGGCTTGCCCTCCCCACTCCTTCGTTTTAGGGGTGCGAACTCTTCCTGTAGGGCAGTCAGGGATCCTTTTATGGCCTGCCAGCGCTCCTCCATAGTAGCCTCCTCTGGCGCGTCGCAGGTCAAACCCATCGCCCTATTACGAAGCCTTTGTATGTCCATACTACCGAAATTCCTAATCAGCTTTGAGGGTACCTTCGGTTGCCGCATGCATAGAACTATTTTGACACACACGTGGTCACTCTTTCCCAGCGGTGCACAATAATGCAGTCCAGCCACATCGTTGGGGAAGTTCGTTATAGCTAGATCCAGCAGGGATGGAACGCATCCAGTCCTATATCTGGTATTCTCCCTAATATGCTGATGCAACGCATTATCATTCAGCCATTCTAAGTAGGTTTGCTCCTCCGATCCCGGCACGCAGACCTCAGCCACCCAGTCGATGTGCGGAAGATTGAAGTCACCCACTATGAGGGTCTTTTGTGCGTCCTTAACTAGTTCAGTCAAAGTCCGCAGCAAACCAACGTCCTCTTCGTGGTTTGTGCTTGGTGCCCTGTAGACACAGACGACGTTAACCCTTCTGCCTGGAAGGATGATCGTAACGGCGCATAGCTGGATATTGTGAGTGCACATCTTGGTCTGGGACTCAAGGTGGTTTGCACCTGACCTAACGAGGATGGCTATTCCACCCCCAAGGCAATCTTGTTCCCGATCCTGCCTGTAGACTGCAAAACCGTCACTTATTAGGCCTGGCACATGGTCTTCTTCAGAAAGCCACGTTTTCGTGACGGCAACCATTGATGCTTTCTGTCCGTCAGCGGTTTTGGCAAGTTCCGCCCATTTGTTTCTAATACTACACGCGTTAGTATATAACACCACCGCGTTTGATCCGTCGCCTAGGTGTCTTTTGTCATTCATTCCTGACTGTTTCTCAGGCGCAACGCCTGAGATGATGGCACGTTTTTTGCTTCGGATGTCCCCACTGGGGTGCATGAAGCCGGCTGATGGTCCAGAATTTCTGACGACTCCCAATCCATCTCTATAGGAGTGGCCACAACATCCAGACTGGCAGGGGTCACGCTGTCATCTATCTTCGGACAGTAGTGCCAATTCTCGTCTTCCAGCGCATCTTCAATTACAACTATTAGCGACCCTGCACGTGGCTCCTTTACTATTGCCGGGGTCGCGGCCTGAGAGCCGAGTACGGCATTCCGCTGAACTTTTAGATTTCTCACCAGCGCCCTGGCTGGTCGAGCAAGGATACTTCTTGGGGCTAGACCACCAGGCCTTACCCTATGCTCGTCCGGCACAATCTGGTATCTGCCCTTGGTAATCTGAGCCACTACCGCTGCCCTCGCCAGTAGTCTATCCCGGGTAGCCTCATCAGCGAACTCCACCAGTATTGGTCTCTCACGAAGTTCGCCTTTGTTCCCCAGTGGTGACTTCCATGTCCCTACTCTGTGCACCCTTCTTAGAGTAGGAGGGTACGGAACACCTGCGATTCGCAGTATGTCGCAGACCCTCCTCCTGTCAATGTCTCTCCTGGCCTTCGATTCCCTTATAAAGGGTTCTTCCTGGTTTAGGATCAGAAGCCTGTGGCTTGAGACCCTGCCCATCGACAAGACCTGCCTCTGCAGGTCCTTCACCTTGTTTTCTAATACCAGAAGAGCAGGGTCATCCACCCTAGCCAACCCATCTTTCGCTCTATTACAGTCTCCCTTCTTTTTGACCCGCCTCTCCCTTCTCGGCTTCTGCTCCGTCCACTGGCCCTCGTCGGTCTGCTTCAAAGGAGTGGAGGCAACGACCGCCTGGCAAGCCTCCGGGACTGGTTTATTCGCTCGGATGATTGTCCTCTCGGGTGTTGATACTACTTCCGCAAACGACTTACTACAACCTGCTTGCGGTGGTTTGGGGCTTAAAACCGAGGTACTACTTGGTGGACGTTGGTCCTGCAGTTTAAAGGCCACACTGGCCGCCTCCTTGCAGGGGGCACAGACCCATCCAGCCCATGCGTTCTGTTTATAAAGGACATAGATGTCCTTTGCTATCCCTGAACAGCTTGGGTGGGCCCATCTCTTGCATTTCTCGCATTCTATACCATTTACCACACGTTTTCCGCACTTGGGTGCTAGACACGGGTCGGAAACGCGTGTCATACCGAAAACCGCAAAAACGAGGGAATATACAACTCAAGTGCTCTTTACCCAAACACAAAATACGCACTCTGACAATAGCAGGTAAATCCCGCTAACACAAAAAACAAAAACAAAAAGAAAGACTAGAAGCGAGGAAAGATCGCCTCAAAAAACACCGAACACTACTGGGCAATGCTACAAGGAGAATAAAAATATTCTCCGGATAAAGCGCACCTTAAATGCAATTATGATACGCTCAGTATTGTGAATTAAACTGGGTTAATTCACAAAACTATTCAAAAACTCAATTCAAAGACGAGAGCACTATGAATTCAAACCGCGCGGCACTTACAACGCGCTCAGGTGAATAGGTGGTATACTCTAGGATGGACACAGTTACAAGTCTAAACGGTGATATACACAAAAAAGAAAACGAGACGACCTGAATTTCAAGTCGAGGTGACCTTGACCCGATACCACACCCAAACTCGCAAATGATCGCCTCCTATATGAAGCTATTATTCCCAGGCTTGTGCACGTGAAACAAGACTCACACGCAAGAGAACTGAGAAGGCAACAAAAAGCAGCTTCAGAGAAGCAACACCGTAATCAAAATGTGGTGGCTCCATAGAGACTGTTACACACGTTTGAGCAATGCGTAGCCAAATTCACAACGAATCCCGAAATCAAAAGACGATTATCCACGATATCCTACGATACTAGATTATTACAATAAACAATGACATCAAAAATATACAAACCTCAATAATACGATCACAAGGACTCAACAACGAGAAACCGAGTTGCGGCGTGCGAGCAAGGAGCACGTGCGTCACGCAGGTCCTGAACAAGGATGTGCCAAACTAGCGCTGTGGGCGCGAACAAACAACAATTGGTCCATAAAAACAAACAGTGAGTAAGGACAAGTTAATAGTGTAGATAAGTGAGCGATGTTAAGAAAAACATGAAATTGCAAAGGTTTTTGGGGGAATTTTCCACAACCGGACTTTACACCGCCCACCAAAGTCCCCCCGAATCCTTAGCAGAGTCAATGGTTTGGTGTAAGGGTACTGATCCTTCCTACCTACCTAGGCCCTGCTGTCAGTGCGCGCGTCTAATGCTTGTCGTCAACATTCTACTCATGGTCGCACCTAATCCGTTGGCCAAACAGACGCGAGGCCATTCTGCATCTTCCACGAGAACAACGGACCGATGGCGGGCGTGAAGGGGCCACATAGATGCTGTCCTTGGAAGTGCCGTCAAGCACTGGCTGTATGTGCTTTCGTGAGTGTGTGTGTGTGTGTGTATGATGTAATCGCCGCTACTTTCACATATGCAAAAGACACTTCAGTAACGTCAACAGGGGTAAACTCCGAACACCGTCTCATGTTTGATAGGGTTTTGCGGGGCATCGCGTGCATCGGGTATGTGCCTGTGTCTGGATGTATAATGGAATCGCATGTATCACCGCATATCAAACAGGGCTTTCTGTACCGTTAACGAAAGACTGTGAGCACTGTAACGTGTTTGACGGAGACCAGGTGGTATAAAGCGTAGAATGTAGGTGTGTGTGCGTCTGGGTGTACGATGGTTCGATAAGTCAGTGTGTAGTGAACGCCCCATGTATGCGGTTTCCTTACCGACCTCGAAGAAGAGTGCAAAATAGTCTACTGGGCCTCAGCTTTGTCAGCTTCTCCGCCTTCACTCTCGAGTAGGCTAATACTGCGTGTGTCACGAATGAGAACTCCGTTAGCTGCCTTCAACTTCACCGTTCTTATCATTCCGTCGGTGCTTTCGATGGTTTCCATAACCACTCCCAAGGACCAAGTGCTGAAATGTGCTCGTTCGTCGGCAATCATAACCACATCCCCAACTTTGAATGGCCTTGTTTTCACCAGCCACTTCTGTCGAGTCTGCAAAGCCAGTAGGCACTCCCGCAGCCACCGCCTCCAGAAGACCTTGGCCAGATATTTCGCTTGCTTCCACCTGTGGAGGTAGCTCCCACGAAGGTTTACCGGCCCTTGGAAACCCTCGTTCGACCTTAACGTCAATAAGTCGTTCGGGGTGAGCGCCAGGTGGGTGGGGTCGCCGTTCAATACTGGAACCAGGGGGCGGTTGTTCAGAATTCTCTCCACCTTGGTCATGACGGAGTTCAGCGTCTCGTCGTCAGGCGGCCGCTGCTCCATGATTGACAGCAATATCCGTCTGGCGGACCGGATCATGCGTTCCCATACGCCGCCGCGGTGGCTGGCCTGTGGGGGGTTGAAGTGCCATCGTATGCTGTAGGCCACGGTTCGATTCTGCAGTTCGTCCCTGTTTATGTTCTTTTGCCAAAGCTGCAATTTCCTGTGGGCGCCCACGAATTTCGACCCATTATCTGAGTATATATCGGCCGGTACGCCTCTTCGGTTGATAAATCGCTGCAAGGCCCGTAGAAACGAATCAGCCGTCATCGAATGTGGAACTTCTAGGTGTACCGCGCGTGTTTTCATGCATGCCATGATACACTCATACCGTTTTTCCAATCTCTTCCCGCATTTCGTCTACAAAGGCCCGAAATAGTCCAACCCGGTGTCACTGAACGGCCACCAGCCCGTAGTCACCCTGCATTCTGGTAGCGGGGCCATGAGTTGTTTGCCTGCTGTGGCATTGCGCCTCCTGCATTGCACACACCGTCGGATTACGCGTTTTACAGTCTCTCGTCCTCTCAGCAACCAAAGGCGCTTTCGGATGACGCTCGTCACATGACTTTCCCCGGCATGTCCCTCCACGGCGTGGACGTGTTGAATCATTAGCTCTACTACAGGTTGTCTCGCAGGCAGCAGTATAGGATACTTTGTGACGAAATTCAGGTGGGCGTTGGTCAGCCTACCATCCACCCGCAGCAGTCCGTCGATGAGTTTGGGGTTTAAACGCTTCAGCTCGCCTCTTGGAGATGGCATGTCTTTATTGGTCGGCCCCACTTCTTCCGCCCTCTTGAGTTCTCGGGCGAAAGCCTCGCGTTGTATCATTCTGAAAATATCGTACTCTGCCGCTTGTAGCTCATCGGGACCTATCGGGCCGAACCGTATCCGACCTGAGGACCGTGGCCCTTTCATGACTAGTAAATTTCTCTTGAACCTGGTTAACCAAACTAGCGAACGAAGCGTCTTCATCCAGGAAGAAAACCTGACCAGTCGCGATAGAATGGATGAAGCTTCGACGACGTTGGTTGCTATCACTACGCCTTTAATCTCCAGTTCCACTTCCGTAGGGGGTCTTAATTCGAACACGGGCCGGTCCTGTCTGGGCAAGTGCAGGAAGTTCGGCCCTCTCGTCCACGTGTCCAGTTGCCTGAAGTTGGTCGCACCTCGGGAGCACAGGTCGGCCGGATTATCGCCAGACCTGACATGACTCCACTGGTGCGTGGCTGATTCATCGTGGATAATCGTGGGCCGGTTAGCAACGAAAGTACTAAACCGTCTCCGGACGTTGTTAATGTAGTAAAGTACTATCGTTGAATCCGTCCAGAAGCTCACTGACCAAATGTAGAGGTCGGAGCATCTCTTTACACCTTGCACCGCCCTGACTGCTAAAATGGCTGCGCTGAGTTCAAGGCGTGGGATTGAGACCGACTTCAGTGGAGCAACGCGGGCTTTAGCAAACAGGATCCTCGTAGCATATTGTACGTCTCCTGTGCACCATCGTCCGTACACCACAGCTCCATAACCGACTTCGGATGCATCGGAAAAGGCATGTAGTTCTCCAGTCCGTGTCGTATGGCCAGGAGTCAAACATCGTGGGATTCTTATGTCCCCTAATTTCTTCAAGGTGTTCAAAAATTCTTCCCAGTCTAGCCGGTCCTCTTGGTCCAGTGACTGGTCCCAATCAACTTTCTTACGGCACAGCCGCTGCAGCAAGATCTTTCCGGGTAGCAGCCATGGTGAGACGAAACCGAGCGGGTCGAACAAATTTGAGACGGCAGATAGTATGCCACGACGGGTTATTGGCCGCTCGGGAACGTTTAGCTCGAAAACAAAGTCATCCGTTTCCACGTCCCATTGTATCCCTAAGGTGCGCTCGATAGGAAGTGGAGAGCCGCCCAAATCTCTCACCCTTTCGGCCTTTTCGTGATACGGGACGACCTTCAGCACTTCTGAAGCGTTTGACATCCATTTAGTTAGATGGAAGCAGCCCTCTTCCAGCAATCTCGTCAGACCCCTGAACTGCTCTAGAGCTGATTCCACATCATCGAATGACCCAAGGTAGTCGTCGACGTAGAAGTTCCTGCTGACGCTATCCACCATCAACCGATGGACCAAAGCTCCATGTTTGTTCGCAGGTTCCCAGAAGGACATATTTTGCACAGAACGGTGACGATATGGCTCCGAAGGGGTGGACGGTCATCCCAGAATTTACCACAGCTTTGTCCCGGTCGTCCTTTTTGCCACCACAGGAAAAGCAAGCATCTCTTTCTCCTACCGACGTTTTCACCCGATGAAAAGTTTCCCCGATATCGGCGGACAAGGCCATTGTACCCACTCTGAAACAGCCCAAAAAGTCGATTAGTGGCGTGGTCCAGTCAGGTTCTTGTAGTAGGCGATCGTTTAACGACTTGCCCCGGAACTTGGCTGCACAGTCGAAAAACCCCCGCTGTTGTTCGGGTTTCTTGGGGTTGATAACCGAGTGATGAAGTAGATACCAGATGCCCTTTCGGTCGTCGGTGTTGGCAGGCACCTTTGCAAAGCAGCCGAGAGCTTCGTTTGACTTCATTAATTCTGCGTATCGTTCCCACAGTTCCTGACGTCGAACGAGGCGTTTTTTCAGTAGTAGTGGTCGTTGGAGATCATAGTTTCTGTTATCAGCCCACGGGTCGGCAGATGTTGGCCATGTGAGGGGGACCTTGAACTGTTTTTAAGGCCTCTAGGGCTTTGCCGCACCGATTGTAAAGCGAAATGACCCTCTTGAGACAACGATGGTCTTTCTTCTCCGTTGTCATGAAACTCCTTTTCATACAGCCGCTGCAGGTGATACTCCATGCGGTCCGTTTCGGCGGATAAATAATTCATGGAACCACGTCCCCCCACTGGACCATATACCACCCATCCCAGAACTGTGCGTACGGCATAAGGTGCCTGGTTGTCGTTCACTCCCTGGTTCGGTATCCAATGTGCCTCTGGCACGTCGCAGCCGATGAGAAGATCCACTTCATCATCTTCCCAGTCTACAACGGTTATATCCTGCAGGTGGGGCAACCTAGTCAAGATTACGTTGACCGACCTTGGTGCCCGCATCGAGAGATCCGCTAACGTGAATGCCTCCGTTGGTTCAATTTCCTCGTTAGTGTCTAGAGAGATGAGTTGCAGCCTCAATCAACCGGCAGTCATTACCTGTGTTCCGCCCACCGTGCTCACTGCTAACGACGTCGCACCTTTAGCCAGTTGGTGTTTGTCGGCAAACCGCTCTTTCATTAGAGTAGTGCCCGATCCACTATCGACGAAAGCCAACGCTTTGACCACCCCAGTCGGAGTCACTACTCCCACGGCAACTACTCCTAAACGTACTGGTTTATTGGCAGACCGCGACGTTGAACAAATCACACTGGGCTTGGTGTTCGTCTCTGGTATAGTTTCTCTCGCCTGGTGCAACAATCGATGGTGTCTACCCGTGCAGCCCTCGTGACCACATCTGGTCTTTGTTCTACAAGCTGCCGCCCGGTGTGTGGTCTTGAGACATATAAAACACGCTCCAGTCATCCTCACCATTCCCCACCGCTCGTCTATTGTGGCGTTGCCGAACTTGGGGCATTCAAGTAGCCCATGGCTAGCATCACAGGATCTGCAACTTGGTTGCTCCGTGGCGTCGCGTGAAATGGCATGTGCATTGGTCCAAGGTTGGTATTTTGGATGTTCACGTGCAAGGGTTTGAGCCTGGCTAGTACTAGACTTTTTTGCTTGGTTGCTCTCTCGGATAAGTCGGCCTGTCAGCTATCTTGGTTTGCTTGTCCAAGTATTCGGTCAAGTCTTCGAAGTTGGCTTCTCTGTCGCTTCGGCTTATCCGTTCTGCTTCTTCCGCCCACCGACCTTGTAGTTCGGGAGAGAGGTGACGGACTATGCCTTCCAAAGTGTGCATTGCATCTAGGTCAGCCCTGTAACCTAAATGGTCGAGGGCTATTGAGCAGTTCTGCATCTTGATCACTAGGTCGGCCACTGTGTAGACATCGTCCTTGGTTCTCTTTGCCTCTACCATCACGCCCTCCATTAGGTTACGGGCTACTTTGAACGGTTAGCCAAACAAGTCCCTAAGAATCTTCCTTGCTCTTGCGTAGCCTTGATCCGGGTCGAGCATGGTACACCCGTCGATAGCTTCTCTTGCTCGGCCTCAGCAGTAGTGAGTAAGGTAGAGAAGCCTTTGCCCGGGGTCGGTTACCTTATTTTCAACGAACGCCTCGAACTGCTTGACAAACTTGCAGTATTGCTCAGCTCGCCCGTCGAAAACCGTTAGTTCCACTCTAGGCAAATTGATCTTTGGTGTTTTATAGTCGGCGACCGGCGTGGGGTTCCCTACCTTATTGCACCCTGATCTATCGAAAGTGTCGAAGTCGCTGGTCTCATGCTCTCGCTCTTTCTGTGTACACTTCTCTGCTTCCTGCGCCTTTAGTCTAGCCGATAGTAACTGTTGTTCTAGGTCTAGTATTCTCAGCTTATATAAATCAGCATCCTTACGATCAATATTGCTCTCATCAACACATGAACTAGCACTGACAGGACTAGGCGATCTAACATTAACTAAAGAATCAAATGTACCCCAAACCTCCCCAGAGACTTGCCGTGATACTTTCTGTCCGGATTTCAATGTCTTCGATCCTTTTCTTAGCATTTTGCGTGTTTTTCCTCGTTCCAAATTGATCTGTTGAGTATTGTTACGAACGTTTGAGCAGTGCGTAGCCAAATTCGCAACGGATCCCGAAATCAAAAGACGATTATCCACGATATCCTACGATACTAGATTAGTACATGAACAATGACATCAAAAATATACAAACCTCAATATTACGATCACAAGGACTCAACAACGAGAAACCAAGTTGCGGCGTGCGAGCAAGGAGCACGTGCGTCACGCAGGTCCTGAACAAGGATGTGCCAAACTAGCGCTGTGGGCGCGAACAAACAACAATTGGTCCATAAAAACAAACAGTGCGTAAAGACACGTCAATAGTGTAGGAAAGTGAGCGTGTTAAGAAAACACTGAACTGCAAAGGTTTTAGGGGGATTTTTCACGACCGGTCGTTACAGGGACCATGTTGACAGTCTCGTTGTCCTCCGCGTTGGTCATCGGGACAGGCATTGCACGCACTCGTACATCTCGTATTTTCTGAATCCCGCACATTGGAAATGGTCTCATCGACCACAGGAGCCACATAGCACCCACTGAACGTCCTCGTCAATGTCCACTGTCGGTTCCTCTAATCTGCATACGCTGCAAACTTCCTCCCGAATTGTTGAAGCAGCTGGATCCACACATCGACGCTTGCTTTCCGTTTGAATGGTGTCGATGTATTGGTGCTCAACCGACGGAAGTCCAAGGCTTGCAATAGGTTCCCTATGAAAACAATATCTCCATCGTACGCATTCCTAGCCACCAAGGCAGATTTTCGTCTCGACCGCGACTTACTACCGTCCTGAACTGGGCATACAAATGGGACTTACCTCTAAACGCTCAAAAAAGCCATTTGTTGTCAAGGGCAACAGATAGCCTAACTGTCGCTCATGATCAGGGGCTGTTCACCGTAGAGGCAGCCAGTAGGGTTAAAGACCTGGGGATCATCATGAACAGTTATTTAAAATGGTCGGAGCAATGCAATGCTGCTGCGCATAAGGCTCGTGGGGAGCTCTTTAGACTGCGATCAGCTTTGTCTTGCCAGAAGCCGGAGGTATTTGTACCTATTTACATGGCTATAGTACGACCTCACTTAGAAGGTAGCGTGCAGGCTTGGTCACCCTTCTACAAAAAGGACGCCGCCTGCCTCGAGAAAGTCCAACGTCTCGCCACGCGAATGGTTGAAGGGCAGAGGGGTAAGACTTACGAGCAGAGACTCTGTGACCTGAATCTTTTCTCTTTGGAAAGGAGGAGACGTCGAGGAGATCTCATAGAAACGTTCAAGGTAATGAAGGGCTTTTCTGGCCTTAGACCAGCTAGTCTATTCCAAGTGGCAGTAGACTCCAGAACAAGGGGACACGAAAAGAAGTTGATAAAATCCCGATCTAGGTTGATGGCTAGATCGCACTTCTTCAGCAATAGGGTTGTGAACAGTTGGAACGGTCCGCCTGGTGAAATGGTAGATCTGCAGACAGCCCAACCTGCAAATGTGCCCTTGATCGCAAGTGATACGAGATCCTTCCTTGTAGTGAGCCTTGAGAATATCAACTAGATGGATGACGGGTAGCACTGTGGTCCTTCTGGAGTATGTTTTAGCAGACTTTTTCCCTCATTGCATACTGTCTCAGTGAACGCTCACGATGCATAATGTCTCACGCAGTTGATGTGCGATGAGGTTTTTCGTTTCCCTCTCATTTTTAGCGGGGATTCGACGAAATACACTCGGCAGTGGTGGGTGCATAACTGGTGTGCATACCATCGAAGGAATTCTGGACGCTCGATTGGCTGTGGCCATTACCTGTCCTGTGCAGACTGAACTGAACTGAACTGAACTACTACCGCTGGTGCTGACTACTAATGAGCTACTACTAGACAGCGGTGTTGCTGGAAAGCACAACGCACTACCATTCAAGTCTGCCTCTATGTTTCCCGTGGGCTTGGGAACTTCCCGTAACTGATATCATGAAATGGGCCGTTCAGCTAGCCCACGCGATGGACTGTGAATAAGGTGTATGATGCCTGAAACCGCGTGATTATCAAAACGCTTCAGAAGCACACCGAGTGTGTACGCAGCCAGTTGACCTAAGACTGCCTGCGTCCATCCGAGATCTTTTGGCCCTTAAAGGGACTCTTCCGTTCTCTCGCAATTCGATGCCTACAAACATTCATTAGAGACCCAGTGTGGTCCAGAATTTTCTGAAACACATCATACATCAATGACCTCCCAGAGAGACCGGTTTTCAAATGCTTGTCCACAGTTTCAACCCTATTTGTGGTATAATTACCACGAAGGAAATACTTCCGGGTGGCATGTGCAGCCCAGCTAGTCCTATACGGCATCCAAGTACTTTTCAAGTACTGGGAAGCCTTGGAACTTCGACTTTCAATGGCGGATAAGAACCTAGTAAAAGCTGCGACATCCTCCATGTATACCGTATTGCGCACCCACTGGAATATTCTATCCTGATCTGTGATAGATACATGTGAGAGCAGACCGCATCTTCGAAGCATATCCTTTACGACGAGGAACCTACAGAATACAACCAGCCCTTCCGGGTACTGTGTCCTCAGAGCGGCCTACCACTGTGGTTTTACAATTTCTGGGCTGAGGCAGAGAATGAGCCAAAAATTCAAAGGCTGTTTCGTAGTTAGTGCCGCTTTCGCTGGGCATAAGGGCATACAAAATACTGTGCCCTTACCCGGTGTCTTTCACGTCACCTAACCTGCCGACCAGCTCGTTACCTATGAGAGGAACAAACAGAATAAACTTAATCATGCTATTGTCACTAATGACCTGTGAACACGCCCAATTTTTCAATAATTCACCTACACGCGTTGCATCCTTAGTGGGGTCAACGGAACCTAATCTTTTCCTTATGGAGCAAAAGTCGTGACTGCGAAGGCGTCGGGTAAACATTAGCTGGGTGTAATCCGTGATCTCGGCAGTATTATGAAAGCTTTCCATCATACTAAACACGTGACTTTCTTGGTTACTGGTCAAGTGGCGGTTACGGACGTAATAACCCTCGGTCCCTCGTTGGAAGTCATGGTTATGGACCATGGCCCACTGCGACACCATGTAGGATTAGCCGACGGCACGCACGGAGACGAATGCTTGGCAACCGAGGTTGGGGTATCTGCAAAAAGTTTCCACTAGGAACAAGTAAGGAAGTAAAATACCTTCTTCCAGAGCAGTTTCTTCTCCAATGGACGCAGCAATATTTGATGAAATAGTACTGCGTGCCAGGTGGTAAAATAATACCACGTTTATCTGCCATTTCCCTTGTTCGTGAATCGTATACATAAAACTCGAACAAGCGGTTGATTGGAAGTCCCGAGAATCGGATCTGAATGCATCCCAATTCAGGTGCATCTTCTTAACCGTTGCACAGGACTGGGAAAAATCATCAGCGATTCCTTGCTCCATATCAAGGACCAGCCAGTGTGAGAAAGAAACGGCAAGCAAATATCAAGCCTAGGGTTGCGGATTATATATGACCAATAACCCAATCAACAGGCTGCAACGGCTAAGCCAATAACGGGAGAGCTGATTAACGAGATTTGACCAAGAGAAACAAGTTTCAACAAAAATTGCCAAAGTACTTTTATAAAGTTCGTTTCCATAAAGCACACTTTTGCGGCGTTTTTGTTCAATGTAAATGCAAAAGTTACTCCGTCAGCTGTCTGGGGTCTGCATTACGCCAAGCCAGGTCGGAACTTGCACCACTTTCGAGATATCGCCTAAAATTGAAAGGCCACGAACCAGTGGAATTACACAAAATTAAAGCACCAAATTTTCCCAAAGAAATGAAAACCAGTTTCTGATTATGAATGAGTTTTGAAAACAAGTGTACGACGGACAATATCAAAACGCACACGAACACGGAAACTGACCGAATACTGGCGTCTAACAGAGTGTTTCAGAGTTTTTCTGTGAACAAAATATGTGACAAACAATATTGTATGAAATGTAAATAAATGTTCTCCAAAGGCAAGAACAGTTTCACAATGTGCTCACAGCTAATAGGTCTCACTCGAACTGTTCGAGTGAAATATTGGTGAATTTCTCCTTCTCGCCTATGTGCACGCTGGATAGAAACTGGGACATCGTACATTTTGTAACTGTTCGGGAAAAATTGGTCTAGTTGAATAGTTGTAGAGCATGGAATGGAATAAAATGCTGAATAACTCGGAGCGAGGCGATCTGCAAGCTACTTTGTCCTTTGTATGTGGTTGTAAGGTTGGTTAGACCTTACATGCTGTTTCATTATTACGTACGTTCGCTAGTCCTTCCCAACACGCTTGGACCACCTGCTCGTTACAGCGGTACTCTGCAATATACCATCACGATCACCACGACATTGTTTTCCACAACCCATGAGAAGGAGAACACTATAGGTAGGGAGAGAGTGGTTAGTGTATATTGGAGAAGCGTGCGTGTAGCGTGCACGGGCAACGTTCAAGTGGCCACCGTGCTTAGGGGGCGCGAGTTCACATAAACACTGATGTGTGTTAAACAAATAATCAGGGTTAAATGCCACTACATGGTTCCGAGCTTGAATCAACAACATTTTCCTCGCTGTTTCCTGCTACGAGTGGATTAACTCTCCGACGTTTCGAACACTTTCTTCGTTTCTTCCGTTTCCTGTAATTTAACACAACTGTAGGATCTGTCCAATATGCAAGGCTCAGCTCGATGATGGTACAGTTCTCTTTTAGTATTGGTGCTACCTTAAAACCCAACACCAGTGCAGTCATTTTGATTTCGTTTAGGGATACTGACTTCAGCTGAGCAATTTTTGTTTTGGCAAAGGGTACTTTGTTTCGCCGCCGGCCATGCAGTTCAACCCAGGTACCGTGCACTGTCACCAGGCCGGCAAATTCCAAGCTGCTCTGCGTGACCTGCTGGTGTTCAACTTTCAGCAGGGCTTTTCGAAAATGTCTTTTTCCGAGATATTTCAAAAGTCTTCTTCGAACGCTATGTCTCTGAGATGAGACCACCTCTTGGCGATCGATCTATTGGAGTCGACTGGCCTCATTGGCAAGCTGTCTATTGCAAAAGCCTCCGGAATTTCTGCGGTCCCCTCATCAGATAAAGACGTTAAATGCAGGGTCAGCCTCTCAGAATTGTTAACATGACCCCCTGCAATCGTGCTGATAGTTGTAGCGTACTACTCTGTCTATGTGGTACACTAAATTATTGTCAACAATATCTAAGGCGACACTAGCAAACTAAGACGGGCGGAGGAGCGTGCGGTGATAAAAAGGCCAAAAGGGTATGTACATCAAGAATAAAAATGAAACAATAGGTGTGACTCAAACTCACAGTTGTTCAGTGTTCTTGTGATCAGGAGATGAGTGTCGAAGAGCCAATATCCGCCAATGTCTTCAGCTCAGTTCGGTCTGACAGCCATCCGTTGGACAGAACAGGATGGTATTGAGCGAAGTGCCAAGAGACGCCGTTGAAGCTTCTAAAATGTTTTGTTTCACACAGTTAGTTCCGACCGATATGATTCCAAGACACTCAAAACCAGAAGATGAGATCGAGCCAGAGTGAAAGATTTATTTACAGCCTTTTTGTATTGCGCGGTGGTGACGACCAAAAGGTGTGTGTTTTTACATTAAAACGTCGGTACAACAAAGGAGTGTCGCACCAAGGGACGTTGAAAATCATGGAAAAAGTCGGAAATGTACAGGTACCTACAAGTGAGCGAGGTAGGCTCGCCGACTAGTACACAGCTTTCTACAAGCTCGCGGGTAATCAGTGAGGTATCCGACCCCGTGTCCAAAAATGCATTGACCCTCCTCAATCCTTTAGGTGTCACGATGCCGACAGGCACGATGCCTAATCTCGCCGGTTTGAAATCACCATGTCCCGTTGAACAGACAATACTGGGTTCAGCTGGCTGAATAGGCCTATTGTTGAGGGGGCCATGTAGTAACGAGTGACGATTACCCAAGCATCCGTCCTGGTTACATTTCACTCTAAAGCTGCATTCAGAGGCTCGATGAGAGTTGTTCAAACACATAAAGCATGAGCCAATCCTTTTTACTGCGCACCACCGACCGCGTACACTCATCTCATGAAAGGTCGGACAATCTGGTAACCGATGCAGGGAGTTGCATAGCTTGCATTCAGTTGACCTCTGGGGTTCTCGACTTACCATGTGCATGTTAGCCAAAGACTGGATTCGGTTACGGTCCTTCCCTGCAATTTGAACAGATGTTCGTTCCGTTCTCGCCAGCCTGCAACTTTCGCGTACGATCCGTCCAAATCGGCTGTTGGCGATACGGGATTGACGACCTATGAACTCCGTCAAGTCGTTGAACGTAGATTCCCGCTCAAGCATATTTATTTTTTCAGCTTCCTCTGCCCATCGGCTCTGCAGATCAATAGATAGGCATCGAACAATGCAATACAATGTGCAATACATCCAGATCAGACTGGTATCCTAAGTGTCCCAGTGCTTTACTGCAATTCTGCATTTTTATCACCAAATTTGACAGTAATTCAGCTTTGTTCTCAGTCCTTTTTGCCTCCAATACAACACCATCAATCAGGCTTCTAGCCACCTTGAATGGTTGTCCAAACAAATCTTTCAGGATTCTGCGTGCCCTGATGTACCCCACTGGTGGATCAAGCATCGCGCAGCCTTCGATAGCACTTTTGGCCCTCCCACGACACTAATGTAATAAATACAAAAACCTTTGGCCAGGATCTGAAACTTTGCACTCAACGAAATTTTCGAATTGTTTCATGAATAAACAGTATTGCCCGGGGCCCCGTCGAAATGCGGTGACCCCAATCTCGGCAGGTCGAATGCAAAATCCTCGGCAGTTTCAGGCGGTCTCAAGGGCTTTTGTGCGTCGATCACAGCGCCGTTTCGTTGTTGACATCGTGAACTACATGGACTTTTTGTTGGCTCGCTGAGATCAGTTCCTTGTTTAAGAGGCTCTGCTTGCTTCCTGGCCAACCGCAGTTCGTTCTCTAATTCCATCACTCTCATTCTATAAGTACTAATATCAACAAACTCATCGCGATTAGAAATATATGACCTGTCACTGACAGAACTAGAAGACTTAGCGTTATCCAGAGAATCAATAACACCCTAACCATCCCCAGAGACTTGCCGAGTTAATTCCTGTTGTCTCAAAAGGTCCTTGCTTCCTTGTCTAGGCATTTGCAATGAGCTCTCTTGTCCAGGTTCCACTTGGGTACTAAAAATCAATTCTCGCAAATTGAGCAACGCGTAGCCAATTCAAACGAATCCCAAAACCAGAACAAGATTGATTCGTAGTTTCCACCTTACTAAATTGACATTCACAAAGAGCAAAAATATATACAAACCTCAAGTATGCGGCCAAATAGACTTCACAGTAAAACCCAAAGGTTTAAAGCCCCGTGGATCAAGCACGACGGTCAGAAACGGTTCAAGGCCAAATTCAAATCTCACATGGATAAACAAACGTGAAAATGTGTGGTATACGAGCGAGCTTTTCAAGGTAATGTTAAGTATGGTCAAATTCACAAAGCACTTAGAACATTTGGAAGGATTTTCAGTATTTGTTCTTTACACCACCTATCCTAAATTTATCTTGTATTGAACAAACTATTTGGTTCCCCTTCATGCGTTGTCAGTGCTAAATTCCATGCTGATCATACCCTCGGTCTCCTCAGCCGCGTGACAATTGCTTCTCAGTCATACTGCGTCGCTCAGCTCTGCTCATTCTTGCCTCTATGACAAGTGCCGATGTACCCCGATTCTCATGAATCCAGAGGGTTGTTCTTATCTGTTCGAGTCCATCGCTAACGTAACCTCCCCCCAGTCGGTCTTATCAGTGTGAACGACTGGACCTAGCCGACTCCCGCTGATCTCGCTCTTTCTGATAACCACGTTAATCCTCGTGTTCTTCACCCACTCTTGTGTGTGTGTGTGTGTGTGTGTGTGTTACCTCCAATTATTATCTCTCTTCTGTTCATGGACTGGTCAAAGGGCTCCCATAAATAAGGACCTATTTCGTAAGCTACTTGACTCGTTCTTGTACTGCTATGTCGAAAGTTTTCTATCCATTTTTGCTTGGGTGTCTTGAAGCCTTTCTGGACTGTATTGATTCTGTGGTCGGTTCGTCCACATTTTGAGGTATGGTATCGTTGTTGTTTGACAATCTGTCTTTTAGTACGAATAGTAAAGCGGGCCGGTGTTCTCTGTCTTGGGACTTGGGGTTTGTGTATCTGCGAGTCACTCAATTACGGGATCAAAATCCTGTGCAGGTGCAGTTATGGATTTGACATCCTGATACTGTTCACAAATAGTTCTCATGCTCGGAAAAGCCTGGTCGCTCTGAAATAACAGTCTGCTGCAATTCTGGTATATATATTCCACCAAATAAACAATTTCAAAAATGATCATTCAACTGTGCCCCGTAATCACGCTTTGAAGCTTGAGTCTGAAGTTCATGAATGAATGCAAGAACAGAATGGTTCTCTGTGCGGTCGAAATAACTGAGCTTGGCTAGTTCAGCAGCAATAAAATTATTGGGTTTGAAGTGATGTGGCAGAAGCTCTTCCAGTTTATCACCGGAGAATCCGGAACTGCAGGATTTTTCACCAAGGCATATGCACCTTTGGCAATGAAGTTTAAGAAAAATGCAGTTTTCTCTTCAGAACTCAATCCATTTCTAGTGAGACACCAAATTTCGACGAGTTGGAAATAGTTCTCGTATTCTCTGTAAGTACAATTTACATCTAATGGTTCAGTATCAGCTGAATACAACATGGAATTTCACTGAGCGACACCAAGTATGATATTGTATGGAATAATGTAGCATTATCACGCACGGGATACCGTGGGATCAGAACAAAGATATGGCCAACGACGTGCCTTAGTGCTTTGTATACTGGGCACAAGTATGCACAATATTGCAATAAGTGAATACAACAGAAATGGTAAAAGTCACGCGTGTATTCAGTCATGAATACCATAGCCCACCGTCACATTCCTGGGTCACTACGTTTCAGCCCCAGAGACAATACATCTACCAGACAACGTAGAGACGATTCACGACTATCTCGAGCCTCACTCTTACCGGCAGTTGCGTCATTTCGCTGGCACGGTTAACTTCTACCGCCAGTTCATCCTTCGCAGCAGCCTCCCACAGATACTTAACGTGGAAGTAAAAGAAAATTAACAATTCCTGACACAGCAAAGTAGCATTCCCTTCGATAAAAGAGGCTGTCGTCAATATAGCAATCCTTGAACACCCGACTCTTCAGCCCCTCTAGCATTAAGGACATACTCTCTAGACAAGGCTATTGGAGCAGTGCTGTAACAACTCATCATCAATTCATGGCAGTCACGCCAGCACCAAGCGTAGACAGGGCTCGGATGGGCAAACGCTGGGCATATGATGGACAGGTCCGTTGAAAAATGATGGGCACCGCTACGGGGACATGATGAACCCCATATAGGGTTATCCCATCTCCCGATTTTCTTCTGCAAATGAATGCCCCTTTTCTAATTTTCACTTCCGTTTTATAATTTCATGCTGTATTCTGGCACCACTACCCTCATTTAAGCTGACCTAATACTCTCCCAGTAATAAATGTGAACAGAATTCACCGATAGGGATAGATGTGACGGACTTACTGGGAACAGTGGCTCTCTTCGGGTTTCAGGTTGTACACCGGCAAAGTTTCCATTTTTCACCGTTCTTTTTCACTGCATGTTATTCGTCCTGCCTTCATGTGGTTGTGGTATCTGAAAGGAAGAAAGAAACTATATTAATGATCGAATCAATGAAATGGTTACTGATGAGTAGTCTAAATAAAAATACTTTCGTCGTGGGTCATACTTTCTTCAGGTACGAAAATTGTCTGTTATTGCAATGAGCACGTCTGATAATGAGCTTTGCGTATAGGAAGTGGACAACTCGTACATTCATTCAAGCCGTCTAAGTAGGCTTCTGTACTTGCACACAAACGCACGAAAGCCACCGCCGTCAAGACCCGAACCACGGACTTCAGCGCTGCAATCCTCGGCGCTACCCTACGCCAACATGACATATACTGGTCCCCCATAATAAACTGTATGAACATCAGATATATTTATTGGAAGTAACTGATCGTACGACAGATGTGATACTGTTCGAATGTCATATATATCATTCGTCTCACCACACAACGGGACTATATGCTAACTTAAACCCCATGATTACGAACAACTTTCATTGATCGCATTTCCGGTGAGGGTATTACAACGTCACATGCACCTAACGTAACGAATAATCGCGTAAGTAGCCGGGCATAATTTTACTGCGATTGACATTAATTAGAAAATAAGTGTCCGTTTTCAAATCATCTGCATTAGCAGTAAAAACAATAGGGATACGCAACACTACGCATCCAAAGTTTCAAATGAACATTTAAGATATCCCAATATGTCTATTCCAGTTAATCGGTACATCATATCAACTACGCAGCGGTACCAGCACTGAAGATAAGAAAATACTAGTCCAACAATAAGTTATACAGCTTTCGTGCACGTCAGTTCCTTTGCATACCGAGTTCCAGCTTCTATACGAACTCTTTCGTCTTGTAGTGTACTTATCAATCTACATGCTACACCAATTCAGTGTCAAAAACATCTAAGATGACACCAGCAAACTGGAATGGTAAAGAGGGGCATGCTCAGATGGAAAGGTAAAAGAGAATTCACAGTGTGTTTTCCGAGTCGTAAAAAATGTTTTTGAGACTTACCCAAGCCCATCTAAAATGCTTTCTGCACCGGGGTACTTTTACTTTCGCCAGTAGGCAAATTATCAAAAAGTACACGCGCTATGAGCCTTTGACCTGATTATCTAGATCGAATATTTTGCATACTGGTGAAATTCCGTCCAGTACAAGTTACCGTAAAACCAAGATAGTCGACCGATGAATACTAGCATGTAGTCGATTCCTTGGAAGTCTACAAGGAGTTATTCTAGTCTAAAGGTTATGAAGCCTGTGGTAGAGAGTGCTTCCCGACAGTCTTGTTGCATGCGGTAGCAGGTTTACGTTATCAATAGAAATTCCCCCCGAAAATATAGGACAATTGAAAAGTTGGATTCGTGGAGCTGGTGATAGAATGAAAAACGTGACCCGTATGACTCATTTAAAACACCTCGAAGTAGTGACAGATGATGTGACCGACTACACTGCTGAGACCACCGCGGATCCATCTATTCTGTCAACCGAAAAGACCGCCGCAGCCTCCGAGCCACAGCCACCAGTTCCGGCTCGAAGATCGGTGCTACAAGCGAGTCAGCTTGACGAGGATCTCTTGAGGGAGGAAGGTTGTGATGATTTCGCACGCATCGCAAGTGTTACGGCCAGGTACAGCTTCGTAGCTACGCACGCCAAATAGCTTCAGCCGATCGGGATCACCTGAGGCAGGTGCAGCAAAGGCTAGCTGTGATAGGCTAACTTCTAATCTACCGATTGTTTTCTTTGAGTTAGCATATTTATGCAAGCCAGTTCTGCAATACAATTAATGTGCTATTCCGCAACCTTGGTTTTCTTGCTACTTTGGTTTGCATAGTTCCGAGTTGGAGCAATTTCAGTACGTTCTATCTGTTCAGGTGTTGCGAATATTACTCCATGTCGAATAAGCCACAGCCCACAACCATATAAGTAAAAATCAAATTACTGGTATGAAAAGCTCACTATTGTCTACCGTTCCTGTAGCCGGAACGTAGGGACCAAAAAATCAATGTCGTCCAACACTTTCAGATCAGTTCAGTCTGACAGCTCTTTGTCGAATCAATCGAGATGGTGTTGAGAAGAGAGTCAAGCGATGCCGTGGAAGCTTCTAAAATCGTTCGTTTCTCGCTGTTAGGTCTCGATGATGTAACTCTAAGGCACTTCAAGTCAGAAAGTGAGACCGTGCCAGAATGAGGGATTTATGGGCAGCTTTTATAGTATCGCACGGTGGTAGTATGTTTTCAAGAAAGGGTGTATGGTTATATACATCAAAACTCGGGCACAACAAGGGAGTGTCGCACCAAGAGAAGTTTAGAATCATGGCAAAAGTCGGAAATGTACAGGACCCTACATTCCATAAGTCATCGACGACAGCTACTGCGGAAACTTTGTCGTAAACTAAAAGTTATCACTTCATCCCTAATGGTGGCAAGTTAGCATGTCTCCAACTTCAAGTAGACGTGTTGACATCCAATAAGATAATATAGAAGCCAATTGTAGAAGTATGTACGGCAACTTACCAGTTGCATTTCCCAAACATGACCAGCAACTATTTGGCAGAATCACTGGGGTTTCGTGTGCGTTAAACGTTGCAATAAGGAAAGCAATAAAACTTGGAATAATAATTTAAATTTTGCATAAAAAGAGTTGAGCAAAGTACAAGAAAATCAACGATTTTCTGGTCATGAATCCTCGAAAATAGTTCTGCTTTTAGTCCCAGTCTCATTGCTGCATCTACTAAGAAATGCGGAACAACTAAGTATTGGAACACAAGACCATGTCAATGAAGAAAACAGTTCTGTCAAAACTCACAAACTGTGAAAAATACCTGAGACGAACTGACGCAGAACCCAAATAATTTTTCTTCAGAATTTCATGGGCATGTTGGCGCTGAAAAACTGCTGGGACTATGACCTTGACAAGGCAGCAGCTTTTATCTCTGCCGACACACTTTCCATACTGCTTTTCACCCATAGTTAATGAAATAAAATGATAGGTACTTGCCGTACACAAACCTGAAAGAATTATTTCCCCGGACATCCCAGTCAGCACAAAACGTGGTAAAAACATGTTTTTAACATGTTTTTACCACTTCAGAAAAGGTTTTTTTTAGGTGCTCAGTGACCCCAATAATATCGCTTAAATACCACTTAGTAGTACCACTTAAATACCACTTAAGTAACACTTAATAATACCCCCTAAATACCACATAAAAAACACTTGTCGATAGAACTCGACAGGACCCTTTTTACTTATCCATCTCTGCTCCGGCTTCCCCATAGCCTTCACACTAATAGTGGTAAACATTAGCCACTGAATAAAGAAGCTCTCTCGCTGTCATATTAACAATATTTCATTAATATACGGATAATACGTACATTAACGACCTGATCCTAATTGTTACCATGAGTATCCCGAAAATATCTCACACTTCTTACCACTCGATTCGACAGTGTGGCGTAATGAGAGAAAAAAACGAGTAATAACTGGAACAATATATTATGACTTTTAAAATCCCAAGCAGCACTCTCCGGCACCTCCGATTCCAGGTGCTGTGCAATCTGAAAATCTATGAAAATAGTTATAATCTTATAGGGAAACGCTTTGCTAACGTGATGAATATCACAGATTCATTATTAGTTGAAAGGAAGTACCTTGCATCACTCCCAATAGCGGTTTGTCATCAAGCGCAATTTCTGGTTTTTTCCTGAGAGGCTGCATTTTTCACGAGGTTGGCATGCAACACTTTCAGCAGTGGGGCCCGGACGGTCTCACCAAATGTTCACCTACTTACGGAGGATAGTAATGTAAACGGAAAAAATGAATAACTTCAAATACACGAACCTGCAAAGCTTTTTTGGTTGGTTGTTGGTCAGCTGCTGCTCAGTCTTCTTAAGATCATCAACACTTTCCAGTGGCAGATGAAAATCATCCTTGGCCTTAAATCCAACTGTGTCCACCGTCTAAATGTGGATCACTTTTTGCTAACTTGCAGCCAAAATTTTGCAACACATTTCTCGTACTTGGGCAAGATCTTCTACAGAGAACATTCAAGTAATGACTGAAGACTTACCCCTCATACTTTCAATGTCGTGTCGCATCTTCTGAAGCCTTTGCTCCACTGCATCACTTGCAGCCGTCGATGGACTGTAAAAGTAGGAACTAGTCCGTTCCACACAATTGCAGTTCTTTGAGTTGGACATTCTCCTCATAGGTACTCTTCTTGGTGTCATTGATGTTGATGGAATTTCTTTTCTGCGCATAATGCACATGAACATATGCTCAAACCTTAATTCCAAAGTGCATGGAGGTGTCGGATAAGACTGAAATACTGGTGGAACTTTTTCTTTTTCAAAATGTTCTCAGCAGTCCTCCGTTTCAGGCGAGTTATCCAATTCATTAGAGCTTTATTCGGTAGTCATGAATCGATGTGGTCGTTTACTGCCAAAAGCAGCTGAATGGAGATGCAGGTAGGAATGGGATCCATGTGAACAGCTTCACGGAGTATTGCTGCATGTAAGCCTAAATGCACATTAAAACCACCGGAGGCGTACCAAGATTCGTCCGTGGGCCCCGAGGTACTTGGCTAAGATGTGAACTTAACATTCGTAACCATCGTCGTAAATCCGTTAGTGACATGTTGCATTGGCTGTACGAAAGACGTATATCATCCAATATGTTTCCAGTGCTTATCCATGTGTTCGCATCACTCGCACTCCTGAATTCCGAGGCAGCAATATGACTGCCAAATGTAGAAGTATTCACGTGTTCCGCATTGTCTAAGATTAAATGAACATTATGTAGGTAACCAAGTCTTACCAGCCGGACATAGGCGGACAGACGTCTCGGCTAAATCCGATGTAGATGCTTCTGCTGTTGGCTTGTCTGATGCTCGAAGCAATTGACGCAGTCTTTGTTTCTTAGCGGATTTTGAAGAACCAGGATGGGAAAATGTTCTTCCAGGCATTGTTAAAGTAGTTAAATCTGCATAATTTAAGAAGAGAAGCTGAAAAGACACGACCATCAACGAACTGCCACTTGGTTTTATGGTTTTCATTGATATTATGAAGCTGGGTGGATAGATCGTTGCCCTGGGACAAAAGCTCACTAGTCTAAGTATTACATTGAAGAAACGGTTAGAAATATAGTGCACTATATTACAATAATCGAATTTAGAGTATTGTCCTGAACTTGGCAAAAAAATATCGTCACCTAAGGACTGAATCACGAACGAGCAATGTGTAGTATGCGAGATGCAGTGTCTTCCGTGGGAGTTGCACGTGTACGATCTGCAAAGACAGAAAGAAAACACGGTGAGCCGGAGCTCAGTAAGTGAATCGGCAAGCATCAACACTTACACCGATAAAGATGGGAGTGGCGATCTGTCTGAGCGTATTACAAATGAGCACGAACCATACCTGCCCGCTCAACAGGGCATATTAGCAGGCACGCACCAGAAATTCGTAGCACACTAGAACAAATCGAAGTCAACTAGTCTTCACAATACTCCAGTGATCGAAATTTATTTGCGCTCTGATAAGTTCTTATGCAATGCAAATAATCAATTTGGCCGTTTTGAGCAAAAGAAAGCTGTCATCGTGGAGAAAAACGGAAGTGATATTTAGGTGGTGAATCTACCACATGTAAGGTAATATTTTGTGCTGGCTGGGAACCTGGACAGAAATGACCATGCTGCCAGAATGTGGCCTGGTCAAGCTCATTGCACTGAATAACACTTAGTTCTTTTCCCCTTATTCCATATTGTTGCCACTTGCTCAGTTTTGACATCCTAAAGATAGATATTCCACACAAGTGAAACAAAAATTCTATTTAGGAATACCACTCAAGCTGATACATGCCTGCTGACACTAATGATTAACAAGGAGACATAGGCCTGAAATGAACCATAATTCTGTCGCTGAAAGTTGTTCATCGTCGAAACATTACCAGTAAGATTTATCTAGAATTAGAGCTTTTCTTCTAAGTACGGACACTGCGACTTTACCATCTGATATACAAAATAGTGCCCACGATCCGAATAACACATCATCTTTCTCAAAATTGACAAGAAAAATATGGGAATGACCAGCGTGGTCCCAGAAATCAAAACAAAACAAAACCGTCCCACCTGGAGGACAGGAAGTTCATTAAAACAAATTCAGGTCAGTTTGTATTGCAGTTTTATAGCCTGAAGTACGGAGAATTTTATTCATTCTTAATTTGGATCACCTCAAACCATTGTCAAAATCTGCCAACCATCAATACATTGTAAACATGCCCAATGCACTTAACTGGTGGAGTCCGGTTAGTACAAAGGGAAATCCTGCTGTAGGCAGTCAAATTACAAGCTAGTTCACTGTGGTGGATGCCATGTGCTACTGTAATTTGGGCGGGTATACTGTGATCCACATGCAGAAAGTCGAAGGTCCTCCGGCGTGGCCTCGTAGCTCAGCTGGTAGAGCACTCGCGGTACTACAGCGAGGGTGGTGACCATGCGTGGGTTCGAGTCCCGCCGAGGCCAAAGACTCTTCACATTTGGATCACCTCAAAACACTATCAAAATCTTCCAACCATCAATTCATTCTTAATTTCCAGAAAATGACACGAAAGCCCATGTAGGTTTTTCGAGTAAGTACAACAAAGTTAACTGCCCAGCTCTAGCCCACTTTGGCCAGCGTTAATCCATTACAGTGAAGAGTTTGCCCAGCGTTTGCCCAGCGTTGACTCAGCTTAGAGTTGGGCTATTTGTGATTGGGCAATAGCTTTCTTCTCTAAGCTCCTCTGACCTGCAGAATCCCGATATAGTACATTTAGCAGATAACTGCTGGCAACGGCCTTTAGCCATCTGACGTTTCCGGCACACCCGCGACGGTGTTCATAGATCATAAACCACTAGTGTACTGTCTCCGGTCAGCTAATGATCGCTACTCGGCACGCGAGATTCGCGACTTGGACTATGTTTCGCAGTTTACTACGGACATCGGACACGTCTCTGGAGCACACAATCCCGAAGCAAACGCATTCTTATGCGTCCACAATATCGAAGACCCACTACGAATGAGCATAGATCTAGAAACAATCACCACAGCCCAAGCAATAGATCCTTAGATCAAGCATCTAAAAAACAACAGCTCTTTCCACCTAGTACTAGTGACGCTTCCGACATCGGATGTACCCATCATCTGTAATGTCTCCCAAGGTCGACCCCGACCACTAGTTCCTGCCAATTTTCGCCTACAGGTTTTTACCAGTCTCCACAATTTATCGCACCCTGGTGTGACCGGCTCATTGAAACTAATCACCGAGCGATTCGATTAGCCTTGTGTCAAGCGAGACGTATATCTTTGGGTCCGAGCTTGTCTTCAACACCAACACATCAAAATACACCGTCACACTAGATCTGCATTAGACACATTCTCTGAGTCGGGCACGTTTTCATTACGTACGAGTGAATCTTGAAGGACCCCTACCACCTTCCAACGGTTAAGTCTACTCCACCACATGTGTAGACCGTTTAATCGCTGAAGACAGGCCATGTCTATTTCCCGTCCTACCTCAGAGGAAGCTGCAAAGCCTTTTCTAACTGGTTGGGTAAATCACTTAGACTGCCTTACTATCGTTACCATTGACCGCAGTTCTCATATTGATAGTACATACCACGATATACCAAGCAAATTCAGCCGCAGACACAACAAGACGACGGCCTATCTTCCTCAGGCTAATGGCATAGTGGAGCCATTCCATCGTCAACCAAAGCTGCCTCTCGTGCTAGCTATAATCCATTAGGGAGCTAAGTGTTACCAATAGTTCTTTTGAGACGGCATAACTGCAGGCGGAGGTGCCTGTGGCACTGGCTTAACTTGTTCACTTGTGCACAGTACGACTTCCAGGTGAGTTGGTTTCTCCTTTATCGCCTGTAAGTTTTGATCACGTGGACTACGCGAAAAGCTTGCCACACCTAGTGCGGGTGCTAAAGCCCACTCCGACACGGGAATAAGCCCTTAGCAGCTACATGCCTACCACTCTAGCAACCGCCAGCCATATGTTCATCCGTGTTGATGGCGTAAGATAACCACTGCAACCGGTTCACTCTGGCCCGTTCCTCGTTGTCCAGCGAAAAGAAAATAAGTACGTAGTATACATCGAAGATAAGAAGGAGATCATTGGTCTGAACCGTCTTAAACCAACGTTCGTCTAGGTAGAACCCTCCCTGGACACCCTGTCTGATGCTTTCAACAGCCCACAATCTTTGGTTAGTCGTTCTGAGTCGGTATCCTTTGTTTCTACTAACAACTAAACATCACCAGTTGCAACGTCAAACTATACGAAAGATATTGCTGCACCCGTCCACAGGAGAAATCGACGATGCTGCGGGCTGGGATAGCCAACTAGGTTCACTGAATTTGTAACCCATGCATGTAATGAGGTTTGCTTTTTAAATTTCACATGTATGTATTTTGGTAATATAAGGCTGAAACAGTACATACAATTTATCACGATAAGAGCTTTGAGGCGGTACGACCCCCCCCCCCCCCCTCCCCCCCCCCCCCCCCCCCAAGTACAATATCTGGCTGAGCCCAAAGGCGCACCTTTCTTGCCTTTTTGCCTTCTAGCTTGTCCCGTTGGACAGGTCCCCAAGGACTACCAGGACCCCGTACGGCTCAAACACAACGCTCGTTGGACCACTGCTGGATTCAGCTGAAGCTGGATGCTGGCTCGTCAATCAATGCAACAACCATTACGAGAGAAAGGAACTTTTGGGGCATGTCGAAAACGACTAATCCAGCAACACCATTACCATTCACTGTGAAAAGTCACATACAAGATCTATCCTCTGTCGAGGAGGACGCAATTTCGCACTGCTACGGGTATGAGTCATGAAGAACTGCTTGCGCTGGATTCGGCTTCTCGCTCGATAGCGGCTGGAGGCACGGAAAATGTCTCTCATCACCAAAGCCGACTTACCAATCACAAATTGAAGCCCAACTACGTCTGCCCTCTAGGGGGTGATCTATGTTGTGCCACTGATATGACAGACACATACACACTAGAAAGTTTATTTTTCCGAACGATTACCTAATTTGATGGCGTCACTTGCTCGACCTGTATACACTGTTCGCTCTCTCTTGTGTTTCTCCAATACACACGCTATCCAGCTTCAGTGTTTCAAATTCTCTTTTGCGCTCTGCAGAACAACTATCGTGTTACCAACTGAGAGCCGGGGACCGGAGACAATAAACGGGATCAGGTCTCGACTGGAATTAAGAGATCCCCAGACATTTCCAAACATATTCAACATTAAGTAAAGAAGACTCTAAGAAAACAAAGACCGGACTTGTTCACAGTCCGTTGGAGAAACCTAACCCCGTTTTGGTCCATGGGGTAATAAGCATGGGTGACAGGTTGGATAAAACTCAGTTAAGTTTCGATACCAAACAACAAATAGTATTACCATCACACACCGACTTTGCTACTCAAGCACTGTCAGACTATAGAAGGACTCGCTGGGGAAAAGCACTTGCTGAATGGTTCCCCGTCAAAGGTTTTGGATAACGGCCGGAAGTGCCGCAATAAGGGAGGGGTCATCGCTAATTGAATCTGGCCGAGGAACTGTGATGTCTTGGCGCAATGAAAGAATAGTGGGGGCTATGCCAACTCCGGATGGGGTACAGAACTCGACGCAGTTTAAATCACGAATCACCAATATTTATTCGCACAGTTCAAGTTCGCACTTTTGTAATGGTGTAAAAGCATGATAATGACCAACTACTGTTGGGAATAGTCATTATAACCACAACCGTCTGAATGAAGCGAGGGGTTTTGTAACCTCGGGGTGGTTGGGTGGTCACGCGTTCAAAAAGTCTCAGCACAGGTTCATTATGTACTTACGGATCAGAATCAGCGTGTGTGGAACTTGGAATAATATCTGAACTAACGGGAATTTCAAGAACCTGGTAACGCCCTCGACCAAAGTACCTGCGATGCACTAACCCATCATCCATATCTAAAATTCGTATCATGCGATTCCCAAGTTGTTAAGACACAATTACAGAAGCCCGTTGTAAGTCGCTTCCATGTTGTTAGGATACGCCTGCCGATTTAATGTATTCTAAATTCGAACGGAATACTCGACACTTGAATAATGTCGCCGGACCTAAAGGTATCGTGCCGTAGGCTGGTTTTTCACCAAACCAGAATATTGTCCACACTTCCTTCAAGCTCTTGAATATTTGACGAATTTATTGCCTTTACAGCACTTCCCAGTATGCGAACGAAGATTCCGGTCATTCCATTTGATTGTGGATATCTGGGTGCAGTAGGTAGGTGGCAACATCCCATTCCTTCAAGCCAGGTAGTAATCGTTTCAGCACTGAACTGGCTTCCATTATCAGTAACCAACGCGTAAAGCACGACTAGCCGACTGAACGTCTTCCTCGAGGTGGTTGATGTGAATTCCGCATCAGCTGCCGTTGTGAAGTATACTTCTGACCAACGAAAATAAGAACCCTTGATTGTTAGAGCCAGGTATATATTCAGGAATAGAGGACAGTTGTCGGCATTGATCCTTTCCCAAACTTCCCAAGATACAGGCCATAGAGTCCATTTCGAAGGCAGAGAATGGGTTTTATGCACACGACGAGCACGGCATTTAGTGGATTGCGTAATATCAAAATCGATCCCGGGCCGCCTGCAAGTTGGGCGAGCCTAAGGTTTCATTTTCCTAATTCCCAAATAACCAGAATGCAAACTGCATAATATTAATCATCGCAATGATGGAAAAATCATGACCTGATCCGTTAAATACAGAATTCCACCTGGTATCACAGCTAACTCTCCTCTCCTTGAAAAATTCAGGAGATCGATGCCTAATATTGGCATTCCATTCGCGTTTATTCGCAGATAAAATTGATTCAAAGTATCGATGTGAATCGCGAATTAGATCTTGTCGACTCACAGAGAGTGGTTCCCCAAGTGAGCAATCAGAATCACATGCATCCCATCGCTGAGTGTATCCGGATGGATAATTCACAGGTGAGATTTGCTTACCACTACGATACTGAAAGTCGTAACCGTATGCAGAAGGTACTATACATCGTCGCTAGACCATTGAATCAACGGATTTGTATATTGATTTGAATTGATCATAAAAGAGACGGACTACTTCGTGGTCAGAAGTAATGATGAATTCGGATCTAATAGTACATTTATAAAAACCGTTCGATTGACCAATAGACAAACAAAGCTTCGCGCTGCATCTGGGAAAAACCTCCTTCGGCAACAGAATGTCGACGTGAAACTCGAAAATCAGGGCTCTATTCTGTTCTAGCACAACACCAATTCCAGTAGTGTTGCATCATGGATAAAGGCAGAATGTAATTTAGGAGTGAATGAACACAAAAATGCCCCAGTTTTAACGTATGACAAAACAGAATGTAATGATTGTTCTTGTTTGGCTGACCACAATAAATTACGGGGTAACGGTACTGTGAGAACAGGTTCCATAATGGTAGCAAAATTTGGAATAAAAACGCTAATAGTGTTGCAGATAACAGTCGAAGAACGCAGTGCAGCAATATTTAGAGGGACTCAAATGTCAAGCAAAAGAGCGAGGTGGTTAGGATCGGGTTAGTAACCAGCCTTGGTTATGTGACATCCCAGAAAATCAAGAGAAGTGGAATTGAACACACTTTCAGATGGATTAATGGCAAAGTTAAACCCACAAAATCGTTGCAGTAACTCCCTGAGTCTGTCACCTTGGACAGCTTATGTGGGTGCATGGATAACAGCATCAAATTGATAGCATTCTACTCCTTGAGTCCTTCAACGATGGTTCTTATAACAGACGGAAGGATAACTGCAGAAACCTCTGTTCCAAAAGGTAGAAACCTTTGGGGGCACTGATGGTGAAGTTACAAGAATCTTCATGTAAAGGAGTTTACAAGCAAGCGTCCTTCGAGCCAATCTGTGAGAAGTGATTGGAGCCATGACAGCAAGAGAGTACATTCTCTGGTTACACTACAGAACGTGTACCATGATGAATCCCCGTGTTCGGACTGGTTCGATAACCACCACAAATTCTTGAAGTGTGTCCTTCAGACTTCAACGGAGTAACAAAGAGCTTTGCCTGCTTTGATGGCGAAGTGGGTCCAAGAATCCCTTTGGTAACCAAATTGTCGAGAACTTTTTTCACAGATTCTCGAAGTCCATAGGCTAATACACGACGCTTCACAAACACGAGACCTCGGTCTATATCCATCTTTACAGTGGTAATCTTCATATCACCGGAAGCCTTGGAGCACCACAAAATTAATTCGGACAAGGAAACGTGTTTCTATGACAGGAGTGATATAGATATGCCAATGTCTTTAGTGGCCCTCAGCCAAAGTACAGACGGACCAGTCTTGGCGGCGAGGAAGGTGCAATCAATGGACTGCTCAGTTTGATCCCAAAATAGATAACGTATGTTCAGTGATAAGTTTACCGACGATATCACTCTGGTGTAATTGGATATTAGGGATAGCACGATGTGAAGTAGAATTAAGTTACGTCCACAATGAAATCATGTTGAATAGTGCCACCGATGAGGAATGCACCAGTTATAAGTCGATGAGTTACATCGATCGCTGAGAGAGCAACTTTAGAAAAATCCTCCGAAGAATCCGGTCTGGATATGGAAATGTATGTGGATCCTTGTCTGCACATTGTATGAATAAGTCCCAGTCTACCCCATTTGTGACTCTGAGGGTTGCGAAAGCAACACATTGGTGGGGAATGAAGTTTGCCACAAGAATCGCATTTACTTAATGTATTGTACACAGAAGATTGAGGGCGAGCGCAGCTCAGCACTCGGGAAATGCGTGCTTGGTTGCTCCCTGGGCTTTGGAGAGTATCACCGCACATCGTGTGACCGAAGCAGTAGCAGTATCCCTTAGGTTGTTCATATCGTGGTAGTGTTTGCATACATCACACACAACCTGCGGAGTACTTTTTGGTGAGAAAAGAAGCATTTGACTGCAACCGAGAGCAGCAAATGCCAGCAATGAGTCGATCACGAAGTTCTATTTCAAGCTTATCATTGAATTTACATCGAGTAGCTTGTGTCTGCAGTTGAATAATTAATGCACAAATATCCTGGGAATCAGCACGCTGAAGCTGATGGAACTTTAATCTTTCCGCAAATCTGAAATTCACTGACTGAATGAGATCAATAACTAATTTCTTCTAGAGTTTTTCGTAATTCAAGGAATTTGGTTTCCTCGGAAGAACCAGGTTCTTAATAACAGAATAGATTAACCTGGCCACAACACTCAGCAAAACCGCGATTTTTCGCTACTCCCAAGTGAGATACAAGCGGTGCACCAAAGTTCAAAACTTTAGAAATAATTCATAACCTCGCACACGCGAGAAGTGAGATCCTAAAATTCTAGATAACACGGATTGCCTCGCGTTAATTGACAGGCGGGATACCAATTGGGATATCTCCGCGCTATGAATGAATGGTGGAGGCAATCCCAGATATGGATAAATTACAGAACTTAACAGTTTGAATTACGAATCTCCAATATGTACTCGCACAGCTCAAGTTTGCATGTTTGTAGTGGCATAAAAGTATGATAATGAACAACTGGGTTCAGAATAGTTATCATTGGGACATAAGTTCCGTGTTGTCAAGGTCACACACTTCGGGATTGAATATTATTCGAAGTTCGGACAAACCTTTAGATGACGCGATTAGCAGGTTATCGACTTAGATGTGAATAAATTCAAAGTCTCATTTAGCGCTATCGATAAACCTCTGGAATGTCTGAACAGCATTTTGCAATCCGAATGGCGTCGGTAGGAGTCGACACAGACCAAAAGTTGTCGTGACAGCTTTTTCCTCCACAACTTCAGCCGCGACTGGGGTTTGATAATAAACTCGTACCAAATCGATCTTCGAAGACACAGTTGTGCCGTGAAGTAATGCCGTGATGTCGTGTTTGTGGGATATTGGATAGCTATCATAACTGGTGATCGAGTTAAGAGCGCAATATTCACGACTTGATCACCTGCTGGTGCGTCTTTCATAAGAACAATGTGTAAAAGTGAGTCCCATGGAATGTGAGAAAGACGAACAATACATTTAGAAAATAAGGTGAAAATTTACTTCTGGCGAAAGCTAGTTGGTCAGATACCAATTGGTGAGGTCGTTCTATGACTAGTGGTCAGTTAATGAGAATGTGGCACACCACAAGATCGATCACTGTCTCTATCTCATCGAATGGTTTAGTCAAAATAGGGAATCCAGTAAGCCAAGTGGTTCGGTGTGTATCCATTCGAGCTTCGAACTAGCAGATTAAGTTAGGTAGGTTTTAAGTTGTGTTTATCTTGTGACTCTTTTAAGTCGTGCGATAATAAGTCGTAAACAATATGCATTGTGCAACCAAACAAGGACAAAAACAGAAAAATCGCAAACTCGCAGGATGAGCGGATTGTTCAGGAAAGAACGGGCTCAGCCCCACTGAACACGAATGGTCAGAGATCGCCGAAAGTGTTTCCCACGGAGTCTCGAAGCAGAATACCAAAAAAATTCGCTCGATTCAATTAAGAGAATATTCGAGCCAGTAAACAGGTGTGAGAGTGTACTGTATATCATGGCACAGAAACAGTGTCGATACGAGTAATACACGAAGGGCATATCAGAAGCCGCGGCGACGCGGAGACTAACGGTGCGCATACAGGAGGGAGGGAGGGGGGCGAGATTCGAAGGTGTGCAAGAGTGAAGTCGACAGAATGTTCATGCATTTTAGTCCAGTAAGACGTATGCAGTCGGAGAAACGTCGGATAGTCGAAAGCAAACTTCAGGACAGATCATAGAAAATAATTCTAAAATGGTGTCTGGAAAAAGTTTATTTTCTCGGAACGATCTAGGTCACTACAATCTTCTCGACGAACGTTGACTGCAGAAGCTGAGGGAGTGTGCCCTCCAATAAAATTATTTAAAGGCGATGATCCCTTACGGTTGGGATGAATGCTATTAGGACTTATGGTATACCCAAGGCATGAAACCGTGAGACACTAAAAGGCACTTGTTTGGATTAATTGCAAAGTTAACCTGAATAAATCCCTCCAGTCAACAGCACGGACAGGATTTATGTATAATTTTGGATAGGTCATGAACAATAACTCCGTCTCTATATGATTAAACTTCATCAAGAGCCTCAGTAACGAAATTAAGGGACTATTGGAATATGGCAGGTGAAATGTGCAGACCGAAAGGTGTAAAATTATACATGCAAAGACTACTGGGTCTGAACAGTTTGGGTACCAGTTATGCACACTTCAGTATATTCAAAGCTAATTCTGTTTCGTTAGACTGATCCACTAGGACGTCAATAAGTGCGATCGCAACTTGTCAAATCATCAGTCGAATCACAGCCAAGTCCCACTAAAGAGAACAGAAGTCAAATCGTTGAGGTTGTAATAATTGTGCCGTGTTATTAAACCCAATCAGTAACAGATACACGAGCACAAAACCCCCAAAGTGAGCCTAAAAGACAGCAGTTTACAACACTAGCGAAAGACACGGTTAAACGGCATTCAAATCACGTGCTTTCTGATTACCGTTTCAAGTATACCAGATTGCGGTCGATCGTGAAAGGGTGAAAGCAACGAGTGTGTCGCGACAAGCAACTTTCGATGTCAAACAAACTCTACAAAATACCTAAACAAGCCATCTCAACAACGGCCCCCTAAAACCGGCGCGGTTTTTCTCAACCTAATAAATATATTTAAAAATGTTCAAGCATTCATGAGGGGCCCTTCTGTAGAGAAAGGTTGAACTTCGAATTCGCACATAAATATCACCTCTAGGCAAAATATCAGTACGCAAAATCAGTGTTTCCCGAAAGACTGAATGATCGGATATTCCTAAATATAAAACCTAATATGGTCCTCACTAGGGACTATCAAACACAGGTAACAACCTATTTACTCGGTGCTTCTTTGAGATTACGGTAAGAAGACCAACGTTTAGTATAGGAAACACAACGAAGGAAAGATATAGCGATGGAAAACGTTCAAAAAATCGACGAACGTTCAGCGAAGATGTATAAGGAAGCACACTGACAAGATTTAATGGGTTCCGTGGAGAATACTGTTGAATACGTTATGCTAAGGATACGGTGGTGATGGTGGTAGCACGCTGTATCATAGACTGGTACGAACCAATTAGTACGGTATCCAGTATTACTCAAGTGACCGGCTTTTACCGCTGATTGGGCAAAAACGTAAGGATGTTGTGTAAACATACGAGGGGGATTAAGAAATGGAGCACATCAATAATATTGTTAGTATTAATAATTACTGCCTACTATTATTCTTAGTATTAAGGAGTTACTGTTATGTTACAAGAGAGAGAGGGAGATTCATCGGATCCGATAGAAGAATATTTCAGTGATCAGTTCCAGTCAGATCATGCAGATAATTTATGTACACAGATGAAGTTGGTACGGAATCAACGGCTTTGTAATACACTGCGTGACAAAAGTAAAAGACCACTCTCATTATTCCGTATATTTCCGGTCCAGTATTTTCTACGGGAACTACATATGGTCAGGACGACAAAATGCACAATTCTATGCGATATTCCAAATTTCAGAAGGAGACTATGCACTATGTGCTAATTAGAACAGAACACGTAAAATAAACGAGGCTGGCAAAAGTAAAGGACCCCCTATTCGGGTGTGCTGTCCCATGGAAACGTTCACAGAACCAACCGGACAGTTGAGTCTGGCTACAAGCTGATTAGTTCTGTCTGTGGATATAGTACGGGATTGTCGTCTCGTGACTAGCAGGCAAACGAATCCCCAGTCCCATGGCAAAGAACACAAGCTCGCTTCACTATGTGGTGGTATCTGCAAGCTACTCACTGAGTAGTAAGTAGGTGATTGCTTAAAAGTCAATTGTGGTCAGTCGTAGAGCGATAATGGACTTGAATACGTCAAATGGACCAAATTCAATAAGACGAAGAAAGGCATACAAATCACAAGATGACACTCCAATCGGATTAAGACTGCCTTCGTATGGACTGGACACAGAAGACGCAAATAAGCAGTTCTGTTTTGCTTTGTTTATTGTGTCGACCTCCAAATCATTAATTGTCAATAATCACCTACTTACTAGGCACCTCCTGTGGATCATAACACGTGTATTACAGGGAAAATAATCAAACAACAAAAATAAAATCCTTTTAATTGGGATCAGACAGACCACGGAATCAAGACAGACAAAAAAGGCTTCAAAAAGCCCTGGCAGCAATAAACAGTAAAGGCTCGAGAAGGCGGTACAGAAGCAAGTCAAGTAGCTTACGAAGAAATTCCTTAGTTACGGTGAACATTTTGACCACCCAATGGTCAACAGAGAAGTAATTTCCAGAGGAAACACACACACACACATTTGTGGAGAAGAACAAACGGAATAGCACGGCTATGAGAATATGACATGATCACAGAGGGATGACCAAGTTCCCTCATTCACACAAGTAAGGCAGATTGAGGAAGAAAGGCGAATAAGTCCCACTGTTTTGGTCTAGTCAAGTAACGCAGAAAATTATGGCCTAATGACAGAACGGATCCTGGATATCAGTGGGTCAGTGGGCTTAGATTACAAAACAGGAACAAAGGTTACGCAAGCGGTAAAATCTGTTCAGAATCAAAGTTTAACACGAACAGATAGATCAACAGCTGGACAATACATTATATATATATATATATATATATATATATATATATATATATATATATATATATATAGTGTCGCAGTTACTTGCGAGTAGTGTAAGGGATTGATGATACTTTGGCAGGTGACATTCACGGTCAGTCGACACCTGTCATAGAAACAAGGCTAACAAACAGCATGGGATCCGGTTTAAATGAGTCTCTTTATACGGTCAGCTGAATTTCCATGTCTAATTTCAATGGATCTCTACAGAAATGACTAGTGAAGAACTCTTGAGAGCCAGAATCACGTGATTCTTGAGCACTGGAGCACGTGATGCATGCTAGTGACCTGGGTGACCTTCAGTTGCGTTATTTGCACATATACACGTTACAGAACTCACACCGAAATTTTGTCTGCGCAATGCCACGCGGACATAAAATAACAGATTCTGAGAAAGGAGAAACATTTGCGTTCTACTAAATGGGACTAATTTTGCATGAGATCTCCAGGCAATATAAGAGATTGAGAAAAGCCTTGTGATGGTATCTGGAATGGAATGAGTGATACACATCTAAAAAGCGAATGGGTCTTCCTAACAATCTGAAGGAATCGGAAGAAAGCTGATTCATTCGCCCAGCCCCCAATAACGTGCTTTACGTCGACACTGAGAGCTTTGATTGGAGTTGGTGTTTTGAAAAGAACGTTACAAAGAACGCTCAACGCTGCACCATGGATGAAATATTTAAAAATGAAAAGATACACTCCTCCCACACCAATGAATAAGGAACAACGCTTATCATAGGCTGGAACACCATTAGCATGGACATCGAAGTGAGGAAATGTTTACTTTACCGATGAAAGAGGTTATCTGAATGGATCGGATGCTTGGAATTATTTTTGGCATAGTGTCAGAAAACAGGAAGAATTGTTAGTCGACGAAACAACGACAAGAGTTCAGTGGTGGTCTGGGGAACCTTCTTAGCCAAACTCCAAAGTAAGCTAGTTATACTTGAGGGTATACAAGACTCCGTTACGTATATTCGCACGCTGGAGCAGATTTCGCCCCCGATAGCTGTCAACAGATTACAAAATGATAATGCTTCTGTCCCCTGCTCGTACTCTACAAAATGTTTGCCGTTGTTCCCCGAGATCAGGGTCACGCAGTGGCCAGTGTGTAGCCAAAAATACAACCCGATTCAAAACCTTTGGGGTATACTTGCTCCCCATGTGTGTGAGGATTCCGAGGTTTGTTGGTCAAAGAGTGAATTGATAACCGCTCTTGAGTGAAGATGGGTGAACATGGACCAAGGGATAATCACAAGTCTTGTAGGAAGCACGCCTAGATGTATCAAGGTCCTCAAGCATAATGGCTGTTGCACACGATTTTGAGTAGTAAGTATTGTAGCCCAGCTGAGGAGGATCATATACTCTATCATCCCTTTTTTGCATATTCTGATTTAATTAGTTCCTAACAAATTATTTTTTTGAAAATTTTTATATCTGCTTCGAAATTGGCATTCGGTCTTCCTGATCAGATGTGATTTCGTTAGAGAATACCGAACCGAAAATTTGCGGAAAAATGAGGGGGTCCTATAATTGTGCCCCCCCCCCCCCCCGCCCCCCCTCCCGTGCACATCCGGTGACTCTTTCAGAAGTCGGCATCGCGTACGAACACGTCCCTTTTGTCTCATTACTAAGTTAAATTCATTACAAATATACAGATAATCATATATATATATATATATATATATATATATATATATATATATATATATATATATATATATAACTCAGATTGATATTCATTTCAGTAACATTGAAATATTTTTTTTGTTCCTAATGCTCTATAGATATGTACTTTACTTCGCTATTAATTGCAACATCAAAGGCGAACTTCTTGCACTTCCGTCTTCTCTCAGTATGTGTCAGTAAGAGTTTATGACGCAGCTGATCATCTTCAAGTTGTGGAGTTCATTGCTACCCCACTGAGACAAGATTGTGCGCGAACGATTCCGTTGTGCAATCCCACAAAAATCATCCATGTGGCCACAAGCAAACCCATCCATGCCTGTCCGTGTACAAACCACTCACACCTCTCAAAAGATGATCATATGACATGAATGTAGTCATTTTCTCTTATTAATGAAGGGTGGTAAGTCAGTTTTGTGCGCATTTTAGTTGCTGACATCCCGAAGACCTAATCGGTTCGTCTTTTATGGACCATTATTCCGAAAATGTGAATAGATAGTGAGTAACCTATGTGGCATTGTCTTTGCACAGCAGACAGATTTTACTCAGTGCTTCCAGCGTTTCATGAAGATTGCTGAATGTACTTACTGGCGGATAACTGTGCTTCACGGATCTAAGGTTGGAGACTACGTAACACGCTTGAGGCACTTAAAATGTAGCATTTATTCCAAGCAGACAGAGAACAAATGTGGTGTTTTCATAAATAATATCGAGATAAACAGTTGAATCTGTATTGGCATATTGTACATGAAACAATTAATTCACAATTGGAACTTATCTGCAGTGAGCAGTTATTTTTGGCTGACGACTCGGTCGAGGTTGCATTCAGCTGAATCTATTCCTTCCTTGATTTCGATATCAACAAAAATAACGCGTGGCCTAAGTTGTACGTAATTTCCATATTCAGAATGATAAGTTGGCCTTACGTTGCCATAACGATAAAGATCCTCTAATTTTGTAACGATGGCAAGCCTAGTTGTCGTGCCAGATACGTAATTTGGCAGTGAGTTGAATCGGTACAATCGGACCTAGAAAGGCTTGAAGTTTTGTTGGAAGTCTTTGTGAGGCCGGATCAGATGTAACAAACAGCCATCGGTGTCCACACGGACGTCATGTCTTTCTGTCCGGGTTTGAATTTTCCTAGAATGTGAACCGACTGATAGATTTCAGTGAAATCTGAAGTAAAAGTGTAAAACGTATTTTCTGGGCAATTAAAGAAATTTCGGCGAAATGCCGTAAAAAATTATTTGATTTTTGCTGCTAGCCGTTGTCCGCTTGAACTCCCCTGTCATCCTATACCATTTTAAAATTGATTTAAGAAACTTCACATTTATTTGTGAAATTATGGCTGAGATTTAGAAAACTATGAGTTCGATTTGAGAACCGAACGCAGTGTTTGGTTTCAGCATCGATAAAGTGCTTTTCATCGGTCAACTGGCCACAAGCCTCTCTGACCGACCATTGTCCGTTTTGATGGATTGTCTTACCACACACTTTCCTTGCGAAAGTGGGACAGAACTCAGTCTTGCGAATGGGTACGCTTGCGAATGGACTTCGATCCGGTGGATTGTGGGGTCATGGGACCTGAGCCAGAGAACCAAACTGTCCTGAAAACTCCACTGGGAAGGACGGAACATTGTGTTAGACACATTTGCGCTAGTGAGAACATTACGATTATCTGGTAAACGGAGTTGTGATGCTGGTCTTCGAATATCATCTGCATCTGGTTCACCGACACAAGGCAGAGAGGAAAATATATAAATTACTAACTTGCAACTACTTAGCGTTGGTTAGGAGCTGCTTATATTTTTCAGTTCCTATCCAGGAAAGCAATATCTCACGAAAAGTGTTTATTAGTTGAACAGTCAGTCGATTAAATCCGATGACGGTGCATATCGGTCGAATTACAATTTTTACTACTGAAACTATTGTCAGTAGCCAAACATTGGGCAACCCCCGTAGATTAGGGGACAAATTCAATGAAGTGTACTCGCGATCGGATAGCTAATGATACTATTGTGTACTACTTTTTTCTTCCACAAAAGTCTTTCAAAAGGATAATCAAATGTTCTCAGTGTTTTTTTAAAGTTGACGTTGACTGTAGCTCAAGGGCTTCTTATAGCTGAGATGGAGTTAATATCTCAAACATTTCATCACCAGTCGAGGTAACAACGTCAATGCGCATGAACCAAGATATCCATACCGTGGTTGGGCTTATAGTTTTCGTGAATTTTTTAACTACTTTAGTTCAGTTTGTTGCCAACCACATTGGACACGGGAACCAACGGACGAGTCAAATGACAACTTAGTATCTCATCCGCCATTAATTCGGCTTCACTTTCGCTAGTTGCCGAACCAGACGCTGAAATTGTCGTCCTCGTCTTCTAACCTCTAATTTCATTTGGTATTTCCTCTTCGGTTCCATGATTCTAATCTATGAGATGCACGAACTTCAATCACTTAGATAGCTTTGAGAGGATGAATGATGTAGAATGAGAGCAATAAAATTCATCATTTCGGTTTGCACTGTGCCAAAATGTAAGCCAGGATTGTAGCATTTTACAGGAAAAATTATTTTTCTTTCTATGTGAACTTTTTTCCAACCAACCTGAGTAACTCTTCCGCATATTCCGACGTTAAACCAGTTCTCCGTGGGTATTCTTCGCAACAACATACCGAGGTATTTCAACGTGGAAGTGCCGCAGCATCTGTTTCCCTTTGAATAAAAAATATAACATACGCAACCCACTGAAAAGTCAGAGAAATAAAATAACCTTGTTTATCCTATCTGGTCCATTCTAAGGATAAACTGAGGAACAATTCTGTACAGTCTTTCAGGTGCATTTTTCATAACTATTCTCCAATGACTGACTTCTTTCTAAGACAGCTGTTATTACAGAGACACCATTCCATTGGTCGCTCAGCTAGTTTATTGGCATGATGTATCGACTACTCGAAGGGACGAATCCCAAATATTAGACTAGTCTCCAAGTAGTCTGGATTTCTAATAAATAAATTCTGCGTTCTTCAGGTAGCTTGGCTTTCGCCCTTTTTACCACATGTAAATTATAAACCTCCCGTCTGGCTTTAGCGGAACTGTAATTAAGTATACTGATGCCGTAACTATTTGTCATACTGTATAAACAGAATAGGAACTCAATAATCTATCTGATAATCTGCAAAACATTTGCGAGCTATTCTTAACAGAGTGAGCTTTCCCACAACCTCACCAAGTTTTCTGAAAGTATGCGTACCCCATCTCTATTGTCCTCCCTGAATGATCAGCATACTGATATTCTCTTGTTGTCAATTGAGTGCACAAATTATTCTGACTTACCTTTCAAATCCCATAGCTCAGATAACTCCGCGTGACAATTATCAACACACCCTATCTCTCATAACACCGGTAGCACTGTAACTATGTAGACACGAAATGGTCCTTTGTTGTTACCATGATTACTAATTTTCTTGTTCTTCCTTCTATTATCCTAATTTAAATTCCTATAAAATGTGCTGTATTCAGCCAATTGTAAAGTACCGAAAACAAGCTCGTTCTCTACCGAGTGTTCTAATGCCCCAATCGGGCATTTTCAATTAATTCTACGTCAAATCTGCATTCACCTTTTCCTTTGTTTCCCAACCCATTTTAAAAAACTTACTCTTTTTCTTCCTCGTAACACTTTTCATATTACCAAAGCAGGATTCGAGGTATTCTTGTAGTCAGTTGTATAGCTTCCAAACAATCCTCAAACTCATCAACAAGATTTCTGATTTATACGGTAATACCTGTGGAAAAATTCGTGGTCTGAAGTAGAGTTTCGTACGATACATTTGAAGTGATAACAACTTAACTTCAAGTTAAAATGGTATAGTTTCGTCTATCCTGTCATGATGCAATAAGAGCAATAAGCCGTTCTAAAATTTTCAATTCAATCTAGCAAATTTAGAAGGTCCAAGACACCTTCAATATTGGCGAGTCACACCCCGCATTTTGCACCATTCCTGTCTTCATCGTGCGCCGCTCACCCAACAACTGCGCTAGCATTAGTGATGCAGTCAAGGCAGTCGGTACTGAGCCACTCCATAAGTCTCCTTATGATGCTCAATCACGCTGTGGTCACGTTAGCTGGGTAGTAGTAGTACACAATGGTATCATTATCTATCCGATGGCGAATACACTTCATTGAATTTATCCCTTAATCCATGGCGGTTGCCTGATTTTTGGCTACTGACAATAGTTTCAGTAGTAAAAACTGGAATTCGACCGACGTATATTGTCTTCGGATTCATCTAACAGACTGCAAAGAATATGCGCAGTGTTGTTGCGATTACGTGGTCATAACTATGTAGCGCCCGTGCTCCTCATATAAATGTGTCTGGAGAATCAACAGAAAGTAGCACGTCCAACTAAATGTTACTTATGGAATCTCACGCTGAAATCTGAAAATCCTTGTACCATTTCACGTGAAGATGTTTATATTCAACTCCTAGTCAGTACATTTTATTAGATTTCATTGAAGCATCTTATATTCATTTTTCGAACGAAAACTACTGAAAATCGATAATGCATTTAGTCAAAAGCGGTGGAATGTTCATCGGAAAACACTGATATCTTTGGTGTTGACACTGTCGTCCGGCTTAATGACGTACCTGAACTATTGAGACTTTATGTGGTTCTCGACTCCAAGTCCCAGGGTCTGGATGCGGGCTATCCCTAACGGGGCAATGGGTCTTTGAGACTATAAGATATACACTTTCCACCGAACTCATGCGCAAGCATCTCATTAAAAAAATCCAACAAGATGCCGACTCACTCGTAACCGACTACAATCGTAAGTGTCGGGACTGTAAACATTCAAGTCAGCCTGTGGAACTAAATTCTTTACGAAACATGTAATTGTTAGTTTCTTAGTGCATTACCTCTGAGTTCAGAAAAATGGTGAGTAAATGCATATGACAGATTGTTCTCAAATTTAAGGTATTGAATATCCTTCATTCAGTCGATCAGTACTAAAAGAAGCCAAATGCAGCAAGGTGGTAACATTTTTTACACCCTTCTCAACGACCATCAATCTGAAATTCACACAGAATGGTGTTGGTAAGTGCAATGAACGGACATGAAGCATAAATACCGCGTTTCTCTAAAAATAGGACCCAGTTTTATACTATTTTTTATCCAAAAAACGTACTAGGGCTTATTTTCTGGGATGTCTTTCACTTTTGTGCATAAAAAACCGAAAATCCAAAACAAAGTCTCATGTCCTCGCGCAAAACGGGATAATTCCAAGTAGGAGCGCGTTTATAGTAATGAAAGTTTTATTAATTTCCTGATTGCATTTAGTAAAATACAATCATTTCGTCCTCTTCTATGATGTTGTCTCGAATTATGAAAACCCCTTAACTTCAGGCTGTATTACCTATAAAGAACTACGGTTATTCCCACGGTAATCAAGTCGAGTACATTGTCTCATAATACTAATCGTAATCCAAGATACACCGTATAAGAATGTACACATTATGTACACATTATTCACCGGTATTGTGTTCGTCTTGAACGGTCGTGCGCTCACACACGCGCATGTTTGATCTGAATCCCGTGCAACCATAGGCATACGACTGCAGTCGTGCACACCCGTGCACACACACACAGGTGACGTTCGTCGTGCTTCATCCCATACAGCACTGACCAATCAGACTGTACCACGTGTTACACGACCTTGCACGGCCTAATCCCATTGTACAGTTGCCTTACCCTTTCCATTGCAGACATCGTTGACTCACGCACTTGCACACACGTTTCCGTATTCAATTGATTACTTGTACTACCGCTTGCTGTTATAACGGTCAGCCCTGGCCTGATTACCCAGTCAGAAAGAGAATGCTTGGCTCGGAACTAGAACAGTGTAATGACATTTCTTTGCAGAACGGTTTTACAAGGCAAGGCGATGGACGTACAAGACGATGGAAACACAAGATCAGATGACACACACGAAGGTGACACAAAAGCTGGCCAGTCAGGTTCGGCCCGATGAGCGCGGACGGACATCAGCTGCGGCGTGAATCGGGCTGGTTTGCGGTCTCACTACACGTGCTATACGTTGCTACTGTATGGACGTTCATCCGTACAAACGCGCCTTCCTTCTGGTCACCGAAACCGGGACGCAACAATCGGATCAGCCTGCACGGCCTTTTCGTTATCGATTCGACGATAGTGAGCTCATAATTGCGAGCGTAATGGTTGAAAGAGCGGTGCTACTATGGCATGATTCCCACCCTAGTAGGTAATGATGACCCGGAGAATTCAATGCGAATTTTGTAAACCTGAGCGCATTTTATACACTTTCCCATACTATGAGATTAATCAGGCAATGTGAACGTCCAAACCATTGGAAACCATGGAAGCACTGCACAGCAGTGCATATTCAACGAGCCCCAAATGGGAATCGAACCCGACAAAACATTAGGCAGTCTACAAACGATTTATTGCTTTCAAAATCACAGAATATTTCGATATGGTGTTGACCTCCAAATCATGAAGTCCAGAGTAGAGAGACAAAGAGAGAGAGAGAGAGAGAGAGAGAGAGAGAGAGAGACAGCGAAAGACAGAGAGAGGAACGTTGATGATCATTCGCAGAAGTATCAGTCGTTCGCGAAGGACTTGTTAATGCTGATAATGGATCGTTGGTCGTAGGTGAAAATCACTGTTGTGGAATTTGGACGAGAATAGATAGATGATGCATACGGCCTGACTGATTGGATTGATGCAAGATATTTGGTGATTATTTCTTATAAATGAGAACAAGTTTTGTACGGTGGTTGATTGATTCTAATTGCGTAATGTGGATGGACTGGGTGGGTGTGCACATGTGTTAGTGGGGGATGTAGCTCAGTGGTAGAGCGTTCGCTTTGCATGTGAAAGGCCCCGGGTTCGATCCCCGGCATCTCCAGTGGCCTTTTGAGAGCTACTTGTCTCCGGAAGCTTCATGGTACACACGAGTTTAACCATACCAACCAACATTCCAACATACCAACATACCAATCAACCAACGACCAAGCAATCAATAGCAACTGAATCATGTCGTCCGGATTGTACATGTCAGTGAGGATTTCTTCCCTAATGCAAACATCTGAACAGAATGGCTGACTCACATACGTCATGAGCACGTGAGAGATCGATCAGGAACTAACTGTATCCAGTTTGCGTGACCCTTTCGAATTTTCCACTCAGTCAACTCCATCAACATGAGTGGAAGACGAAATTCTCAATCACACACACTCAAAGTCTCCCTCCTCCTTCACCTCCCAATTCTCTCTCTCTCTCTCTCTTTCTCTCTCTCTGTCGCTCTCCTTGTCTTTGTCTCTTTCTCTGTCTCGACCGGGTCTCGTTCGAAGAGATCACAGTGTTTATATTTGGCCACGACTAATCATACAAACCCATTCACATTCAGATCCGTTCAGTTCAGTTCGGTCTCCACGACTTGACGGCGATGTGTCTGATTGTCCAGTTTCTTGCACTCGTGAGCTTTTTCGATTTCCAGGTGCTTCGATAATATGAAGATCAATGTCTTCTTCTCTTGTCCTCTGCAGACACGCAAGAATGCACCAAACAGAGAACACGGTAGATCAGATCAAACCTCCAACCATTGTGTCACATGCAAGCAGCCAACAAGATCCCGGTTACACGTATTCTGGTACTCACACGTCACGTCAAGTCACATACCACGCAACACACGTCTCACATCGCAGACCGAAAGAATCACGCTCATAAATCTCCATATCCAACATGCTCAACATCACTGACTCATTGTAGCGGATCACACTCAATTATCGATCGACCGACTCACTAACTCACTGACTGACTGAGGTATTGACTAACTTTTGTGATTGACTGACTGACTGACCTCGTTGACTGACATGGCTGAATGACTGACTGACTGATTGAGTGACAGACTGACTGACTGACTGAGTGACAGACTGACTGACTGACTGAGTGACAGACTGACTGACTGAATGAGTGACAGACTGACTGACTGACTGAATGACTTACTAGCTGAATGACTGACTGACTGACTGAGTGACAGACTGACTGACTGACCACGTTGACTGACATGGCTGAATGACTGACTGATTGATTGAGTGAGTGACAGACTGACTGACTGACTGACTGCCTGACGGACTGACTGACTGACTGACTTCGTTGACTGACTGGCTGACTGACTGACCTCGTTGGCTGTGGAACTTTTTCAATAACACACTGACTCACGCGCACACGGATAGACTCACACGCGTGTGCGTGCATTCGACTATGGCGCATCAGCTGTGGTCCGTATTTTCCAGCCTATCACATGATCAGTCACTTTGAGTTACATCCGAAGCTTCGTTTTGTTTGTGACCATGGATCATACACTTTAGGTTGCCGAGTACCCGTGATCGATTTCTCACCCTTGTACCAATATATAATCGGCAAATTGTCTACACTTCTCGAAATTACTCCGACCGTAATCAACGTGACCAATGAACCAGAGACTCAACTGAGAGACTAAACACTGTTTTATTGCCCATGAGAATCTGAACATTATTTGGTAAATTGATGACACATGAGTCGCAATAAACTCACTGCGGGACTTGCCACCTTTCTGTCAGAAATCAGAGCCACGTCAGGTGGGTAAATGTTATTCTCAATGTTTCACGTACCTTCATTTTATGGTTCGAACGTGATCTGTCTCAGTCGTGGCCGGTGTTCGGAGCACATCTAGTTCATGAACCCGAATGATATTCGAACGTAGCACTTATTGTCAGGGTTGAATTTTGCCTAGGCTTTAGCGAAGAGAGAGAGAGAGAGGAGAGAGAGAGAGAGAGAGAGAGAGAGAGAGAGAGAGAGAGAGAGAGAGAGAAATAAAGAGAAAGAGAGAAAGAGAGAGCGGAAGACAGAGAGAGGAACGTTGATGATCATTCGCAGAAGTATCAGTCGATCGCGAAGGACTTGTTAATGCTGATAATGGATCGTTGGTCGTAGGTGAAAATCACTGTTGTGGAATTTGGACGAGAATAGATAGATGATGCATACGGCCTGACTGATTGGATTGATGCAAGATATTTGGTGATTATTTCTTATAAATGAGAACAAGTTTTGTACGGTGGTTGATTGATTCTAATTGCGTAATGTGGATGGACTGGGTGGGTGTGCACATGTGTTAGTGGGGGATGTAGCTCAGTGGTAGAGCGTTCGCTTTGCATGTGAAAGGCCCCGGGTTCGATCCCCGGCATCTCCAGTGGCCTTTTGAGAGCTACTTGTCTCCGGAAGCTTCATGGTACACACGAGTTTAACCATACCAACCAACATTCCAACATACCAACATACCAATCAACCAACGACCAAGCAATCAATAGCAACTGAATCATGTCGTCCGGATTGTACATGTCAGTGAGGATTTCTTCCCTAATGCAAACATCTGAACAGAATGGCTGACTCACATACGTCATGAGCACGTGAGAGATCGATCAGGAACTAACTGTATCCAGTTTGCGTGACCCTTTCGAATTTTCCACTCAGTCAACTCCATCAACATGAGTGGAAGACGAAATTCTCAATCACACACACTCAAAGTCTCCCTCCTCCTTCACCTCCCAATTCTCTCTCTCTCTCTCTCTCTCTCTCTCTCTCTCTCTCTCTCTCTCTTTCTCTCTCTCTGTCGCTCTCCTTGTCTTTGTCTCTTTCTCTGTCTCGACCGGGTCTCGTTCGAAGAGATCACAGTGTTTATATTTGGCCACGACTAATCATACAAACCCATTCACATTCAGATCCGTTCAGTTCAGTTCGGTCTCCACGACTTGACGGCGATGTGTCTGATTGTCCAGTTTCTTGCACTCGTGAGCTTTTTCGATTTCCAGGTGCTTCGATAATATGAAGATCAATGTCTTCTTCTCTTGTCCTCTGCAGACACGCAAGAATGCACCAAACAGAGAACACGGTAGATCAGATCAAACCTCCAACCATTGTGTCACATGCAAGCAGCCAACAAGATCCCGGTTACACGTATTCTGGTACTCACACGTCACGTCAAGTCACATACCACGCAACACACGTCTCACATCGCAGACCGAAAGAATCACGCTCATAAATCTCCATATCCAACATGCTCAACATCACTGACTCATTGTAGCGGATCACACTCAATTATCGATCGACCGACTCACTAACTCACTGACTGACTGAGGTATTGACTAACTTTTGTGATTGACTGACTGACTGACCTCGTTGACTGACATGGCTGAATGACTGACTGACTGATTGAGTGACAGACTGACTGACTGACTGAGTGACAGACTGACTGACTGACTGAGTGACAGACTGACTGACTGAATGAGTGACAGACTGACTGACTGACTGAATGACTTACTAGCTGAATGACTGACTGACTGACTGAGTGACAGACTGACTGACTGACCACGTTGACTGACATGGCTGAATGACTGACTGATTGATTGAGTGAGTGACAGACTGACTGACTGACTGACTGCCTGACGGACTGACTGACTGACTGACTTCGTTGACTGACTGGCTGACTGACTGACCTCGTTGGCTGTGGAACTTTTTCAATAACATACTGACTCACGCGCACACGGATAGACTCACACGCGTGTGCGTGCATTCGACTATGGCGCATCAGCTGTGGTCCGTATTTTCCAGCCTATCACATGATCAGTCACTTTGAGTTACATCCGAAGCTTCGTTTTGTTTGTGACCATGGATCATACACTTTAGGTTGCCGAGTACCCGTGATCGATTTCTCACCCTTGTACCAATATATAATCGGCAAATTGTCTACACTTCTCGAAATTACTCCGACCGTAATCAACGTGACCAATGAACCAGAGACTCAACTGAGAGACTAAACACTGTTTTATTGCCCATGAGAATCTGAACATTATTTGGTAAATTGATGACACATGAGTCGCAATAAACTCACTGCGGGACTTGCCACCTTTCTGTCAGAAATCAGAGCCACGTCAGGTGGGTAAATGTTATTCTCAATGTTTCACGTACCTTCATTTTATGGTTCGAACGTGATCTGTCTCAGTCGTGGCCGGTGTTCGGAGCACATCTAGTTCATGAACCCGAATGATATTCGAACGTAGCACTTATTGTCAGGGTTGAATTTTGCCTAGGCTTTAGCGAAGAGAGAGAGAGAGAGGGAGAGAGAGAGAGAGAGAGAGAGAGAGAGAGAGAGAGAGAGAAATAAAGAGAAAGAGAGAAAGAGAGAGCGGAAGACAGAGAGAGGAACGTTGATGATCATTCGCAGAAGTATCAGTCGATCGCGAAGGACTTGTTAATGCTGATAATGGATCGTTGGTCGTAGGTGAAAATCACTGTTGTGGAATTTGGACGAGAATAGATAGATGATGCATACGGCCTGACTGATTGGATTGATGCAAGATATTTGGTGATTATTTCTTATAAATGAGAACAAGTTTTGTACGGTGGTTGATTGATTCTAATTGCGTAATGTGGATGGACTGGGTGGGTGTGCATATGTGTTAGTGGGGGATGTAGCTCAGTGGTAGAGCGTTCGCTTTGCATGTGAAAGGCCCCGGGTTCGATCCCCGGCATCTCCAGTGGCCTTTTGAGAGCTACTTGTCTCCGGAAGCTTCATGGTACACACGAGTTTAACCATACCAACCAACATTCCAACATACCAACATACCAATCAACCAACGACCAAGCAATCAATAGCAACTGAATCATGTCGTCCGGATTGTACATGTCAGTGAGGATTTCTTCCCTAATGCAAACATCTGAACAGAATGGCTGACTCACATACGTCATGAGCACGTGAGAGATCGATCAGAAACTAACTGTATCCAGTTTGCGTGACCCTTTCGAATTTTCCACTCAGTCAACTCCATCAACATGAGTGGAAGACGAAATTCTCAATCACACACACTCAAAGTCTCCCTCCTCCTTCACCTCCCAATTCTCTCTCTCTCTCTCTCTCTCTTTCTCTCTCTCTGTCGCTCTCCTTGTCTTTGTCTCTTTCTCTGTCTCGACCGGGTCTCGTTCGAAGAGATCACAGTGTTTATATTTGGCCACGACTAATCATACAAACCCATTCACATTCAGATCCGTTCAGTTCAGTTCGGTCTCCACGACTTGACGGCGATGTGTCTGATTGTCCAGTTTCTTGCACTCGTGAGCTTTTTCGATTTCCAGGTGCTTCGATAATATGAAGATCAATGTCTTCTTCTCTTGTCCTCTGCAGACACGCAAGAATGCACCAAACAGAGAACACGGTAGATCAGATCAAACCTCCAACCCTTGTGTCACATGCAAGCAGCCAACAAGATCCCGGTTACACGTATTCTGGTACTCACACGTCACGTCAAGTCACATACCACGCAACACACGTCTCACATCGCAGACCGAAAGAATCACGCTCATAAATCTCCATATCCAACATGCTCAACATCACTGACTCATTGTAGCGGATCACACTCAATTATCGATCGACCGACTCACTAACTCACTGACTGACTGAGGTATTGACTAACTTTTGTGATTGACTGACTGACTGACCTCGTTGACTGACATGGCTGAATGACTGACTGATTGATTGAGTGAGTGACAGACTGACTGACTGACTGAGTGACAGACTGACTGACTGAATGAGTGACAGACTGACTGACTGACTGAATGACTTACTAGCAGACTGACTGAGTGACAGACTGACTCACTGACTTCGTTGACTGATTAGCTGAATGACTTCTTTGACTGACTGAATGAATGACTTACTAGCTGAATGACTGACTGACTGACTTCGTTGAATGACTGACTGACTGACTGACTGCCTGACGGACTGACTGACTGACTGACTTCGTTGACTGACTGGCTGACTGACTGACCTCGTTGGCTGTGGAACTTTTTCAATAACACACTGACTCACGCGCACACGGATAGACTCACACGCGTGTGCGTGCATTCGACTATGGCGCATCAGCTGTGGTCCGTATTTTCCAGCCTATCACATGATCAGTCACTTTGAGTTACATCCGAAGCTTCGTTTTGTTTGTGACCATGGATCATACACTTTAGGTTGCCGAGTACCCGTGATCGATTTCTCACCCTTGTACCAATATATAATCGGCAAATTGTCTACACTTCTCGAAATTACTCCGACCGTAATCAACGTGACCAATGAACCAGAGACTCAACTGAGAGACTAAACACTGTTTTATTGCCCATGAGAATCTGAACATTATTTGGTAAATTGATGACACATGAGTCGCAATAAACTCACTGCGGGACTTGCCACCTTTCTGTCAGAAATCAGAGCCACGTCAGGTGGGTAAATGTTATTCTCAATGTTTCACGTACCTTCATTTTATGGTTCGAACGTGATCTGTCTCAGTCGTGGCCGGTGTTCGGAGCACATCTAGTTCATGAACCCGAATGATATTCGAACGTAGCACTTATTGTCAGGGTTGAATTTTGCCTAGGCTTTAGCGAAGAGAGAGAGAGAGAGGGAGAGAGAGAAATAAAGAGAAAGAGAGAAAGAGAGAGCGGAAGACAGAGAGAGGAACGTTGATGATCATTCGCAGAAGTATCAGTCGATCGCGAAGGACTTGTTAATGCTGATAATGGATCGTTGGTCGTAGGTGAAAATCACTGTTGTGGAATTTGGACGAGAATAGATAGATGATGCATACGGCCTGACTGATTGGATTGATGCAAGATATTTGGTGATTATTTCTTATAAATGAGAACAAGTTTTGTACGGTGGTTGATTGATTCTAATTGCGTAATGTGGATGGACTGGGTGGGTGTGCATATGTGTTAGTGGGGGATGTAGCTCAGTGGTAGAGCGTTCGCTTTGCACGTGAAAGGCCCCGGGTTCGATCCCCGGCATCTCCAGTGGCCTTTTGAGAGCTACTTGTCTCCGGAAGCTTCATGGTACACACGAGTTTAACCATACCAACCAACATTCCAACATACCAACATACCAATCAACCAACGACCAAGCAATCAATAGCAACTGAATCATGTCGTCCGGATTGTACATGTCAGTGAGGATTTCTTCCCTAATGCAAACATCTGAACAGAATGGCTGACTCACATACGTCATGAGCACGTGAGAGATCGATCAGAAACTAACTGTATCCAGTTTGCGTGACCCTTTCGAATTTTCCACTCAGTCAACTCCATCAACATGAGTGGAAGACGAAATTCTCAATCACACACACTCAAAGTCTCCCTCCTCCTTCACCTCCCAATTCTCTCTCTCTCTCTCTCTCTCTCTCTTTCTCTCTCTCTGTCGCTCTCCTTGTCTTTGTCTCTTTCTCTGTCTCGACCGGGTCTCGTTCGAAGAGATCACAGTGTTTATATTTGGCCACGACTAATCATACAAACCCATTCACATTCAGATCCGTTCAGTTCAGTTCGGTCTCCACGACTTGACGGCGATGTGTCTGATTGTCCAGTTTCTTGCACTCGTGAGCTTTTTCGATTTCCAGGTGCTTCGATAATATGAAGATCAATGTCTTCTTCTCTTGTCCTCTGCAGACACGCAAGAATGCACCAAACAGAGAACACGGTAGATCAGATCAAACCTCCAACCCTTGTGTCACATGCAAGCAGCCAACAAGATCCCGGTTACACGTATTCTGGTACTCACACGTCACGTCAAGTCACATACCACGCAACACACGTCTCACATCGCAGACCGAAAGAATCACGCTCATAAATCTCCATATCCAACATGCTCAACATCACTGACTCATTGTAGCGGATCACACTCAATTATCGATCGACCGACTCACTAACTCACTGACTGACTGAGGTATTGACTAACTTTTGTGATTGACTGACTGACTGACCTCGTTGACTGACATGGCTGAATGACTGACTGATTGATTGAGTGAGTGACAGACTGACTGACTGACTGAGTGACAGACTGACTGACTGAATGAGTGACAGACTGACTGACTGACTGAATGACTTACTAGCAGACTGACTGAGTGACAGACTGACTCACTGACTTCGTTGACTGATTAGCTGAATGACTTCTTTGACTGACTGAATGAATGACTTACTAGCTGAATGACTGACTGACTGACTTCGTTGAATGACTGACTGACTGACTGACTGCCTGACGGACTGACTGACTGACTGACTTCGTTGACTGACTGGCTGACTGACTGACCTCGTTGGCTGTGGAACTTTTTCAATAACACACTGACTCACGCGCACACGGATAGACTCACACGCGTGTGCGTGCATTCGACTATGGCGCATCAGCTGTGGTCCGTATTTTCCAGCCTATCACATGATCAGTCACTTTGAGTTACATCCGAAGCTTCGTTTTGTTTGTGACCATGGATCATACACTTTAGGTTGCCGAGTACCCGTGATCGATTTCTCACCCTTGTACCAATATATAATCGGCAAATTGTCTACACTTCTCGAAATTACTCCGACCGTAATCAACGTGACCAATGAACCAGAGACTCAACTGAGAGACTAAACACTGTTTTATTGCCCATGAGAATCTGAACATTATTTGGTAAATTGATGACACATGAGTCGCAATAAACTCACTGCGGGACTTGCCACCTTTCTGTCAGAAATCAGAGCCACGTCAGGTGGGTAAATGTTATTCTCAATGTTTCACGTACCTTCATTTTATGGTTCGAACGTGATCTGTCTCAGTCGTGGCCGGTGTTCGGAGCACATCTAGTTCATGAACCCGAATGATATTCGAACGTAGCACTTATTGTCAGGGTTGAATTTTGCCTAGGCTTTAGCGAAGAGAGAGAGAGAGAGGGAGAGAGAGAAATAAAGAGAAAGAGAGAAAGAGAGAGCGGAAGACAGAGAGAGGAACGTTGATGATCATTCGCAGAAGTATCAGTCGATCGCGAAGGACTTGTTAATGCTGATAATGGATCGTTGGTCGTAGGTGAAAATCACTGTTGTGGAATTTGGACGAGAATAGATAGATGATGCATACGGCCTGACTGATTGGATTGATGCAAGATATTTGGTGATTATTTCTTATAAATGAGAACAAGTTTTGTACGGTGGTTGATTGATTCTAATTGCGTAATGTGGATGGACTGGGTGGGTGTGCATATGTGTTAGTGGGGGATGTAGCTCAGTGGTAGAGCGTTCGCTTTGCACGTGAAAGGCCCCGGGTTCGATCCCCGGCATCTCCAGTGGCCTTTTGAGAGCTACTTGTCTCCGGAAGCTTCATGGTACACACGAGTTTAACCATACCAACCAACATTCCAACATACCAACATACCAATCAACCAACGACCAAGCAATCAATAGCAACTGAATCATGTCGTCCGGATTGTACATGTCAGTGAGGATTTCTTCCCTAATGCAAACATCTGAACAGAATGGCTGACTCACATACGTCATGAGCACGTGAGAGATCGATCAGAAACTAACTGTATCCAGTTTGCGTGACCCTTTCGAATTTTCCACTCAGTCAACTCCATCAACATGAGTGGAAGACGAAATTCTCAATCACACACACTCAAAGTCTCCCTCCTCCTTCACCTCCCAATTCTCTCTCTCTCTCTCTCTCTCTGTCGCTCTCCTTGTCTTTGTCTCTTTCTCTGTCTCGACCGGGTCTCGTTCGAAGAGATCACCGTGTTTATATTTGGCCACAACTAATCATACAAACCCATTCACATTCAGATCCGTTCAGTTCAGTTCGGTCTCCACGACTTGACGGCGATGTGTCTGATTGTCCAGTTTCTTGCACTCGTGAGCTTTTTCGATTTCCAGGTGCTTCGATAATATGAAGATCAATGTCTTCTTCTCTTGTCCTCTGCAGACACGCAAGAATGCACCAAACAGAGAACACGGTAGATCAGATCAAACCTCCAACCATTGTGTCACATGCAAGCAGCCAACAAGATCCCGGTTACACGTATTCTGGTACTCACACGTCACGTCAAGTCACATACCACGCAACACACGTCTCACATCGCAGACCGAAAGAATCACGCTCATAAATCTCCATATCCAACATGCTCAACATCACTGACTCATTGTAGCGGATCACACTCAATTATCGATCGACCGACTCACTAACTCACTGACTGACTGAGGTATTGACTAACTTTTGTGATTGACTGACTGACTGACCTCGTTGACTGACATGGCTGAATGACTGACTGACTGACTGACTGGCTGACGGACTGACTGACTGACTGACTTCGTTGACTGACTGGCTGACTGACTGACCTCGTTGACTGTGGAACTTTTTTAATAACATACTGACTCACGCGCACACGAATAGATTCACACGCGTGTGCGTGCATTCGACTATGGCGCATCAGCTGTGGTCCGTATTTTCCAGCCTATCACATGATCAGTCACTTTGAGTTACATCCGAAGCTTCGTTTTGTTTGTGACCATGGATCATACACTTTAGGTTGCCGAGTACCCGTGATCGATTTCTCACCCTTGTACCAATATATAATCGGCAAATTGTCTACACTTCTCGAAATTACTCCGACCGTAATCAACGTGACCAATGAACCAGAGACTCAACTGAGAGACTAAACACTGTTTTATTGCCCATGAGAATCTGAACATTATTTGGTAAATTGATGACACATGAGTCGCAATAAACTCACTGCGGGACTTGCCACCTTTCTGTCAGAAATCAGAGCCACGTCAGGTGGGTAAATGTTATTCTCAATGTTTCACGTACCTTCATTTTATGGTTCGAACGTGATCTGTCTCAGTCGTGGCCGGTGTTCGGAGCACATCTAGTTCATGAACCCGAATGATATTCGAACGTAGCACTTATTGTCAGGGTTGAATTTTGCCTAGGCTTTAGCGAAGAGAGAGAGAGAGAGGGAGAGAGAGAGAGAGAGAGAGAGAGAGAGAGAGAGAGAGAGAGAGAGAGAGAGAGAGAGAGAGATAAAGAGAAAGAGAGAAAGAGAGAGCGGAAGACAGAGAGAGGAACGTTGATGATCATTCGCAGAAGTATCAGTCGATCGCGAAGGACTTGTTAATGCTGATAATGGATCGTTGGTCGTAGGTGAAAATCACTGTTGTGGAATTTGGACGAGAATAGATAGATGATGCATACGGCCTGACTGATTGGATTGATGCAAGATATTTGGTGATTATTTCTTATAAATGAGAACAAGTTTTGTACGGTGGTTGATTGATTCTAATAGCGTAATGTGGATGGACTGGGTGGGTGTGCACATTTGTTAGTGGGGGATGTAGCTCAGTGGTAGAGCGTTCGCTTTGCATGTGAAAGGCCCCGGGTTCGATCCCCGGCATCTCCAGTGGCCTTTTGAGAGCTACTTGTCTCCGGAAGCTTCATGGTACACACGAGTTTAACCATACCAACCAACATTCCAACATACCAACATACCAATCAACCAACGACCAAGCAATCAATAGCAACTGAATCATGTCGTCCGGATTGTACATGTCAGTGAGGATTTCTTCCCTAATGCAAACATCTGAACAGAATGGCTGACTCACATACGTCATGAGCACGTGAGAGATCGATCAGGAACTAACTGTATCCAGTTTGCGTGACCCTTTCGAATTTTCCACTCAGTCAACTCCATCAACATGAGTGGAAGACGAAATTCTCAATCACACACACTCAAAGTCTCCCTCCTCCTTCACCTCCCAATTCTCTCTCTCTCTCTCTCTCTCTCTCTTTCTCTCTCTCTGTCGCTCTCCTTGTCTTTGTCTCTTTCTCTGTCTCGACCGGGTCTCGTTCGAAGAGATCACAGTGTTTATATTTGGCCACAACTAATCATACAAACCCATTCACATTCAGATCCGTTCAGTTCAGTTCGGTCTCCACGACTTGACGGCGATGTGTCTGATTGTCCAGTTTCTTGCACTCGTGAGCTTTTTCGATTTCCAGGTGCTTCGATAATATGAAGATCAATGTCTTCTTCTCTTGTCCTCTGCAGACACGCAAGAATGCACCAAACAGAGAACACGGTAGATCAGATCAAACCTCCAACCCTTGTGTCACATGCAAGCAGCCAACAAGATCCCGGTTACACGTATTCTGGTACTCACACGTCACGTCAAGTCACATACCACGCAACACACGTCTCACATCGCAGACCGAAAGAATCACGCTCATAAATCTCCATATCCAACATGCTCAACATCACTGACTCATTGTAGCGGATCACACTCAATTATCGATCGACCGACTCACTAACTCACTGACTGACTGAGGTATTGACTAACTTTTGTGATTGACTGACTGACTGACCTCGTTGACTGACATGGCTGAATGACTGACTGACTGACTGAGTGACAGACTGACTGATAGACTTCGTTGAATGACTGACTGAATGACTTATTAGCTGATTGACTGACTGACTGACTTCGTTGGCTGACTGAGTGACAGACTGACTCGCTGACTTCGTTGACTGACATGGCTGAATGACTGACTAGCTGAATGACTGACTGACTGACTGAGTGACAGACTGACTGACTGACTGAGTGACAGACTGACTGACTGACTGAGTGACAGACTGACAACTGACTGAGTGACAGACTGACTGACTGACTGAATGACTTACTAGCTGAATGACTGACTGACTGACTTCGTTGTCTGACTGACTGAATGTCCTACTGACTGAGTGAATCACTGACTGACTGACTGAATGTCTTACTGACTGACTGAATCACTGACTGACTGACTGACTGGCTGACGGACTGACTGACTGACTGACTTCGTTGACTGACTGGCTGACTGACTGACCTCGTTGGCTGTGGAACTTTTTCAATAACATACTGACTCACGCGCACACGGATAGACTCACACGCGTGTGCGTGCATTCGACTATGGCGCATCAGCTGTGGTCCGTATTTTCCAGCCTATCACATGATCAGTCACTTTGAGTTACATCCGAAGCTTCGTTTTGTTTGTGACCATGGATCATACACTTTAGGTTGCCGAGTACCCGTGATCGATTTCTCACCCTTGTACCAATATATAATCGGCAAATTGTCTACACTTCTCGAAATTACTCCGACCGTAATCAACGTGACCAATGAACCAGAGACTCAACTGAGAGACTAAACACTGTTTTATTGCCCATGAGAATCTGAACATTATTTGGTAAATTGATGACACATGAGTCGCAATAAACTCACTGCGGGACTTGCCACCTTTCTGTCAGAAATCAGAGCCACGTCAGGTGGGTAAATGTTATTCTCAATGTTTCACGTACCTTCATTTTATGGTTCGAACGTGATCTGTCTCAGTCGTGGCCGGTGTTCGGAGCACATCTAGTTCATGAACCCGAATGATATTCGAACGTAGCACTTATTGTCAGGGTTGAATTTTGCCTAGGCTTTAGCGAAGAGAGAGAGAGAGGGAGAGAGAGAGAGAGAGAGAGAGAGAGAGAGAGAGAGAGAGAGAGAGAAATAAAGAGAAAGAGAGAAAGAGAGAGCGGGAGACAGAGAGAGGAACGTTGATGGTCATTCGCAGAAGTATCAGTCGATCGCGAAGGACTTGTTAATGCTGATAATGGATCGTTGGTCGTAGGTGAAAATCACTGTTGTGGAATTTGGACGAGAATAGATAGATGATGCATACGGCCTGACTGATTGGATTGATGCAAGATATTTGGTGATTATTTCTTATAAATGAGAACAAGTTTTGTACGGTGGTTGATTGATTCTAATTGCGTAATGTGGATGGACTGGGTGGGTGTGCACATGTGTTAGTGGGGGATGTAGCTCAGTGGTAGAGCGTTCGCTTTGCATGTGAAAGGCCCCGGGTTCGATCCCCGGCATCTCCAGTGGCCTTTTGAGAGCTACTTGTCTCCGGAAGCTTCATGGTACACACGAGTTTAACCATACCAACCAACATTCCAACATACCAACATACCAATCAACCAACGACCAAGCAATCAATAGCAACTGAATCATGTCGTCCGGATTGTACATGTCAGTGAGGATTTCTTCCCTAATGCAAACATCTGAACAGAATGGCTGACTCACATACGTCATGAGCACGTGAGAGATCGATCAGGAACTAACTGTATCCAGTTTGCGTGACCCTTTCGAATTTTCCACTCAGTCAACTCCATCAACATGAGTGGAAGACGAAATTCTCAATCACACACACTCAAAGTCTCCCTCCTCCTTCACCTCCCAATTCTCTCTCTCTCTCTCTCTCTCTCTCTTTCTCTCTCTCTGTCGCTCTCCTTGTCTTTGTCTCTTTCTCTGTCTCGACCGGGTCTCGTTCGGAGAGATCACAGTGTTTATATTTGGCCACAACTAATCATACAAACCCATTCACATTCAGATCCGTTCAGTTCAGTTCGGTCTCCACGACTTGACGGCGATGTGTCTGATTGTCCAGTTTCTTGCACTCGTGAGCTTTTTCGATTTCCAGGTGCTTCGATAATATGAAGATCAATGTCTTCTTCTCTTGTCCTCTGCAGACACGCAAGAATGCACCAAACAGAGAACACGGTAGATCAGATCAAACCTCCAACCCTTGTGTCACATGCAAGCAGCCAACAAGATCCCGGTTACACGTATTCTGGTACTCACACGTCACGTCAAGTCACATACCACGCAACACACGTCTCACATCGCAGACCGAAAGAATCACGCTCATAAATCTCCATATCCAACATGCTCAACATCACTGACTCATTGTAGCGGATCACACTCAATTATCGATCGACCGACTCACTAACTCACTGACTGACTGAGGTATTGACTAACTTTTGTGATTGACTGACTGACTGACCTCGTTGACAGACATGGCTGAATGACTGACTGACTGGCTGAGTGACAGACTGACTGACTGACTGAGGGACAGACTGACTGACTGACTGAGTGACAGACTGACTGACTGACTGAATGACTTACTAGCTGAATGACTGACTGACTGACTTCGTTGACTGACTGACTGAATGTCCTACTGACTGACTGAATCACTGACTGACTGCCTGAGTGACAGACTGACTGAATGACTTACTAGCTGAATGACTGACTGACTGACTTCGTTGAATGTCTGACTAAATGTCTTACTGACTGACTGAATCACTGACTGACTGACTGACTGGCTGACGGACTGACTGACTGACTGACTTCGTTGACTGACTGGCTGACTGACTGACCTCGTTGACTTTGGAACTTTTTCAATAACATACTGACTCACGCGCACACGGATAGACTCACACGCGTGTGCGTGCATTCGACTATGGCGCATCAGCTGTGGTCCGTATTTTCCAGCCTATCACATGATCAGTCACTTTGAGTTACATCCGAAGCTTCGTTTTGTTTGTGACCATGGATCATACACTTTAGGTTGCCGAGTACCCGTGATCGATTTCTCACCCTTGTACCAATATATAATCGGCAAATTGTCTACACTTCTCGAAATTACTCCGACCGTAATCAACGTGACCAATGAACCAGAGACTCAACTGAGAGACTAAACACTGTTTTATTGCCCATGAGAATCTGAACATTATTTGGTAAATTGATGACACATGAGTCGCAATAAACTCACTGCGGGACTTGCCACCTTTCTGTCAGAAATCAGAGCCACGTCAGGTGGGTAAATGTTATTCTCAATGTTTCACGTACCTTCATTTTATGGTTCGAACGTGATCTGTCTCAGTCGTGGCCGGTGTTCGGAGCACATCTAGTTCATGAACCCGAATGATATTCGAACGTAGCACTTATTGTCAGGGTTGAATTTTGCCTAGGCTTTAGCGAAGAGAGAGAGAGAGAGGGAGAGAGAGAGAGAGAGAGAGAGAGAGAGAGAGAGAGAGAAATAAAGAGAAAGAGAGAAAGAGAGAGCGGGAGACAGAGAGAGGAACGTTGATGGTCATTCGCAGAAGTATCAGTCGATCGCGAAGGACTTGTTAATGCTGATAATGGATCGTTGGTCGTAGGTGAAAATCACTGTTGTGGAATTTGGACGAGAATAGATAGATGATGCATACGGCCTGACTGATTGGATTGATGCAAGATATTTGGTGATTATTTCTTATAAATGAGAACAAGTTTTGTACGGTGGTTGATTGATTCTAATTGCGTAATGTGGATGGACTGGGTGGGTGTGCACATGTGTTAGTGGGGGATGTAGCTCAGTGGTAGAGCGTTCGCTTTGCATGTGAAAGGCCCCGGGTTCGATCCCCGGCATCTCCAGTGGCCTTTTGAGAGCTACTTGTCTCCGGAAGCTTCATGGTACACACGAGTTTAACCATACCAACCAACATTCCAACATACCAACATACCAATCAACCAACGACCAAGCAATCAATAGCAACTGAATCATGTCGTCCGGATTGTACACGTCAGTGAGGATTTCTTCCATAATGCAAACATCTGAACAGAATGGCTGACTCACATACGTCATGAGCACGTGAGAGATCGATCAGGAACTAACTGTATCCAGTTTGCGTGACCCTTTCGAATTTTCCACTCAGTCAACTCCATCAACATGAGTGGAAGACGAAATTCTCAATCACACACACTCAAAGTCTCCCTCCTCCTTCACCTCCCAATTCTCTCTCTCTCTCTCTCTTTCTCTCTCTCTGTCGCTCCCCTTATCTTTGTCTCTTTCTCTGTCTCGACCGGGTCTCGTTCGAAGAGATCACAGTGTTTATATTTGGCCACAACTAATCATACAAACCCATTCACATTCAGATCCGTTCAGTTCAGTTCGGTCTCCACGACTTGACGGCGATGTGTCTGATTGTCCAGTTTCTTGCACTCGTGAGCTTTTTCGATTTCCAGGTGCTTCGATAATATGAAGATCAATGTCTTCTTCTCTTGTCCTCTGCAGACACGCAAGAATGCACCAAACAGAGAACACGGTAGATCAGATCAAACCTCCAACCATTGTGTCACATGCAAGCAGCCAACAAGATCCCGGTTACACGTATTCTGGTACTCACACGTCACGTCAAGTCACATACCACGCAACACACGTCTCACATCGCAGACCGAAAGAATCACGCTCATAAATCTCCATATCCAACATGCTCAACATCACTGACTCATTGTAGCGGATCACACTCAATTATCGATCGACCGACTCACTAACTCACTGACTGACTGAGGTATTGACTAACTTTTGTGATTGACTGACTGACTGACCTCGTTGACTGACATGGCTGAATGACTGACTGACTGACTGAGTGACAGACTGACTGATAGACTTCGTTGAATGACTGACTGAATGACTTATTAGCTGATTGACTGACTGACTGACTTCGTTGGCTGACTGAGTGACAGACTGACTCGCTGACTTCGTTGACTGACATGGCTGAATGACTGACTAGCTGAATGACTGACTGACTGACTGAGTGACAGACTGACTGACTGACTGAGTGACAGACTGACTGACTGACTGAGTGACAGACTGACAACTGACTGAGTGACAGACTGACTGACTGACTGAATGACTTACTAGCTGAATGACTGACTGACTGACTTCGTTGTCTGACTGACTGAATGTCCTACTGACTGACTGAATCACTGACTGACTGACTGAATGTCTTACTGACTGACTGAATCACTGACTGACTGACTGACTGGCTGACGGACTGACTGACTGACTGACTTCGTTGACTGACTGGCTGACTGACTGACCTCGTTGGCTGTGGAACTTTTTCAATAACATACTGACTCACGCGCACACGGATAGACTCACACGCGTGTGCGTGCATTCGACTATGGCGCATCAGCTGTGGTCCGTATTTTCCAGCCTATCACATGATCAGTCACTTTGAGTTACATCCGAAGCTTCGTTTTGTTTGTGACCATGGATCATACACTTTAGGTTGCCGAGTACCCGTGATCGATTTCTCACCCTTGTACCAATATATAATCGGCAAATTGTCTACACTTCTCGAAATTACTCCGACCGTAATCAACGTGACCAATGAACCAGAGACTCAACTGAGAGACTAAACACTGTTTTATTGCCCATGAGAATCTGAACATTATTTGGTAAATTGATGACACATGAGTCGCAATAAACTCACTGCGGGACTTGCCACCTTTCTGTCAGAAATCAGAGCCACGTCAGGTGGGTAAATGTTATTCTCAATGTTTCACGTACCTTCATTTTATGGTTCGAACGTGATCTGTCTCAGTCGTGGCCGGTGTTCGGAGCACATCTAGTTCATGAACCCGAATGATATTCGAACGTAGCACTTATTGTCAGGGTTGAATTTTGCCTAGGCTTTAGCGAAGAGAGAGAGAGAGGGAGAGAGAGAGAGAGAGAGAGAGAGAGAGAGAGAGAGAGAGAGAGAGAGAGAAATAAAGAGAAAGAGAGAAAGAGAGAGCGGGAGACAGAGAGAGGAACGTTGATGGTCATTCGCAGAAGTATCAGTCGATCGCGAAGGACTTGTTAATGCTGATAATGGATCGTTGGTCGTAGGTGAAAATCACTGTTGTGGAATTTGGACGAGAATAGATAGATGATGCATACGGCCTGACTGATTGGATTGATGCAAGATATTTGGTGATTATTTCTTATAAATGAGAACAAGTTTTGTACGGTGGTTGATTGATTCTAATTGCGTAATGTGGATGGACTGGGTGGGTGTGCACATGTGTTAGTGGGGGATGTAGCTCAGTGGTAGAGCGTTCGCTTTGCATGTGAAAGGCCCCGGGTTCGATCCCCGGCATCTCCAGTGGCCTTTTGAGAGCTACTTGTCTCCGGAAGCTTCATGGTACACACGAGTTTAACCATACCAACCAACATTCCAACATACCAACATACCAATCAACCAACGACCAAGCAATCAATAGCAACTGAATCATGTCGTCCGGATTGTACACGTCAGTGAGGATTTCTTCCATAATGCAAACATCTGAACAGAATGGCTGACTCACATACGTCATGAGCACGTGAGAGATCGATCAGGAACTAACTGTATCCAGTTTGCGTGACCCTTTCGAATTTTCCACTCAGTCAACTCCATCAACATGAGTGGAAGACGAAATTCTCAATCACACACACTCAAAGTCTCCCTCCTCCTTCACCTCCCAATTCTCTCTCTCTCTCTCTCTCTCTCTCTCTCTCTCTCTTTCTCTCTCTCTCTGTCGCTCCCCTTATCTTTGTCTCTTTCTCTGTCTCGACCGGGTCTCGTTCGAAGAGATCACAGTGTTTATATTTGGCCACAACTAATCATACAAACCCATTCACATTCAGATCCGTTCAGTTCAGTTCGGTCTCCACGACTTGACGGCGATGTGTCTGATTGTCCAGTTTCTTGCACTCGTGAGCTTTTTCGATTTCCAGGTGCTTCGATAATATGAAGATCAATGTCTTCTTCTCTTGTCCTCTGCAGACACGCAAGAATGCACCAAACAGAGAACACGGTAGATCAGATCAAACCTCCAACCATTGTGTCACATGCAAGCAGCCAACAAGATCCCGGTTACACGTATTCTGGTACTCACACGTCACGTCAAGTCACATACCACGCAACACACGTCTCACATCGCAGACCGAAAGAATCACGCTCATAAATCTCCATATCCAACATGCTCAACATCACTGACTCATTGTAGCGGATCACACTCAATTATCGATCGACCGACTCACTAACTCACTGACTGACTGAGGTATTGACTAACTTTTGTGATTGACTGACTGACTGACCTCGTTGACTGACATGGCTGAATGACTGACTGACTGACTGAGTGACAGACTGACTGATAGACTTCGTTGAATGACTGACTGAATGACTTATTAGCTGATTGACTGACTGACTGACTTCGTTGGCTGACTGAGTGACAGACTGACTCGCTGACTTCGTTGACTGACATGGCTGAATGACTGACTAGCTGGATGACTGACTGACTGACTGAGTGACAGACTGACTGACTGACTGAGTGACAGACTGACTGACTGACTGAGTGACAGACTGACAACTGACTGAGTGACAGACTGACTGACTGACTGAATGACTTACTAGCTGAATGACTGACTGACTGACTTCGTTGTCTGACTGACTGAATGTCCTACTGACTGACTGAATCACTGACTGACTGACTGAATGTCTTACTGACTGACTGAATCACTGACTGACTGACTGACTGGCTGACGGACTGACTGACTGACTGACTTCGTTGACTGACTGGCTGACTGACTGACCTCGTTGGCTGTGGAACTTTTTCAATAACATACTGACTCACGCGCACACGGATAGACTCACACGCGTGTGCGTGCATTCGACTATGGCGCATCAGCTGTGGTCCGTATTTTCCAGCCTATCACATGATCAGTCACTTTGAGTTACATCCGAAGCTTCGTTTTGTTTGTGACCATGGATCATACACTTTAGGTTGCCGAGTACCCGTGATCGATTTCTCACCCTTGTACCAATATATAATCGGCAAATTGTCTACACTTCTCGAAATTACTCCGACCGTAATCAACGTGACCAATGAACCAGAGACTCAACTGAGAGACTAAACACTGTTTTATTGCCCATGAGAATCTGAACATTATTTGGTAAATTGATGACACATGAGTCGCAATAAACTCACTGCGGGACTTGCCACCTTTCTGTCAGAAATCAGAGCCACGTCAGGTGGGTAAATGTTATTCTCAATGTTTCACGTACCTTCATTTTATGGTTCGAACGTGATCTGTCTCAGTCGTGGCCGGTGTTCGGAGCACATCTAGTTCATGAACCCGAATGATATTCGAACGTAGCACTTATTGTCAGGGTTGAATTTTGCCTAGGCTTTAGCGAAGAGAGAGAGAGAGGGAGAGAGAGAGAGAGAGAGAGAGAGAGAGAGAGAGAGAGAGAGAGAGAAATAAAGAGAAAGAGAGAAAGAGAGAGCGGGAGACAGAGAGAGGAACGTTGATGGTCATTCGCAGAAGTATCAGTCGATCGCGAAGGACTTGTTAATGCTGATAATGGATCGTTGGTCGTAGGTGAAAATCACTGTTGTGGAATTTGGACGAGAATAGATAGATGATGCATACGGCCTGACTGATTGGATTGATGCAAGATATTTGGTGATTATTTCTTATAAATGAGAACAAGTTTTGTACGGTGGTTGATTGATTCTAATTGCGTAATGTGGATGGACTGGGTGGGTGTGCACATGTGTTAGTGGGGGATGTAGCTCAGTGGTAGAGCGTTCGCTTTGCATGTGAAAGGCCCCGGGTTCGATCCCCGGCATCTCCAGTGGCCTTTTGAGAGCTACTTGTCTCCGGAAGCTTCATGGTACACACGAGTTTAACCATACCAACCAACATTCCAACATACCAACATACCAATCAACCAACGACCAAGCAATCAATAGCAACTGAATCATGTCGTCCGGATTGTACATGTCAGTGAGGATTTCTTCCCTAATGCAAACATCTGAACAGAATGGCTGACTCACATACGTCATGAGCACGTGAGAGATCGATCAGGAACTAACTGTATCCAGTTTGCGTGACCCTTTCGAATTTTCCACTCAGTCAACTCCATCAACATGAGTGGAAGACGAAATTCTCAATCACACACACTCAAAGTCTCCCTCCTCCTTCACCTCCCAATTCTCTCTCTCTCTCTCTCTCTCTCTCTCTTTCTCTCTCTCTGTCGCTCTCCTTGTCTTTGTCTCTTTCTCTGTCTCGACCGGGTCTCGTTCGGAGAGATCACAGTGTTTATATTTGGCCACAACTAATCATACAAACCCATTCACATTCAGATCCGTTCAGTTCAGTTCGGTCTCCACGACTTGACGGCGATGTGTCTGATTGTCCAGTTTCTTGCACTCGTGAGCTTTTTCGATTTCCAGGTGCTTCGATAATATGAAGATCAATGTCTTCTTCTCTTGTCCTCTGCAGACACGCAAGAATGCACCAAACAGAGAACACGGTAGATCAGATCAAACCTCCAACCCTTGTGTCACATGCAAGCAGCCAACAAGATCCCGGTTACACGTATTCTGGTACTCACACGTCACGTCAAGTCACATACCACGCAACACACGTCTCACATCGCAGACCGAAAGAATCACGCTCATAAATCTCCATATCCAACATGCTCAACATCACTGACTCATTGTAGCGGATCACACTCAATTATCGATCGACCGACTCACTAACTCACTGACTGACTGAGGTATTGACTAACTTTTGTGATTGACTGACTGACTGACCTCGTTGACAGACATGGCTGAATGACTGACTGACTGGCTGAGTGACAGACTGACTGACTGACTGAGGGACAGACTGACTGACTGACTGAGTGACAGACTGACTGACTGACTGAATGACTTACTAGCTGAATGACTGACTGACTGACTTCGTTGACTGACTGACTGAATGTCCTACTGACTGACTGAATCACTGACTGACTGCCTGAGTGACAGACTGACTGAATGACTTACTAGCTGAATGACTGACTGACTGACTTCGTTGAATGTCTGACTAAATGTCTTACTGACTGACTGAATCACTGACTGACTGACTGACTGACTGGCTGACGGACTGACTGACTGACTGACTTCGTTGACTGACTGGCTGACTGACTGACCTCGTTGGCTGTGGAACTTTTTCAATAACATACTGACTCACGCGCACACGGATAGACTCACACGCGTGTGCGTGCATTCGACTATGGCGCATCAGCTGTGGTCCGTATTTTCCAGCCTATCACATGATCAGTCACTTTGAGTTACATCCGAAGCTTCGTTTTGTTTGTGACCATGGATCATACACTTTAGGTTGCCGAGTACCCGTGATCGATTTCTCACCCTTGTACCAATATATAATCGGCAAATTGTCTACACTTCTCGAAATTACTCCGACCGTAATCAACGTGACCAATGAACCAGAGACTCAACTGAGAGACTAAACACTGTTTTATTGCCCATGAGAATCTGAACATTATTTGGTAAATTGATGACACATGAGTCGCAATAAACTCACTGCGGGACTTGCCACCTTTCTGTCAGAAATCAGAGCCACGTCAGGTGGGTAAATGTTATTCTCAATGTTTCACGTACCTTCATTTTATGGTTCGAACGTGATCTGTCTCAGTCGTGGCCGGTGTTCGGAGCACATCTAGTTCATGAACCCGAATGATATTCGAACGTAGCACTTATTGTCAGGGTTGAATTTTGCCTAGGCTTTAGCGAAGAGAGAGAGAGAGAGGGAGAGAGAGAGAGAGAGAGAGAGAGAGAGAGAGAGAGAGAGAGAGAGAAATAAAGAGAAAGAGAGAAAGAGAGAGCGGAAGACAGAGAGAGGAACGTTGATGGTCATTCGCAGAAGTATCAGTCGATCGCGAAGGACTTGTTAATGCTGATAATGGATCGTTGGTCGTAGGTGAAAATCACTGTTGTGGAATTTGGACGAGAATAGATAGATGATGCATACGGCCTGACTGATTGGATTGATGCAAGATATTTGGTGATTATTTCTTATAAATGAGAACAAGTTTTGTACGGTGGTTGATTGATTCTAATTGCGTAATGTGGATGGACTGGGTGGGTGTGCACACGTGTTAGTGGGGGATGTAGCTCAGTGGTAGAGCGTTCGCTTTGCATGTGAAAGGCCCCGGGTTCGATCCCCGGCATCTCCAGTGGCCTTTTGAGAGCTACTTGTCTCCGGAAGCTTCATGGTACACACGAGTTTAACCATACCAACCAACATTCCAACATACCAACATACCAATCAACCAACGACCAAGCAATCAATAGCAACTGAATCATGTCGTCCGGATTGTACATGTCAGTGAGGATTTCTTCCCTAATGCAAACATCTGAACAGAATGGCTGACTCACATACGTCATGAGCACGTGAGAGATCGATCAGGAACTAACTGTATCCAGTTTGCGTGACCCTTTCGAATTTTCCACTCAGTCAACTCCATCAACATGAGTGGAAGACGAAATTCTCAATCACACACACTCAAAGTCTCCCTCCTCCTTCACCTCCCAATTCTCTCTCTCTCTCTCTCTCTCTCTCTCTCTCTCTTTCTCTCTCTCTCTGTCGCTCCCCTTATCTTTGTCTCTTTCTCTGTCTCGACCGGGTCTCGTTCGAAGAGATCACAGTGTTTATATTTGGCCACAACTAATCATACAAACCCATTCACATTCAGATCCGTTCAGTTCAGTTCGGTCTCCACGACTTGACGGCGATGTGTCTGATTGTCCAGTTTCTTGCACTCGTGAGCTTTTTCGATTTCCAGGTGCTTCGATAATATGAAGATCAATGTCTTCTTCTCTTGTCCTCTGCAGACACGCAAGAATGCACCAAACAGAGAACACGGTAGATCAGATCAAACCTCCAACCATTGTGTCACATGCAAGCAGCCAACAAGATCCCGGTTACACGTATTCTGGTACTCACACGTCACGTCAAGTCACATACCACGCAACACACGTCTCACATCGCAGACCGAAAGAATCACGCTCATAAATCTCCATATCCAACATGCTCAACATCACTGACTCATTGTAGCGGATCACACTCAATTATCGATCGACCGACTCACTAACTCACTGACTGACTGAGGTATTGACTAACTTTTGTGATTGACTGACTGACTGACCTCGTTGACTGACATGGCTGAATGACTGACTGACTGACTGAGTGACAGACTGACTGATAGACTTCGTTGAATGACTGACTGAATGACTTATTAGCTGATTGACTGACTGACTGACTTCGTTGGCTGACTGAGTGACAGACTGACTCGCTGACTTCGTTGACTGACATGGCTGAATGACTGACTAGCTGAATGACTGACTGACTGACTGAGTGACAGACTGACTGACTGACTGAGTGACAGACTGACTGACTGACTGAGTGACAGACTGACAACTGACTGAGTGACAGACTGACTGACTGACTGAATGACTTACTAGCTGAATGACTGACTGACTGACTTCGTTGTCTGACTGACTGAATGTCCTACTGACTGAGTGAATCACTGACTGACTGACTGAATGTCTTACTGACTGACTGAATCACTGACTGACTGACTGACTGGCTGACGGACTGACTGACTGACTGACTTCGTTGACTGACTGGCTGACTGACTGACCTCGTTGGCTGTGGAACTTTTTCAATAACATACTGACTCACGCGCACACGGATAGACTCACACGCGTGTGCGTGCATTCGACTATGGCGCATCAGCTGTGGTCCGTATTTTCCAGCCTATCACATGATCAGTCACTTTGAGTTACATCCGAAGCTTCGTTTTGTTTGTGACCATGGATCATACACTTTAGGTTGCCGAGTACCCGTGATCGATTTCTCACCCTTGTACCAATATATAATCGGCAAATTGTCTACACTTCTCGAAATTACTCCGACCGTAATCAACGTGACCAATGAACCAGAGACTCAACTGAGAGACTAAACACTGTTTTATTGCCCATGAGAATCTGAACATTATTTGGTAAATTGATGACACATGAGTCGCAATAAACTCACTGCGGGACTTGCCACCTTTCTGTCAGAAATCAGAGCCACGTCAGGTGGGTAAATGTTATTCTCAATGTTTCACGTACCTTCATTTTATGGTTCGAACGTGATCTGTCTCAGTCGTGGCCGGTGTTCGGAGCACATCTAGTTCATGAACCCGAATGATATTCGAACGTAGCACTTATTGTCAGGGTTGAATTTTGCCTAGGCTTTAGCGAAGAGAGAGAGAGAGGGAGAGAGAGAGAGAGAGAGAGAGAGAGAGAGAGAGAGAGAGAGAGAAATAAAGAGAAAGAGAGAAAGAGAGAGCGGGAGACAGAGAGAGGAACGTTGATGGTCATTCGCAGAAGTATCAGTCGATCGCGAAGGACTTGTTAATGCTGATAATGGATCGTTGGTCGTAGGTGAAAATCACTGTTGTGGAATTTGGACGAGAATAGATAGATGATGCATACGGCCTGACTGATTGGATTGATGCAAGATATTTGGTGATTATTTCTTATAAATGAGAACAAGTTTTGTACGGTGGTTGATTGATTCTAATTGCGTAATGTGGATGGACTGGGTGGGTGTGCACATGTGTTAGTGGGGGATGTAGCTCAGTGGTAGAGCGTTCGCTTTGCATGTGAAAGGCCCCGGGTTCGATCCCCGGCATCTCCAGTGGCCTTTTGAGAGCTACTTGTTTCCGGAAGCTTCATGGTACACACGAGTTTAACCATACCAACCAACATTCCAACATACCAACATACCAATCAACCAACGACCAAGCAATCAATAGCAACTGAATCATGTCGTCCGGATTGTACATGTCAGTGAGGATTTCTTCCCTAATGCAAACATCTGAACAGAATGGCTGACTCACATACGTCATGAGCACGTGAGAGATCGATCAGGAACTAACTGTATCCAGTTTGCGTGACCCTTTCGAATTTTCCACTCAGTCAACTCCATCAACATGAGTGGAAGACGAAATTCTCAATCACACACACTCAAAGTCTCCCTCCTCCTTCACCTCCCAATTCTCTCTCTCTCTCTCTCTCTCTCTCTTTCTCTCTCTCTGTCGCTCTCCTTGTCTTTGTCTCTTTCTCTGTCTCGACCGGGTCTCGTTCGGAGAGATCACAGTGTTTATATTTGGCCACAACTAATCATACAAACCCATTCACATTCAGATCCGTTCAGTTCAGTTCGGTCTCCACGACTTGACGGCGATGTGTCTGATTGTCCAGTTTCTTGCACTCGTGAGCTTTTTCGATTTCCAGGTGCTTCGATAATATGAAGATCAATGTCTTCTTCTCTTGTCCTCTGCAGACACGCAAGAATGCACCAAACAGAGAACACGGTAGATCAGATCAAACCTCCAACCCTTGTGTCACATGCAAGCAGCCAACAAGATCCCGGTTACACGTATTCTGGTACTCACACGTCACGTCAAGTCACATACCACGCAACACACGTCTCACATCGCAGACCGAAAGAATCACGCTCATAAATCTCCATATCCAACATGCTCAACATCACTGACTCATTGTAGCGGATCACACTCAATTATCGATCGACCGACTCACTAACTCACTGACTGACTGAGGTATTGACTAACTTTTGTGATTGACTGACTGACTGACCTCGTTGACAGACATGGCTGAATGACTGACTGACTGGCTGAGTGACAGACTGACTGACTGACTGAGGGACAGACTGACTGACTGACTGAGTGACAGACTGACTGACTGACTGAATGACTTACTAGCTGAATGACTGACTGACTGACTTCGTTGACTGACTGACTGAATGTCCTACTGACTGACTGAATCACTGACTGACTGCCTGAGTGACAGACTGACTGAATGACTTACTAGCTGAATGACTGACTGACTGACTTCGTTGAATGTCTGACTAAATGTCTTACTGACTGACTGAATCACTGACTGACTGACTGACTGGCTGACGGACTGACTGACTGACTGACTTCGTTGACTGACTGGCTGACTGACTGACCTCGTTGGCTGTGGAACTTTTTCAATAACATACTGACTCACGCGCACACGGATAGACTCACACGCGTGTGCGTGCATTCGACTATGGCGCATCAGCTGTGGTCCGTATTTTCCAGCCTATCACATGATCAGTCACTTTGAGTTACATCCGAAGCTTCGTTTTGTTTGTGACCATGGATCATACACTTTAGGTTGCCGAGTACCCGTGATCGATTTCTCACCCTTGTACCAATATATAATCGGCAAATTGTCTACACTTCTCGAAATTACTCCGACCGTAATCAACGTGACCAATGAACCAGAGACTCAACTGAGAGACTAAACACTGTTTTATTGCCCATGAGAATCTGAACATTATTTGGTAAATTGATGACACATGAGTCGCAATAAACTCACTGCGGGACTTGCCACCTTTCTGTCAGAAATCAGAGCCACGTCAGGTGGGTAAATGTTATTCTCAATGTTTCACGTACCTTCATTTTATGGTTCGAACGTGATCTGTCTCAGTCGTGGCCGGTGTTCGGAGCACATCTAGTTCATGAACCCGAATGATATTCGAACGTAGCACTTATTGTCAGGGTTGAATTTTGCCTAGGCTTTAGCGAAGAGAGAGAGAGAGAGGGAGAGAGAGAGAGAGAGAGAGAGAGAGAGAGAGAGAGAGAAATAAAGAGAAAGAGAGAAAGAGAGAGCGGAAGACAGAGAGAGGAACGTTGATGGTCATTCGCAGAAGTATCAGTCGATCGCGAAGGACTTGTTAATGCTGATAATGGATCGTTGGTCGTAGGTGAAAATCACTGTTGTGGAATTTGGACGAGAATAGATAGATGATGCATACGGCCTGACTGATTGGATTGATGCAAGATATTTGGTGATTATTTCTTATAAATGAGAACAAGTTTTGTACGGTGGTTGATTGATTCTAATTGCGTAATGTGGATGGACTGGGTGGGTGTGCACATGTGTTAGTGGGGGATGTAGCTCAGTGGTAGAGCGTTCGCTTTGCATGTGAAAGGCCCCGGGTTCGATCCCCGGCATCTCCAGTGGCCTTTTGAGAGCTACTTGTCTCCGGAAGCTTCATGGTACACACGAGTTTAACCATACCAACCAACATTCCAACATACCAACATACCAATCAACCAACGACCAAGCAATCAATAGCAACTGAATCATGTCGTCCGGATTGTACATGTCAGTGAGGATTTCTTCCCTAATGCAAACATCTGAACAGAATGGCTGACTCACATACGTCATGAGCACGTGAGAGATCGATCAGGAACTAACTGTATCCAGTTTGCGTGACCCTTTCGAATTTTCCACTCAGTCAACTCCATCAACATGAGTGGAAGACGAAATTCTCAATCACACACACTCAAAGTCTCCCTCCTCCTTCACCTCCCAATTCTCTCTCTCTCTCTCTCTCTCTCTCTCTTTCTCTCTCTCTGTCGCTCTCCTTGTCTTTGTCTCTTTCTCTGTCTCGACCGGGTCTCGTTCGGAGAGATCACAGTGTTTATATTTGGCCACAACTAATCATACAAACCCATTCACATTCAGATCCGTTCAGTTCAGTTCGGTCTCCACGACTTGACGGCGATGTGTCTGATTGTCCAGTTTCTTGCACTCGTGAGCTTTTTCGATTTCCAGGTGCTTCGATAATATGAAGATCAATGTCTTCTTCTCTTGTCCTCTGCAGACACGCAAGAATGCACCAAACAGAGAACACGGTAGATCAGATCAAACCTCCAACCCTTGTGTCACATGCAAGCAGCCAACAAGATCCCGGTTACACGTATTCTGGTACTCACACGTCACGTCAAGTCACATACCACGCAACACACGTCTCACATCGCAGACCGAAAGAATCACGCTCATAAATCTCCATATCCAACATGCTCAACATCACTGACTCATTGTAGCGGATCACACTCAATTATCGATCGACCGACTCACTAACTCACTGACTGACTGAGGTATTGACTAACTTTTGTGATTGACTGACTGACTGACCTCGTTGACAGACATGGCTGAATGACTGACTGACTGGCTGAGTGACAGACTGACTGACTGACTGAGGGACAGACTGACTGACTGACTGAGTGACAGACTGACTGACTGACTGAATGACTTACTAGCTGAATGACTGACTGACTGACTTCGTTGACTGACTGACTGAATGTCCTACTGACTGACTGAATCACTGACTGACTGCCTGAGTGACAGACTGACTGAATGACTTACTAGCTGAATGACTGACTGACTGACTTCGTTGAATGTCTGACTAAATGTCTTACTGACTGACTGAATCACTGACTGACTGACTGACTGGCTGACGGACTGACTGACTGACTGACTTCGTTGACTGACTGGCTGACTGACTGACCTCGTTGACTTTGGAACTTTTTCAATAACATACTGACTCACGCGCACACGGATAGACTCACACGCGTGTGCGTGCATTCGACTATGGCGCATCAGCTGTGGTCCGTATTTTCCAGCCTATCACATGATCAGTCACTTTGAGTTACATCCGAAGCTTCGTTTTGTTTGTGACCATGGATCATACACTTTAGGTTGCCGAGTACCCGTGATCGATTTCTCACCCTTGTACCAATATATAATCGGCAAATTGTCTACACTTCTCGAAATTACTCCGACCGTAATCAACGTGACCAATGAACCAGAGACTCAACTGAGAGACTAAACACTGTTTTATTGCCCATGAGAATCTGAACATTATTTGGTAAATTGATGACACATGAGTCGCAATAAACTCACTGCGGGACTTGCCACCTTTCTGTCAGAAATCAGAGCCACGTCAGGTGGGTAAATGTTATTCTCAATGTTTCACGTACCTTCATTTTATGGTTCGAACGTGATCTGTCTCAGTCGTGGCCGGTGTTCGGAGCACATCTAGTTCATGAACCCGAATGATATTCGAACGTAGCACTTATTGTCAGGGTTGAATTTTGCCTAGGCTTTAGCGAAGAGAGAGAGAGAGGGAGAGAGAGAGAGAGAGAGAGAGAGAGAGAGAGAGAGAGAGAGAAATAAAGAGAAAGAGAGAAAGAGAGAGCGGGAGACAGAGAGAGGAACGTTGATGGTCATTCGCAGAAGTATCAGTCGATCGCGAAGGACTTGTTAATGCTGATAATGGATCGTTGGTCGTAGGTGAAAATCACTGTTGTGGAATTTGGACGAGAATAGATAGATGATGCATACGGCCTGACTGATTGGATTGATGCAAGATATTTGGTGATTATTTCTTATAAATGAGAACAAGTTTTGTACGGTGGTTGATTGATTCTAATTGCGTAATGTGGATGGACTGGGTGGGTGTGCACATGTGTTAGTGGGGGATGTAGCTCAGTGGTAGAGCGTTCGCTTTGCATGTGAAAGGCCCCGGGTTCGATCCCCGGCATCTCCAGTGGCCTTTTGAGAGCTACTTGTCTCCGGAAGCTTCATGGTACACACGAGTTTAACCATACCAACCAACATTCCAACATACCAACATACCAATCAACCAACGACCAAGCAATCAATAGCAACTGAATCATGTCGTCCGGATTGTACATGTCAGTGAGGATTTCTTCCCTAATGCAAACATCTGAACAGAATGGCTGACTCACATACGTCATGAGCACGTGAGAGATCGATCAGGAACTAACTGTATCCAGTTTGCGTGACCCTTTCGAATTTTCCACTCAGTCAACTCCATCAACATGAGTGGAAGACGAAATTCTCAATCACACACACTCAAAGTCTCCCTCCTCCTTCACCTCCCAATTCTCTCTCTCTCTCTCTCTCTCTCTCTCTCTCTCTCTTTCTCTCTCTCTGTCGCTCTCCTTGTCTTTGTCTCTTTCTCTGTCTCGACCGGGTCTCGTTCGGAGAGATCACAGTGTTTATATTTGGCCACAACTAATCATACAAACCCATTCACATTCAGATCCGTTCAGTTCAGTTCGGTCTCCACGACTTGACGGCGATGTGTCTGATTGTCCAGTTTCTTGCACTCGTGAGCTTTTTCGATTTCCAGGTGCTTCGATAATATGAAGATCAATGTCTTCTTCTCTTGTCCTCTGCAGACACGCAAGAATGCACCAAACAGAGAACACGGTAGATCAGATCAAACCTCCAACCATTGTGTCACATGCAAGCAGCCAACAAGATCCCGGTTACACGTATTCTGGTACTCACACGTCACGTCAAGTCACATACCACGCAACACACGTCTCACATCGCAGACCGAAAGAATCACGCTCATAAATCTCCATATCCAACATGCTCAACATCACTGACTCATTGTAGCGGATCACACTCAATTATCGATCGACCGACTCACTAACTCACTGACTGACTGAGGTATTGACTAACTTTTGTGATTGACTGACTGACTGACCTCGTTGACAGACATGGCTGAATGACTGACTGACTGGCTGAGTGACAGACTGACTGACTGACTGAGTGACAGACTGACTGACTGACTGAGTGACAGACTGACTGACTGACTGAATGACTTACTAGCTGAATGACTGACTGACTGACTTCGTTGACTGACTGACTGAATGTCCTACTGACTGACTGAATCACTGACTGACTGCCTGAGTGACAGACTGACTGAATGACTTACTAGCTGAATGACTGACTGACTGACTTCGTTGAATGTCTGACTAAATGTCTTACTGACTGACTGAATCACTGACTGACTGACTGACTGGCTGACGGACTGACTGACTGACTGACTTCGTTGACTGACTGGCTGACTGACTGACCTCGTTGACTTTGGAACTTTTTCAATAACATACTGACTCACGCGCACACGGATAGACTCACACGCGTGTGCGTGCATTCGACTATGGCGCATCAGCTGTGGTCCGTATTTTCCAGCCTATCACATGATCAGTCACTTTGAGTTACATCCGAAGCTTCGTTTTGTTTGTGACCATGGATCATACACTTTAGGTTGCCGAGTACCCGTGATCGATTTCTCACCCTTGTACCAATATATAATCGGCAAATTGTCTACACTTCTCGAAATTACTCCGACCGTAATCAACGTGACCAATGAACCAGAGACTCAACTGAGAGACTAAACACTGTTTTATTGCCCATGAGAATCTGAACATTATTTGGTAAATTGATGACACATGAGTCGCAATAAACTCACTGCGGGACTTGCCACCTTTCTGTCAGAAATCAGAGCCACGTCAGGTGGGTAAATGTTATTCTCAATGTTTCACGTACCTTCATTTTATGGTTCGAACGTGATCTGTCTCAGTCGTGGCCGGTGTTCGGAGCACATCTAGTTCATGAACCCGAATGATATTCGAACGTAGCACTTATTGTCAGGGTTGAATTTTGCCTAGGCTTTAGCGAAGAGAGAGAGAGAGAGAGAGGGAGAGAGAGAGAGAGAAATAAAGAGAAAGAGAGAAAGAGAGAGCGGGAGACAGAGAGAGGAACGTTGATGATCATTCGCAGAAGTATCAGTCGATCGCGAAGGACTTGTTAATGCTGATAATGGATCGTTGGTCGTAGGTGAAAATCACTGTTGTGGAATTTGGACGAGAATAGATAGATGATGCATACGGCCTGACTGATTGGATTGATGCAAGATATTTGGTGATTATTTCTTATAAATGAGAACAAGTTTTGTACGGTGGTTGATTGATTCTAATTGCGTAATGTGGATGGACTGGGTGGGTGTGCACATGTGTTAGTGGGGGATGTAGCTCAGTGGTAGAGCGTTCGCTTTGCATGTGAAAGGCCCCGGGTTCGATCCCCGGCATCTCCAGTGGCCTTTTGAGAGCTACTTGTCTCCGGAAGCTTCATGGTACACACGAGTTTAACCATACCAACCAACATTCCAACATACCAACATACCAATCAACCAACGACCAAGCAATCAATAGCAACTGAATCATGTCGTCCGGATTGTACATGTCAGTGAGGATTTCTTCCCTAATGCAAACATCTGAACAGAATGGCTGACTCACATACGTCATGAGCACGTGAGAGATCGATCAGGAACTAACTGTATCCAGTTTGCGTGACCCTTTCGAATTTTCCACTCAGTCAACTCCATCAACATGAGTGGAAGACGAAATTCTCAATCACACACACTCAAAGTCTCCCTCCTCCTTCACCTCCCAATTCTCTCTCTCTCTCTCTCTCTCTCTCTTTCTCTCTCTCTGTCGCTCTCCTTGTCTTTGTCTCTTTCTCTGTCTCGACCGGGTCTCGTTCGGAGAGATCACAGTGTTTATATTTGGCCACAACTAATCATACAAACCCATTCACATTCAGATCCGTTCAGTTCAGTTCGGTCTCCACGACTTGACGGCGATGTGTCTGATTGTCCAGTTTCTTGCACTCGTGAGCTTTTTCGATTTCCAGGTGCTTCGATAATATGAAGATCAATGTCTTCTTCTCTTGTCCTCTGCAGACACGCAAGAATGCACCAAACAGAGAACACGGTAGATCAGATCAAACCTCCAACCATTGTGTCACATGCAAGCAGCCAACAAGATCCCGGTTACACGTATTCTGGTACTCACACGTCACGTCAAGTCACATACCACGCAACACACGTCTCACATCGCAGACCGAAAGAATCACGCTCATGAATCTCCATATCCAACATGCTCAACATCACTGACTCATTGTAGTGGATCACACTTCATTATCGATCGTATGTCTAGCTGACTTTATGAGGGACACAGTGAATGACGGTCTGACACAATGTGTGATTTCTTTCGATGCTTTTCAGACTGACTGCCTGTGCGACCGTTGGACCGATTTCTTTGAATGATGTATCCTTTTGTTACGTGAATTTCCCGAACGATTCTCGCAGTTTGTTTGCTTCTCTCCGAGAGACAACCGATTGGTGTTTCTTCTTTCTCTTCGTTTTTGCTATACTTCAGGTTACGTCATCGATGGTACGTTGCGTTTCATACATTTGCGGCTGCTGCTCCCTCATCTCTTTCGTTTGATTCACAACGATCCCTGTACTCACATACCGTTAGTAAATCTAATTCAATTGTCTGTTTTCTAATCTTTTGAAATTGGTCACACCACCTGCATGCAGAAGCAAGTTCGCGGTAGTCGAATTGATTAAGGTGAGGGAGTCGATATACTGTCCCTAAGTGCAGACCACTGCCGTTGACATGTAGCTCGTACACAGCTCTACGCCCATGTAGTTTCTGTTTGACAAACACCTCCCAACGACGAACAGATCTGAGCTTTAAACGACTTACGAAAACAATTTACAGTAGCTTAACACAATGATGACCTTTCACCATAAATTACCTCGACGTATGGTGAAGCGACGGTGATGCAGTCGCTAAACTCATCGATCAACATCTTACAGAAACGATCCCCTTCGGCTACTAATATACTACCGCTGTTTTGTAACCTAATGCTGACTTGCTCAATGGGATCTTGATGTTCGCTCTCCATTTTGCTGTTTGGTTATTGACGTATCGACTTCAATTCTACCTCCAACTGATGTTTTATGAAAGAACTCAATCGAGTTTACCGCACTACGATGCGATTCTCATAGTGATCTAAACCAAAGCAACTCATTTTCATGGTTATTAGCTCCTTATATTCTTCCTGTCTTTACTTTCACTCCGGTAGCTGCTGAACTTCACAACGACAGAAGTCGTAAGCACACGGTTGAGGTTTGGGAATCTCAGCCATGCAAACTGAAATGAACTGTTCTTAGGTTGCCACCGCCCGACAAGCTGAAGGTAAACCGATCGTTTCGTGTTCGATCCTTGCATTTTCAACGTGCAAACTAAAAGGAGAATAAAGACTGACTGCTCAACTATTGCTTGGTAATTTTCTGATATCCAACTATTCCTATCACGCTGTTATCTCATGTCAGGTGATGCACGTGAATCCTTCCTAAGTGTTTGGAACCATCGCATCGATTCTGACTGTGTTTGAAATAATCACCCGCCCTCCCTGACCAACCAACTTCATTGGCACGGATTGCGTGGCAGTCTCGAACCTCGTTTCCGGTGCACGTTATGCGGCGGCCTACGAGTGATGTAAGACAACGCGAAAGTCGACGTTCTTCGCTCGACAATGCCGGCTCTCGCCGACGCAATTCCAGTGTCCCGTTCCACAGTGCCCGTGTAGAGCGAAATCCGAATTCCCTAGACAGTGACACTGATTTTCTTTGTGATCGAGCTGTTGAATTCATGGAGTCCGGAGATATTCATAGTATTGTGGCAGTAGAACTTGCCGAACAAAGCATGTATTTTGAACGATTGTTACGATATCACAAAGGTCGTGGATATATACGTTTGCCGGAATTTTTAAATTCCGGTTTCGCCTCCGTACTGGAGTTCATACGGAAAGGAACCACGGAGCTGACTCCGGACAATGTGTATCACATTTTTATTGCTGCTGATTATCTCCTGGTGCCTAAACTAAAACAAGAATGTGCAAATTTACTCCGAGATGTTGCTAACGATCCGGCTACTGCCATCGCCCTGTGGCTAAGCTGTCGCGCTCTATACTGGCCTGAGGTGGGAACAATGGCATTTCAGAAATTGTTGGAAAATTTTGAGATTGTATGGCCAACTCCCGATTTTCAACAACTCGAAGCAATTGATGTGTGGCGTATTCTACAAGAGGATGGATTAAATTGCAAGCGTGAAAAAACCGTGTTTGATGCAATTGTACAGTGGGTAAATGTGACACCGAAAGTGCGTCTGCAACATGCCGTAGATTTGCTTTTGTGTGTTCGCATTGGTATGCTAGATACGGCCGATTTAGAATTGATGAAAAACGCCGAGTTGGTTAAGCTTGTCCCGGATTATTTAACTCTACTACAAGAATGGCCAGCTTGCCTGACCCAAACGAAAAATCCCATGATTGTTGCATGTGGCAAACGTTTCATCACTCCACGTCTTCCCCATGAGGTAGGTTCTGGTCTGGACGGTATGTGTAATCCATTCTTTGTCATAACCAGATATTCAGGATCTTGGTAAGGTATTTTTTTACAGCTGACTGGTCGGTGATCGGGATTTAGTTCAATTCACTCAAGTCTGTCAAATGTCGCACCCCCAGAAAGTAGCTGTTTCAAACCGTCCCACTAACTCCAGTAAGATTTCCATTCCACCCACGAATCACCTCAGTCTATTATCACTGAACGCATTTGTTGGGCACGCACAAAACAGACACTGACACCAATCCTCGCAACAAACCAAACTGGTTAGTCCGTGCATGAAGTAGCCTGTCTTCTGATTGGTGCATTGGTGACACGACCAGCTGCCACTTGACGGGAATCCTTTCGCGTCTTATCGATCCGCTGCCTTGTCACTTGCGTGTCCGCTGTCAAAACCATTGACCTGGATTCTGGACAGACGCTGACATGCTGATTCCTAATGGGACATGGCCGACTATCGACCATAAGTCAGCACACATCTTCACAGTAGTGGTTTGCCAAATGTTCCCAGAATTTTGGAAACCCAATCCCAAATCTATGTTTCAAATTGGTTTTAAACCTCGAAAAGTAGCACCCGCAAACACCCACACTCTGTTGAATGTTCGCGCTTTCGCTCAGACGAGCTTCATTGAAACAATGTAGGGATGGTTCTCTAAAAAGTAGCACTCGATTGGCGAAGGCTGTTCACACAAGTGATTGGTCAAAACAAGTCTTCCATTTGACCAGCAGATTCATGAGTCACCCACTTCTGTCATCAAGTCAGGTAGAGGGCGTGAGGCCGTGGTCAACTGCGCCAAACCACAGATCACATGTTCAGCTGCAATCGTTATCGTGGTTCACTTCATCTGCAGTCTAAAGGTATGACGGTCACAAGGGTCACGGAGCAGACGGGCCTCGATTGGACATTGAGTGTCTGAGTAAGTGCGTCTGTGTGCGCGCGCATGTGTGCACAAGCTACTAGGATCACCAGTGAAGTGCAGCGAAGTTGATTATCGATCGCAGTGGGATTGCGGCTTGCAAACACGTCAGTTTGACAACGAAAATCATCCGCTCTCGATCGCAGCCATGCTAAACAAGATTGAGAGAATTCAGTTGGTCTGTTTCATTATCGAGAATAAATGGAGTGACTTTTACTCCACAATACGTTGAAACTTCACTTACCCCTCACAGTCGTCTTGAGAAAACTTGAAGTTTATACGACTGATGCTTGGGATTACAACGAAAAATTCTCTAGCTCCTGTAAAGAAGGTAATGCCACCAGTGACACGATCTTGTGTGCGGTTCCAACAAAATGGAACACCCGTTCGTGATACACCAATCTCGGTGAATGAACTTCAGTTCTTTTGGATCGATTTGATGTACAAGATGAAATCCTAATTGAATGGTTTGCTGATCGAATGTTTTTGGATGAAATGTAAGCATATGAGACTATACAAGGCATGCAATAAAATGCATTGTTTTCCAGTATAATAACAAGTTCCAACGAGGTTGACGGACTGAATCTTGAATCATTTCGTGTAAAGGTAGTGCTCTGTGTCCGTTCGTTGTAATCCCAAGCATCAGTCGTATAAACTTCAAGTTTTCTCAAGACGACTGTGAGGGGTAAGTGAAGTTTCAACGTATTGTGGAGTAAAAGTCACTCCATTTATTCTCGATAATGAAACAGACCAACTGAATTCTCTCAATCTTGTTTAGCATGGCTGCGATCGAGAGCGGATGATTTTCGTTGTCAAACTGACGTGTTTGCAAGCCGCAATCCCACTGCGATCGATAATCAACTTCGCTGCACTTCACTGGTGATCCTAGTAGTTTGTGCACACGTGCGCGCACACACAGACGCACTTACTCAGACACTCAATGTCCAATCGAGGCCCGTCTGCTCCGTGACCCTTGTGACCGTCAGTCCTTTAGACTGCAGATGAAGTGAACCTCGATTGCGATCGCAGCTGAACATGTAATCTGTGGTTTGTTCAATTCAATTTGCACGGGACCGGAAGTGAATGAGGCCAGTAGAGCGTCCAGATTTCTTTTGCGGTTTGGACTGGAGTCAGCATCCACCTCTGTGAATTTGGTAGTTTCTTCCTGTCTGTTCAGTTTAGTATAGTCTTCCACTGATCCGATTTTGCTGAAGAGGAAGAGAACGGGAAAAGAACGTCTCACCTACCAGGTGAGAGACAGCCGCTATGCGAGCGTTCTTTCATAAACAGCAAGTCTTGATTTTGATCTGCCGGACATCTGGCACATTTTGATTCCCAGTGTCTCCCTGAGGTTCTAAAAAACTGCCTTTAGGAATACCTCCTTCCAACTATTGTCTAAAACGTTTTTGAAAGATTCAACATTTCCCAAACTTACCAGCTCTTCGATCAGCCGGTTCTACAGTCCAACTACCCTATTGCAAAAGTTGGCCCTTACATTTAGCCTTGAGCGCGCCTTCCGTAGTTTTATGCCGTTCATCCTCAATCCTGTCCTTCAACTGCCTTGATGTGCTTGTTAGGTTTTCGTCTACCACATCACACAAACGCCTGACAAGATCCCCGTTGAGCTTCGTCTCGTAGGATCCAGGTGTGAGTGCTGCTTCCCGATCCGTAGGTGCAGTAGCACGGCATGTTTTGATCTTAATACCGAAGTGTTTGTCAACGTCCTTTAAGACATCTACGCTTTGAGCACATTCGTTTATCCTCCGTCGACTTTCCGCACTTTTGTAACGAAACGTTTTTTTCTACACCACTTGTCTTCTACCGCAGCATTCTCATCATCTGTGTCCCAGTCAGGTTTAGCTGTTTCTGTTTTTACTTCGGTAGCACCTAACTTTCCGAAATTCCTACGCAACTTCTCTGTGATCCTCGAATGCTTGAGGCGGAGTGTGAACTTGATCAACACGGGATCGCTCTTGCCCAAAGGTGGGTGAATGCTTAGCCCATCTATGTCGCTTTCATATTTCGTGATCACCAGATCTAGTAGGAATGGTTGGTTTCCCGTTCTGTATCTGGTGTTTCTCCTTATGTGCTGAAACAAGGTTCTCCCGTGGAACCTTACCTGACTTGACTACACAAAAGGGGATGACCCCGTTTCTGCACGAGAATAGAACTAGGCCGCTTCAGGTGTCAGATACCCGGACAGATCAGGTCACAGAACTTTGGAATGTACTGCCACATCCGTCACTTGTCGCGGACTAGGATGAGCGAAAAATAAATCGATAGTCAGATGTACTCCTTCAGTCACCTGCCTCCCAGTCAAGAAAAACTGAGTTCTAACTAAAATGCGCTTTGCTGGAATTGTATACAGACTGATACCAAAAATCGGGCAGAATGCACACAGACAGCGAACAGCGGAAGGTGTACAAAAGCGAATTTCGTTAAAACGTAGGCTACCGAATGAATGTATCCTTATCAGAGATATGCTTCAGAGTAAATAGTACGGGAAATAAGTCCAAAATGGTGTCTGGTAAATGTTCATTTACTCGGGACGACCGAAGTCACTACAAATGTTTGGAAAATATGGACTGGGGTTCTGTCAGGACGAAATTTTAAGTGGACTTATAAATAACCATGAATAACCTCAAGAAAATCGAAAATACCCGGTTGAAACATCAGAACACTGGGTAGAAAACAACCTTGTTTTCCAAGTCCATACCGCAGTATTTCTGATTAGCTGGATCTCATGAAGTCTACTCACAAAACTCGAAGATTTACAGAACCAAAAATCCTCGTCCAAGCTGCTCATCGGTCTTATTCTCCAACGATTATGCAGTCCCCGCGAAATGTGTACGCGTGAGAATCGAGCCGGTTTCAGACCTGGCAGGGGTTGTATCGACCGCATCTTCACTCTTCGAAAAACCTTAGAGCACAGACACACTTTTCGTAGGCCCACGACTTCAGTCTTTCTTGACCTGGAAGCAGAATTCCACTCAGTCGACCGCACAGTTCTCTGCTGCCTCTCACTGAAGGGTGTGTCAGAAAAGTTTACTTCTCTTTTCCAATGCCTGTATGCGAACAGCCGAAGCCTAGTTCGTGCTGACAGCCATCTTTCTCCCGAGTTCACCACTGAAAGTTGTGTTCGTCAAGGTTTCCCTCTTTCACACTTTCTCTTCAATTTTGTAGTTGCATTGATTCTTGATATAGCCCTATCCTCGTGTGAGAATAGTGGCATCGATCTTCGCTCAGGCGGTAAACTGTGTGACTTGGAATACGCAGGCGATATTGTTATACTGGCTGAAGATCCAGGTAAGTTGCAAGCTCTCTTATATAGTCCTAACAACAGTGTAGCAATGTTTGGGATGCTTTTAGCACCTTCAAAGTGTAAAATGCTGTTGTAGGACTGGGTTGGCCCTAAACCAAAACTTACCTTGGTAAGGGAAGCTCTATCTGAAGTAGATAAGTTTTTTTACCTGGGCAGTTACATCTCACCAGGTGGACAGATATCGAATGAAGTGTCATCGCGTATACAGAAGGCGCGTTTGGCTTTTGCCAACCTCCGTCGTCTGTGGCATCGGCGTGATATCCGATTGTCTGTTAAGGGTTGAGTGTACAATGCGGTGGTTAGGTCCGTTCTTTTATACGGTTCAGAAAGATGGCCGCTAAGGTTAGAAGATAGACGAAGACTGTCGGTGTTCGAGCATTGATGTCTCCGTAGCATTGTCCAAATATAGCGGGAACACCGAATCAGCGAAGCTGAGGTTAGAAAAAGGTGTTGGGAATCAGAGGTCAGTTTCTGGATCAAGTACTGAATCTAAACACATTAAGGTGGTTGGGACATGTGTTACGCATGCCCACCGATAGACTTCCTCGGCATACGCTGTTTCTCGAGATAGGTAGTGGTTAGAAGGTAGGTCGAGGTGGTCAGTCCATGACACGGCAGAAAGGTATGAAGGCCTTAATCAGTGGGCATGATCAAGTAGGATGTGTTAGACTTCCAGGTTGGGGTCCCCGTGATCCGCCTACTAAATGGTTGGAGACAGTAATTGATATGGCTAAGTGTCGCGGCCAGTTGCGTAACTGTATTCGGACTCTTTCCTTGTCCTCTTGATATCCACTTCATACTTTGGCTTTTGGATCTTTATCACCATGCTTCTATTCTTTTTGCCCTTTATTGGACGATGCTGGAAGGTAGCAACCGAAGCCAGAGTACAGAAGTGTGAAGTTAATGCTTGAATAAACTGAAACTGACTCTTGTCAATTTTTTCATATTTTCCTACCATTGTTTTAAACCGTCCAACTGACTCTAGTGAGAACTCAGTTCCGCCTCAGAATCATCTAGTTTTATTAACGAAGACCAGGGGATATATAGGTCGCTGTCACATGTGCCCACGCGTTGCACACACTGCATGGATCCGACTGTTGTGGTCGACCACGCCTTGGGGGCTTAAATGTCGCCGCCACTGTTCGTCGCGTCTATCGATTCACGCCATCGATCGGCTGCTCTGCCGATCGTGGTTTCATGGGCTCGGTGGGGGCCAGTACTGATGTAGTCTCCCAGTTAGACTAAACCGTCCATCGACCAATGTGTCGGACCATACCCTCACAACTATGATATCAGTGTTCAAGTACCGATAATACCCGTGTCTTCCATCCCGAAAGGTCACACAATTGCATATGACAGACATAGGTCGGTAATAAAAACACAAGGATATTTTTTTAAAGTTTCCATTGCATACTCTAAAATATCTGTTGGTTCCTTTTTTGTTTTAACGGCCGCTTGAGCTTACTAAGCAAGCCGTAATGCAATAGTGCCACTGGCTTTGACTCCAAACCATATACTGAAGTGTTTCTCAGACCCAAACCGGGATTTCTGAGCTAATCAAGCAAAACCAGTGTACTGGAGTGCGAGACTGACGATTGAACTGAACTGAACTGAACTGAGCTGAGTTGGTCAGTTGAGACCAGTGTCATGCTAGCTTCTTCATATCTCTGCCCCAACTTAAAGAATGGCTTCCGTGTCGCATCTTCCAGCCTTTCCCAGTTTATATTGAAGTGGATGATGTTGAGTCATGAGAAAAAAGGGTCCGAGTCCCCGGAGGCGGTGCAAATTGATTATCTTAGTTATAGTTCACCTATCTACAACCAGCACGAAGCCAAACCGGATCACTATTCAGACAATGTGGCCATAAAACTCTGGTAGTGATTCGGAGACATCGGTTTTCTGCCCTGATCATCGATGCAAGATAACACGATGGCATCAAAAACTGCGTGCAATCGACATGACAATTATCAACGTACACTATCACCCGTGACACCGATAGCACCGTAACTACGTGGGCACGAACATCTTATTTGTTGTTACCGTGATTACGAATTTTCTTGTCATCTATTCTGTTATCTCACTTTCAATATCAATAAAGTATGCCGCATTTAACCAGTTGCGAAGCTCCGAAAACATATAGAAAATATGCACAAAAAAATGAAAATTTAGGGAAAAGGATAAAGCAGTTGCGATTTATCAATTTCGGTAATAGGAGCGTCAGGAATTTCTTACTCATAATGTATTAGTAGTGACAAAACTTCCCAACTTTCAAATGCACCAGTTCTTTAAAAAGTACCACTTTTCCAGTTGCTCAAGGGATGCGACATTTCACAGACTTGAGCGTAGTTACATTGGTAAACAGAGCAGCTATTGGAAAACCCCTTTACACAGAGGATTAGAGTACACTTCACGTGTCCATACATTCGATCCCAGAAAAAAGATTTCTGACCTTCGTGCATGACCATTGCATTGCATTTGACAATCAAAGACTTGGATCCAAAATACTGAATAGAAAATTCAACGTTTGTACCATTGCATCATTGGAATGGATCTGAACCGTTTGCTTCAGGTCGGCATGATACGATATAACCCCTTATCCGCCACACGGTGACCCACCGTTTGAACAGTCGAGTTTGACGACGACTTCACATGTACTGATAAAAGATTAAAGTTCAGTTCAGTTCAAACAACTATTAACCACGCACTGGTTGTGCTGGCTTTGATTACTATGTCTCAGTAACAATCTCAATCAGAAATAATGAATTTGAAAAGAAACAAGTAAGAACTACAGATAATGATATCAAGTATACAAAGGAAGATTGTGAATATAAGAGCTCTACTGATCGCTACACTGAGCCATGTCCTCAAACGTATCTTACCATTGAGTAGGTGGGGGGTGGGCGTTTTTCGGATCCTACTGAGAAGCCTAACACGCCCTATATCGACTAAGTCCACTGATTAGGCTTTTCATACCTTTTTCCCGTGCCATAGAAGGACCACTCTTACTCATCTTGTAGCCATTGCTCACCTCGTCCCCCCAGCGAACATTGCACGCCGAGGAGTCCTATCCGGGGGTATGCGAAACACATCCCAACCATCTTAGCCCAGTGGCCTTTAACGTTTTATCCAATGCCCCGGCTCGTGCGCATTTCACTCTGCACCGAACCTCAGCATTGCTGATACTGTGTTACTGCCAAATGCGAGCAAGTCTGCGAAGGCATCAGTGTTCAAATCCCGACAGGCTTCGTATATCTTGTACCCATAGTTGCCATGTTTCTGAACCATACAGAGGAACGGATCTGACTGTTACAGCGTACACTCGACCCTTGATGGATAAACCAATGTCATATCGTCGTCCTGCATGAATGAGGTGGGCAAGCTCCAAACGTGCCTTATCTGTAAGCAAAGGCACCTCATCCGATATTCGACCTCCGGGTGAAATGCAAAACTTGTCTACTTGATCTACAGTCACCTCGGACATCGTAACGTTTATTTTTGGACCAACCCAATCCTGCAAAAGTATGTTACACTTTAAAGGTGTGAAATGCATAGCAAGCATTGCTACGCCGAAGTTCAAGCTGTCCAGGGAAGCTTGCAACTTTCCTGGATCTTTATTTAGAAGAGCTATGTCATCTGTATATCCAAGGTCTGACACATTTAGCGGATCGATAATAAAGCACGAGCGAAGACAAGATATGATGAGATCAACAATCAGGTCTCACGTGACGGATCAAAAGAAGTTCCGCTTTGGGCGCTTTGGTCACGTTCTCGTGCTGGTTAGCGCCCTGTTGCCTAGCGGGTCAGACTTTTGAGTCAAAATCTCCGGCTAGGGTTCTGAGATATGAGCAGCTGTGAAGCATTTTTCGCCCGGAGATCCCCAGCGGTCCCAAGGGAAACATTTCTTATCTCAGCACTCTTCATTCTTCACATCCGAATTCTAAATGTATACGAGGAGCCACAATGAATCGTAACAGAGCACTTCTAACTCTCGGTAAGGATAATAACTTGGAGATAAGGGAAACAGGTTATTGATTCTCAGACTTAAGCAGGTTAAACGGCTCGGGCATTGCAGTGGCAAACCCTTAGCATATAATGGGGAAAAGCCGCCCCAGGCAGATAGGGATAGTGAAAGAGAACATGAATTTATCTTTACACCAAAATCCCCCGGATAAATGCCGAACTTGCACTTGAGTGCAATTGTTCAAAAAGACGTCTCTGGTAGTTGCTATACGAATAGCGGGCTCAAGTGAATACAATGTCGGTGGATAAGTAATTGTGTTGATGACGACACGTTGCCAGTCGTGCGTTAGGACCAAATATTGAGAATTTGTGTCTCACGAATCCCACCGACATTGCATAATATATGGAAGACGTCGTTTGAAAAACTTGAAACATTATGTCCTTTTTAGTCAGTTATTAGGAAAGAAAAGATGATGTATATTGCGAGATGCGGACTTTTCGTTCACTCTTGTCGATTGCTTACGTAAAACTTGTCCATTTATATATCATGCGGTACATGGCTTGGACGATGGGTAATTGAGGAAAAAGCTTATCATAAATAAGTCAGTAATTCTTTTGGCTGGTGGTAATCCGCAAAAGTTCACTAATTATCCCAGTAAACCACGATGCACGGCGTTTGGCTCTTAAACTACGGAAAATACTGTAGTTTCCTCTCCTCGCCTAATATGAGTCTACTCTCAATTCTGTTATCGATCGTCGTTCGATAACACATTCTAGTCTCGGGTATTCGGCATACGTCACGTGTTCCGGTCAGGGCCGTCGCGGCTCGTTTCAGACTTTCAGAGGCCATTACAGTTTAGCGGGTAAACTAATTCCCAAAATGTGACCATAAACAAATCTGGGTACAGATACGGAACAGAAATGATTCACTGAGTATAGCAAGTGGAGAATAAAATTCTACGTCGATTCAAAGAGACACAGTTAGGACAAAAGTAATTCAGTGCGGGAACGCATACATCAACTACGTGTTTTTCGGCAGTTCACTTGGTCCATGTGTTGCTACGGCAGCTCGCTCACGTGTTCAGTCATCCTCTTTAGTACGGACTCAAATAAGTCTTGGTGTTTGTGTGTATGTGTGTGAGAGAGTGCGGGCGAGTGTGTGTCTGTCTGACGTCAGGTGGTGATGTCATCGGGGCAGAGATAGTTCTATTTATCGTTGGCAATCCCGCACGTGTTCGAGAAGTCACGTGGGCTGTAACATTTTCTTACTGGTTGCCACATCTTTGTGAAAGACGATTTGACCCGTCATTCGGGTACAAACATTCTCTACCGAAATGGTGAGCCCCCGGAATAGCACTCTCTCAGGCTTGATAAACCTGGGGAATACTGGGTTTTAAAGAAAACGAAATAACCAAATTAGCTCGGCGTTGGTTGTTCTCATTGTAACCTCGGGACTTCGTTAAAATTGATTCATTGGGCATACGATTGCTTTTCTACACAACAATGATTCTTGTCGAGGATGCCTCTCACTGGCTTATTCTTCACACCCGTTGAGAGACTACGATAATCATGAGGTATGTGAGCGTTGATCCAAAACGTTGACGAGTTAAGAAGTTCCGATGGAAACTCAATGATCACGGACTTGAGTTTGAGACTATTGATACCCGTGTGGAGCATGGGTCACGGCAACTCAGACGATATTTTTTTCCGTCACCCCAAAGAATATGCTTATACTGTGGGCATGTGCTTCGCATGAGAAGAATATGGATTTCAACACAACATGTGCAAGGTTTCTGGGTTGGAGTCCGCAGGACTCACCTAACGACGAGTATTTGTATATGTATTTTTCTTTCTTTCTTCGTATCTGTTTTATTTAAATTTCATGGTTTGAGCTACTTCCATTCCAACTAGGTGATATTTTAGGGTAAAAACCAAAATTGGAGCACTTAAATGTTTCTGTCCTACAAACTTAGTGCAAAGTTTTAACGTATCCATGATAAAATATTCACCTTACGGACCTAGAGATGATGATAGTTCTACCAAGACCCAACGAGACAGTGAAAGCTTTCTTTTTGGCTACACACACACGCACACACACACACACACACACACACACACACACGCACACGCACACACACACACACACACACAGTTCAAGTGGGTTGCCCACGGGTTCCCTACTGCTGGATTGGTCTGTCGACTGTACGGTGTGTATAGTCGTCGAGGCCGCCGTGGTTCGCATACGAACATGCAAGGATTAAAAAGCGCAGTCGCGATGGCCCCGGTAGTCATTGCGGATTATGAATGACTCGGAGACGATTGTGTTCGGCTTTCAGGCAATGGACAACAATGTTAATCCAAGGTCTTCGCCGTTCGGAAGGTATTGTAGTACGGTTACACATGGGTATTTTGTCATTTTGTCATTTGGGGAAGAGTTAAAAATGTAATTCGTTTCTACACTTCGATCACTACGACAAGCAGTGCAAGATTTCAGATCCAGGAACGTAGAACGTATATGAAACAAGCTACAGAGCGTGCGCTGTTCTGTTAATCAGATATAACTTCGTAAGACAGACCGTAGTCACAATTGACCGACGATAATCAAATAGTCACCAAAACGAGCTGATGATTTCGGGTTCTTAGGCTCGATTCTCACCGGTGCCGGTTAACCCTCCTCTTTCTATAGGTTCTGATTGGCTGTCATTACAGGCAGAAGACGCACAAAAGCTATAGGTGTTTTCGCAACGACCTCTTCTCAGTACTGCTTGAATATGCTGAAACTATCGTATCAGCAATGTTAAGGTCAACCATGGGGTTCTGGAACCCAGCGATTGGTCCTCAGAATAAGCGCTGAATCTAAACAGGTGCATCTGGTTGAAGTTTGTGCTACATAAACATTCAGATGCATTTTTCTCCGAGGCAGGTAGTAGTCGGACGATTGTTCGAGGTTGTCAGCTCATACACATGGTAAACAGTATGAAAATCCTAAACAGCGCATTTGGTGGAGTGGGACGTGTTAGCTCCCATGTTAGAGTCCACGAGATCCACCCACCAGCTGGTTGGAGACATTAGTTAACATGGCTAGATGTTCAGGTCAGTGGCGCACTCGTAGTCAAGTTCTTTCTTCTTCTGCATGATTTTCCCGTGACTTTCCTTTTTGTTTGCTTGTTCCTTGTGCACCTATTCGTTTCACTCTAGGATGGACGGAGCTGTGAGGTAGCGATCAAAATGAGGACAGAGTAGTACGAGGTTAATGACTGAAAGAGTCGAACCGGTTGCATCCGCCTTGCTGACATACTGCATCATATGTATGACAGTTAATAATGTAATGATTATAACTTTTACCTTTATTACCGTTTTCAGCCATTTCATTTTCTGTCTCAGAGAACACTGCACACACAAAAACAGACAAGAAAGAACTTTCAACAACCTAACTTTTCCTGGTTTGAACCTCGTTTTACTAAGAGACTTCAACGAACCACGTGATCCTACAAGATAATGTTAGATAACGGTGTAGCGAATTCGAATCAAGCTGCACAGATAACCGTTAAGTAAACAAATAGAAAGTCCCGTGTATTTGTTCCATGAAATTTCAAATCGTTCACCTCGTGTATAATCTCATTTGAATCGTATGGAGTGTACATGGACGATGAGTCCATTTTTAGAATCACGCGGTGATTCTTCCAAAGTTATTTCGTCGGTTACCGCGGCTAACCTTCAGAACGAAGGCACGTAGTTCCAAGTATGGATTTTCGAACTAAGTAGTATGGTGTTGTATCTGGATGACAGGTCAAAATTTCCCCGGAGCACATGACCGGTTTTGTGGTTGTTGCTGCTCATTAGGTATGCTCGCCCGGTGCTCTTCTGTCCAATCATCCCTGTACTTACAGAATGGGCTACGACAGCAGAGGTGAAATCACTCCCATGCATCGTTGTTGATTTAAACAATAATGCGCATAGTTTAACTATCGTTATTTTGAATGAATGTGATAGCAGGGCTTCTATTGTTTAAATTTCTACCATTTCCCACAGAAATGAAGGTGCTCAAGAGGAACATTGTCAATCGGTTGAATCATACACCAGGTATAGCTCACTATGTCTGAAAATGGGTAATTATGGGTACATTCAACATCATTTGCTAGACATTTCGTGATGACCTCACATTTCTAATTGCAATACGGCCGAATATTAAAAGACCAGTATCGTTGAATCGAGAAGTCTTAAAAATTTCGCAATCCGATAAATCTGGACGGTGTTGTGTCCCGAATTCGATGAGCAGAACGTAAGCTCGTATGTATGGACGAATGTGTATTCAGCACGAACGTAAGCAAACGCGAGCACAAGCATGTGAGCAGAAACGCAAGCAGGTAAGTGAGTGCACGAGCCAGAGTCACATGCCAGTCAATCGTACAATCGGATCAGGCAACACAGGGTCCTTAGACATGTGACAGTATCTGATTGGTCACCGCAGTCTGGTGCATGACCGGCATCGACCCTGTATGCGTGTACGTGCATAGGGACCATGCGTGCGAGGGATATCGACCAATTGTTCGCAGTATGCGTGTGCGTCCGAAGTCGTCAGACTGCACACGTGACTGCTTGAACCGAAAGCAATACAAACTACCACAAAACCGAGATAAGATTTGCCACGGTCTGGTGATGAAAACAATCGATGCATACCAAATCGATGATAAGACAGTCAGCTGATATCGGGATCCGGTCTAAATGATCTTTTGGTTTTTGTAAAGTCAATGCGCCAACAAACATCTCAGATTTTGAACCAACAAAGCAAGAAAGCAACGAAGCACATCATTTTCCCCACAAAAGAATATCCGTGGGGAGTTGTACAAACTGAAGATGAACCAAATATAGTCAAACCTAGAGGGTTCATTTTACAAAGTAACAGTAGTCACATGATAATCGGTAAATCTGTCAAGAGCGTCCTCGTAATTCGGTTCGCTTCAGTCCAGTTAGCTATTAAACGCGCATTTCTGTGCTCCGGTTTTGGTTGCTACCTTCCAGCATCGTCCAATAAAGGGCAAAAAGAATAGAAGCATAGTGATAAAGATCCAAAAGCCAAAGTATGAAGTGGATATCAAGAGGACAAGGAAAGAGTCCGAATACAACTACGCAACTGGCCGCGACACTTAGCCATATCAATTACTGTCTCCAACCATTTAGTAGGCGGATCACGTGGACCCCAACCTGGAAGTCTAACATATCCTACTTGATCATGTCCACTGATTAAGGCCTTCACACCTTTCTGCCGTGTCATGGACTGACCACCTCGACCTACCTTCTAACCACTACCTATCTCGAGAAACAGCGTATGCCGAGGAAGTCTATCGGTGGGCATGCGTAACACATGTCCCAACCACCTTAATCTGTTTAGATTCAGTACTTGATCCAGAAACTGACCTCTGATTCCCAATACCTTACGCCTAACCTCAGCATTGCTGATTCGGTGTTCCCACTATACTTGGACAATGCTACGGAGACATTAATGCTCGAACACCGACAGTCTTCGTCTATCTTCTAACCTTAGCGGCCATCTTTCTGAACCGTATAAAAGAACGGACCTAACCACCGCATTGTACACTCAACCCTTAACAGACAATCGGATGTCACGCCGGCGCCACAGACGACGGAGGTTGGCAAAAGCCAAACGCGCCTTCTGTATACGCGATGACACTTCATTCGATATCTGTCCACCTGGTGAGATGTAACTGCCCAGGTAAAAAAACTTATCTACTTCAGATAGAGCTTCCCTTACCAAGGTAAGTTTTGGTTTAGGGCCAACCCAGTCCTACAACAGCATTTTACACTTTGAAGGTGCTAAAAGCATCCCAAACATTGCTACACTGTTGTTAGGACTATATAAGAGAGCTTACAACTTACCTGTATCTTCAGTCAGTATAACAATATCGCCTGCGTATTCCAAGTCACACAGTTTACTGCCTGAGCAAAGATTGCTGCGAAGATGCATAGTCTGTGAAAACGTTCATGGGCTTTTCCTCCCCAAGTAGTCATCTGCATTGTCTTGCACACTTTTCGAAATCTAACGCTATAAGGTTATGTGATTTCCATATGACGTCCATTGAACTAGTTCTATGTATCTATAAGTTGCTTCTTCTATTCTCAATCGTGACTGGTATTGTGCAATCGCATGTTGACACGACAAGTAGAAAGCTCGGTTTCTTTACCTTTATCCTTTGGACAATGCAGTTACTAATCTCAGTAACATCAAATACGGCTGGGTTTCGTAGTTCAGGCTGACCGTATTTATAACTTTCTCATTAATGAGCTTAGCGTTTAAATTACAAAGGTTACAGCATAATTTCAAGTGAAATGAAGAACAGCACCATTATTTTTATAGGAGTGGTAGGCGATTGTATTTGCAGAATATGACTCCTCATTTGGTTCCAACGCTGAACTCATCACTGAAATCTGCGGAAGCACTGTACAGCTGTTTCATCCTTGTTAAGAATCATTAACTATTGTAAGTCTGTTTGGGCGTGCAAAGCTTAGGTCCACTGGTCATTGGTTGACGGATGTTAGCTGACAGGCCTCCACACTCGAGACGCACCTTTCCCTTCTGACCTGAGCGATGATGATGCCAACTGAACTGTTGACGAAGCAAACTTGCTCGAAACACCAAGCATCGTGATCAGCAACTTGTGAAAACAGTCAATAGTAGTAGTAATAATAATACAATTCCTCTCAAAATCACACAGTTTTCCACACAGAATGTGAGCAATGAGCTTCGTTACCAAAATTAAAGTCACTGGAATTCACCTGAGCCACAGATGAACCAGGTAACAGAAATGCTTCGGGACTGTAAAAACAAATAACCATGGTATGCCTACTTTTCATGAACTATGAAAATGTGTCAGATAATTTGCGGTTAAAACGATGATATCTGTATAACTCTTCTCCTGTTGACTTAAATTGGAGCCAACCACGGTGCTCGTGACTTGCACTGTGGCGTGACTCAACTATCCGTGAGATCGCACCGTATTCCGGTAGAGTTCGTAAGAATGGGGGCACCTTGTTGTCAGGACGTGCAGCTCAGGATAACATTGTTGTATCCCGAATTCAGTAAGCAGAAGGAAGGCGCCCTTTTACGGGTAAACGTGTATTCTGTGGCAACATACGGTAAACGCCAGTACTGGCGACCAACTGAAAACACAAAAAAGTGTGCCACTGCGTGAGTCAGCGACGTATGCGATCGAAAGGACAAAGCAACTGAACAAACGAATTACTCAAGGTCGTGCAACACGTGGTAGTCTGATTGGACGAAACACAACAAACGTCAACTGTGCAGGTGTGTACACTATTGCATGCATGTGTCCATGATTGCACGGGCTCTAGATCAAGCGTGCGTGTGTGAGCATATGACTGTACAAGCCAAACACAACACATGTATTGTAGCATAATTCAGACTGCTTAGGTATATTCACAAAATGTATTGTTGTTTAGGTATACTTTGACAGTTGAATGGTTTACCTGATAAAAACAGACTAACTGTATTCCAGTTCAGGTTCGTTTATGCTATGTATCAGTGCATGAGGGATCATGACAAAAATCTTATTGTTTCTCCTGGTATGTGGGGAGTAAAGGATGAGTTGGAGTTGGGGCACGGAACTGCACACGGAATTACAGGGGAGAGTGAACTCTCGTCCCTCTGGATGGCGTTCGAAAGATTCCTTTACCAGTTTGTTGAAGAGACTAAGAAATATGACATTGAATCGTAAATAGTGGCTTCCATGATATATTTTCCTATCAAGTTAGATTACTTGAGAACGCCTGCTTGCATGCATGAGAGCAGGCTGTGAGTCAGAATATCCCCCAAACCGCCCAGAAACAAAGATGCCAATTCGGCCACATTGAGCCGTTCAGCTGATCCGCCTCCTCACGCCACGTATCGTGGCTCAAGTTCTGCTCACACTTGAGCAGCCCATGAAATGGGGCGAAAACGAAAGCCACATTGGCACTACGGCTGACTGCATGTGTTCTGTTCTGTTGTGTTCAGACAACCATTGACCATGCGGTGGCTTTGGTTGCTATCTCTTGGCGGCAGTCTCAAAAAAGATATAATGAAGGAGACAAAAGTATGAAAGTCGATGAAGAAAGTTTGTGGATGCAAGAGCGCCACTGGTCGCGGCATCTAGTCATACCCCCCAACGTATCTAACCATTAAGTAGTAGGGTCTCTTGGACCCCAACCAAGAGGTTTAACACGCCCTACATGACCAAGTTCACTAGTTAGGCTTTTCATACCTTTCTTCCATGTCATGGACTGACCACCCTTACTCATCTTCCAATCGGTACCCGCCTCAGAAAACATAGCACGCCGAGGGATCCTGTCAGGGGACATGCGTAACACATGTCCCAACCATCTTAGCCTGGTGAGCTTAAGTGCTTCATCTCATGATTTGATCCTTGAACCCAAGACTTTTCGCCGAAACTCAGCATTGCTCACACGGTGCTTCCACCAGATTCGAACAATACTACGAAGACATCGGTGTTCAGATCCCGACAATCTTCATAAGTCCTCCACCATCAGTGGCCATGTCTCCGAACCATACAGAAGCACGGGTCTGACTGCTGCAACGTACACTCGACCTTTGATAAATAAACGGATATCATGTCGATGCCACAGATGACTCCGGTTGGCAAATGTCAAACGAGCCTTCTGTATACTCAATGACACCTCACCCGATATTCGACCTTCGGGTGAAATGCAGCTCCCTAGGTAATAGAACTTTTCTATCACGTTTGTAATTTCTCCAGACACTGAAAGGTTTGGTGTTGGACCAACCCAGTCCTGGAACAGCATCTTGCACTTCGAAGGTGCAAAACGCATACCGAACATTGCTATGCAGTCCGTCAGGCTGTCTAGAAAATCCTGCAACTTACCTGGATTTTCACTTAGAAGAACTATGTCGTCCGCATACTCAAGGTTTGATACCTTTCCACCCATGAAAAGTTCAATGCCACTATCCTCACCTGACAAAAGTGCGACCTCTGGGACCATATCGGTCACAAAGTTAGAGAGAAAAGGAGAGAGACGTACACGACTTGTCGTGGTGAACTCGGGTGAAGGATCACCGTAAGCCTGAACTCGACTTCGGCTATTAGCTTAAAGGGATTTTACGATGGGAATGAATTTCTCTGGCACACCCTTCAACAAGAGGCAACGCCAGAGAACTGCATGAACTACAGAGTCGAAGGCCTCTTCAAGATCAAGGAAAACGAAGACGGTGAGCCCACGGAAGGTGTGTCTATGTTCTAAAACTTGTCATAGAGGGAAGGTGTGATCAATACAACCTCGACCAGGTATAAACCCAGCTTGATTCTCACGCGAGCACTGTTCGCGAGCGTTAGATAATCGGTGGAGAATAATATCAACGAGCAATTTGGATGCGATGCTAACTAGACTTATTCCCCTGTGGTTTTCACAGGCGGGCCTGTCACCCTTTCTATAAATCAGTACGATCACCAGTTCACACCAACTCTTTGGAACTTGTTCTTTCTCCCATATCAAACCGAGGAGTTTCGTCAAGTCCAGTAAAAGTGCTGGGCCACCGTCTTTGAAAATAGATGGAGGCAACCCATCCGGTCCGGAAACCTTATGTCGTTTAAGAAAGCTTATCTTACGAAGAACCTCCGCTTCTGGCGAAGGACTGGTATCTACAACAAGAGCTGCACCCATTGCTCTAGTGATCAAACCTGAAGAGGATCGAGGCCAATTAAACTGCATCCCAAAGTGCCCCGCCCAGCGAATTAGACGACACTCCTGAGTTCGAATCGGTGAGCCGTTCGCCTCTTTGATCAATTCGCTAACGCCTGGTTTGCGTGAAACGGTTTGCCTAATCAGACGAAAAAGGTTGCGCTTGTTGCCAGTCGCCAGTCATCGCAGCTTTTTTCATCTATCTACACTTCGAAATCCACCACTGCCCACAATCATTTCTCAGGTTCTGAATCAGTTTGCGTTGAAGGCATCTCCGTGCCTCATCGTATCTGGAATCCGGAGGAATCGATCTGCGCGCATCTAACAGTGCAACTGAGGATGTAGATATCCATCGTTTCTGTGTGTGTCTAGTTGTTGGACCTTGGGTAGCATCAGCAGCCGCATGTAGAGCCTGTTTGATCTCTGTCCATCGCCCTTCTCGATCCTGGGCATTTGACTGCATCGGTAACCTGGTGAATAATTCTGTTGTTGGTTATCGTTCAGTAGCAGCTGCGGTGGACGGTTCGCTTCGACGTTGTTTCGGCCACCGACGAGGCGCAAGCTGAAACGCGCGCGGACAAGACCGTGGTTAGTACCTACAGACGTGGACCAAACTGATCGACAGTCTTGAGCTGATCCGCGCCAGCGGTAAGCGATAGCAATATGACCGATCTGAGTCCAACGCTGTGATGACGCAGGAGGAAGCCAGTTGAGTCGGTGTCGCCTTTTGTGCGAGAAATTTGTACTCGCTAGGAATAGTCCATGGTCGGAACATAGTTGAATGAGTCGATCACCGTTATCAGTTCGATCGGCTGGAATGCAACATCGGCCTCTCATATTCCTCTCCGTATCATCTAGGCTTCCGACCTGAGCATTGAAATCACCAGCAAAAATCATGATGTCCGTAGAGCGCACGTTGCAGAGCAGTTGAGACAAATCCTGGTAGAACTCGTCTTTAGCCTCAGGAGAGCTACAGTCAGTTGGAGCATACACAGAAACGACAAACAGGCATCAACGCTTCAGTCTAGTACTGTTGACATGCACAGAATCACTCAACCGAAATGCACACAGACGGCTGCTGACTGGGATCCAGTCGAGCGGTGCATGTTCAGCCTTCACCCTCAGAGCGATGCCAAAGCCAGCCTGACCACGAGCACTTGTGGTATGCAAGGATCAGTGTTCCTCCGCAGGGAGTTGCTTGTGTTTGGTCTGAAACAGCAAAAATAGAAAATCCCATGAGCATAAAGGCTCAGTAAGTGCATCACAAGGATCCTACACTTACATTTATCGAACAGTAATATGGGTGCCAACAGCCTGCTCACTACACACTAGACACCAAATCACCCGACACGCGAAGAATGAAACGAGAAGCGGAGTTTGTATCTGGGGAGGGAAGTGTAAACACCAAAGTTGGGTCTGGTGTGCGTGGTTCGGAGACGCACTTGTCTATGTTAAAGGTTTCAAGAGTCCTAGCTAGGGCAGCCTGTGGCCCCACTTGGCAAAGTGTGTGGACGTTGAAAGCAGCTAAGTGACAAAGGATGTTTAGGTTGGGGAATGGGTTCTCTTTTTCCCCTGTCTTTTATTTGCTACCCTTTTCGAGAGCTACAAGTTCATAGTCACGACTCATTGTGGCTACTCGTACGCATTTAGAATTGGAACGTGAAGGATGAAGAGCAGAGAGATAAGGAATGTTTCCCGATTGAACTTTAGAGATTTCTGGGCAAATCATACTTCGCGGCTGCCCACACTGCAGAAGGGGTTTTCCTTTGGGAACCTTAACCAGAGCCTTTGAATCAAAAGTCTTACCCACAAGGCAGTGGGTGAATCACGGGAACGTGACCGAAGAACCCGTGAAGAAACTTCGTCTGGTCTGTCACGTGAGACCTGATCATTGCATGCGTTTTGTCTTGTCTTCGCTGGTGCTTTGTTATCGACCCGCTTTTCGGATTCAGTCCTTAGCCCCATGCACCCAAGGGAGCAGGTGGAAGGTGGACGGGGTGTCATCCTTTGGCTGGGGGCTTTCCAGCTTAGGCGGGCGATAGCTGCGCAATGAAGTGCGACCACTTCTCCCACCGTCGAGAGAAACCCCAGGTACTCTACTCCTATGTCCATCTCGTGGAGGTTTTTAGACCGGTAAGCTGCTTCTCTCCGTGTTTATTCGCTGGGGTGACCTCTCCAGGGACATAGCGGTTAGTACCAGATGTTACCCATCAGCTGGTTCTGAGACTGTACTTCATCTGGCCCCTGCCCATCGACCTGTCAGGCGTGATTGTATCTCCGGCTTAGGAGAGCCATCCTGTATGGTTCTTTGGGTCATGGAGGCATGCAAGCCATCACACCACGTCAAGGTGCAGTCTCGTCGTGATAGTGTGAATGTTTCTGGGTAGTTCCATTGTTACCCTAATTACCGGGTGGTCTAATTGTCAACACTTCTTCCTCACGCTGTGCCGACTCTTCGTGAATCATACCAGAGAGGGCTAGTGCCATTGCAGTTGCAAGTTGGAGATCTCATGCACAGATGGGGATGAAATATGGAGGTTAAAACGCAGTTGATGATGATGATCATTCGGATGACGAGGTTGCTGGCAGTAATAATAATATTATAATGATAGTAATGTAGTAAACAAAAGATGTTGATGGGTACGGTAACCGCAATGTTAACGGGAAAGCAGGTATTGGTGTCAGTCGGTTTGACCTCCTGATGCTCCGGGTTCCCGTGTCAGCTACTATCGAAGTCTATGCACCAGCTTGGGCGTTCAGGAGATAACAGTCAGGGTGAAATGCCGCAGCAACTCTCCTACTTGACTGTCTTACAAGAGTGGTTCAAGTTAACATTTTTTGATCCTAAGCGTGGACTATATAACTTTAGCCCTTGGGATGTAGAGCCTTCATTCGGTTGTATTGTGTACGGTTTAAACAGCCGTCCATACGGTTACGCGGACCATCGATCACTATCCCTCTCACTCATCGACAAACGCCTGTTGATATTCAATCATTCTTCAACCAGGGCTGTGTTTACTGATCGATCCTGCAACATTTCGATTGGCATTGCTTGGTCTCCGTTCACTCGCTTACGCGCCTGCCTGCTTGCTTGTTGCTTACTAGCCCGCGACGGTCGGGTTTCGTGTCCACTTTCATACGGATAAGTGGAGTGCCACTGTTACGTGTTCTACTACTAACTACGAACACAACAAGTTGTTCTTATTTTTCAATCTTGCGCTTTGCTCAGTCTGACCTTATCTTTTATTCGTACATGAGGTGACCATTTGTATTTCAGTACATTAGCTGGGCGCATATCTTCCCAGTCAGTGAAACAGTAGCCTCATTGAAAATGACATCATTTAGAGATGGCTACCTGGCTGATGATACCCCCATTTCGAATGTAGACTTCACCAATAATAGCGGTGACGATGAAATTAGATAATGGTTCATTTTCCTAAAATGAACAAGACCATTGTTTAATTAGTATTACTATCTATTTAATAAGGTGGTGATGGTATTCGGTGGTTGGTGCGACGGAGAAGGTCCCCGAGCTGCCGCCCAGGTTTACAACCCGCGAGCTAACACGTGGACCTTATGGACTGAATCAGGTCCACAAGCACAAGCACCAGCGCACGACTGGATGGAATTGGCCAATGAGCAAGCGGCAGCCAATCTTCAGAATTCTCAAGATCAACAGCAGCAAGAGCAGCAGAAACAGTCACCACAGCAACCACCACCAAATTCCACGAGTGATCCAGGTGGAACACGCACAGAAAATACCGTACCATCAGTCGTGGACAGGACTGAACCAAATCAGTCCTCGGCACTAGAAGTGGCAAACGCTTTGATTTTATACCGTGGCTCATTGCAACCAGATGGCCCACAAACGGATATTTTGGACAAGATGGACACACAACTAATGGAATCTTCTGGAAGTCTCATTGGGGAAATTCCTCGAAGGGTGTATGCCGGTTGTGTGCTGATCGGTACTCGTGTCTATCTAGTCGGTGGGTTCGATGGAACCAATGCACTCAAATCAACCTTGTGCTATGATTTTGAGATTGATTCTGGATGGTAAGCCAGATTATGACTCAGTCACTGACCCCGAGCATGAGTATCATCTACAAGTGCCTAGATGACTATGATTATTCTTATTTCAAAAGAACTATGTATAGTATGAGATTGTCCATTACGGTCAGATATTATACACAAAACGGGGATCGATACAAACGGCAGAAAACCGTCTGAAGTTTTCAAAATCTCTATTTCATCACTCTTTTAACCAATAATTCTCACTCCTGGCTGAGTTGGTTTTGTGAATATCTAGGTTTGAACTTACCCACGAACGGTAGGTAGCTTTCTAGGAAGAAGTTGTACTTTGATTGATAATACTTTATCTACTGCTAGTCTTGACCGTGTGTGTGTCTGTGTGCTATGACACCCTCCGCATTATGATGTCCGCAGCTAAGTCTAAATACAGTTATCAATGTGAGTAGCTAATATACGAAACTCGAATGAAAATTCGCGACAGATCAGAACCGTTCGGTTCAGTTCAAACAACCATTAACCATGCACTGAGTGCAACGAGTTTCCTTGCTATCTCTCAGAAGGAGCCTCGGTTGGAAATTATAAAGAGAAACTAAAAGCATGAAAGAGCTAAAAGAGAACCCCAAATATTCGTATCAAATCCACAAGAGCGTCACCGATCGCGACACCGAGCCATTCTCTCCAACGTGAGTATGTACGTGTGTGTGTGGGGTGGGGTGGGTGGGGGGAATCTGTTGGATCCCTTTCAGGAAACCTAATATGCCCTACACGGCCAAGTTCACTGGTTAGGCTTTTCATGCCTTTCCTCTGTGTTATCAACTGACCAACCTTACTCATCTTCCCGCCATTGTTCACCTCGTCCTTCAGCAAACGTTGCGCGTCTGAAACAAGGAATTCCGAGTCAGTCCAGTATTTGTTTCAATAATGTGACCAGTGTACCCAGTGCCCTACTCCTAACTCACCGTTGCTGATCAAGTGTTCCTATCGCATTCGAGTTGTACTTCGAAAGCATCGGTGTTCGAACACCATTGGTCAAGCTTTTGAGATACACCGAAGAATTGACCTAACTGCTGTCCAATGCACTGGTTACGTGATGAACAGAGGAAAGTCTCGTTGAGATCACAAATGACCTGGGTTACTGAAATCAAAGAGAGCATTTTGTGTGTACGAGGATAATTTATCCAGTGTCCCACTTCCAAATAGATTGCATCAGTTTGGGATTTCAAAGCATCCGAATAATTCTACAGGTACAATTAACAGTTAGCACTGATGCGAAAAATCAGCGGTAAATAACGGTCAGTGCGTGACTGTGATCACATGTGAGTCACGCGTCATAAATCGGTCAAAGTGGGACCTTTAAAATCAAGTTATATCTGGAAAAGTCCGTTGGCTCATTATTTTTGAACAAATGTTACTGCTAGTTATGGGAATGGATCAGTTTCAGTTTCGACAACCATGAACCATCATACACTTGTTGTTGCTGTTCTGATTGCTACCCAGCAGCAGTGACCTCACTCGAAAATCAAAACATTAAACAGTATGAGAGAAAGAAATAAGAAAATCACAATTAATGGAACGAAGCAGATAAAGAAAAGATACCCCTGTTCGGAGTACCTTATCGTATTCTCCAATCTCCTTAACCACTGATTGAGTGGATCTCTTGGAACCCCCACCTGATAAGCATAACACGGCCTACGCGAACAAGCTCACTGATTAGGTTTTGGATACTTTTCTTCCGTATCAAGGACTCCTCACTCTTGTTCAACATTATGGTCTGTATTTACCATTAGTCGGATGTTGTAATGGGATGACATTTACGCCAGAAAATGAGACTTATCACCCGCCATTCAGATTCAACACATTGTCCACAATTGAGGCGCCTTTTAATAGCTCTGATTTTGTGCGTTAACTGCAGAGATGTCTTTTGATCTTATCAGCGATTGCGTTAATCAGAGTGTAAGAAAGATTTGAACATGTGACAAACTTTACGTCAAAATAGCGTTTGGGATGAACAACTACAGATCCACTCCACGGATGAAATGTATGTAGGAAATGTCTTGATACAGTGAACAGTTTAGAGCCACCCAGTGTCTAATTTGTACTTAGATTACTACTGAATCGGTGGTAGACAGGTCATTATGAATAAAGCTAATGCCAGCACAGAGGCATTCCAATATTCGATTACATCAGTCTTGCAGAGTAACCAGTTATTTTGCACACAGATTTGTCTTCGGTTTCTTGCTGTTTACGGGAAACGGAGCATACGTGAGTCGCAAGTTTTTTGGCTTTGCTACAAGAAAAGGTTGCTGAAAATGTGAGACTATTGATGTTGGTTTACTTCAGCATGCATAATGATAATTCTAATGTTGGTGAGTAGTAGGTACAAAGCTTTCTATCATGAAAATCAGGCGTGGTAATTGCTGATATAATTGGAAAAAACCCAATCACTTAGGCCCGGGTCGTTAAATCGTTCCCATGACGGAAAACGTCAACTTTGCTCTCCCGCTCGTATCTGGTTTATTACAAACGCTTTCCAGAAAGAAAAAAAATGTACCAAGGTAACCCATTCCGCAGGCTATTCGGTTTCATAAAATCTCGTCCTAGACTTATTAAATATTTTTACGTCCTTGTTGCTGGGATGGGCACCAACTGGATAAGGTAACTCCCACTCAGGCGAACTGGTGTCATTCTGAAATCTGAAATCTATTATCTAATACTTATAACAAGAACAAGATTTGTTGCTACAGCAAACTAGATGCTACTGTGGACATAATACGCAAATGATGTCAAAAGAGTGAGTCGCTTCAAGTTTGTCGCAGCCCAATCGGGTGCATTTAGAAACAGCGAAAAACGGGCTAGATATCTGATTGAGTCCAATACGAGAATAATTGCATTTCACTTAAAAAAGACCACTTGCTTGATGTGTGGTGTTATTTGTGGTGATTTTACCACTCAAAGTACAATGGAAACTCTTTTCTCACACCTTAGCATCTAGGACTAACTTTTCAATGCTTGTTTTGCGCTGTATTGAAATCACAGTCCTTTTTTATTCGCAATTACACTTTTCGTCTACTCATGAGTAGCATAGCTAATGTTATCGAAAATCATCAAGAGCAGTAACTAAAGCTGATGTGCTTTCATGACTGGGGTAAAATAGGGTTTTAACTTTTCACTCCACTGAGGAAGTACAAGGGTTTGAGACTCGTGGTCTATTTGACTCCGAGAAAATCAGAATCTGGAAACTAAAAATCTCTTTCGGTAATGTACCTGATGACTATCACTTCTTACATTTCATTTATTTATGATCGGCACGAAGTCAGATTGAATTTTTTGAATGGCCTTTTCTCAAGAACGGCTCGAAAATCCAAACGAGTGATTCATCGATGGAAAAGTAGTTGGAGTTAGTTGGAAGAAGTCGTTCAAGGCAGTGATCTAGAAAGTTAGTCACATGAAGACTTTCAAAATGAGTAATACGGCAAGTAAAACTAAGTGAGTAAAAAAGGTGTGTAGGTCACAATGGAAACGACCACGTTGCGGAGAGAGAGAGAGAGAGGGCGTGGGCAGTCATATCCAGAGTCAGGTTGGACGCATTTTGCGTCCACGTAAAAATTTGATAACAACCTTATTTAGAGTCTATGAGGGGGCTGAACATAGCAACGAACTACGAGAGACAGACCATGTTGACGTCTACATGCAGATCAAACTCCTAACCTAAATGTTCTAGATGAATACTAATGAAAAACATAGCCTGTGTCTAATCAGCATTTGGTCATTCATCAAAATGAGTAAATAAAATATCAACACTGAGTGTGTTTTAATCTTTAGAAAATGGCCAACACAATATGAAAGAGACTCAAAGTACACTGTTTCGTAACCTTGACCGTTCTGTAGTCCATACCTTCTCAGTTCGACTGACATGTCTCCTATATTTCACCCGTCTGATTACCAGGTACGAAATCAGTTGCATGTATGAGAAACGTTACTATGTTAGTGTGGCTTACGCGTCTAGTCACATTTATGCCCTGGGCGGTCACAACGGCGAGAATCAAGGGCGATTGGACACAGCAGAGCGCTATACATTGGAAGAGAACTTGTGGCAAACTATTGCATCAATGAATCGAGTAAGAAGTGATGCAGCCGCTGCGGAACTGGGCGGACGCGTTTATGTGGCCGGGGGTTTCGAGGGTCGACGTTATCACGACTCAGCCGAATACTACGAACCAGATACTAACCAATGGACTTTGGTCAGTCGAATGCATTCTCCACGTGGCGGGATTTCTTTGGCCCAACAAGGTGGTCATCTATACGCGATCGGTGGCAATGACGGAAACAGTCGCCTACGAACAATCGAACGATATGACATGAATGAAGGGAAATGGGAAATTGTGGGTCAAATGAATCGTCGAAAAAGCAATTTATCCTCGACCGTAGTCAATGATGACATATACATTTTGGGTGGTTGGTCCGACGAACCGGAGGCAGGTATTTTGGATTTGGTCGAGCGTTTCGACACGACTACTCGAGAGTGTCACATTGTTCGGCCGCTCACATTTCCCGCGAGCGCGACCTGCGCCTGCACGCTGAAAGATCGAAATTTGGTGAAAAAATATATCCGACCACTGCCAGTCTCCAGTTTCTCCGAATCACGTAAGAAATATTGTTAACTATTGACACCATTATAGTCCTGTAGCTGTTTTACGCAATACATTCACCAAGCGAAGGCACATACACGCACACAAGCATGCAGAAAAGGACACGAACTTAGTCAGATCACGTGAATGCACCGAAGTTTGAAAGCCATCTGGGTATACACCTTCGTGTGACTGTTATTAGTCATGGATCGATAATGGATGACTATACATTGGTTGCACCTTGAAACAAAAATTCAAGTCACATGAACGTCAACGGAGGTTTATTGATTTATTGGGTAAACTCGAAGGGGCATGGGTTGAAGTATAGCGTGAGTATGACATGAACGAAACTCGTAAAACCTAGTCAGTTTTGGCCTGAAAGCAGATGAATCTGGACTAAAACTGAATCGATGAAACAGCATTCACCAGTTTATGGTATTTTATCGAACGCGTGATGTATCAGTACTGATCGACCGCACCGATCTTCGTTCGGACGGCTACTGACCGGTTACATCGCCGAATTACGTAAAGGGACGGGCGGTTGCAAATCCGCGCTTCTGACAGTTAATCCCTCAAGAAGTGGTAAGAGACGCACTAACCCATAACAAATTTATGAGCAGTACAGTTATGGAGTCAAACCCGTGCCATTTCTTTGCCGCGCGCGAGTGCACCGGCCCCAATGCAGATGAGAACTGAAGAAAGTTATATAACACTCAGAAAGAAGTTGTGCGCAGTGTTCCAAACCAGTTCAGATGAAGAACTATCACATTATCGTTGTGTAACAGCCGTCCTGACACAGATCTAAAAGGACAGCATGTACACGCCGTATGTGTTATCCACGTTCTTATTCTCAGTCTGGGATATAATAGGCTGTTTACCGGCTAGTTTTACAGTGGTAAGTTTCTAATTTTGATTTCATGTTGTGTCTACGGCTAGTATCGACAGAACTGTCAGTGTTCATCTTTCTACCGTCTTAGTCAAATATCTCATGGGTTTGTTTCGCTGGTAGCCCCGTTGAATGACCAACCTTTGATTAGGTTGTGCTTTACGCATCGTGAATCAGCGGAGACAACAATCCACACTGGACTGATAACACTGTCTGCCACAGACCGAACAGGATAATAGACCGTTATGAATTCACCCGGATGACCTACTAGTAACCTGCGGTTTTGAAAATCCCTCCCATGGCAGCTCTTGACAGGGATCGAGTCGGTGTGTAAGCCTCTTTGGGATTTTTAACTGGGGGCGAATTGTTGATATCGGCTGATAAATTATGCAGTGTGCAACGAATGAACACATCGGCCAAGTATGTCATATTCTAACCACTGCCTTCATGCAAACAGTCATTCTACAGCCGGAAGAAACCGTAACTCAAATCGGTCACTAGAACTGAAATATAATTTATGAGGAGTGCTTAGATATTGATCGGCTGGTTATTCCAGTCAGACAAATTTTCATTAAGTATACAGAATATTGTAGTTTAAATGCATTCTAAGTTGAACTCCCTTGTCATTTGCGACCATGTATTCCTGCATATTTAACAGTGCACTAAAATCGATGATGTATGGTATGTATGATGTATGGTAAAAAAATATATTTAATGATCCGATGAATGATTCGCATCATATTGGATGCTCAGTGATCCCCATGTGATGTTTCAGATCATCAGTTTGGTATGTTTGAATCACCACAACTGGCCCAAGAAAGTGTTACAAACGCGAATCAGTCGTCCGCATCTGTTTCACGAACTCAGCATGAGAATATCTATGCGAGTTCATCAATCACCGGTCAAAGGAACACAAATAATCAATTGAATCCTCATCTTGCTCCGCCAAACACAATCACGAACACACCGGTCACCGAGCCCTTGGATCTACGTCAGCCAGGAACCTCACGCGTGAAACGACTTGCTCAAGATGAAGATTTATCGGACGTAAGCAGTTCGGAACATATCAGCCATGTAGAAGATGAGGATTTTTCTGGCCAGGACACTTCTCATACTAGTCAACCGTCGTCGATACTCTCTCCTTGTACGGTGAGTAGTACCGGACAATCGACCAAAGCGACAGGACGTAAATCTGGTCTGGTTCGAAAACTGCGGTCACCATGGTATTTGTCAGTGAAACGAGGTACAAGCAGTCGATATGTACCCAGTCGACCCGGAAAGACGCCTCCAGATTGATCTAAGGTTGACATCCATTTTACCTTGTCCAGATCATATTGAACTGGCCGACCGACTCACACTGACAGTCTTCGTGATTCACTGATTGATTGATCGATTCACTCATTTACTCGATCGTCACATCCAAGGTAAAATCTTTCTGAAAAATAAAAATACAGATTCCTACCACTTGAAGGCAGCAGATCTTGACTCAGTTGCGCAAGTCGTTCTGCTCAATTTTATTGATTTATTGCCTCATCACAGCGGTACAACCATGCAGACTGTACAATAAAACAAATAAGCAACACTGGAAAAAAAACTCCTGCCCACGCATAAATGGTCCTGAAGGCCTCTATTTAAATCGAAAATGGCATGCCTGATGTTTTAAACCGATGATGCTGGTGGAATTATTTTTCATCTCAGTTAAGATCAATTGATTTTTAAGCCATCCTAATGGTATAATGATGATTATTATTTATTTTCTTCACATTATTTTTACATACGCACAAGCACACTCATTGTCTCTTGTCCCTTTGAATTTCATGTCACCATGTATTGTTTCATTGAGACTAACTTGCCCCGAATACACACACGAGAGCGCTTTATTCCACCCTGACCATCAGAACTACAAATCTCGCATGGGACAGACAGGCACTGACTTGATCATCAAAGTATTCTGCTATCTATCTCAATAGATGTGATAAAACTATGGGAACCATGATTCACATATTACCGGTCAAACATTGTAAATGTGTCTATTCGTCCTTTAATGCACACATGTATCGACCTGACATCTGACCGTGCGCCTATATATCTTCAGATGATTGATTATCAGTGCCTTATTTCCATCACCGCATGTCCACTCATTGTTCATCGCTAACATGCTCCTTTCCCCGACACCGAACATGTCCGACTCTTTCCCTTTGTCTCGTGCTCGTCGCCCCCTGAGACGATAACGAGAGTGTTTCGATTTTTGATTTTTCAACTGACTATCATCTCCATTTTTTTCTCTCAGTGACTGTGGTGATCAAAGATGGGACAGGAGGTGAATAGAACGGATTTCTTAGCATCCACAAATAATTGTTTGTGCCAACACAAAAAATGTGTCCGAGAAGAATTGCGAACAAAGTGTGCCTACTCATGAGTAGGAATTTACAAAATACGTGCCGTTCGACTGCTCTTATTATCATAACATCAATGCCTAACTTGATTCAGTCCAGTTCAGTTTTTCCAGCAAATAACCTCACAGCATCTTCTAGTCGGGAGCGAAAACAGGGGGTGCATAAGCAGTAAACACAAGGAGAAAATAAAGATGTTTATCTGATCAAGAGGGATTCGGTTTACGCTGACTTTGGTACTATAATTACTTTAAAACTCACAGGCCTTTGCTCTTTTTTCCATGTAATACTTAGAACGAACGAGGAAGAGTAGAATGGCAGGTGACTCACATGGTCTCGGATGGGGTTCGAACAAGGGATACTGAAATAAATGATAGCAAGAAGTTCTCCGTGACTAACATCTTACCACCCCCTATCGAAAAAGCTCCGTGAAAACTCATTCGTGTGTATCCAATACAGTAACATGTTTGTACACTGATCTCAGTGGCATTATTTTGCCGTCTAGATTGGGTGGATGCATACTGTGTTTACCTGTGTAATCGCTATCCCATCTAAATGGTTATCGAAGATCTCGAGACGTGCATTTTACAGGCTCACAAATATTTTCACTCTGTTTGGAAATCGCATTACCGCTATCAAAATTCCAAGCTCTGATTCAGGGCTTGAAATTGAATAACTAAATCCAGGTGTTAAACGACAAGAACCTGCTTATAAATATTATACAAGGGACGGATATGGATGCGTAAAAGACTCAAATGTTGTAGGTTTGACCGAGACAGTTGGGCAATTCTCATTGAATTTCTCACTGAGCAAGTTTCCATTTGAGGCTCTAATGCCCGGGAAAGACATATGTGGCTTTACTTACTTGTCTCAGGCACACATAAGCAAACATTTAAGTCACTCTTGTTTGTCCTGAAGCCAAGGAAAATACACAGACCCATGGGTTTTTGAATAAATGATACATTTTCATATTTTGTCAGTCCTACCCTGTAGAATGTTCCTACTTAGAACATAATGATTTCTTTAGAATCCGTCCATTAAATGACCCTGTAGAAAGTTGTTGCCGGATGTTATGCAGCCTCAACAATAATGATGGCGAATCGGAAAACCTCAACGACGGATTCAGTGTGGTGCATATATAGGAACTGGGTTGAATTTGTAGGGGCGGTGGGGTTTAGGGAAGAGGTGGGAAGTTTATGGTGGAAAATTTAGGAATAAAAAGTCAATATAAGAGCATAAATAAATAGAACATTATCATTTATGCCCTCGGAGAAATATTTGGTAGGAACTGAGGACGGGGCAGCTAGAAAGTGATGAACGGTAGGAAATTACGTGACTAGTGTGTAATACGCAAAGCCTACGGAGGGTAGAGAATTGACTTGTGGTACAGTGGCCTTCAAAGATTTATTAGCGCACTTTGTGCTGCACGAAAGAACCAGAAGGCCAGGGGGTGAGGGATCCTGTATTCTCATAGTTAGCTGATGCTGGGCAGGGGTGTCTGAGTGATGTTACACAGTGTCGAAGATGTGATTCTATCACCTAAACAAACTTCTAGAACGTCACGTGAGCTATTATATCACCCTTATACTGTTGCTATCAGAGCTAGTGCAGACATTATCAACAAGGGAGGTACTTGACAAACGGTGCCGAATGAGCTATTCAGAAATGTATATGCAAATTTTCCACCAAGTCGACGGTTTACCATGAAGTCGTGTTATAAAAGCTTTCTGTATTGGCTGCCAGCTGAGGTTATTAAAAATAATAATTACGCAATACATGAGAACAGAAAGAAGACATAAGTCGCAAAATGCAGGCACTTCTTTCACTCTTGTCTAAAGCCTACTTAAAACATTTCACTTTGCATATCATACAGCAAGAAAAATAATACAGTGGAATGGGATGGATTGGAAGCTATTACTGTGCGCAATCCCACATCAAAGCGGCTGGCACTCCGCGAAGCAATGCTTACCACGATGCATCAGCCGGGGCTATTGGCACATAAACGGTTGACACAAAATGTTTGTTTGCCTTGGCATGGCTAACCAGACAGACCTCCCTCTCCCCTTACCAAAAGCACTGTCATAGCTTTCAATCTAGCCTTTTTCACTGCATTATTTTTCTCGCTGTATGACTTATAAATTGAAATATTTTACGTACGAGGTAGACAGGAGTAAACGAAATGCCTGCATCTAGCGACCTACGTCTTCTTTCTGTTCTAATGAATTGGATAAAGGGGACTCATTGTTTCAAACTACAAAATAAACATGGTTTACCTTAGTAGGGGTAAATCCCATGGTGTGATCACCTTCTTTGAATAGGATGGTAAATTGAGAGACAGTCATATAAAAAATTAAGCTCTTTGGTTCTGTGTTTTGAAGTTGTGAAGTCACGGTAAAGAGGAAAAACAGAGGGAGGGATGGTGTTTCACAATTCTGCCGTTGTTAGAAAAAATGAAAGTCCGAGACCAATAGTGTGATAAAATTTGGACAGTCACGTTATATGGGTGAATTTTTACCGGCGCACAGGACAGATGGTTGAAAAGGTGAGGACTGGAACCACAGTAGCAAGTTCCTGAGAACGGGACCCATGATAGTAAAGGCCAAAGAGAGAGGGAGAAGTAATCACCCAGCGATTGGCTAGTGGTTGCAAAATGGAAGTCATTGTGGGATCATCGACAGGAAGGATGGCTTCGCATCGAACTCGGCTGAGGAGGGATAATGATGAAGAAACAATCTCCACCCCCAGACACGACTGCGTTGTTCCGAAGTGGCATGAATTCGGTCCTTGTACGAAAAGGAATTTGGGTAGCTGTAAAGAAATCTCTCACATGAAAAAGAAAGCTTCATTTTGATGCCCTTGACGCAAGTGTGGTCACATGTGAGAACACAGAAAGATAATTAGAACATAAAAGGTCAAAAGATTCGAGGAAGATGTGGATTCAGGAGTGGTGAAGTTGAAAATCATGTCTGGTCGGTAAAATTAGGATTAAAACAAAATGGACAAACTCCGTACTAGAACCCTTTTTTATGAATTCGTTAGTTATTATTTTTATCGCGGCTATTTCGAGGTAGCACAGTAAATTTTGTCAATTAACCTGGAAATCTCCCTGAGACAGATTCTAGTTCAAAACCGTTGCCGGCACGGATGATTTTGATTAAATGACAACTTAAGCACGCAAGATGTCTCGTGCATAAGCATCTGCAGTGCCACATTCTGCTGCGCTAGGCTATATTTTATGTCCACCAAAGATAGCTCGTGTCCTATGATCAGCTGGACTTTCTCCAGTGCACTCCGAAGAGGCATGGGAACTGTGGAGCAGATGTATGAGTGACAGCGATGATAAAATTGGTGTGATGAATCATTTGCAAAAAATTGGGTCAGGAAGTAGGTTACACAATGAATGAGCATTGGTTTCAAACTGTAAGGTGTACAAGATGTGGAGGCATGCCCAAAGTACATCCGAGCCATGAGGTTGATGCCATGTGCATATTTCGGTTAGCCGGGGGCTGTTCCCAGTCAGCACATAACAAACTACCTAATTTTCTCATTCACTATTATTATCAGACGATAATAGTGTTTCGAAGATGTCGATTTCCGAATGTGAAAATCCACCAGGCGTCCTTAGCAGAGAAAGGCCGAGTCCGACAACCTTTGAGAGATAGGTACGCACTTTATACTATGGCATTGCACCACCGTCCATCAAAAGAGTGTCAAATGTTGCACCGATACCATGGAGGTCGAAAGCTGGCATGTTTCATTCCAAATGGAAATAATAATGGCACTATTTTGTTTCCCTTTTACTTGTTATAGAACAGTGTGCAGTAATTACCGAATAGAGCCGAGGTCAGTCAAAGGCTGTCAAATGGAAAGGTGACCGTCAGTGACGGGAGTCTAATGGTGACTCCGAGGCCTGAGTTACGTGGTGATGGCAGCTTGACCACCGCTACCTGTCAAGTACGCTTCGCTTCCACGCTCCCAAGCAGATGTCCAGGCTATCGGACGATATCTGTGGGATCCTTTCTTGGTTACATGTGTGATGCGTACAGATCTCTAATCGTCAGGATTCATTTCAGAATCAGTGCAGGGAATAGATAGATCTGTCAAAGGGAACTTGAGTTCGAAGGAGCAGACTTCTGTTAGCATTGGTGATAGCAAGTCGGGGCCACCAAACTTATGGCAGTTCGTATTCGAGTGGACTACAAAGCTTTACATACCACTATTTGCTATGTACTAACTTGCCTCGATATCAACTATTTTCCAGGCGATCTTAATTGAATTACATTCCCTATGTGTTATTGAACAGCAGACCTATTTCGTGGACTCAGTCTATCAAGTGAAAACCCGTGTTTCTGTCTGCAGTGTAAATCTCTCACTTGGTAAGTCAACAAAAGCCTTCTGTGATAATCCTCCGTATCATTGGAAGAAATTTGGGCATTGTCCCACTTCAGTGAAGACAGTAAAAGGCAGCGGTAGTTGTCTGTAAGCACCAACTCACGGAATCAGCTGCTTGAAGATCAGAGCATACTTCTCGGCTTCATCACACTGTTTCACAAGCAGTTCTAAAATGCACCACTGTCGACAAAGTTGATGGCATCTGGAATATCTGGGGATAAAAAGGTAATACCTGTCATTCGGAATGTACGGTAGAACCTAATCTGTCGACTGACACATGCATGCCTACCACCTTAATGCACCAACTTCTAGTTGGTTATTTCTGTCATGTCTGCATTGATCTCAAGTGAATAATATCGCTGACATACAGACTGAGCTGAGTACTGTCCTGGCATGCGCGTTTTTCTGTTTGAGACCAGTGACCCGTGACCCGAGTGTAGTGGCGTCCAGTTACCGAAGTCCATGACTGAGGGTACTGGTGGTTCGTTTTTGGAATACTACTAATTCTCCTTACGACTGGTGTCACGTGAAGGGGGAAAAACGGGAATTTAAAGGCTTCACGTTCTGATACAAACGTTGAATGCGACCCAAAAAGGTGCACTTGTGAAGATGTCTCTCAGTCCATGTGATAGCCAGAGCTTCTTTCTAGGTTTGTGAATATCCCCATTCCGTTTTGCTCAGTCTTTTAGAAAAGAATGCACCTGGTCTAGCCTTCTGTTCAAAAACGGTCCCAATTCCGACTTCCGAAGCATCTGTACCTAGAGTGTTTGGCTTGAAACCATAAAACGGTGTCAAAGATGGATGACTTGTAGTTTGAGAAACGAGCGAACATTCGTGTATCTTCGACCCCTGACATCGAGTAGCTGATTGTAACTCAAACAGGGACTCGACTTTAGCTGCAAAATTAGGAATATAGCGAGAGTACTACTGAAGACAGCCCACGAGAGATCGTGGCTCTTTTTTGGTTACCTTGTACACCCTTGTACTATATTCCCAAATCAATTGTCTAACTAGCCTCCATTTTGCAGAGACCGTTGGTGCTCAAACGATCGACCGTCATGGTGAATCTCAGACCCTCTTGTCGCAGCCGATCACTTTCCATAATTAGCAGCCTCTATTGGCAGCGACCCCTTTCCTAAAATATTGTTCCTTCATTATACAACAAAAAAAAGTAAACAGAGAATAAAGAATGGTACAGTGGAAGATTTAGCAGCCAACGCCGCTTTGACCCTATCTGGATCCGGATTATAACCGTCTGTTCCTCTCAACCGTGTTAAATCATAAATGCATTTCTTCGGCCCAGTTAACATATTTTGATACCGAAATCTTTGTAAGAAAGTCGGAGTAGTCTAGCAAAGATGGTGATCGACAGGGGTACCAGACAGAAGACTTGCTTTCCACACTGAGGAGGTGTAAACTACTTGCTTTTACCGAAATCTAGCATATTTTGAGCCGACCTATTTGTACCTACACTATCTCTCGAACACTAAATTGTATAATCCTTGAACGGGAAAATATAATTGCCGTAACAAGGCGTTGACGGTGAAAAAATTATCAGTGGACTTTTCCGTCACCGTGGTAACCTTTCTCAAGGCAGTTTTACAAACAAATGATTCTGAGGAATAAGCTGCAAGTCAACGGAAGCGTGTGTGTTAAATCGTTCGACCTTTAGGTTGAATGGGTTCTAGTCACTGCAGCTCCCGTTATTCGACAACGCGGTGTTATTGGCATTATATTTTCTTGTTTAACACATTACATGGCGTATCATTTTTTGCGATACACACCGAACCTCGTCTGGTCCTGACGTATTGAGTAATCTTTGACTTGTGAGACTGAACTGACAGTACGGTGGTGATACTGAGCGCACATATTGTCAGAATGATAGTATGTGGCATCAGTCGCAGTTTGATCGTCTAAGATTAGTCTAAAATAGAGCATGACCTGAGTCTCTCGCTAGCCCAATGGGTTATTGACATGAAACACGTTGGTTCTCACCGAGGTGTATTTTTCTGTAAAAGATGACGCACAAAATAATTTCAGTAGGTTAGTCAAAGAAAATGTTAAACACTTCTCTTGATAAGAATGACATCAGCTTTTGAGGGTCAAATTTTGTTTCATTGGGCTGGCAAAAGTTCTAAAGTCGGAGGAATTCAGCTTTGAAAGCCCAAAGTAGGTGAGATTGTTTTTGTGAGTTTAATCTCGTATTTGGATACCATTTCCGTACCTGTGATTCAGCCAACTGACTACACTCCTCAAAATAGTCCTTTTACTTCTTTTTTATTTATAATACAACAACGTACAGCCATTCAAGAATGAGGCCATGGCCATCAAAAAGGCTGCCGAAATGCGAAAGTGAACGGCGACGGAGGGAGTCGAACCCAGGTCGTTATTGTTCAGAGTAACCCTTTAATCACCGCCGGTCAGCATTCCCCTGGAGGCACCCGACCAGTTCCGCGGTTGATGCGGCTCATCAGGTATGCCCACACGGAAAGTGATTCCAGTTCTCAAAGAGTAAGATCGGATCCACCACTCACAAGAATTTTCCAAATGGTTGAGATTGATCAGAAAGCAAGTTTCACTACTACCAACTGGCTTGTTGTTGACTTCGAATATAGGTAGAACGAGATGCTTAGTCTCTAGGCTTTATTGATAAAAGTGGCTAATAGGTGCTCCACATTGATCGCAGCTACCATAGCTCGCTGTCACAGTGGTCTCTCTCACCCGAGAACGCGTAGACACACACACACACACACACACACACACACGTGCACACACACACACACGTGCACACACACACACACACACGTGCACACACACACACACACACACACACACACACACACAGGCCCTGAGGGCATAAAAGTGGCCATTCAGTTCTCCATCCGGGCCGACTAAATTTAATCATGGGAGACTAGTTTTGTATCCTTTTAGTTATCTTCCTCGACGAACTCATCCTGGTCTATTTCAAACGTATCACACAGTCCTACAACGGACGACCAATGAACAAAACGAAAAAGAATATTTCCAATGTTCAGTATTTTCATTCACAAAGGATTTTGTGTCATGGGAATAGTTATGCGGAAGTTGAACGACAGTCTTTTTCACAGGGTTTGTATATTCTTGATGGTATGCATGCATACGTGTGTTTGTGTTTGCGCTTCCGTATATGTGTGTATGGCTGAAATATATATGTATATCACAGATACAGTTTGATCAAAGCATTATTTCTGTGGCAATGCTTGCTCTCATTGGTGGGACCAGTAAGTACACGGGAATCTTTTCGCAACCAATCAGTCAATATTCTCACCGCTATGTTGTTCACAAGAATTGTTTATGTCAACCAGCGCAGCGGAGCAATCAGTGATCCGAGCAAGTCGTGGACAATGAGGTGAATGAACTAGAGCAGGCATCCTTCGTTCTGCTGAATGTGATGTTTGGTTAAGGCCATGAAGTCGAGAAATTCGAGCGGATACAGGTAACTCGGTCATTTCAGACAGATGTTGACTAGAAACCAAAATGTGTTCCTGATCTGCATGTAAATAGGGTGAACACGGCTGGATTGAGCGTGGTAGACTGTGTAACAACACAGAATCGCCAACAACATCATAGTCATCAGAGAATGGATTTCGACGTTGGGTATTCGTTCGCCTTACACGTCGGTCATCTTCGTTGTTTCGTTTTTCAATCCAGTGAAATAGAAAAAAGAAGAAAAACACCCGGTGAATACAGAATTTGCAACTAATAGAATGAATACTTGAGATAGCATGTTTTTGAGGAAACCTTGGACAAATATTTGGTTTCCAGTTCAATTTAATTCGAACAGGGTGCATGAAACATATCTTCGCTCATTTTTGGGGCCATACAAAGTAACTAAGAAGAGGATAACTAAAGCAGGTGGCTAGATGGTTTTATTAGGGCCCGAGGTCCCTGATACTTGAACCTTTATTAGCGTTGTAGATAGAGTACGTTGGACCCTGGGATACTAAAATCAAGCTTCAGCATTATTATGGTGAACGAACTTTCCCAAACACGGTTTAAGGTGGCTCTTCTGAAAACAAAAAACCTGACCACAAATTTTACAACTCTGATAGGAAAAACGGATTCTAGAATTGCTGTGTGACGCGGGGACACAAATGCGAAGGTAACCAATCGTGTTCATCGATGTTTTTGTCTAGCCTACTTCAGGTCTGGTGTTATCCATGAACTTTAGAATTAAGATCTTGGCTACTGATAATGTTCTTAGTAGCCGTTTTCTATACAGGTGTCGGATTCACAATAAACTCGCCCAGGACAGGAAGACGAGCCATAGCAGTTGAAAATATAACTTTCCTGACACAAATCTGAAAACAGAAGTCAGTAGCTTTAGGTGGCACGAATTATTCTGCGGTATTCCGCTGCATCTTCACTAGCGTATACCGCATTCAAGGTGATCTTCTACAGAGAGCAAACTGGTCATTTTCAAGAAACAAAAGATGCTTATTATATATATATATATATGCGAGGGGCACTCTTCTTCCAGCATGTCGGCCGAAAATATTTTACGCAACCTGCGGAACATAACTCAGACAAGGTCGACGTTTTGCTCCATGGAGGCAAAACTGATGAAATACAGATACCGCCCCGACCACGTAGTTTCACGATGGACTGGTCGTCGGATTGATCCACTTTTTCGGTGGGTACTTCTGATATCTAGAAATGTGTTGTTATTGTTGTTGTTGTGATTGTTATCGTCACCGTGTGTGGTTAGCTGAATGTCTGGGTGTATGGCGTTGAAATGATGGAACTTTTTCCAAACTCGTTCTTGGTGTTCACAATGACGAAGATATCTTCCACACAGCGTTGATTGCCACATGATTGTTTTCATTTCTCTTTCGAAGTGTGAAACGAATACTTCTGACAGAACGAGTCCCCGGAGACTACCAGTGGCAAACCCACCAGTCTGTCGATATCCCTATGCAGGGAAATAGAATTTCACATTGGAGGAGCACGATAGTAATAACTGTGACCACTTCCTACTTGGTATCCAATATTCAAGCTGTTACCATCATTTTTCATCAACTTTAGTATTTAGACTTTGGCTACTGTGACTCTTCCTAGTAGTCAAGTTTTCAATCTGGATGCCGGAAATCAAGGGAGGGTGCCCGGAACAGGACGATCAGCGACACCAATGTTTTGGTGTGCACCTGTTACAAAGATAGAATATATAGCAAAAAGCATATAACAATACGGAACATTTCTGATTGTCGTGGTTTCCAAAACGACGCAGCAGGCAAGTTTGAACTCAAAATGACCGGAAACTATCATGAAAATAGATCGTACCTTTATTTCAATGTAGTAATTTATACAAATGTCTCACTAAGTTCATCAAGTTAGGGATTCAAGGCTACGCCACGATGTACGACGTTACTGCTATGGTCCACGTAGATAACTGTCAACTTAATCGAGATAATAGATTTAAACACAAGGAGAAGGCGTGCATTGGGTTAAAAACTTCTCTCGAGGTAATTTTATACGGATGCAATTATACATTCCTTCCAGGACTAACTATTGCACTTGGAGATAAAAAGTTAGTGAAAACTGTTATTCCTATATACTTCATAATTACTTGCAATTGGAGCATGGGAGTGGTGATACTCCGCTTAGCTGACTTTCCTTTGAATTCTATCTTCCACGCATAAAGTTAATAGATTTTTAAATTGAATGTATGAAGCACAGAGATTCACGTTTACGTCAGTGAACAACAAACCAGTAAATCTTGTCCCAGAAGCGATCATTTCAGTTCAGAAGTTCTGAGAGGCAATTGGGATTCGTAGATGCGGTAGATCTGACGAGATTTATTGGGTGATAGTCATGGGTCAGTGGTTATTGGGACTAGGTCGAAGCTGGTCGGATGCAATTCCAACAAGTCTATGCGACTAAGTTGTTCCGTTGACACGGTTCCTTTTTGACTGTTAACTTGCCGACCCGGGAGAATTTGAGGTGCAAACCAATCTTATCTTCGTGGGCACACAACGATCATTGATATGTGAATCAAATCGCAGTAAACCAGTTGCCATTTGGTTGATGCATTTGGAAAACCTTTATATCACTTTACCGTCGTGACGGCCTCCAGTTAAGCAGAGACAGAAGGTATCTTCACGTGGAATCAGGATTCTATTATAAATGAAGCAATTCATTTGGGATAGAATGCTTCCTGCCGGAAAAAGTAAACTACTGGAGGTTCGAATCTGTATTTGTTTCTGCTGAAAACCGTAGCAGTAGTTCGTTCTTGACGTTTCTAATATCAATCAGTAAACATTATACGGTGTGATAGGCTAGAGACCACGAGTTTTATCCTGATTGGTTTGAACTGATAGTTTTTTTTAATAAATGGTGGACCAGTTGTCGAAAATACATCGGTAGTGGAATCAACTTTTTTTTTATCCAGCCAACTTCTGAAAGATTTTTTGACTCAATGAGTGTAAGAACACACACCCAAGTGGTTGTCTAAATCGATGACCCAACCCCTTAGGGCCACAAGTGGGGACGCAAAATTGTCAACTTCTTCACTTGCGTGATACTGAACTGCATTAAATGACAATGTTGTTCGGACCCAATCTTTTAGGGTAGTGTTGCTGTCAAAGCCGATTATTCGCAAATCAGAACAACAACGGTTCTGAGGAACAGTGTATCGGAAACTCAAAACGAACGTGACACCTAACACACAAGACCCCAGCACGACACATGAACGAACGTGATTAGCCCCTTGAAAACTAATTAAAACATAACAAGCTGAACACAGGGGTTTTGGAAAAACAGGATAAAACGAAAGCAGTGCTTGATAACTGGTCATGCCAATGCGCCTGTAATAGCTGCACAATGCCGTACTGAAGCTAATGACGTTCATCGAAGCGGTACTTATCGTGATGCGTCGGTCAGAGCTCTCAGTATAAACGCGTTTGACCCAAATGTTTGTTGACCTTGACGTTAACTCAACTGACCTCACTCTTCCTCTAAGCAAGCATTGTAGGAGCTTTCAGTTCAGCCTATTTTACTGTTACATCTTTCCCCGTACTGTACTGTATAGATATACGGTCCTGTTTTATCTTCGCAGTCGAGAAGAGTACACGAAATGTTGGCTTCTCGCGACCAGTGTTTTCTTTCTGCTCTTATGAATCGGATAAAGGGGACCCGGTGCTTCAAAAACGACGCAGTGTACATGCGGCATTTTGCAGCATCAGGTAACTCAGAAGGAGACTGAAGTACAGTAATGCAATTTATAACTTGCACAATCAATTCTCCCTGGGATTCTCGTGATGAGTAGATAGTTTTTGATAAGTAGTATGTTTCCAGACGGGATGTTTTGAAGAAAAACAAAAGAGGAAATAACCTGACATACTCATCGTACTGGGAGCATACAGTTCCGTCTGAAATTGATCCAAATGTGATATCAGTGATTGTCTTGATTGGAGTGGTCGATGGTACCGCTTCGCTGGCATTAATTTTCCCGTGCCTGTGGAGTGCTCCAGTGAGAGGGGTGCACAATCACCAACGGATTTGGATGGAATATTCCGGTTGTACTTGTGCAGCATAGGATTGGTGATGATATACGGTTCTACTGAGCTGATCTCCATGTCAAAATGATTCACAATATGATATGATTGTGGACTAATTTGGAAACCAGTTTGCGAAACGTCCGATTTCGATCGCTGTCGTAATTCGAAAAATAATGATCTATGGTGAAACGAACAACTTTTAGATACTGGATCAATCAGAAAAACATACCGCAAATATGAACCTCGAATTTTGGACCCTGTTTGTGGGCAGCATGGGGGACATTTGTACCGGAACTTGATGCGTTGTCGAAACCAAATCAGATAGGCCAGGACAGCTGCGATGCTGATAAGTAATAGAATCGTGAGTAGCTGGGCCAAATGTTCCATGGTGATTTGACCTTCAAATCGTGGGGTTAAATGTTAAAATGATATAAATAAGCATGGGGATATACGCCGCGAGATTCGTGACACTAAATCAGATACTCTTTCGAACTTTCTTATTGTATCAGCATACTGATGATGGATCACGTGACACAGTGTGATTGAACAAACAGTCAAGAATATTTATTTGTAACGTAACAGAACACAAGTTAGCATGGCAACAGAATAGTAAGGCAGTCAATAAAGTTATATTTACTCCGGGAAGGAAAATTAGTCTAAATGAAGACTTTCGGTGTTGATCTGTCCAAGGTAAAAGTAGAAACTTATGTTAGCTACGTCGACCGTGTGACTGAAACACAGACAGTCTTCTTGGTCAACCGTATACACTACTCGGTTTTATAAGTGGCATATTATGCATTGTTGGGAATAAGTTATGATAGGATAAATTAGTCACGCATGGAACACCACAGAAGTTTAACGGTAAAAGTCGGTAGAGGAAGGAATTACGGACAAGGTCCAGTAATGAACGAGTCCTTTTAGGGCGTTATTCGAATGATTTTAGCAGAGTACAATCCCTTTCGATTTGGGAAAACAGTGTTCCAGTATACGGGCCGAGATTGTCCCTTGCGTAGTGCCAGATCATGGAAGTACGACTTATGGTTGTTTCAAATGGTTAGCTGAAAAGTATCAGTACTGAATCTGCACCCAATTGGAACTGGTGTGAACAAAACAATTAGTGTATCACCATTCAAATTCCACTGAATAGTCATTGCAATATTTCGAATTATTGGGTGAGACCGAAAAGTCCCCGTGAATGCGAGTCAGACCACAACTATTGTAGACAGCTCCACTTCCGTTTGCGAGGGAAGGGTGTGAAGTTCTCGTAGCTGTTGATATCGTTGAAACATGGGGTTGGAAAGCCACAAAACTGCTGCTATCGGTAACTCTCGTGTTTATCAGTATTTCAATTAGGAAGAGATATCTTCAAAGAAATTGGGCTAATTTTTCTGGGCAGATATATGTGAACCAATCCAGAAGTTCTTTCGTGGGAGAAGAGGGAAGGCTTCAGGCATTTATAACGTGCCAAACACCTCATCACTCTCATAAGACTACGGAAAACTGCCGTGATCCAGCTGAGCTTTGTGTTCCTTGGTTCTGTGCCTTAACTCCGTCAAGGAATTGATGTATTTTAACTTGAATTCGCTTCAGTTATTACCATCTCATCGGTCGGATTACGCAAAAGAACTTTTACGATGCCTGACCAGGAGAATGGCTGATGTTTCATTGAGAGTTCAGTCGGCTGTATAAGCAGTTTGAATCCAGGTATCCTGGGCGCATCCAGTGACGGAAAGGCAATGGTGATATGGAACACTCTTTCATGAGCCTGTCCGGATAACTTAGGAGTCCCTGTGTGTCTGTGTGTTTGTCTTATTTGTGACTTATGTCACGCAATTACTTGCGAGTAGTGTGGGATTGTTTATTTGTGACTAACAATCTAGCTTATTGGCCAGGTTCTAGTTAAACTTATGACGTGATAGATATGCACTACAGTAAACGATGCTTGAAAGGTCCAGATGAAATAGCTGTGCTCTATATTGCCATGGCATTGCGATGATGAATTGTTGAACGGGGACGCGGGGCGAGTGAATTATTCTCGGAAAAAATGAACATACACAATACATGCTGCTCTCGTATGAGGAAAAGGATCAACTTTTTGATTAATTATTGACTGGTACTTTTCTATCGAAACTAAGTTATCATGAATTCATGAAAGATAGCACCCAGCATTTTCTTGTAAACAGAAAAGCTTGAAATCTATCTTGTGTTCTTGTTCGGTATATCATCCTAGTAATTCTGCTAATATATATATATATATATATATATATATATATATATATATATATATAATCAGTCAAACAGTTTCTAGTCCGATGTACAAGAAGAACGAAGCAAGGAATAGATTGGAGCTCGTACAGTGCGCGTGAATTTTCTTCAAGTTCAACCGAAAGAAACATTAGGAATTGGTCAGCCTGTTTTGGTATGAGTCAGATTTGATCAAATAATTCCTGCAGGCGGTCGAAACGGGAGACCATTCACCTCAGTTTTGGTGCACGAACCAAGTCTCACATTTCGTTGACTGAGCAGATTTCCCTCCGTGTTCAGAAATCCTCCTCGACCCTTCATGGGTTTGGTGAATGGGATGACGGAATGGACGAGAAAGTGTTGTTTTGATTCCGTGCTATTTGTTCATTGTGTGTGTGTGTGTGTGTGTTTGGGCGCTGATGGGTGGGTGGCTGAGGGAAGCATGAAGTATGAGAACACGCAAATCTCGCGAGCTCATCACTAAAGACGTGTCCGGAAGCTGGGAATGATCATAGATAAGGGTTGTTTGAAGAGGTTGGACTTATTGCTAGAAAGCTTTTCCGGCCTGATATATAAAAAATGTAGGTATTCCAGGTGTTTTGAAAAACAAGACCACCTGTCTTTCCGCCTATGCTTTGCAGTCGTGGTATGAGAGTTGTCCGTCCATAAAACAAACTGTCAGACACATAGTAGCAAAAGTCATGTAGTAAGTTGCGGTATTTTCCGTAGCTTAGGAGCCTTGAAAGGTAGTTAAAAGGTGGCGTAAGGCGCCTAACCTAGAATGATAGAATGATTTTCTCTCAGCGAACTGATCGAAATGTCATTCATTGTCACTGTGGCTCGCCGTGCGGGAAGTGCTCTGCTATCATTCAAAACCAGTGTCGGAAGAGCTCTGTATAAGGTAATGCACGAGTTCTATAAACCTTTGGGAGCCATCCCGGAGAGCATTGTAGTTAGGCTGTTCGACTCAGCCTTACTTACCCCGGGGTTCGAGTTCCAGTTAGGGCTGGTTGGATGTGCATTGCTGATGATGCTTAACAAGGATTAGACAGGTGTACATGGTGCCTTCATGGCTTTCGTTGGTGATTTGAACGTTCACACTACGTGACAAATCATATTACGTATGGTCTATAGGTGCCCGTTGTGATGCTTTTGAGATTTTCGGGACATGTAAATCTTGAACTGGGTTAACATCAAGTTTAGTAGTAATTACAGTAGTAATTTCATATATTGACTTTAAATTTCCGGCTTTTACAGAAATGACACAAATATTCTGGGAATGGGCTGCGGCCTAATGGATCCCGTCATAGGGGAAATTAATCGACTTCAAACCCTGAATCTCAAAGTTCATATTTCGTTTTAATTACTGTGCAGTCATGGGTCAGATTGGTTATGAGTAAAATGTGTAAACATCGCCTTGAGAACAAATCGTTGGTACGTTGTGGCTAATTATTACATGCAAATAAAAGCCAACAATGATTGGTTCAAATAAGTTTTGAAACTGCTTGGCGGTCTCCGGGGAGATAAGGCTGTCTATCCCGATAAACATCAGACGCGCTGAGGATTTGTGTATGAAACTTCGGGATGAAAAACGAGTAGGCCAGAACTTGTTTTCCGTAACCCCGAGGATTATGGCTGGTACGTTTCCCTCGGTGCACATCAGTTCGGAGACCAACAAAGCTGGTAATACACCTACCGAGATGGACAATTGAATACGAAACGGTATATGGGTCAATTTCCTTGTCAGTCGGAGCCAAGCTGTTCTGAAGATAGTAGTCACTTGTTCTTCTGCTTGTTGCTCCATAGATGCGTCTTCTCGTTGCTACCCGAGTGACCCCTCTCATTGATTTAACTAGCGACGTTTTGCTCCTAAGTGAATTTCATCAAATGGAAACGCATGTGAATCACACGCCAGTCGCTTATGTCATGAGTGAGCTGCTCTACTCACCAGAATTTCTCCACCGAGTCTTACGTGTTCACTGATTTGACGTCTTTTTGGTGACCATTCTCGATCTTACTCTCTCACATTTACTACCCGCTGTCGTTCATATTCTATCGAACAGTTTACCTACATGCACACTTTGGATACAACATTTGGTTGGACTAAAAGGGATTACCTTAGAGCAGTACAGTGGAGGTCATTCACAATTAAGCACCACCACATATATTAAATCTGAGGTCCTCCTAACAAGATTGTACCATCTTACTAGGTGAGGAGGAATTGAATTATCTTGAACCAACCACTTGTATGCATATTGGTCAAGTTAAAACTTTTTCGGAGGGTTATTCTCATCTCAAGGATGATCCTCTGTCGAAGCCAGTTTCTTTGGAATGTAAAAAGTCACTCGTAAACTCGATCAATGCTATGGATTTTTGCCCAACACAGGGATGATTATCTTGAATGAAAAAGTTGTACAAAGATGATCATGGAAATCAGATTACGCTTTTCCATCGTGTAAAATGAGAATCCTCACCAAATCGTATTAGATATCCACTGATTCTCGTCCGATCAGCGAAAGTAAATAGGGTCGGACACTGGCACGTGTAACCCACTGGGAAATCCGGGTGTAGTGGCCATCCCCAGTTCAAGTGATAGATAAATGTTTTTCCCGTTATTATTTCCCATCAATAATCTCTCTTTTCCTATCCGTTACTGTTTGCCTGGCCGCCAATATTCTCAGGCTTAGATCATCAAGTTCTATTCCTATCTAATGTTGACGTTTTTTGATTGTACATCAACCCCCGACTCTATTCACCCTCTCTGACTCTCTCTCTCTCCTTCCCTGAACACTATTTGCATCAAACTTCTTTCGTCCTTAGCAACTTTCGCGATTTGAACCATGATGTTAATTCCGTTTATCATTTACTCTGTTCTTCCTCTGTCTTTGCCTTATTTTTGACAGAACCACTAACCTCTCCATCGTGTACCACTCTTAAATACCTTAGTCACGCGTGCGGTGGAATTCCATCTTCATTTCACTCCATTCTCAAATGGTAACCAAAGTAAGGTCATCTGACCGATCAGTGACCTAGTCTTAACCTTCAGCTTATAGCTGTTGATCTGACGGTCGCTCGGTTGTTCGTATTTTATCTCATTCATCTTGGGTTTTATTCTCTTCAACTTGTTTCATTATTTGCTCTTCACCTGATCATCCCGTACTGGTCTCGGAACCAGGCGACCAACCACATACAGTAGATCGCTGTCCCCAGGTGTCGGAACTCAGCAATGTCAATGGTCCCTCTTTCCCAGTAAGGCTAACTTGTGGAACCCTCTCCCCCCTATTCATTTTATCATTCTGTAAGATGTTTTTTTATTTTTAAAGACATGATCTACAAACTAGTTCTCACACAGAAATGTCCCACTCAAGCATCTTTTAAAATGTCTCTCGTACAATGGGGTACGGTTTCGTTTTCATTGAATTTCATCATGTGAAATAAAAATACGGCTGCCGATTCGCAACTGGTCAGGTGAAACAGAGTTGTACAAGGAGCGGTTCTTCCACGGTTTTCACTGAAGAGTTAGGCGTTACTACTCCGTATGGTGAATTGTATGCGGTAGATTCGAGTCTCTTACTGCTCATGTCCATATAATACCAAAATAACAAACATCTTTCACGAGTTATACTGATCACGTTTGTTCTGCGAGAGATAAACCTTTGATAACCCGGCAGCAGACACAGAGTTCTTGCAGTGGAACTCTTGTGTGCATAAGAAAATGACGTCTAGCACACGGTTGTTCGAACGTGTATTGATCGACAACGAATCCCATTGAATGGGGCTACATGTAAAAAGTGATCTTCAGCAACTGGGTGAGCGGTGGGCACTTCAGTGCACGATCAATGTAAGTCACTATTACTAACTAATCACCACGCATATCAGCGTGATCCTTAAGTAGTAATTTCCCCTAGGATATTTCTTCGACTTAAAAATGTGACCTTTTCATTACATCAAAGGAAGTCATTCTCAGGATCGTAATAAAAGTATAGACGGATAAAAATACCCAAAAAGAAAAGAGCTTCAACAGTTTATTGCTATTTATTATCCTCTTCTTGTCTCATCTCCACAGCTATGTCCCAAGATCCACGTATCTAGTATGAACATTTTACACTTCTGAATAGAGAAGAAATACCGCATGATCGCAAGGTCTCTCTAGACAATCGAAATACTTGTGGCTTCAGTGGATTAAGCGTACTAACTGGTCCGACAACGGAATGTTGTCCATCGTATGCGCTGACAAGCAGTAGTCTGATTCAGAGTTTCCGCCTCAGAACTGATGTGCGAGGGGCTTTTATTACTCGGCTATGATTGCCCAGCAGTTCGAACTCGATTCACGGTGTCACATAATGAAACACAAGAGGTTTTTCACCATAGATCGTAACTTTTTATAGATCATTCACTGGAACCAGTGCTCAATGAAAACCGGTAAAGACGAGTGAAACGTGAATTACGCATGCTCTCCGATAGAATTCACCTATGTGGATTGTTCTCCGAGGTTGTTAGAAGTGGAAAATTGGGATGACGTGGTCAATCCAATTCACTTCTTTCATCCTAAGACACATCGTGAAGTAACTCAAGGTCGTTCCTCTGAATCAAACTCTGGCAGGGTCGATGATCAACTGGGCTTTGTTTATGAGTGCGGGCGTTCATATGACTCGTGAATTGGTCTCGGACTATATCGTCGATATGTTCACTCTGTTCAAGTCAATGCGGATTGTGTGTCAGATCATCGAACGAGACGTGGAACTTGGCTCACGCAGGATGACGAAGTTCTGGTCCAGTCGGTAAATAATCACTTCCAGCGTGCATGCTTCGGAAATATCTCCGCGCCCACGGTATAGGGCTTCTAAGAGGGTCGACCAACCAAGTCAACTAGAAGACGGCTTTCTCGTGAAGTGCCTATACGTCTTTATGATTTTCAAACTCCTGCCTTGGTCGATAAGGTATGTTCAGAATGAACTAGAGGTACGTTGAACGTTACCACCTCGGGAGTCACGAATCTTTCGGCCTAGAGTAGCCTCTGACCTGAATTTCTAAGAATAATTACCGATCGGCATGTTGGTCTGCTTTACTTTGACTTGACAAGTATAAATCTGGACAACTTATTGGCGCGGACCTTCTCCTATGGTTGGCTTCCAAAGTGGGCTTCCCACCATGGATAAGTACCAACTTCGGAAAGTGGCTTCTAGCGAGACGAAGATGCTCAAATTGAGAAACTCCAGGCTACATGGATGAAGGACTTTGCAGGCCCGGTTCTATCTGGCAACTGTGGGGATGCCTACAGATTGTGAGCTACTTAACATTTAGATTTCCTGTCCCATTAGAAGGACGTGTTCAATGAACCGAATCATTCTAACCCCCGGCCAGTGTTGCGACCATATCTACAACACCGACCTGTACTGAACCAAATCCTGGCGCTCGCGGTTATGGAGGATTTTAAACAAATGGGATGAATATCCCGTGGATCGGATTGTTCAGCCATCGCTGACTTGCTTCACAGGAACCGAGAATACCTGGTACAACTATTCTCTGGGCAGATTGTTCTAAAGACGCAAGCCAGGAGTCTTTACAAGACTCGGATCACCTTGATGTCAAAGCGGAACTATCCTATGGGAAGAGGTAACTATTGCGACATTGCCATAACTTCCACAAGACCTTTGGATGATACCGGAGGAAGTCGCCGGCTCTGTAACACTGAAGGAAACTCTTCTCCCATGGGAGGGTTGGTCTAGAGCTTCAGCTGATCTGCGTGCGATTCTTAGGTCAGCTAACAAAACGGTCTCCCTCAGCCTCCGTGTTTGTGCGTATTCCAAAGGCATTTGACTCGGTTTCATTTGATACGATACTTAGATTCAGTAACAGGCTGGTGCTCCAGATCCGATGTTAGACTATCCCTAACAGTAATGTGGTATAGCTTGCAGAAGATTCCGTGACATGCAAACACGGTGTACAACACGAGGATCTGCTGTCCTCTTTGCTATTCGTCGTGACTATGGACGAGGTGATTGCTGGCTCCGGTCCCAATCTTGGTTTTTTCGTTGACAGGATGCGTGTCAACCACTTGGCATATACAAATGACCTGGTCCTCTTCCCAATGAGTGTTGTTCGACCACGTTGGAACTTCGTCGATCTTTCATCATCTTTGGCAGGTGCTGAAGCAAACAACAATGTTAACTATTCCATTGGACTAACACTACGAAAGGACGGCAGGCGAATGATCATATGGCTCACCACAAATGAGAGGGACAGGAATAGCTTACAGCCACTTGGGTTTAACCAAACAATGAAGTACTTTGGCTTGTTGTTCAACCGGAAAGTACGGATACAACCACGATTGACTGGAAAGTCGGAGACGATGCTGCATCCAAGTCGAAATGTTTTGGTTCAGTTCACTCTTCGTAAGCTGTACTATGAACTCGATTGTGGCATCCGATCGGTAAACTCTCAAGCTAATGAGCATCGTGGGAAGCGAGAAAGTACCGGCTGGGTGTAGATTTCCAAAGGTTAATTCTCTCGGATCCTTCGGTGTCAAGAAGGCGACAGAAGGTTTAAGACTACCCAACCCGTTAATCACTAAACCTCTGACTCAATGGGGCCCGATTGGAACATCCAGTACGGTTGTCTTTGGATTCAGCGCGAATCGTCGTTCCTGCTATTACGTCTATTCGATTGGTACGGCAGACCAACCTTGTATTCGGAGTGGGTTCTACTATCGCTACTACCAAGGGTGAGAGTGAAGCCCTTCGGACGAACAAAAAGGTCGGTTCCTGTGATGGTCGTGATCTACGTGCTTTCCAGATGGAGAACGCGAATTTTCTGTGGTTATCTTGGTGCCGTATGGTCCCACCGAGACTCTTTTTGTCGGCTCATGCACGGTACGACGAGCTCCAGAACGGGTGGTCTAAATGGAAAAATCAGAGTGCCGAAGGGACTACGGTGGAATGGAGTTGAATGATCATATCCTTCAGCGTTGTACTATTGGCCGCAGTGCTCGATTTAAACATCACAACAGGATTATAGGCTGTCTGAAATCTGGTCCACCAAGAAGGGAACTAGATGTGATTACAGAGCCAATAAGTCCTCTGGAGAGTGCATACTGCGAACTGGGTTCGGCCTTCTCCAAAGGGGATTTCGTCCAAGTACCCGATGTCTGCTTGTCCCCGGGCCAATCAGCAGACGGTGGTCGGAAGGCCGAACTGGACAAGTATGTCATTCCCGGGGTGAAAGAGTAGATTTGGTTTGATTTTGGTCAAGCCCTCAGCTGAGCTTAAGCACAATTCGATCGTCATCTGTAATCGTAGGCTCCTGTACGTCAACTTCGTTTTGATCGTTTTGACTTGATCAGGGGGGTGGATAAGCCGTACTTGGCTCACTCAAGGGCTAGGATGTCTACAGGAATGAACTTTAACTTGGACCAGGTCTCTTGTAGGACGCATCAGTCAACCTCCCCTATGACGCGTGGTGCCGAAACCCATCGAGAGGTTCAAGACTGATGAAGAGGAGCTACTGGAGGCAAGTTTGTCTCCAACCAAATGTTGATTGTTTACATGATAAAAGACTTTCTTTCCCACCTCGTTCTTCCTACTATTGTTCTCTGTCCCTCGCGTTTCTGCAAGTTCTGATCTGGCCGTACACGGCTAATATGAGAACCTTGACTAGTGAACTTGACCGAATAGAATGTGTACGGCTTCTGTGTTTGGATCCACAAAACACAAATGTCGGCTGATTACGGAGAAATCGGTTGATACCGTGGTTGGTGGCTGAGTTGCATTTAAGGTCTTTAGTCGTCTTCGTGATTTCCACTTGTAACTTTGTTTTCTGTTAATATGCTTCTTACACTTTCAGTTTTTACGCTCTCCACTGAACCGTCCTGCGGGATCACCCCCAAGACTCGAACACAGCAGTGCGAGGTTACTGACTGAAGGAAATGAACTGAATTGAACTGAACTGCACTGTTCAACGCGGTCGAACAGTCTTACGAATTCACAAAAGCAAATGGATCGTGCGACTGACTTTCACGCATCGTGAGAATAGCGCTATTAGGCGGAAACCTTATAACTGCGAATGGAACTGCCAAGCTACAAAGTTTATGGTGTAGGCAATAGTCCACGGTCTGATTTACCGTTAAAGAAAGCAGTCATAATGCGGAAAGAATTATAAAAGCGTCTCAAATTACAGATTCGAAAAATGGTATTACAGAGACACTTCGCAAGTGTGAATAAAAGATACTGTGATCAGCAATGCAGTTGACAAGACGAAACATTCAGATGTTTTGTGGCGAAAAGCTTGTACAAGGGAGCATTCCGAGGAGAGAAATCAAACAAAAGTGTGGACGAAACTTTTCGTGACTATTTTATTTATTTCTATTACTTGAAAGTCATCCCTCACTAAGTAGAAAAATTGGATTGGTTCGAAAGTGTGATAAATATCACTACTTCTGTCGTTGGTTGATACATGTATGATTCCAACATCTGATGTTGCTTGTTCGTTTAAAATTTCACGAATCTTCTCCACTTTGGTTCTTAGTGGTCGATGGGTTTACCATATGAATTGGCTGCTGACATCTGCTTGGGGGTTTTATTTGAACAGTGGATTACAGTAGTAGTAGCATTGATGTTAATATTAGTAGTAGTAGTAGTAATAGCACCGGTAGTGATAATAATAATAATAACAATAATAATAATAATAATAATAATTGTTCTTGAGAAGCAGTATTGAGATTATCACAATGAGCTTGATACTAACCATGAACTACAGTACTTTTTACTATATGAGTAGTATGGCTTTGCATCTGAATGACAGGACCAAATTTCCCCTCAAACACCAGACCTGTTTCGCTGTTGTTGCTGCTCATCAGATATGCGCACTCGGAAGTATTCTCACCAATCTCCCCTATACTTGAGCACTCCATAGTTAGTTTACAATTGTAATCTCATCTGAATCGAATGGAGCGTGCATGGACGGAGAGTCCATTTTTGAAATAACAAGGTGATTCTTCCAAAGTCTCTTCGTCGGTTAACGCGGCTAACCTCCAGAACGAGGACACATGGTACCAAGTATAGGTTTATGATATGAGTAGTATGGTATTATATCTAGGTGCCTTTTTTGTCAGACTCCCACTAAACATCATTGGATCATTTAACGAAGCGATACAAAGTCTGCGTTGTGCCTGGGATGTCACTTGATGGATGATTGTGCAAGAAACGCGTAACACTTTCAATTGAACCCCATCGTGTCACTGTTAGACTTTGAATGACTTAAGGTTATTTGTTTTTGTGTTCAGTAGAAAGTATTCTGT